>JACSYO010001694.1:1200000-1800000 GCA_016806645.1 Ophiodon elongatus
AGCTTCTACAAAAAGCCATTGCTGCTTCCCACACAGTATATGAAATGTCTTAACTGCGTCTTTGTGAGTACCTCTGTCTATCACTCTGTCTGCCTCTCTCTGTCTCTCTCGCTCTGCTTACTTTTCAGTGGGGTGTGCAGGTGTCTCTATACCACCGGCTCTGCACATGGTGAAAATTAGTGAAGGAAACCAAGAACCCAGCAGGAGTGGGCTGGGGCCCTGACATTGTCCTGGCCTTGGGGTGGGGCTCTGCCTGTCAGGGGCCTCTCTATGAGGGCTGTCCGCTTTGAAAAACCTATTTGTTTATCCCCGTGTGCGGTCCGGCTTCAGATCCCGGACACTGCTGCTCACTGCGCACCAGGGACCTGGGCGGTTGCCGCTAGCAACAGATAAAAATTGCTGTTAACCACAGCAGGGCCCACAACACATCAATCAACAGTTCTGCAGATAAAGGCTGCAGGCTTCTGGGGCCCCAGCTGAATGGCACGGTTGAAAATCCTTTTCCAGTGGCTGAGCACACACAGCTCTGATGGTGGAGGCCTGCTATCATTCAGAGTTGAGGAGGGAAACTTCATTTTCAGCAATGCAGCTCAGGTTTTGTTCTAATGGAGACGCATTAGAATGGCACCAACACAAAGGGGACTCTGGGAGAGGTCATTTGAATAAAAAGGCGACACTGTGAATTAGTGTTGACCGGGCCTCAGAAAAAAAACAGCCCCGGCATAGTTCAGTCGTTCCAAATGAACTCTTAATTGCTTTTGCCACTTGGCTTTGCTCTTAAGGCTGCTTAAAAGCTGGGACGTTCAGCTTCACTGCATTTCACATGGCTGTTTGTTAGGACTGAATTGAGATCAACGACTGGAAATGGCTAGAAGCTATACTTCCGAAGCCCAAATTGGCATTAGTACAAAAAGAAAAATTCACCAGAGGTGACTTCAATGGCTCATTCTAACCTTTTTTAATCTTATTCCACCACCCTTAAAGCAAATTTATGGTGATGACTTTGATGCCTGGTAATGAAAAAGAACAATACTGATCTTTTCTCATATCAAATCCAGTTAATGTATTCCCAGACGAAGCTCTATGCTATCACCCATGTTGGAGTTAGTCCAAATGAAACACAGGCTCTCATGAGTAAAAACATTAGTTTTATCCCCTGAAGCCTAGCCTTGATTATCATCACTCTTGCGTAGTTTGTCCTGGATGCACTGTCCCCTAACTCACATTTGCCCCACTTTAAACAAATAGCCCTATAATGTAACAATCAAACAATTCTCTGAGGATTTGTTTACTGCAGGCTTTCTCCCCATTAAGTTTCACGGACACTGTAGACAAATAAAGTGGTAATTCCACTTTATCATATGTTACATATACCACAATCAAGCAGCAATTACATGCTCCTTCCATTTGTAAGAGCTCCCAATGCCGACGTGGATGTTTTAATGAGGGCTGTAATGAACGCTCAGGGTGTTTGGCAAGTCTCCGAGATGTTGCTGGGGCTTTTATGGCTCCCCATTATAACGTACAATTTGCATCAGCAAATTACAATGCTCCATATCATTATCCTGCACCAAGGCCCGATCATAAATTAGAGCTCCAATTACAAACATCTATCTGAGAACGGGGAATGAATATGATGGCAGCCCACCATAAGCAGGCAGGAGGGACAGAAAGCCTCCTGTGGACTGTGGGATGACTTCCATAGAGGTGTGATATTCTCATAAACCGCCCGTATGGGGAATTGACTCTTCCAAAAGAAATAGACTGTTTTGGGGTAAGAACGTCTGCTCGTTCTGTTTTGGCTGTTCCATATGTTCCATATTTCACGGCGCTCTGCACATTGAACTTTTTGGTATTTCAATCGTCTTCCTTCTGCTAAACACAACACCCACTGACTTTGGTGGCTGACTGTTTAACACTCCTCATTCAAAGCTATGTAAGCCTGTCCATTCAGCTGTGTCTCAATTCAGACCAAGCTATGTCTCTTTCTCTGTCTCCTCCAATCTCCCTCTGTCTCACTCTCTCTCCCTTTCTCATCCAACTTGATTATACACTGGAGGGAACATAATAAATCATAGAGATTTATCATGCTGCAGCTTATTAATTCAACGCCACAAGTGTAATATTAGTCTATGTCATTTAAAGAAGCAGGCATTGCAGCATTGCCAATGTCCCCCAAGGAATATAAAGGAAGCCATTTAAGTTTGGGAAGAACCTAATAACAAAAATAACATATTTTGCGAGACTTTTCATATCCCAAGACTTGTCATGGTTGTTCTTCACTCGTTCTTCTTCATAACACACTTCGCTTACTCTGACTGATATGGAGATTCAGTGCCCGCTTCTCTCCTGTGCACTAACAGTTGTTGCAAGGGAAACAAACAGCAGTGTACCTGTGATGGCTGTGTTGCCTGTAATCCGCGACCTGTGACCGAATCTCGAATGGAGAGGTAGAACAAAAGGCGTACGTCAACAGAGCGCTTCAGGCGTGAAGCAGAAACCACCTACTGATGAGACAAAAGGCCTGCGGGTCTCCCGCGAACCCACAAGAGCTCCCCGACGCCGCACAAACAAAGCCTGAAATTAGGAAGAGCCAGAGGCAGGCCCATTTCTAGAGCAAAGCTAAAGTGTTCTTTTTTCATGGCCTCTATGGATTTCTGGTATTGGATTGTAATAGGGCAGGATACGAAACAACACGTTGCCATTTTCAGTCACAGATTTTGAGGAAGCAGGTTTCTCGTTCTTTTTTTCTGCTTCTCTCAACATTCACACCTCCTACCACACTTTCTGAGCTAATTTTAAAGGTACTAAACCCCACCCTTGTAGCCTTTGTCAGATGATGTTTAATTCATATTTTGTTTTGCATTTTAACCTTGCTTATCTGTAGGATCAAACGCATCCATCTGTGCTTTTTGGCTGCAAAGCCAGAACATAGAGGATGACTGCAAGCCCTTGTTTGAGTTTGAGAGGTCATGAGATGAAGAGACTTTCTTCCATATTCACAGACACCCCCTGGCAATTATTCCTGCTATCTTTAATGTTTCTATGAATCTATTAGGATTAAACCTCCCACCCGCCTCTCTACACGTGATTCCACCCCGCCCGAGTACCTTTTCCAAAACCTGTACAAAAAAGTTTTACTAAGTAGGTCATGTTCTGCCACTCGTCTTCTAATCACTCAACGAAAAGAACACAATTTCTCTCCATCGGAGCCCATGAGCCTTGCTCCTGGGATTTCTGTGAGCAACATACACTCATTTGATTTTCTGGCATGTGTTCTCTCCTTTTCCTTTCTCTCTACACCCGTCTTTTTACTTTCCTTACCGATTATCTGACAGTACACAAGCAACACCTACCCTGCCTCCAACTTCACTAGACACACACATATGCACACAACCCCTCCTTCTTCCCCCTAAGTCTCTCTCTCGCTGTCTCTCTGTCTCTCTCAGTGGAGAAGGTGTCTGACAGTAACAGCAGGTAAGGTATAAGATTACAGGAGAAGCCGGGGCAATTATACCTCCAGCTGATGCTGGTGTGTTTATGAGGAGAGTAACTGTTAATGACAGTGTTGTGGTTCCTCCAGAGGCTGGAGTACAGCTTAGGAAAACCTGCTGTTTTTTGTCAGCCTAGCTTCCTGTTATGTTGTAGATACGTTTTTTTCTATTTGATTTTTGGTCTTTCACTCTCTCATGCCTCGCAGACACTGAGAGCCCTCCGTTTGGGTTGGCTTGCCTTTGTGTTGCCCTGCACGTGCTGTGGTTCAACCTTTATTTCAAACATTGGCACCAAGCTGGTATAGGTTTCCTGTAATGTGCTCAACTAGCATTTGGGTACTGACTGTATTGCACAGAAAAGAAATTGGCTTCTTACGGTCATTGCAGCTTGGCTTGTTCAAGCATGCTGGTAAACACCTGTACATAGAAACATTAATACACATACACAAGCCGGTGTTTGCAACTGCAGGTCTCACACTGGGGTTTTAGCTGCCTTTCCACTTCCCCCCTACGTGCCCTCACACACGGCAGGCAGATTGCAGCGATTGGAGAGGAGTTTGTGTTTAGATGAAGCAGCCAAATCATAATTGCATGGGGTTTCCAGTAACTGTTCCTGGCCTCGCAGCAAGAGAGTTCAGCAGTCCTGGGAGATACATTAGAAATGTATTACAACAGATTTTTTTAACTCTTCAACAATATTTGTGTGGCATTGCAAATTCAATTCACTGTGAAGTGAAAGCAAAACTGATATAAATACATTAGTTTTTATGCCAAACACAGTTAAGTAAAAAAACTAACAACATTAAGATACACATTTGTGTTAATCCAGAACACCTTAAAATGTGTTGTCCAGCCATACCTCACAGTTGTTATTTGCCATGTTGGACCATATGTAAATCCTTGTGCACTTCTGTCTATGCCAGATGGTGCTAAGACACTATTTGTCTTTTGTTTCCTCTGAGGCTGCACCTGTTGGAGCTGAATCTACCTGTTTGACTATCCGTATCCTCTGACAAATGTGCGACAAAGTTAGACCTGTATACTATTTGTGAAGATATCCTTTACACTCTCTGTAACATTGCAGAGATCTTACAGAAGCAGCGGATCAAAGTGTTTATGTGAAATATATATAAATTCAATATTTTCAGTTGTTTCATGGGATTTACTCCTTTATTTCCCTTATGGCTGTGGAGTCAGTTTACAATTTAAAAAAACATCCCTTGAACCCACTCCAGACCCAGTTGGAATCGTGTTATTGTGGTTGTTGTCCTGGCTTAGCTGTGACCCTCTCACTGACTGTTGGTTGTTAATGTTTTGGGCGGTCTTCAAAATGAAGGTTATTTCACTGGTTCACTCATTGAAAGTCGCTTTGGATAGAAGAATAAGCTAAATGCCAGGAAATGTTAATGAATGCCAGACTCACCCACCAGTCTTCTGCCCATCACCATCCACGCTGCAGACCCCATCCACTGTGCCTTCAGCGTGTGGTTGGCCTTGGCCCGATCACACTGGGGCACATGGGAGATTAACTGGGCTGGCTTACTCACTCAGCAGGTTCCCCGACTCCCCTCCACTCATCCCGGCCCAATCTGCCAGCTAGCCTCCTGCTCCACCGAGCCATGGCAGCAGGGCACCACAAGCCCGGCCCGCCTTCATTACGCCTGCCAGATGGGCTGAGAATTAGATTCGAACTCCCACCATGGAGTAAGGGAGTGGAGAGAGATTGAGGAGGGAGGAAGGGAGAGAGGTGGCGGAGAAAAGGGGAGGAGGGAAGAAAGTTGTGGGGGGAAGAAAGTAATGGTTTTTGTTTTCATTTATGTTGCAAGTTATTACATTTTAATGTAACACCCCTGGGACCTGGCAGCATTAAATGCCTGTTCTTGAATAATCGACACTAACTGCAAGCAAATGCTAGGGAGAAATGAAATTAGCGAGCGCAGCAATTTGGCACAGTGATTATCGGCTCCTTGGAGGCACTTCCTGATGATTTAAGAATGCTAACATTTAAGCAAGTCAGATCTCATTACTCTTCAAGGTTAAATCGAGCTGTGTCGGAGGGGAGGCAGATTCTTGATTGGAAATACTGCTTCCTTGTATCTCTGTGTCTCTCTTCATCTCTCTTTGTTTATGCCAATGTTTCTCACTTTTGCGGCAGCTCACTGCAGACAGAAAAGACTCAGGGCTGAAATCTCCCAGACCCAATGACACCTTTTGCCAACTCTTAATTAGATCCGCAATACTCTGTTTCCAAGGTGTGATTTGTTCATTGCCAAGGATCATCACTTTTGCTACGAGCACTGCCATGCTAACTGCCTCAGCATGTTTCTGAGTCTCTGTGTACACACATTCCCTTTCACCCAGATGTATGGCTGGGCCCAGGGATGAACAAAAGAAAATTGGGACCTTTTTGAATCCAATCCAAAGGGAAAGTGTTTATTACTTTTCCGACTGCGACACAAATGTTCTTTTATACTGTATATTTCTCTGCTATTCTCACTCGTTCTATGGATGCAGAAACGATTTTCAAAGCAATTTCAGCCCTGGTATCTTCTGGTCCAGTGTTTACCTCAGCCAGCCGTACACATCTGTTCTCCACACAAACTTGATCCAATTAGGTGACACCAGACAATGGCTTACTCCTCTATAAACCCAGCACAGCGCCAGGGGTCCCCAAAAATACGGAAGTGTTTTCTCTTCTATTACGGGGCGTCAGATATTTTTAAAGGTGTTTTTCCGCTGCCGATGTGTCGGACCCCGTTTCCAAAAGGGGGCTCAGCTGGGGAACTGATAGGCGATGAAGATAATGATGCGAGTGGGAGCAGTGTGGCGGATGCAGATGCACTTTACCGTGCTG
The DNA here is from genome assembly GCA_016806645.1 of Ophiodon elongatus. Taxonomy (NCBI): domain Eukaryota; kingdom Metazoa; phylum Chordata; class Actinopteri; order Perciformes; family Hexagrammidae; genus Ophiodon; species Ophiodon elongatus. Next base: position 1,206,349 of record JACSYO010001694.1, read on the forward strand.
TGTTTGATAAATCCTTTCCTCCGCTGCACTGCACCCCGCGAAGTTGAGGGACAGATGGGTTGGACTTTTATCTCCACTTTCTAAATGCAGGAAAAATCAAAACATTTTTCTCTGCATTGATGAGATTTATTTAAAGCGAGGCAGGAGCAACAAAGCTACTTTGGGGAATACGTCTATTAGTATTTCCAAGCTGTTGTTTTCTCTTGCAGGGGGGGAAATCATTGCAAGTCAAATGTAATCATACCGCCGTTGGGTTATGCTCCGTCTCGAATAATAATAATATTAGGATGGTCCCTGGCATTGCCTACATCAGGCTTGTAATTTGAATTTCTGAGACACGTAAGAAGGCTGATGTTAATCACAACCAATCACTGATGTTATCGTTGTTGTTTTTTTCCTTGTTTATAACAGCTTTATCTTTTGGCACATCTTGAAATTTGGCAGCCTGAATTCATTATCTGCAGTGTTTCATGTCGTCAACAAACATGGTGTCTGTAATGTGGGATTTTGCTTCCTCCTACTTATATGCTGTGTGCACTGTACTGCATCTGATGTCTTTGCATCACATTTCGTCTTTGTTGTGGCCTAAAGGATTTCTGGATTGTAACAGGGTTACCCCTGGAATGAGGATAAAGTCTCTTAATTGTAACCAGGCATTTCCACATGAAACGTTCATGCTTAAGTATGATTAGCAGAGATTAAGGTGGGTTTGTTTTGCCTTTTAGAAGGCCCCGTGACAATTTGGAAATGGATTGAGAGCAGCTTTTACAAGCACAGCCTCCTTAATCTAGTGCCACGAGTTGTAACCCACCTTTGCTGAATTATTTACATTAAAGTTCTCATGTCAGTTTTGGAGCCAAGGGCCTAGAGGTACTATGTGTTGAACTGCCTAGATCTCAAAGCATGGGAAGCATGGAAAGTATTATGTTAAGTATTTCCAAGACTTTTAATGGAACATCTTTTGCAAAGTGAGAGATTTATCAGTGCCACTTAAGGAGCTGTTCGGCAGTTATTAGTAGACAAAAAATAATCTGTTGCATTAAGTTCAGAGAGACTGTACCTTTTTGTAATGGGAGCAGTAGCTTGTACATTTTCTATTTCAAAGACTGACAGGATAGAGAGAGTGCTCAGATCAAATAGTGGTCCATTCTCCCAGCCAGTGATGTGAATCCATCTTTCCATCCAAGTCATTCTGCTATCATGTATCCCATTTCCATATCGTCTCCCTATCATGTATATGAGATGCAGCCCTCCCATGTGCTGGATGATGTGATCCCTAGATAGATTCATTCATACATAATGATAAAAGATGGGTTTGGACAGGGCTACTTATTTGACAATCATTGAAGTGCCACTGTGATGGATGGTGGGGAGGATCTCCACCCCTCTCCCCTCCCACCCTATAACTATGGCTCCCTCTTCTGATCTCCCCCTATTCATTTTCCCCAGCCGAGCTCAAGGTCTCGCCTCACTTTAAAAGAGAAATATCAAATTGAATTAAAATTGCTCGCTCACCCAAAACAGAGGCCTGTGCGCCTTAAAAATCCCACATCTGTTCCCACAATTCATTGTTGCAAAGTCAATCCCTCTCTCGCTGTCTCTCTCTGGGTGCGTGGTAATGTGAATTATTCATGCCAGCGGGGCCGCGCCGTGCTTCATCATGTTAAAGTGCCCATGACATTACTGATGGAGCCACCGACGCCCCCGCACTGCTAGCTATGCTAATGCATTTGGAAGGAGTAAAGAAAAGAGATGGCAGCACCTCTAGGGATCAGGAGGACAAGAACATATCACCTATTAGAAATTAGTACTTGAAAGTCTAAGTCCTAGTCCAATCGCAAAAGATCCCTTCCGTTTAAAAGAAAATCCTTTGAATGAGGACACCAAACATTGTTGCTGTTCCAGGGATCAATCAGCCAACCTTCACAATTAAAGCTATCAGAATTCGTGGCATCTCAGTGGTAACTGAGAGCAGTTGAACAAGTGAATAAGTTCCACTCAATCCTTTCCCCACCCACACTTTACCAGTTCACGCTGAGATTCCAAGGTTTTGATCACAACTCCACTTCTCAGCTGGATTAGCTTTCTGCTCACTGAGAGAGTGCATCTCAGTAGCACCCAGGGGATTACTTTGTGTTAGCGTGCATCAGTGCTGGGAGCTTGTGCTGTATTTATCGGAACCCTGAAACTCAATAAGCCAGCTCAATTGTAAGAGCAAATAATTAACTTTGATGGTGATATTGAATGTAGAGCATCAGTTTAGCTTGTGGAAGACTATACTTGCACTGAATGGTGCTGCAGTGCACATAATGTGGGCCCACAGGGAGAAGCCATCATTCAGCTCCATGTTTTTTAGTCCCTGAGGTGTTTGTATTCATGGTTAAGAATGGTCTGATTGATAGGGGTTTCTAAGCCAACAATCACATGTAGCATCTCCTCCATATCTGCTCAGCAGATTCATGCAAATGGACGCCTCTCCCCAAATGTTATTTCTTGATGTTGTAAATTGATCTCGCAATGAGCGGGTATAGTCTGGCAGAGGTTTTGAACAAAGAAAACAAGCAGAGAATAGGACAGAAGCAGAGAGGAGAGGCTGAACATTGTATGAAATATTTCCACTGTCAGTTTGTGTTAAACTGGCCTCCGCTATGCTCTTTGTGAAGCTTTTCTCGCCTTTTCAGAAACCGCCTGCGCATCTGTAAAGGTGCTGGGTGAGATGAGCACAACTGATACTGTGGTTCCCACACGCTTTGCCTTCTGAAATTTCACAACCGATAGCGGTTACTGACAGAGGAGGCCTGATAAAATCTCACCTGATTAGAAAAAAAGAGAGGAAGAGTGCAGTGAGAGAGTTGAGGCAAGGTGAGTAAAAGCTAGCAGAGATAGGGGCCCCATCAGATCTCTGAGGTTGTGTCTAGGTTTCAGTTGACACATCTCTGGCTGGCCCCGAGTGCACCACGCTGTCCACAACTGAGTGGGTTGAGTCAAAACTGATGCATTACAAACCACACTGGCATTGCTTTATCTTACGATTGCAAATTTGAAACAGAGATTCTTCAAGTATGATTACAACTTCTTTTTCACTTTCACATTCACTCAGAGTAAACCAGGTCAACACTTTTTGAATACTTAACTATAACCATTTTAAGTCCTCCTGAGGCAATCACACACATACATATACACATACATAATCACATTTGTTATTTCCATGTTTAATAATTGAAACCATCACATTTGTTACCTTGACAGTTGTGTCCCCTGGCACTGGGCCCCTAGAAGGTCAGCCATATGGGACTTTAGAGAGTAGGGAGTACTTCAGGGGCTGAGAGATGAGCCTGGCCCCACATATGCAGCAGTCCTGACCCCAAAATAACCAAGTTGCCAGGCTCCTGGGAGCTGTTATGCTGAAACTCAGAGATGTTATCACAGCCAACCAGCCGTTCTTGTTGGAAATAGGAAGAAGAAAGTAAGGCAGAAGATGGCATCATCCTGTTTGTTCTTTTTTCTGACTTAGTCTGTCTTTATTATCATTTATGGCCCTGATCATCTCTGACTTACTGTGCTCCATTTCAAGCTGAGGTGATATGATGGAGTTTCTAAGTTATTAACTAACAAACAGTGATTTGACTTGCTTGACAACATATGTGAGATGCAAGCCAGACACTTTGAATGGAAATTGTTTCCCAAACACAGCACTCAACTCTAAAACATATTCCCATTTAAAAATCACAATAATTGGAGTTTTTTTTGTTTACGGCTTTTTAAATTTCAGTGAATTGACAGATGTCACAAAGAGTCCGCCCAACTCCCCTTTCCTCCTTCCATAAGAGATACTTGTTAGCAGAGCTGCCATAGGCCCTCATTGCTGTGACGGCTCAGTCACAATCTATTACACTGACTGAATGTCTACACATCTCACAACTGGCACCAAATATTGGTTTTGCTGATAAATTCTGAAAAAAAGCCACATTAATGATGACAAAAATAAACAAGAGGCTTGTCGGAAGAATGTGGGTGGCTGTCCCATGGGAGAGGAATCTCTGGGATATAGAAATAGTTACAGCATCACCCTACAGGGGTTCCGCCACCTCCCCCTCACAATCGTTCCTATACTCCGAGTGCCTTGCCGCTATCAACACACTTGTATGGCTGTAGTAAGACAGCAAAGTTTTCATTTACCATCTACACAGCTCCCACTCCGAAAGCAAGCCTTCAGGGTAATGTTAGGTCTTTTCATAAGTTACAAAGATGTAATTAGACAAATTAGCTCAGCAGACACTCGGGGTTGCGTTTTTAATGGCTGCGTGTTGCCTAGGTTGGTAATTAGCAGGCAGCCGCTGCTCTAAAATCACACATTGCACCCGGGGCCTTGCATTCGTAACCTGACAACCAGTAGCAGCGCAGTGATGAAGGCTTATGCATCCCACGGGCTTGGTTTGTCTCACTTGCCAGCCAGGTTTGATGTTGGAATTCACGCTGAGCCACTGTGCAAATCTCTTGTTTATGTCCATGTATCATTTTCTTCCAGGTTGAGCATGCCGTCCGTTCGGTACGGTGATGAATTCAAATCAAAAGGATGTGTTTTTGCCTTAGAGGCGCAGATTTTCATTTGAGCCAATCACCTTTATGGCTCAATTCATCAGAGCCTTGGTCTACGTGTCCAGGTCTCTTGTTGTGAGTAGCACCCGGGGAGCCGATGAGCCATTTCCACACACCCTGCTCCTCTCCCACTTTTAATGACTTGCCGATGGTGATTTTCACCAAGCGCCTGTTTTTTATTGGCTCGGAATAAATTCCCCTTCTCTCTGACTCTAGACATTCTCCTTAAATTGGATCGAGGGTGCAGAATGCCAAATCGGAAATGACCTAGCAAAATGCAGATTAACTTGTGACAGAATTTATTTGTCTATTTACTGGATGTGTCCATATTAAATTTGTGACACTGTGTTTATCACAAATATGACTTAGCTGCAAGCTTTTCACTGCTGTTAGAATGATGTTCAGTCTTCATATGCAGCAAGAAATGGATTTTCTCTCAGTTTTCCATTTATTTCTGTACAACCTCAAGCACTAAGGCATGTCTTTGTACTTGTTTTTTTCATTACATTCGTCATTATATAAAAATATGTCATATTCAGCTGCTTTCAGTAGTGCATTGAATGTGTCGTACTTCACTCCATTCAAAAGAATTCCCCACATTTTGTCTGTTGTAATCAACTGTGGTTCTACACATCTGCTGATCACTCCATACAGAGAAAGTAGATGTTTTGACGTTTAAGTTTTGTACTTCATAATTATAATCAAATTATTTTTTTATTTAACATTTCAATAAACCTGAATTATTGAAGCAAAGTAAACAAAATAAAAATAAAAAAACACCATGCTGCATGTATAGAACTATCGTTTGCCCCAACCCCTCACAGTCCCAGGGCCTTTGTACCACATACTGTCTTTCTGTCCTAATTGTGGGGGCAAGTTGGCACAATGTTCTACCTACACCGACGTGGGAAGGAGATGATTGGGAACAACGGTCTGTGAGTGGATAGCAGCACATCCACAGGAGCTTTGTGTACTGGAGAGATAAGGCTGGAGCCCATAGCATGACAGGGAGTCGGGGACTGGGAAATGGAGGACAAGAGACTACAGCCTTAAGGCCAAAAGACTCAGCAGAGAGTAATGAGGGCCAGCTCTCACCGAGGATACTGCCCAAACTGCCAAAGAGAGGGGTGGAAAGGAGAGGTGAGCTGGAAAAACAACCTTGGAGTGCAAATTAGCTGCCTCGCCATAGTAGCTGACGTAGTACAATGTGAAAACAAAAGGCACAAATGACATATTTGAAGGTGCCTTTGATTCCAGGTGCAGGAATCTGACCCCTGTTGGGACAGGCCCAATTTCACAAACACCAGACTGAAATGCATGAACGTGACACTGCATTGTTGAAGTCACAAAATCATTACGTGGCATCTTTGCTTTGTTATAATGCGGCAGTAATTGAGAAAGTGGATGAGATAGAAGATATTCAAACCCATAATCATTTAAAAAAAATTATAATAATAGCTCATTTTTTTTGCGGTAGCATGAAGCTGTTTTGAGCAAAAAAGCTTTAAACACCAACTGTACTCTGTCTGCCTATTTAGCAGCTAGCATATTTCCCTTAGGAGCTTGTAGAGACCAAAACGGAGCTGAAAGCAGAGTGAATCACACGCACCTCTCCAAATGAATGATAATGATAATGTCTCCCCAGGAAGAATGGTAATTCCTTTTGGTGATCCTCTTGTTTTCATCTCATGCCATCATCAGGTCAACATTTCCATTTGTCCAATACTTTATGACCAAATACCTGCAAAACTAATGGCATTCCAATCAGCCTCAGCTGCACTTTGTGTTTTGTGCTAATTAGCCAATGTTAGCATGCTCATAGGCTAATCTAAGATGACCATGGTAAACACAACCTGCTTAGCATCAGCATTGTGATCATGTTAGCATTAAAACAGTAGCAGTTAGCTCAAAGCACCAATATGTTTAAGTACAGCCTCACAGAGGTACTGGCGTGTCAGCAGTCTGGTTAAAAAATGTACAGTATCTGGTTCTCTCAGATAAAACAAAGCCTAATTTGTGCTGGCTCCTCCCGGAATGTGATCCGGGACCTTTCAGACTGGGACCAGCACCTATTTGATTGGAGTCCTCTGTCATTGTCAAAATCTGTTTATACATGCTGTCTACTATTTACTGTTATCTGTTATATCATTCTTTTATTTCTCTTTGAAGTTCCTTATAAATGGGTTGTTTGTTGTTAGGATGCATTTTAACCAGCAGGGCGTTCTCAGCAGTCCTCCGGTCACTTCAAAATCAAAATGTCTCATGATGACTCCACAAGTTTTTATGCCTCATGTGGGCGGTTCACACACGCCTCTGTCTGCGGTCAGAGTTTCCTCTCCCCACCTTTCTGTATGCACAAGTGTAGATGTACCTCAAGTCATGTTTGTGGGCCGTATCTCCCTAAACAGTGGCGTTTTCTAGACTGAAGTCTCTTTCGCCTCTCCGGTAGAGCCTGGCTGCAAACCAAGTACTAATCAGTCACAAGGTCAGCTGGAATGAATCAGCCGGCATCTTAAAAGGAAATGACTGTCATCTCACATGGGCCATATGAAGATCCTCTGAGGGCACAATCTGAGTTGAAAAATACTTTTAATTTTGAGCGTCACAGTTTCTCAGATGTGATTCGTGGCCCATCCATTATGCGTGATGCCTTTAATGGAATTTTGCAGTTCTGTTTCTCCCTCTTTCGCTTTGCCCTTTTCGTTCTCTCTTTCATGTCACACACACACACACACACACATTGGGCTTCTCTGTGCCGGGCCTGCCTATGGCACAAGATGTGTTGGATCATTTGATTCCAGCTAATAAGCGGTGTTAGCCCAGAGAAAGGCATAAATGAGTTGTGGCCTGCCTGAGCTCCTCCTGCTGCCGGTCTGAAGTGTTAGACGACTGGAGGCTCCGAGCCAGTCAGCTTTCTGGAGGCCGATTGTGTCATTAGTGTCCACATACGTACGTTCTCCTCGAGGATGATGCTGGAACAAGGAAATGTATCTTCCCTGGTATCATTTCTGTAAGTATTTTCTGAAGTTTTACTGAAAGAAATCTTATATTCCTTAAAGGTCAGATGTCTTTTTCACTTTTTAATGGTTTATCTAATTAACTAACCCACATTAAAGCCCTATGCCAGACAGGCCAATTTCCAGTTGCTTAGTTAAGTGTAATTCATTAGTATGAATAATGTGACAGGATAGACGTGTTTTGTAGATAAATGCGCTAACACCGAGCCATACACTGCTGCCTGCACACATGAATGCAAACAGACACAAACTCCGTCCTGACCACATGCTGTCTCCACCCTCACACAGTTACACACATACACATACTAATATAACATGGCCAAACCCACAGCTTTCTTCGCACGCACACAAAAGCACACACTCATCTATATATTCTCAGTGAAAATGAAAACACTTCCTTGTTGACACGTTGTAGTGCTTTGCGTTTTGATTAGCGAGAGAAGGGAAGTGGTAATGAACTGTGAACGTGGTGCTTCCTTCCATTTCGAGACCAGGCGTCAGCTCATTCCTCCACTCTCCCCGCCTGACACGGCATTACTATTCTGTCCGTACACCGCTCCCAATTAACTCTGCCGTCTCTCTCATCCGCCTTTGTTTATATTCAATGTAAAAATGACTATTTGCTCCATTCTCTCAGCATATCTGTGATGATGATGATGATATGCCTGGTTATGGGTGAGCTGTGACATGATGGCTGCTGCTGTTATTTTCAAAGTGTTTGGCTCATTTTGTTGTTGTTGGTGTTTGCCAATAAACTCTTTTGTAACTAGTCATTGTAGACTATTAAGGCTGAATGTGTGACAAGAACGAACCGACAGACAGATAGGCAGACAGACAGACATACAGTATGTTGGGCTGTTAGGCAGACTGTATTTTTTCACATTTCTCGCTTCTCCAAGTCAGGCAATAATTATTTTTTTTCCGTTTCACACCATCGTTTGCACCCAAACAGCTCTCAGCCCAAACTTTTTTTTCTTTTGTTTTACGTAACATCTCGTTGTTCCAGCTCAGAAAAACAAAAAAGTGTGAAATCACATTTCCCTTCTATCTCGCCTGTAGAATCTGCAATAACAGCCCCGCCCTCGCCTGCCTCCTGGTCGCTGGGAAATGCGGTGTGTGACGTGTGTGAAAGAGTGTGTATCAATCTTTTGTCATTTTTAATACTGCAGTCTTATCGGGAGAAATGACAAGCTCAAATGAGCCGGCGCGGCAATTACCACAGTGCGAATAAATGGGGGTGTGTGTGTGTGTGTGTGTGTGTGTGTGTGTGTGTGTGTGTGTGGGTCCGTGGGTGTGTTGGTTGGGTGGGGGCCAGAGGGAGTTGGTGGTGGTGGGACCATTTACAGTTTGCTGATGAGAAACCCTGCTGTTCTCCTCATCACCCCTTCCTCCTCGTCTGTCTCCTTCGGTACACCCCAAACACACGCACTCTTACTCACACACGCACACACACACACACACACACACTCCAGGACACCTGTAATTAGGCAGTTAAGTGGCACACAAATACTCACCTAATGGTTACTACAATGTCAGATAGACATCCCCTATGGCTCTGGAAGCACTTGCAACAAATGTAGAACATTAATAGAGAGAGCTATACTCTACAAAATCAGTTTGGATGGACAAACTGTGTTGACATTTACATTTATTATTCATAGTAAACACTTTAGGGCAAACTTCTTTGCAAAAACTAGTCAATAAATAAAATCGCTGAATTGCAAAGTAGCTGACAAACACATTTTTATGGCTTACACACACCAAAAGTTCTGTCATGCGACACACATACACACACTCCTATAGATCCATCGTCCTCTAAAATGGGCGACACAGTGAGGAAAGCCTGCGGAGGCCACGACATGCAGCGGGATGTGAAGGTGTCAAACATGGAAGTGTCAAACAGTGCCCACTCACCACCCCAAACCTTTCGTCATCCTGTGTGTGTGTGTGTGTGTGTGTGTGTGTGTGTGTGTGTGTGTGTGTGTGTGTGTGTGTGTGTGTGTGTGTGTGTACAGTGTGTGTCCGTAGGCGGCTGTCACCTCTAAACAGCAAAGTTTCCAAATTACAAGGCCAGGCGATGACAGTTCAGCTAGAGCCACCGGGCGGGTTAGAGACGGGAGCCTCCCTCCATCTAACGACCCACTCCCCCCCCAACCCCCCCACCCCACCCTACCTCCCTCTCTCTCTCTATCCCTCTCCCTCACTCAGCTCAGTGTTGTGACTGCTTGTGACAGGAGTCGCAGGTTTCTTGCTGTTTATTCCATGTGGTTTCTTGCTACAACATGTCTGCGTTGTGCATTTCCTCCCAGCATGTTAGGTAAGAAAGTCTGACATTTAGCTGTTTGTGTGTATGTATAACAACAGCTATGATATTATATGTACATATATATATATATATATATTTTTGTCAAACATGTGAATTTAAAAAGCAACGAGGTGTTAAGCAGCCACAAAATATCAACAATAGGAAATGACATTAACAAACAATGGGAGTGAAGGCGTTAATTCAGTGCTTGTGCATGTATTCCCCTGAACAGCTGTCATTTTAGAGTGATGTACAATAAAATTGGAACATAATTACTGTGGTAGTGACAACAATCACAAAATATCTATATTTGTAAGTCTCACCCTGGACCAAAATAATCTCTGGATGCAAAATATTGTTTACGCATCTTGTTTTGTTTTTTAACTTGATAATATATTCTGCTTACATCTACGTTGTTTCAGTTTTTCCCTCATTTAACCTTAACTTGCGGTGTTTAGTGGTCACAGATAAGGGATTTCCCACAATGGGGACACTCCTTGAATATTACCTAGTCTGTTATCACAATAAAAACTATTTGTACGAGCCATTCCTAGCTTTGAACTTTCACATACGAGTTCAGGATTGTGTTTTGAAATTGAACCTTTGTGGTGGTTGTAATTCAAAGATGTGACTTCTTGAACTAGTCCTGGGATGTGTCATTTCACATTGGAGGAGCAATCCTTCTCCTGTGGATGGGGTTCAGTTTAATTTAACAGCCTGCAACAGCTCATCGATAGTTTGTCCCACAGCACAAAGAGATGAAATTGGCAATGACAGCATGTAGAAGCTATTGTATCTTTATCAACAGACCTCACACAAGAAGAGATAAAAAATGGATTTCAACTGGAACACAATCTAGAGAAATAGTTTGTGTTGTGTACAGGCGGCATGTTGAGTGAATTTCAAAGTGCCTGATGACCTCTAAGTTAATCCTTATCAAGGGTGTCCTGGTAGGTCAGACTAATGGACACAGTGTGGATTTGAGACACAACGGCACATATTTGAATCCACCTCATAACCTTTGTCATGTGTCACAGCTTCTATCTTTACCATTTGTCTTGTCTGTGTCTGCCTTATGTTATGTTTATGTCTAATGAAGCAGAACTACATTATGAGGAAGTCTGTTTATGGCCTCTTCGCTTTGCACATATGGATGGCTGGATGTAGGCTTGCACAAGAATGTATCTCTTTATCTTATGATCAAACAACAGCAGTTTTATTGGCCATGACAATCACAGGCCATGAATAGCCATATTACCATACATTTACATTTCTGTGTCCAAAGTATGGATTTAAATGCTTGTCCAACATAATGTAATTACCACTGTTTTGGGCAATTTGTATATCTTGAGAGAATTCTCTAGAGGGCTCTGAAGAAAGAACCATCACTGTTTTTCTGCAGACAACTGACACCATTGTAATTGCAGGCTATAGCTTGATGAAACTATAGCTCATTATTGTCACTATTGATGGAAGTTACTAGATTTATTAGCTCTAAATTCTTTCAATAGAAGAATTTAGAGGTAATGTAAATGCATTGGATGACGGTGGCCAAATGTGACGATAACAGAACATTTATCTGTAATTTATTACCTTTAATGTCTTTCAGAGAAATTAACAGCACCATGATCTCATTTTGAGATGGATGCATTTTTGACAGTTTATCAAAAGTTATGGATACATTTTATTGTGTCAAGAGCCATCATGCTTGACATATGCCAAGTAAATCCTCAATTCAATTAAAAATGAAAATCATCAAACCACTAAAGTTGCAGTTAAGAGACCAAAGCAGCTACTACAGCAGCAGTATAGGAATCACCTTAGGAAAGTGTCTTCGTTAAAAGACGATCTTAGTCCCTGGTATATTTTTCCATTTTGGTCCCTGTCTGTTTCAGGCCAGTTCACAGGGTTGCTGATCATATTGCCCTCCCTCTGTCTCCATCCACAACAGCACCACTTTACAGCGCCCAGACAGATGGAAACCATTACTTGATTATTAACTCAAAAGGAAATAATTTCATCTCACAAAAAGCAAATTACCAGTCTTCTAAATATTTAGGGAATGAGATGAATTGGAGCCCTCTTCCTCTACGTTGGCTTCCTGCATGGAAATTCTAATTTGGGATTTAAACAAAGCTTGAGAGGAAAATGAATGTGGTAGTGGGGAGACAGCCCTGTTGTTGACCTCGGTGACACAACAGGCGAGGCGGCAGGGCCGATTATGGAAGTGTGTTCTTTGATTTTAGAGTAGTGCTCGCTCTCTGCACAGGATGCCATGTGTCAAACAAGGACCTGGGGCCTCAAAGAGGAGGAAGTGTCTCCTTTATGGCCCTTTGCAATGTTACTGCCAATGCAATATTTGCCAGATGGCCTGTGATGTATATGGAAGCAATACAATACACATAATTTGTTGTTCCTAGTCCAGGGCTATACAGTCCATCCATATTAACATTCTGTAGCTTTAATATAAAACACTGTCTGGGAACCAAACTCTATTCCCTCTATATCTATACTTTATAGATATTCCAACAGGAATTACTTATTGGGAAACTACCTCATATCATTAAATCCTAAAGCTTTGACAAATCTGTTAATAATTGCAATGCTCTATATTTTGTCCAGTTTGCGTAAACTTACAAATTTGTAATACTACTCAATGGGTAGTATTTATACTACCCATTGATTTGGAAACTACTGGGTTGTAAATAAATGAAAAAAATGTCACTTGTACTTCAAATTCTTAAAGATTGCATAACTCTGAACTCAGTCATGGCCTCAAGTAGTACCTGTAGAGTTCTAACTATGGGAGTAGTTATAGTCCTCTTTCTACCTTTGCAACAGAGGAACATTAATTGTGGGCCTTGTTGTTCCACCCTTCTTTCCTACATCTTCCACCTTTTGACCTAACCCAAATTTGATTATCCCTGAGAAAAATACCAGCTTTGACTACCAGGGAGCGCAGGAACAAAAAATGTCCTTGAGCTATTTGTCTTGCTGCTTTTGTCTCTCAACACATCTGCACCAAGCGCCGTCAGCCGATGCTTTAATTTGTATCCTTCCCTCCTCCCCTTTAATCCACATCTCCTCCCACTGCAACGCATCAAGACAGCTGGGTGTCTGTTTGTGGTCCATTCATAATTGTGCCAGGGTAATTAAGAGCTTTCTGTAAAATGATAGCTTTGTCAGGCTTCTCAGATGTTACCTAACAAGCCAGCCTACAAAGGTGTTAGTGTAGCGCATTCATCATTGTCATCTGGGGCTAATTACCAGCCTATAAATCACAAGTCTGACCTGGACCAGCTACGACTGAAAGGAACTAGGCTCTGTTAAGGTGGATCAGATTTCCAATCCTTCCCCAATGGTTTCTCTTGTTTAATGTATTTTCTTTTCAACGATTCGCAACATTCATTTGCTTTGTTTTCGACTATTTGATAAATATTATAATTGTGTTATCAATGAGCTCATAATCTAATTTTATGTATGCATTATGGGATCCCTACTTCTTCCACTTTATTATACTGCAAGCTCATTTAAAGCGGAAAGAAGCTGAATGAGATAACATTCTCTGCAGCATGCAGGGCTTAAAGTGTCCTCGCCCTGACTTTTACAATGATAGGAAGGTTAAGTTATCACTGCGTTACCGCCTTTCAAGCATCCTTCATTTCCACTTACTTACCAGATCTAGCAATCCCCGGCCAGTCTATAAAATCCCACAGCTTACTTTTCTTTAATTAAATGCCACTCGTAATGCTCCCTGTGCACCCCCGTATATCTGCGGCCGCAGCTGATGCTTTAAAAAGCAAAGAGCCACCTTTAATGCGGTGTGCCGTGTGCAGCTGAGCTGCACCAAGGGGCCAGAGCAACCAGGCATCCATCTTAACAAGGTCACACCGTTTGATTTTTAATATAACGGTCAGTGCTCGGGCCCTGCGTCCTCCTTTGAAATATTAGCGCTCATTAATGATGTGGAAGCTGCCCCGCCTCTCCCCTCCTTGCAGAAACCCATCAGCAATCATTCTGGACACGAGGGTGTGCAGAGTCAGATCTGTGCTTAGACCTGCTCCCACTCACTGCCAGGGGCTGGCCAAATGCCTGCTTTATAGGCCAGTTTTATGGCATTCATTATGCACACTTAACAACCACTGTAATTCTCTCAGATGGGTTGGGGAAGTGAGGCGATTAGCTGTTGGTTCTAAACGTGGGTTGCCTTAGACTTTGACCTTTTGTTTTGGGCATGAAAGATGATGCCTCCGCCTCATGCAGAGAGATTTACTATATGCAGTTTGGTCTGTGCTTTATTGTTTTTTTCTCCTTCAATTTGTGTCTGATCAGGAGGCTGAGATTAAGTGTCATCTTATTGAAGATGATGTAATGAATTGGACCCAGAAATATCCTATTGTCCTTGTGTGTACACATTCTTGGATTTTGACCATATTCCTAAAGGCTTGTTAAAGGATTATTAGATGTTTGATTTCATTATTTCGCATTCTTATTTTCTGTTAAGAATATATTCTATGTTGCTTCCAGCACAAAATCTAAGTGAAAGTGACTGGAAGTTGTTTTCACATCAGATTACTGCATCTCAGAGATGTAAAAACGAGGCATAAAGGGTCAGGGTCAAAAACATATCACACTCCTACACAAACAGCTTATTAAACGGCAGCTTTTGTAGCAGGGTTTAACTTTTCTGTACTTCTTGTTTTCTGCTTCCCACTCATTTAATGCTGTGCAGTAAAAAAGGGGGACAGACATTAACAGCAGTGCTTTATAATAATCTACTACAAATTTCTCTTTGTTGTCCTAATTCAGAGCTTCAAATCATTTCTTCAGAGAAAGCACTGAATCATGACCAACAACACTGCTCAGTCTACTGGATGACGTGTTTTTGTTACTCCATCTCTGCTGGTTTACTGCCCAACTGCTGGGCTGAATCTTCCATGTGAAGCACAGCTTACGCAAGCAGTACACCCATAACAAATTACACCAGCACCTCCTCTCAACATGACTTATCCTCCTGTGTAGATGGAGATGCAAGACATTCCATAAGTTATTGTGTTGTGTGCCCTTGGAGCTGACGGCGTGTTTACACAACCCATATTCCTCTCTGCCTCTTCCTTGGCTCTATTCCCTAAGAGAGATTTCCAGGTCACAGTCCGACCAAACTGCAAAAACACACTTTTTTGAGCCTCCCTGTTTGAATGCACCAAGTAACGGCTGCTGTCATAGAAAGTTTAGGTTGTAAATCTACGGCCGGTGACCTCATAAAATGTGCTTGACCTCTACGATGAGGAGGCTGAATGGGCCACGCACCATTAAGTTCACAGATGCCATTAGTGTTCGATTTCAATGCTCAAACTGTATGTGGTCAGGACCAGTGTCTCTTGGAAAAGTCACCAAATCGATGACCTGCACTACTGAGAAAAAAGACATGAATTGAATAGCTGAGCTCACTTTTTATTATCATAAAAAAACACATGCGATCAATCGTGTGTGCGTGCGTGCGTGCGTGCGAGTGTTTACCTTGTCTGCACCTCTGTGTCTGTCTGGGGCTAATCTCACATTCTGCTGCAACAAACTGCTTGATATGTTGGGTGGCCAGTTATGGCTGCATGCTCAAGGACCTCGCGGTTACTCACATTTTCTAAATACACCTTTTATTGCATGTTTTAAACTGCCATTGACTTCCTGCTGTCTCCTCACTCACTACTCTTAACTGGACCGTGGCCAGTAGGGGCCGTTAGTGACAACACAGCAGGCTGAATTGCAGATCCCCAAGTGCTAATCTGCATCCAGAGACACAGTGGGGAGAAAACACTTTTAGTGTTTTGGACGGGGTGTTTGGCTAACAGCTTTCGGAAAGGACGGTGCATTTGGTTAATAGCTAACCGAACTACCCCTAAACACACTGCTGCGTATGTCTCGGCTGCTGCCAGAGACACTGTCGGGGAAAACAGTTCGATTTTATTCTTTCGTATTGGGCTAACTGGTAACAGCTAACGGAACTACCAGTACACACACTTCTGTACCTCGCTGCAACTCAGCCACTGCTAAGTGGGCCAACAGCTTGGTGAGTTTAATTTAGTTTTTAGCAAGATTGTACCAAGTGGACTCCGTGCCAGTAGCTTGTACACATCACCAGTCATTTTTGAGTTTGACTGAAGTGTGTTTGACAATGCTGCATTGCCCAGGATTGTATCCATTACAACATCAAACATTACAGCATTGGTCTTTGCAGACACACCTGGCTGAGCTATCACTCTACTGAGTGCACCTTTCTCGTTGACATTAAGTCCTGAGATTCAAGCTTAATTACAGCTAAGCTATATAAAGCAAAGTTAGTGTCGGTAAGTATGAAAACCAGGGGTGTCAAACAGAGGCCAGCAATTTGTATACATTTTGTCAGAGTAGACAACACACAGTACAGCAGAAATTGATATGGTCACTCATCACACACTGTTAATCTTATGTGAAGATTCCACTTTGTGCCAGATGGAGTGCAGTAAATATATAGACATGCACAACTGCCGGCGGACACTTTTTCATCACAAACAATCTGTTAGTATGAAGCCAGGATTTGATTAACTTTTTTGTTAAAGCACACGACACATGCGAAAAAAAACATTTGTTTCTCTTAAGCTGCAATTCCATAACATGCACTAATTGTAAACAAAGCCAAAGAAACTCATTTCAAATGAAGGCTGTGTTTTCTGAAGTTTCCGTGGTTAAGGCTCAACAAGAAGGGTTAAAGCAGCCCAGAGTCTGCTCTGGCGGTTCTTTTTAAGAGCCCTACTTAAGGCCTCTTTTGTGGCTCCAGATGTTTTGTGTAGCTATTTATTTAGCTTGTAAACAGGCCGACAAAAAGCAGCAGGCATAATGATGGAGAGGCAGAACCACAGTGACATTGTGGCAGGGCTTTACAAAAGATAGCTGTATGCTTAATGTGATTTAGAGACGGGGTTGGAGCAGGCGACTTTATCGCCTTTGAGAGGGGGGTTACCAAATTGAAATGCAAATCTTAACATTTTGGAATTCATTAGGGTAACATAGGCCCTTGGAACAACAACAACAGAAGATAAACGTTGTTGGAGGGGGTTGGGGGAGTTCTCATTTCTTTCAAATGCTTTCTCTGAGAGGGAATGCAAAGAAATAAGTCCAAACTTCCGACTTTGTTATTTTACTTCTAAATAGTCAAATTATTCCTGTGAGGGTCGATGTGAAGAAGGCCATCATCGCCAGGCTTGCTAGCTGCAAAGTTCCTATGGAAAGTAAAGGACAAGGAACAGGTGTATTGTCCCCTGCTACACTAATGCTGCAGCATATGAGAACATCTGCCAAGTAGTCAAGTAACACACTAACATTTCTAGGTATGAGAAACAGCCGTTGGAATTATGACAAATGTGATCCATCATAAGTATCTAATATAAATGTTGTTTGCTGCAAACTTTGCTTCTGTGTTTGACTCCTAACTAGAACGCCAAGTTGCAGTAAAAAGTAGAAGGAACTTTAGCTTTTGAGGAATTTAAAAGTTAAGGAATTTGGTGGGGAATTGGAGATGAACGCTGTTATAAAAAGCTTTTATGCTTTCTCATTCTTTGACAGTATCACTCAGTTATTCTGACATTCTCACAAACAAGCCTTTGCACAAGCGTCCAACAGACACACACACACACACACACACACACACACACACACACACACACACACACACACACATCTTTCACTGACGTATGGCAAGTCCTGATCTGTATCTCCAACACACACTTCCCTAGAGAATTGATTAAAATCAGAGAGAGACAGGCCTTGAACATGGCTGCTTTTGTCTGAACAAACAAAGGCTGCCTCTAATTGGATTCATATTGAGAGAGGTATTTAAAACAGTCTGATAACTTACACAAGCTGCTAGCTTTTGCAGAGTATTTTGTGACCCAGTCACCGTTATTGGTTTAGCCTTTCTTCAGCATAGCACAGTTACATCAAGCAGCTCCTTTTAAACCTCAGGGAACATCATTATCAGAAATCTATCCATCAGAATTGGTTCAGAAGTCTTTTTCCGCATCAGGTTCCTGCTTTTGGTGCACTTAATTAAACGCACCACCACCAATTTGGCAGCTACAAGTAGGATTTGCAGTACATTTTGGGTAAAAGTTCACTCTTTGCATTTGATGTTTGATTAAATGCAACTTAAAGATTGGCTCACGTGACCTATGGGAGGCTGACGTGACCTATGGGAGTGTAATCCAAGCAGGCCAAATACCGCAAGTTACAGATAATTAAACCAGTGAATGGCTGATTAGAGGCAGCGAGACAAGAAATCAATGAAACATGGGCAGACAAAGTGTGTCTGATTGTTTACATACCTGGGACTGGGAAGGAGAGCGTGAAAGAGAGAGAGAGAGAAACGACTGCCATTTTGTGTCTGGATTTGAGGTGAACAAGATAGAGATCAACTCCAAATGGCTGCAGTCAGAGGCCTCTGCCTCGTTCAACCATCGTTCACCCAGACAAAGACACTCGATTACACTGGCTCTGAACCTGGATTAAATCCCATCCTAACCCTGATTGTCTTTCTACCTCTACTCCGTCCTGTTGACATTGGCTTTCCCGGGCCGAAGAGGGAGCTCTACTTAATGGCTTGTGCTGAGTCACAGCCCGGCCTGCTGGGTCCCGGAGGATTAGCCGAAGAGAGCCAAAAGTGAACTAAGGGGTAGATGATTGCACTGAACCCTGAGAGATCTCAGTGTGTTTGCACAGTTGTCCCAGCGTAGTGAGAACAAATTGTGAAGGCTCATAATCAGCCTATGATGTTGGTTAACATTTCTCTTATATGAGTGTCTTATCTGGGTTTGGCTACACATTACACCCATGTTTGTTAACATTTTAATTTTGGATTGTGTGTTCTTGCAATATTTACTTGTTGTGTTGGTTGTTCAAGTGCAAAGAAAGTTCTTCCTTGTCTCAGTCATACCATGTACTTTCCCCTGCCGGTCTTTATTTCACTTGAGTGGTGGCCAAGCTGATAGACAGTTACTCTTAACTGAAGTAATTTCATGATTTTGATTGCAGGATGACAGTAAAGCCACCTACATATTGTTGCAGATATGTTTGACCTGTGTGTCAAGCAGACCGCCCTGTTGCCCCCAACAAACAGTGAGAAGTAATGATGTGACCTATTCAAAAACTATACCACAACCACACACACCAAATACTTTTGAGAAATTCACAATTTTCATTTATATTGTCACAGTGGGACAAAAAGACAACTGGGGACGGACCCAAATGCAGATAGACACGGGGAGCAGAAGGATAACAAATGGTGATTTTAATAATGAAATGGCAAAAACAAAGCTTGTGTGCCAGGTGAGTACAAAAGTAGTAACTGAAAATCCAAGAAACCAGAAGGGGTAAACCAACACGAAACAGGCTCAGGTAAATCAGACGTGTGCACGAGGGATACAAACATAGCAGACAAGCGAACACCGGGTTTATATACACTGGGGAGGTGTAGGTGATTAGACACAGGTGGATACAATCAGGTGCCTAGCAGACAATTACCGTGGCGGGAAAACATACAAAGGCAGGAAGTGAAGTGATCTGAAATGAGAGGACAAGTGAGTAACACAACATAAAACAGGAAATACTAAAATGACAAAAATAAAGAAACTTACCTCGGGACAACAGGACGAGACATGACAAACACAACTGCTGCACAGAATAAAGGCGGGAAGACCACAAAGACAGGAAGTGAAACAAACACGGGACACAAGAGGCAGGGAACTTCAAAATAAACAAACTAAACCAAAACCAAGATCATGACATACAGTATAGTCACACGCATACAAATACACTTGGGCTGTGCTGTTCTACTACTGTGATGTGCAAGTTTTATCCTTTATTTGTAATTGTATCCTACATGTGGAATTTTCCCCTAAATGTACATTTTTTTTTTTTAGATCAAATGTTTAATAGTTAACTAAGATCTAATGTTTAATAGTTAACTTATTACTTTTCTCTGTGTTTATTACACTGGTGAGCCAAATGCAACGTAATTTCATTCTGCAGAGCACTTGCCCTATGAGTAGTATGAATGACAATAAAGTTAATCTTGATTCTTGATGTCCCAGATGGTAATTGGGAACATGGGCATTTCAGTCACTTAGTCATTCATACAGTTTGTTATGGGAAGAACATTGAAAATATTATCTCACCAGATGGAAGGCAAACTTCTGAAAGGCAAAGTTTTTAGGATTTACGGGTATCTATTAGCAAAGATGGAATGTAATATCCATCACTATGTTTTCATTAGTGTATAATCAGTTGCATCTAATAATTGTTGTGTTTTCATTTGCTTAGAATTAGCCCTTCATATCTAAATAGGGAGCAGGTCCTCTTTACCATGTTGCACCGCCATGTTTAGAGAGCCGTATTTTTACGTTACCTGAAGGCCACCATAGTTCTCCGACCCACGTGTGAAACTACTTTAATGTGAGCTGCAGAGTGGAAAAACCTGGTACCGAGGCAGACCGAGCTGTTTTGCCGTAGCAAAAATGGCTTGAGTCAAGAAATGGAGAAATGTCTACCTGTGCTGACAGTGAAATTGCTCTCTGTGTTGTTTTCCGAGCTTCTCCTTGCTTTTTGTTGACATAGCCGGGCCGGGCCGCGAATGCTTTTAGTGCATGTGAGTCTGTCCTACTGGCTAGCTCACGGCCACCGCTCTGCACTACTCTCATACGGCGGTTACAGCTGATTACATCGTCGCAGAAGTTTAGCACCCACGCTCCGGTTCCACCTCAGCTAAACACTGGCACTTTCGCTGTTGTTTGTACTGTTAATGCTATTAGCACCGTTAGCAGCACCTTTGTCATGGTGAGAGCTGTTGAGAGGCAATCTAAATGCTCCCCATCTCGTATCTTGCACCTTGTACTACTCAGTCCAGCTCCATGCATTAGGCAGGCATGATTGGAAATGTGGGCAGTCCCTATCGCTACAATACTGGGGGGGGTGGGCTCTTCTACTTCTTACTTGGTGTTAAGTTAAGTCACTGCATCTCCCGACAGAATGCCAAGGTTGAATTTCACCCTGCCAGTACATTTTTCAGCCTAACTTTATTGACAAATGTCAGCTACTACTACTAGGGACGCCAACAAGGTAGGGGACCGCCAATCGTTTCAATGCCATCTCTCACGGTGTGTGCAAAGCTCCACCTTTAGTGAAACACAGAAGAAGAAAGAAGACAAACTAGCACAACAGTAAAGACTGAAAATAACTCAAGTGCATATTAGCATAGTGCTTCTTTCAAGCACTGTAATTAGAATCACTGAAATGTATTGTTGTTCTGTAAAATATCCTGCCTTCATCACATATTTTTGTCACAAATGTTTGCTAACCAAATTTGAGGAATCATTTGAAAACGTGTGTAAAACTATTTATTTGTTTAGCACTTTTCTTAACAAGAAAGACGACAAGAAAATACGATAAAACAATAATAAGAAAATACAGTATAGATATATATATATAGTATGGATAAATATATATGAATATCAGCAAGTATATCAATATCGTAATTTGTATACTCCCTAGCATCGGAATCAGCATAGCCTGTCACATGAAGAGCGTTACCCGGGTTTTTCACTTCGCAGCTCAGGTTACCGCAGTCTTAAAAACGGAAGAGTGAGCGGAGGGGTATTCAGTTGGTTGCAATCTGCAATTAAAATCATTGGCAGGTCAATGTAAAGTAACCAAAAAAAAAGTGTATAATTTACTTCAACCAACTTTTATTATTCATTTCATTAAAGTCTATGTAAAACATGCCAAATCAACGATAACACAGGATTTCGTCCTCGCCACTCATCTAAACTGTAATTTTGACAGCTTAGAACGTAAATACAACTTCAACTGTTGCTTCGCTCTCTCAGGTGATGTCATCACCTGATTTTTGGTGATGACATCATTACTTGTTTAAACATACAGTACATCTCAATTTACACTGAACTGTAACAGAGTTGTAAAAGAATACCTTAAGTGAATCTAAATGTGTATCTGACAGTAAAATTATATATGTTCTAGCAGTTTTATACGGCTCAGTCAATAGGTTTGTCTATACTCACCACATCCTATACTAGACAGAAACACAACATGATAAATATTTATGCTTCTAATTATTCTATATGCGTTATTAATTACCCCAAAATATCCTTCCAAGAGGATCTCATTAGGGTAGGAAATTGGTCAAAGCTAATAACGCTCATAGTTGAAAAAGCATCTTTAGATATCAACAACGTTTCCTCTCTCATTTAGCCAGTGCTGAAGTTCATAAACTGCGCTGTGAAAGCGTGCATTAGAATTAGTATTTCCTCAAACTGAGTTGACTGGAGAAATTGTGTGTGATTAAATATTAGCTTGAATATAATTAGCATTTATTAGCAAACTCTGCTATGGCAGATAATGAAAGTCTTAATGAAATGCTTTGTTGAATTTCTTTCAGGAGGGGGGGGGGGGGGGGGGTCTTAGATCTGTAGTCATCATGCCTGAACCCAAAATACAATATGTATACTTTAAATTTACTTAGACAGCTGCTGTAATTGTAACATCCGACTACGGGGCCCATTCACTGAGACAGTGTTTGAGTCTGCTCCACAGCCTACCGTGAGTTTAATAGGCTCCTCAGTCTGGCAGAGCTATTACCAAATCCAACACAGACCATTAGGCTGCATGGGCTTAATTGCACATTAATTGGATAATTAGTCCTGCACTTTGTTTTCTCCCATTTTCTCAAATCTTTTCACTCATTGTGGCAAGTACACGGTCATTCTCTAGATTTCCCTTTTTTCATTATGTTTTTCAGCACAGCGAGAAAATACAGTAGGTGGTGCAGTCATCCTGTGGCTGGAGATTAGCAGTGGGGAGGGGTTGCTCCATGTGGGTGGGAGGCCAAGGCTGAGAGGATTGATGGAGCCTTAGGTTGTCCTCCTCCTGTGCTGTCATGTTGACCCACAATACATGCTGTGTTTGTGTCTCTGCCAGCACAGAAACCAGGAAGAGGCATGCATAGTTAAATAGGAACAACTCTCTAGTGCGCAAGGTGCATTATTTATGAACTTTTTAAAGAGATTTTATTCATCCCTTCCTCGTATTTCTCCCCGCCATTATTGTCTGTGCTTTAGGCGTGTGCCTCAACACTCTCAGATTGCTACCATTAAACCCAGGGAGCCATCTGATAGAGTTATCAAAGTAAATGTTTGGCACATTTGATAGCGTTTGAAATATCCTCCTGTAATAAAGCTCTCCGGGGAGAAAGAGGGACAGGTTTCTCATGCAAATAGCCGGTTTTCTGATATCACACAGTGTCAAAATATCCACATTTATCTCAGTGCTGTCAAGAAACACACGGAGCACCTACTGATATGGAGGTTGATGTTTGGCTAGGTGGGAGACAGAGGAAAAGTGTTTGCCATATGACATCGGGCCAGGCAGTACTTAATGAAATCATTATCTTAAATTTACAAGCAATGAATCTACCAAGCTGCAGTTTGATTTGATGTGCATATGGTGTACATATGGAAGCCAGGAAACTAGAAAAAAGAGAAGATGTGGATGAAGAAACATAAAATCCTGTGAAAATCCTATTCTCAGATGGCTAGTGTGCTGTAAGTGCAGAATTTGGGGAACAGAGGGAAAATCAGTGATAGACTGTTAACTGCTCTGCCTTAATGAGCAAGCATTGTTGTTCTCTACCAGACCCTGATAGGTGTTCTACTGATTAGACAAGTTGAAGCTCAGACCTTCACTATTCCCAGAGGAAGCAGCACTTGCTTTTGTCTCTGTGCTAATAATAGCCATAAAGTATGATCATTCCAAAGTGTTAAAATGCTCCTTATAAACATCGGTCTGTTTTTGTTTTGTTTATTATTCATCTCGTCCAATTACCATTCTAAAGGGGAGTGTTTCTCACCAGCCGCTGAGGGAGTAGGAGATTAAAAGGCAATGAGGAAACATCTGTGTCTCTGTTTTGCCACAAATCTGCATCTCATTCCTACCACTGGCATCCAAATAGACAGCGCCTACAAGGCAGGGAAAAAAAGTAAAACACCAAGGTGCATAGGGCTAGTGAATAGAGGGAAGGGTTACCATAGAAACACATACCTCACATGGGTTTATGGGCTGCATCCTATCACATGCTATCAATTACCATAAATCTTCTGGCAGGGAGGGCGGTGGTTAAGGTGCCTCAGCAGTGAATGACAATGTGTTGATCTTCACATATCTGCAGAGATGCATCCATGCTCTTTAAATCAAGAGGAAATGGCATCAGATTTGGTTTGCGACAATAGAAAGATGGAGAATACCTCTAATGTGTTTCCTTTCATAAGCCCGTGTGCAAACAGATATTGAAAATCTGAAAAAAAGAGGACGCTGACTGCTTTTCCTGTATATATTTATGTCAATGTGGAGATGAATGATTGTAAAATCAAAACTTAGCGGAAAGCATAATGTGCCTCAGAGCTATACATTTATGCCTGATAATCTTTGACTGGGTGTCATCATGCTTATTCCATTCACTCGTCGTACAGCTGTCTGCACATAAAAAGCCAGCAGTGAGAATTGTGTCAGAGCACAGCAGTACATCAGTGCAATTTCCACAAATGGCATCTTTTCCCAAGCCCCCATCCTCTCGACCTCTGGCGCATAGCGACGACGCTGAGAGCATTATCAGATGTGTTTGAGCAGCTCCCATCAGCACGACCCCGGTGGGCGGTACAGATATCGAGTGACCTTTTCTGCATGGCTCCCTGATATTAACGCAATCTCCCTGCCTTATTACCATGGGAACATTTCACAGAGTATTAGACTTAATAAATTACTTTTTCCTTGGCTTCCATGTCTCCTCTCCCTTCGCCATCTTTCTCCCCCATCCTTTCCTGCCCTGCTCCCATCGTCTTCCCTGCTCCTGAGCCGATAACCCAACCTCCCCAGGGGCCCGGCCTCCATAATCGCGTCAGTTCACGGCCCTCTTATTCCAGCAGAATTGCTTAATTGGTATGTGTTCTACATAACTGTTGGAGTATTAGACTCACAAATGAAGGTTAGAACCTCAGTGCTTGTAATCGACTGAAAGAAATTGATTTGTGCTCAGCTGCCCTTCTGGGACGAGACTTTATGGTTCTCTGAAGAAATGAGGCTTTTATAATTGTGTGTTCTCCCCCAACCCTCCACCCCCATCTCTCCTCTCTTCTCTCCTGTCCTCTCTCTCTCTCTTTTTCTCATTTCCTCCCTGCTAACTGCTTTGTT
This sequence comes from Ophiodon elongatus, assembly GCA_016806645.1. Taxonomy (NCBI): domain Eukaryota; kingdom Metazoa; phylum Chordata; class Actinopteri; order Perciformes; family Hexagrammidae; genus Ophiodon; species Ophiodon elongatus. The sequence continues at coordinate 1,231,555 of JACSYO010001694.1, forward strand.
GACATTCATCAAAAGGCAAGTCACTGGCAATGTAAAGGTGATGTGTCTGGTTTTCCATGTTACACAGCGCATAAGTTTCCCGGCTGTAAAGCCGGTGTGGAGTGCTGAGCAGTGAATAACTATGTGTATTTTAGCCTCCAAAGGGAAATCGAATCATAGCTTGGGTACTCCGTCAATGGAAATCTGATTGCATTATATGTGATCATGTAGAAGGAGTTAAGCGCCGTTGTATTAACCAAACCTGACCAATGAGCATAAATTGGCTTATGATTGATCTTCTTGGATTCTGTGGCGCTTTATGGCTTTGCATCAATAGCTGATTGTATGTGATTAACACACATGGAGCAGACCAACTAAATCAGGCAGCAGGGGAAATGCAAGAATGTGGCTCCATCGTAGTTTGAAGGGAGACAGAAAGACACATTCAGGCATAGAAAGGAAGAAAAAGAAAAGCCTTTCAATTTCTTTCGGTATTTTGTTTCTCAATCATGCAACGACTATTGTTTTTTATTATGTTACATCAGCTTGTGTTATGTCTCTATATATAATATGTCACCAGCTTAATAGTTTGCTTGGATGCTTGAAGATTACAGGAAGTACATAGTATCATTATTTGTTATTGTGCAAAAAAGAGGTTGCAATACAAGTGTAACACAATACAAAATATGGTGTTGAAAGATGGAAGAGGTAGGAGTTACAAAATAATCAGACATAATCAAAACAAAACAAGGAATTAAAGAGTTAGGAAGTAACACAGACTTAACATAATAAAATGATACCCCTTACATCAGCCAGGATGAAATCAACTGGACCTAATACAGTTTATCCTGCAGGACTGTGTTGCTGCTGCTGTCTGGCTAGTGTCTTATGCATGACAGCTTCCTCTGACTTAGGTGACCATAGATTATTTATGCTTGCTTTCCAGGTGGGCAGACTCAAATGTACTCAGTGCAGAGGTTTCCTCAACGCAAAATCACATTTCACGCTTGTGCTAATGTCACCCAGTGAGTGAAGCAGAGTGAGAACTGGCAGGTGGTGTTTACAAACGAGAACACCCCGAACCGCAAGCCACCCTGACACCAGATGCTGATTTGATTATGGGGTGGCATGTAAAAGAGTCTATGAATGTATGGAGCATGCAAAGTGGTACACTCAAAGTCGATTAAGTGAAACAGGTGACGAGTTGATTTGAATTGCATTGATTTATTTTTATTTTGTCTGGCTTTTCACAACATGGGAGTGGTTTCAGTTAGAAATGGAGTGTGTTTGCTCACTGTGGAGAAGTTCTGTTTGCAAGGTGAGACCCTGTTTGTGGCTGATTCTTCTCGGGGGCACATTCTACCATGTGAAGTTGCTCTTTTTCGTGTTTTAGGTGTGATTGCACAATTGCTTTAGGTGCTATCTGTTCGTTTGGAGATAAGTTCAGCAGAAAATGAGCACATTCACTAGTTCAGTACTTTGATCTATCTTTCTGCCCCTCAGTGTCTAGCATTATAACAAAGACACTTTCTTGGATGCTGACAGCGTAGTGTGTAGCGCTGCAGTTCTTTGAAATTAATAAGCACGTTTAGAGAACTTTTCAAGAAAGTCCTGTTGTTGTCAAAAACAGATTAATTACTGTTTTATGTTTAGCAGGCTGCAGATTCTCGAAGTCAAAGTTGTTCAGTTGTTGTAATATCATTCCCGCTTACCTGTGTATGGGTGTGTACACATTTATAGAATTTGCTATAAACTCTGACATGTTGCAGGTTTATGTATAAAACATGCTAAAACTTTGCTTACGGGTGGCATACGTTTTGCAGTTTGTCCTATCACTTTCCTTGCCTGAAGGTGGCACTGGTTTCCTTGGCTGCTATTACTTTTCCTGCCTGTGTGGCATTGATTGGACTGGAGCTGCAGGTAGGAAACTGCTGGCACACAGCTGCTTTAGACATGAAGAAATAAAGGGATACACCTGTAGAAACAAAGCTATATAATGTTAATTTTTCATGGTCGACACAAATGAAAAAACAGATGACAACGAGTTGAGACAAAACTGAATTCTGCAGTTGATGGCCATATGCGGTAAGTGGCTGAATGATAAACCCATTTAGAATGTAAACATAAAGGAAATGTCACTTATATGATGAGTGATTTCAGTCATACGTACATGATATCACAGAAAACTACTCAAAGTAACACCTTCCTTTTTTCCCCCTCACAACCAAGTATTCTCTATACGTGATCGTCCTTTATTCTTCAACCCTTAGTAATTGCCAGCAGATGCGAATTAGAGTTGCACGGCTTGTAGCAGCAGTACTACCTCTCAAACGCAACTTCCTAACTCTGTGCGCTTTAACGGTGCTTCCTAAGCATTAGTATTCCAGAGCTGGATCCCTCTTGGATCCAGGCTAGGATTATCCAAGCTCTTAACATCTTAGCTAAGCTGGTTAACACCTGTTTTTATTGACATCTGAACACCATCATAGGCGCCTCGTCTTCTGTGGTTTTAAAAGAGCTTCTCTTGCTCTCTTCATGGAGGCTGCAGCCCACATTAATGACTGTTTCCCCACCACAAGTGTTGGTAGCAGGTCAGCAGCTTTACTGCGGTAATTAGGAGTCAATTTTTATTCTCACGAATATTCTTATCACAGCACAACTTGTAATATGGCTACATAAGAGATAAGTCAAGATACTTTGATGCAGATATAAATCACTTGTTTAGAGCTAAGTATAATGAGCTTGTTTTGCCAGGTCCTAGTCTAGACATGAGCTACAATCTCAGGAATCCCATAGTTTACTGTACATTCTTGCTCACATATTTCAGAGTAATTTACAAGGAAAAAAAGAAAACAGGCTCTCTCTATGTGTTTATTATGCCTAATATTTCCATTGGGGCCCACGTTTGCCCCAGTGTAACTGATGTAATATTCTATAAATACCATTTAGGCTGTTGATACAGCCTGGGGGATTCTGGTTAGCAGAGGCTGTGTAGACTCAGAGAAATCCTCAGACTTGTCTGTGTGTCTGTTTCAAAAACTCTTGCCAGGGTCAGTGGGGGAAACTTTGAAGAATGTTCCAGGATTTGTCTAAATCATGCGGCATGGATCTTCTTAAGCGTCGCTGGCATTAGAGCTGAGCCCTATCAATGATTCCATTAACCTAAATTCCAAACCAGGCTTCACAACATGACCATATTAACCCCTCGGATTTCACCAAGCTCTTGATCCCTCGCTATTTAGATAGACAGGAATTAATGGTCACTCACATTTGTCTGGCTACCGGCTATATTCCCTGCACCAGACAGGGAATTATCTGTAATATGACCCCATGTTTATCTTTGGCCTTTATGCGTGCGTCCACATGTTTTCTGCTTAATTTTTTCTAGCCTATAGCTATAACATAAGCTGAATGGCATTGGTGATGTGGGATGATAAGGTGGACAAGGATACAATCCCAATCAGCCGATTTTTACCTTTCCTCCATAAACAATAATAATTCCAGGCTAACAGCAGTGGATCAAGCAGAGAAGAGAAAGAAACAAGTGTCTGCCTTCATTAGGACAAAGGAAGGGTGAGCAGGAGAGCGTCTGACAAGCCAGTAACGCCTCATTGTCCCTGATCTCAAGTTTCATAAATTTCCACAGCTCTCGTTAAAGGACGTGTCGCTGCTGTCACCAGGCGCTAACTCGTTATCTCCTCAACGCCGTAAAGCGCTGTAATTAACATTCAATAACTGTAACTGATCCAGCATTCTTCCTCTCTTGCCACTAATTGCCACACTACTGTGCGTGCTCATAAGTGGGTCTTGTGTGTGTGTGTGTGTGTGTGTGTGTGTGTGTGTGTGTGTGTGTGTGTGCACTTCTTTGTACACTTTTCTGTGGTTCATTTTGACTGTAAATAGAGGTCAGAAAGCAGTTGATCTGTCCTTTCAGGTCAAGAATGTTCTCTCAGTTTTCCTTGTAGGAGTCATTGAGTTTATACCTCAGTCAGAGACTCATCTAAAAAGTAATTTTCAGAATATTTTTGCAGACGTATGGACATTTTAAATGTCCTCTATCCAAGAGCTGGTAAATTAAAGCGATGGCGACGGATGCTTTTAGTAGGCTCCTCATGAATAACACAACCTGTATTTTCACCATCGAAGAGTGTAGTGGAGGCCCATTTGTCGAAATCACAATTACTGTAATTACAAATTTCAAGGCACAGCCTGCCAGTGGTTGTGAGGACAGAGGGTGTACTATTAGTTAAGGAGCTGCACCATTCTCTTTTCAGCCATGCATGAGTGCCCTTCTCATATCATATCCTTCATTGCATCAAACACAACCTCCAGTTGGGAATGTGTAGCTGTCACGCTTCTATCCCCTTACAATGGCCCAAGGAGAGAGCTCACTACTCTTAGTGATATTTTTTTTTTCTGCATCACATTTCCTTTCATAGTTTCCCGCAGATACCTAGCGGTGTCAACTCCGTTTTAGTAGGAAATGTTTTTGTTTTCCCCTTAGCTGCTCCTGCCTGACCTTACCAGAGCAGCAGCCATCACAACAAGGCCTTATGAATAATTAGTCTCTGTCAACTGATACTCTCTGGCTCCACACATCGGTGTCATCTACTCCGCAAGCACCAGCCAAAAGCCAATGAACTGTGTGCAATTCTGCTCAATTGAATCAGTTGAGGTTGATGCGGCTCTTGTTATTCGGAGGTAAACTGCTAGATGTAAGCTGATACAAGGGCTACCCTTGAGGCCAAGTGCAGAACAGGAGAAGGGCTGTCAAATTGGCAGCGTCACCAGGACCACGTTTTGAGACTTCTACAGAGGTCTGTTACAGATATGCAATCACCTGGTGCTTTAGCTGTATGCTACTGGCCCATTCTCAGGGGATTAGGGTGAATGCCAGGGTAGGGTTTCTGAGAGCCAAGACACCCCCCAGTAGGCCAAACAAAACCACATGGTTGCATGGTGTTTCTTGTCCTGGTTTCATGTTTGGGTCAGAAGGGATGTGGTGCAGATGTCTGGGGATGCAAGTGTGTATCTAAGCGTTATATTTTCAGACACATAATGTACATGTCTATTGTTTCAGATTATTTCTTTTTGGCTGTTTTGGCTAAAGGAGCAATTTTATTTAATAGAGAGTGTCTTAACTAGGTGCCATGCCACCACAAGACTCCAGAACAGTGCCAATGTTTCCTGACAAAGTGTTCAGTTGGGTTGAGATCCGGTGAAGGCCATAGCATATAATTGACATATTTTTGAAAGTATTTAGTTGACCCCCTCATGCACTCTATAGAAGCATCTGCATGTAATATCTTTTTACTCTTTTCTTTTGTTGGTTTACTTGGTAGGGACAGTGCACATTAATTAAACATTCCTGTAGATGTGCCAGTTAGCCAAGAGGCTATTTTTTATCTGTAACTTATTTATCAAGTTTCATGGGTACCTCTGTCAGAAGCTAGCAAACTAAACTGATGTGTTTATTTCACATGACTTAGCTTCAGTTTGTGTTGGGTTGTGGCTTGCACAAGGCACATAGGTTGTGGTTTTGCTCATATTTTTACAACGGCTCACCACCAACGAAACTGCTGTAGCTGCAGTTTGAATTGTCACAGCTTCTCTTCCTTCCTGTTACAGTTCTATGGAAATTGACACTGTGTTAAAAAAATATTAATTATTCACCAAAACACTGACATCAAGGAAGTGGAACAACTTTTAAAATACATCTTTTATCCATGTTGGTTGTGTTGTCTTTTCTTTTGCTGTCAGGACTTTGGATACATTTTTGACTAAATAATCTGCATAATTAGTTGTTTACCTAGCAGTGAAAAGTTACATGACTGTGTTCATTAGACCTTAAACTCAGGTCATGGAAGAACCGGCCTTCTTCTTATGTTATTAGTGTAATATACTTAGGCTCAATATATAGTGTCAATGTCAGCTGATGTGTGGTGAATACACAGACATGCCTTCAATTAAAGTGCTAAATTGTGTGCTTAAATCATTTTCATGCTCATATCGCCTCTAATTAGAACTGTTACATGAACAAGGCTATGTCCAGTCTCCACAGTTTCTTGATTGGACATAGATCTGGAAATAATGATCTCTGACTGTGATGAATTTTAAAGTTAGGAAAGACGCTGGCCTACTATCAAAAAGGTCCTTTTACAAGCACCATGAACAAAGGAGAATTTATTCTCATCAGGGGTTTGCAGCAGAGAAGGTGGAAAGCTTAAATGAGGGAAAGTGTCATCATATGGCTTTTTATAAATAAGATTGTTAAAGATAGATCTAATTTTGATTTGGGCTAATGCGAGGAACACTATCAGCCATTGACCAAGGGTGTCTTATGACTGACTTGACGTACTTCACTCAGCAGTCTTGTGCTTTTACTCTGCAGTTTCAGTTCAGAGACCAGGCCGAGTGCAGAGACAGGGTAATTTTAAAAGCTCCTGCGCTCGCTGTTTAGTTCATGAACTTCAGCGCCCCACCTTCTTCCTTCCTTTCAGCTCCTGGAAGCACAACTATATTAGTGTCTCCCAGAGAGCGTCAAGCAAGTCTGCTGCTTCTGTTTACAGGCTATTCAATCACTCTAAGTACTAGTGGCAGACTGATTTTCTTGGAAACACATTTGCCACAATCCCCCCCGGCTCCTTACATGCAAGGTATTTATCATATGAAAATCTAGAACTATCTGACTCGCCTATTTTACTAGCCTTGTCCTAGAGCTGGGACTGATAAAACATTGTAATATATGCACTGCAGTCACCATTGAACATAAAAATATCTCAGAATACTGTGAGATTTACACTCTGTCATAGGGGTGGTTACTTTTATAACACCATTGCACTGGAGATAACATCTCACAGCTTACAAGTTGTCTTCCGTTAAAAATGGGTCATTTATTCTTATTTGTTTTTTTTACTTCTTAGTGACACACACATAAAACAGTTGTGTACTTTGAGCAACAATTCAGATGGAAAAAGTGGGTGCAGTGTCAATTTGTTTTTCACCTACTTAGCATATGTAGCTGCTGGGAGTACTGCAGTGTGCCACCTCATATCACATATTTTGTGTGTGAGTAGAATGTCTGCGTGTGTGTGGATGTGTGTATGCGCTAGTGACCTCAAACCTAGGGGCAGCCCCTGCTAACAGCTGGTTTTCTGCCAGTTTTTCTACAAGGCTATGAGAAAATTAGCTGAGCTGTGTGGTGGCTTGTAGCACCCTAATATAGTAATAAGCAGGGTGACCGGGCTTACTCAAGATAGATGACGGTTGTCTCGCATGAGGTCCTTGTTCACAAAGTCCTAGGTCACAAGTCACAATAATAAACGGACATACGTGCAGCTTTTTTCACACCACAGTTTGTTCATTTCCTCTGACATGTAGTTTATTGTAAGGGGATACTTGGAATTGGAATTTTACATCTAGAGCATCTGTCACCGTTGTGTCATAAGAGCTAGAATATCTGTCACTGAGCTCTAATAAAAGGTCAACCTGTAAGACTCTCCCAGCATCCATGTAATAAACAACATGCAGGGAATTGCGTGTCATTGTGTCTTTGATCATGTCTGCCCTGTCTTCATCTCTTTCAAGCTTTGCTGTTCTATTTTTGTCCCAACCTATACCTCTGTAATGACGAGCGTTTGTTCATCAGCCATGTTTAAACTGCAGACAAGATTGACTTGGCAAAAGACTTGATGCACATGCACAGTCATCCCATGCTCTGTTTGCAGTTTCCAGGCCGCAGATCGACAAGCAGCTCTGCTAGGCTCCCCTATCTTTTTTGTTCTCTGTCTCTTTGGGCTCCTGGGTCCTCCTCCTCCCTCGTCCTCATTTCGCTTGAATTAATTGAGATCTCATTTTTGTGAGAAAGCTCACAGGAGGGCTGTGTGAGGAGAGAGAGAGAAGAGTGATAGAAAGAATCAGAGACACAGATTGAGATCAGTGGCAGAAGCCTAGGGGGCACAGCTCTCCCAGAGGTAGGCAGCCACCAGTTTCCTGGGGACGGTGAGGCCCTTCTGCAGTGACTTATATCTTTATCCTCTCAACAGTCTCCAGTCACCCCTCACCACTTCAGGAATGACCCATAGAGTTTACTTAAGTGAAAGTACATTTTAGAAAGCATCATGCTTTGCTAACACAGCTCTCATTGTGCAGGGTTGGGTGTGACGTGATGATCCACAAACTGCATGCTAAGCTAAGCACTAAATATGTGACCCAAAGGCAAGGTAGTGTCGTTGCCGTGGAAACTTGGGAACCCATGAACTCATTACAAATACTAGATATGGAAATAGCAGTTATGATGTGCACCCACAGACGCTACCTTGGCCTGAACCCTTTCAATTATGAACCATTACAACTTCTCCCAGTGCAATATTCATGAATGGTCAGATCACTCCTTCAGACATCTTAGGTTGCTGTAAGTTGAGATAAACACTTGCCGAGTTGTAGCAGCCAATCACTCGCCTCTTCTCCTCAATGTCACTGCCTTAGCGCTCAATAATTCAAAGCTTGGCGGTAATGAGCTCCCTGTAGGCCCTGTCCCCAAAGAGCCTCCCCACTGTGCCGCCACTGTAATGTAGTTATATCTCATGTCAGCTTTCAAATCAATTACATTTCTATCTGATGGCTATGTAATTGCGCCTGATTGAGTTTTTGGCACGCCAGCCAAGTGTGTGGTTCCCAAACTCAAGTCAGTCAAAACAGGAAGCTTCACCAAATGAAACTGTATTTCATCCTGATTGAGGCTGCTTGCACGATAAGCACAACTGTAATTATGATAATAATAACAATAGCAATCTGTGTTTTCTCAGCTTTGTTGTTTTTTTCCCCCTTGCTCTGCAGATGAAATTTTGCCCCAAGGACAATGAACAACACTTACTTTATTCAAGATGCAAAGGCTGACTTGATTGTTTGTAGCATGTGCAATTTAGTTTTTAAATGTAAACCATAATTATTTTGTATACATTCAAGTGGTTGAAGTTTCACATAGTTTAAGTGCAGCAAACTTTTTTTTTCTACAGCACTACACTTGTGACTAAAGCCATACTGATCTTTACTTGTTGTGGTTAGATTTTGATCAGACATAGTGTGCCACTGCCGACAGAAGTCATACTGCTATAGAAATAACAAGCTAACCTCTTACCTTCAGCAAATAGCTGACAGCTGAGGTCAAAGCAATATTTTTATTGTGTCAGATCTCGGAGCAGAATTGTATTGACACAATATTGGTTGAATTGATAGTTGGACAGACAGACAGATGGATGGAAAGATGAATGGAGAGACGAATGCCCACATGGCTGGATGGACGAATGGAAATACGGATGGATAGATGGATCAACTGAATGCATGCCTGGATGGACAGAGGGAATACCCTAATAGAGTGGCATTGAGATAGATGAGGGGGAGGATGCTGTGGTTAGGTGCATCAGCAACTAAATAGTGATGAATTGTGGCTTCTGTCAGCAGCACTAAGTATAACAGACATAGTAAAGCAGCCTGGCTCATCCATAATCAGCAGACACAGATTGTCTTCATGCCTTCTTTGGAAATAAAGCACTGAGGGCATCTACCAATCTGTCTTTCTATCCTCTCTCCATCATCCCTTTTCTTCTTATATCCCCTTACTCTTGGTGTTCTTGCCCTTTAAATCTCTTCACTTGTACTATTCTCTCCTCATTTCTCTTCTTAAGGTCTTGCATCTCTCTGTCTGTCTCTCCCTCTCTCCAACACTGTCTTTTGTGTTCACAGCCTTCCATTTTTTTGCAGTGAGAGAGCCACTGGGTGCACATCTACAATCTTGCCTTTCATTTCATGGCTTCTGGAAATGGATGTTTTACTGCCTTCATTAAGGCATGCAGCAGTCAGCACCATGTTTTCCCTCCGAAGTTTAGCTCTGTGAACTACGCCATTAGAGGACATTATGGCCCCAGATTTCAGGGCACAGTGGAACACTGTATAATTTGATTAGTGTTATTAATCAAGTGGAATACCACTCCTTTCACCCCAATCTCCCTCCCCTCCTCCTCCTTTTTGCCATTACAATCCTGCTTTCAAACCCTTCAGATGTTCCCTTCCGCCCTCCTCCCCCCCCCCACCCCGCCCTCTCCTCTCTCCCCCATCCAGGCACCTCTCTATCTCATGCACTACAAAACACATGCAGTGAAAGTGACAACTGGCCTAACGCCTTCCCTTTTAAAAACAATGATTTACCACTTGTTTTGTTTCTCCCCCTTCACCCCTCCCCCCACCCCCACTCCCACCCCCTTCACCCCTCCTCTCTCAGCCCAGGATATAAATCAATTGAGATGAAAGTTCCATAATTGTGCTTGCTGGGAGGGATTTGAGCAAAATTGCGCTATGAATTTTTTAAAGGGAATTTTTACTAGCTGTTCAGCGAGACTTGGGAGGCAAAGGAAGGTGAGGCCATGAGGATTTATGGGCCTGGATTCTTCATTACTGAAGTAATTTTCCTGCAAATGATAGTGCAGCACACTGGAGGGGGGAGCACTGTCCGCCTCGGAGAGTACAAACCTGCTTAATCTCTCGAGAAGAGAGAGCAGCTCAAAGCTCTAATATCAGCTGTAAGGGACTGGGTCTCCATTTGTTCACATCTAAACTGCAGCAGTGTATTTGTGATTCACAGTAATTGATTGCTTAGATTATTTCCAAGGGTGGATATACAAGTTGAATTCATTACGAAGGATAGTTTTGTTAGAAATACTAGGAAACATGCTCCGGGGTCGTTTTTATGATACACTGTTCTCAAAAAAATGCTCACTTTGTCAGACATTTTAACTGTTCAGTATGTTTTGTCAAATTGCAAAGGTTTAAAGGTACACTGCAGTAGCTGTACATGTGCACTGCAGTAGAAGAACGAGGAATTTAAGAAGAGTGACACGTTCAGTTTAAAAGATAGCTAATATTTTTTCTCTTTCTGTGCTTAACACCCCGTCATCTATTTGTAGTGTGTATTTCCATCCTGATATAGATTTGCTTTTTTTACTACGCTGTCATACTGTTTCTTCAGCAAGGGTTTCCAACTTTCTTTCTACCTTTGGTCTTTCCTCCCTCTTCATTTTTACCTTCTTCAGTCCAATATGGCTGACATTCTGTCTCCATCTCTTTAGGTGCAGCCAGCAGCAGTGGCCCTACTCAAGGTTAGTGCGTCCACGATGCCAGGTCTCATTCTTTATCCTGCCTGCCGTCCACTCAATTTTACAGCTCAGTAGCTTGAGAAGCAGAAGGGGTAAATCTGCTGCAAGAAGGAGAAAGAGGGAGAGGGGAGGAGGAAGGGAGAAACAAAATTATTGTGTACCCTGTCGCAGACTGTAGTGGATCTCATTCAAGGCACACTAACAACTCAAGACAATTAGTCACTTCTGACTAAGCCAGACCTGAGACTCACTTGAGGGCTAAAAAGAGGCAGGGAGGAGAGGATCCTCAAGCATGGCTAAGCACTGCAGTCACAGGAGGGACTCAGTGGATAGAAAGCAAACTTTGGGATGAAATGGCTCTGAATTCTGCTGGAAGACCTTTGTCTTTTGTGCAATACTGAGATAGAAATAGCAATATGGAACAGGGCATTAACGCACTAATAACTTAAAGATCTGTGCAAAATACTTATCTCTGAATATGAATGATTATTATTTTTATGTTAAATTGATGTTACCAGATTTAAATAATATTTTTTCCCAAACATGATAAAATAATGCAGTAAATGTCTATATTCACCTTGATCTATTAGTAAATAATGTGTCACAGAATGTTTTTAATTAACATTCTACAAGATAAACGAAGACAGCATGTCAGTAGTCTGTTACGTTCCACCCATTACATGTGGGCGGTCTAAGGTAGTCTGCACCCAATAATGAGGCCTGAAGCTTCAGCTACCACATGCTACTGAACAAAAGTGAAGCATGACTAAGGTGGGTGGTGCGTGGAAGATTAGGGAGTGGAAAGAGAGAAAAGTTTGTCCTGGGCTCTCTGCGGAGACCCAGCATGACCAATTGAGGTGAAGGGGATGAATGAGGCCATTCACTGGGTCTAATGAAAGAGTTCCTGCTGGGCCCTGAATGAGGGTGGGCCCATCTGCACCACATAGGCGTGCACAAACCAGTGACCTCGAAAATTACCCAGGAAGCACTTTGGGACAGTCACCCCAGCAACAGGCTGGGGTTCACATAGTAACCAGGCGCTTCAATCAGTGGCTGGCAGCTTCTTAAACAGAGCAAAGTTTTTCTCTGTATAGAAAGAACTCTGTGTGAAATCAACTCCGAGGGATACCTCCCCCCGTTTTTTTTAAAAGGGGGGAGCTGCCAATGATTGTCCCATGTGAAAACGTCCAGAAGCTCTCACCATCTTTGAGAGGTGTGGGATGATGCCCTCAGGACTTTTCCTCTAAACACAAAGATCTGTTTGTCTTAGCTACATATGAACATGCACTGCCTGCCTGTATATGCAGTGCTAGGTGTAGGTTAATTAGGTTCAAGGCATGTATAGTGACAGGTTTAGGAGGCTGTGAAATAGATCCAATTACAAAGAGTCCAGATAAGGAGTGAGATTCCCTCAACACCCCTGGGGACTGGACATTAAGTTTACAAGCATCTTAAAGGATCTGGTTCATTGGATTTTATCTATGTTATTTGGTATAATATATTCAGTCTTGACGAGGTAGAAGCACGCAGGTCATTGAAGTTCCATTCCCGTCTCCCTTCCCTCACGGAACTTTTGACAGCGTGAAATGACAATCCACCCCTGCACGCATCCCCCACGTCAAAAAGTAATGAGATTGTGCTGCTGGAAATATCACTACAAAGCATCAGGCCTGCACTCGGGTCTGACTGCACCTTCAAACAGCGCTGCCTGCCAGCTCGCCTGCCTCGCCTGCATGCTGAAAAAGAAACGAACAAAAACAATCAGAATCAGAGACAGAGAAACGGCAAGGGAAGCTCCCCACGCTGAGACAAACGAACACGCCAGGGCCTTTCATCCTGAGAGTGATTAGCCATCCGAAACGTTTTAAAACACAGCTTTGAGTGTGTTCCTCAAACGAAAGAGTTCCATTGAGGAGTGGTGGTGAGATGTGTCTCGCTGGGAAGCGCCAGTGATCTAGTCTCTAATTGTGGCGTCGCTGACAAGGCTGGTGTGGCTGGGAGCTTTTTAAGCGGGGCTTTTTGCTACGCTCTTGTTCCCTTCCTGTCAGATCCACCACCAAAGGAACCAGGGAACAAAAAGGCCCCTCAGATTCTGTTCTTACATCCATCTGCCTATTGCTTTGTGCATAAATACAGGCCTAATTTAACACACTAATAGGCCCTGATGCTGGCTTAATGTGACCAAAACTACAATTGTTGCTGTAAATGCAGTGTTTGGTTGCAAATATGTAATGTCACCTAACATAGTTTTCAGTCTGTATAATTGCTCTCTTTATCCCTCTCATATTCTTTCATATATTATTGATTGAAGTCTCTCAGCTTCAGAGAAGATGCAAAGTTTCTGACACATTGGTAGTAGTATTACCCTTCTTCTGCAGTATAGTGGGAACAAAGTCATGTTCACGGTCTTTGAGCAACGTTCAGTAGAGCTCGTAGGAGCTTTCAAAAGTTGGCACGGAAAAGCCCCCGGATCCTCTACTGTTCAGAAGCCAGGTTGTCATAGGTTTGAGGAATCGAAGAGAGGCAGTTTGAAGAATCAAAGAATCGGCTACAGTGGGTGTAAAAAGGGACGGGTTTGGAGGGGTAGAGAAGAGAGGAAAGGAGTGAAACCCTAGCTCATAAAAATCAGTATTATAACAACATTAATTGATGCTGCTGAGTGCCATATGTGACGCCATATGGAAAGGCTGCCCCAGAGGCCTGCTATAATAGACAGCCCGCAGCGGTGCACACAACTTGGCACATTTACAAACAAGGGACGTCCCATTAATATCAGCCACGCAGTCCGAGCAGGAGACAGTGGGAGGGGGGAGTGAAAGGGTGTTGGAGGGAGTGGGCGAGAAAATAGAGAGAGGGAACCAAGTTATATCATGTTTTGTTTGCCATCCTTATTCCTTATGTTTTTACTTTTTCTTTATTCACCTGCCTCATGCTATCATTCCTACCACATTAAAAGATTTACTCTATGTGCATTCAAAATCGTTGCTCCTCTACTTCCACGGTTCCTTAATTACAGTAATAAATGGCCCCTCCCCTCTGGGTTGATCAGACCGCCCTCTGTCCACCCAACTGTCACTCCCACCACATGCCCAGAGGTCCTTTCATCACTCTCTCTCTCACGCACACACACACAGACGCACACAGACACATACACACCGACACACACTTCAGCAGGTGAGATGATTCATTGCACCTTGACAAAGGTGGCGTGAACGAGCTCTGTTTAACCTCTTCTGTGCCTAATCACAGGGCAGCTGTTATTTACTGCTGCTGTCCATACTTTCCACTGCCTGGTCGCTCACACTCAACACTGTTCCTCACTTGCACTGCATCATGTCTCATAAGACAGACTGTGTTTATGTGGGCATTCTGCAAGAAATAAAATGTCAGTTTATGGGTGGTGAATCATACACATGTTCTTGTTATTAATTTAGAATAGGTTTAATGAAGTGAATAATTTAGATCTTGTAAGTAGTTTTCTGTCACAGCTCTTCAAATGCAATGGACTGTTTGGGTAATAAATACTCTTCAAAAGGTGTCAGTTGACAAGTACATGCAACTAATTACTATTTTCATTATACTGAATAATCTATTAGATATTGTTTCTGTCAGTAAATTGTCAGACAAATACCCATCTCGTCTTCAAATTGCATTATTTTGCCAACCAACAGTCCAAAATCAAAAGATATATATATTAAAAGTCTAAGAAAATGTTGGTCATGACAGCATGGCGGCTAGAATCAAGTTTGAATTCTTTGAAGTTGATGCTTTCATCCCGTGAACATGTTTCTTTCTCACATGATGTGATAGTATCATTAGCCCTGTGTATGTGAGCTGTCACAGACATGTATCGGCCCCTACTGCCCCATGTAGTCTGCTTTCTGACTCTCATGACGTGCCCATAGCAGGGAGGGAGAAAGAGATCCTTGTGAAACGAAGTTGTCAGCCATTCTGTTGAGTTTCATACAATGTGAGGCGAAACAAGAATAGCGTACAGCTGTTTCCTCCCTGACACAGAGGGAGGCAGATGAAGAGCAAAAGAGAGAAAGGGGGGGGGGGGGAGAGGGAGAGCGAGAGAGAGCTCTCCGCTCTGTGATGTACACTGATGTAGCTGCAGCTCTAGGTCAAACGCTGCCAGTGTTTTGTGTTCATCTTCGTCTCGTCTCCCCAGTGCTCCTCTAAATTATTCACAGCCTGAAGATGTGCAATGTGGCTGCCTCCTCCTTTCCTCTCTCCTTCTTCCCTCTACATTGCTCTCTGTCTCTATTTCTCTGTTTCCCATCTCCTCCTCTGTCTCATGTGACTGCTTGTGTCAGAGGCAATGAACAGAAGTTTCTCCTTGCAAGCTGGTTAATCCCCCCATCCCATTCCGTATCCACTCATCTACCATCAACCACCCACCTTTCATCACTGACTCCATCTCTCACACTCCTCCTTTCATCCCTGCTTGTCCCTCGCTTGCCTCTCCTGGCTGCCAGACTAGAGCCAGACGCTTCTTTTTTTTAAGGGGGAGGCTGCCAGCTGTTAGTATCAACTGCTTGGTAGCTCCTACTCTACCCTGCATCTCTCTACCTCCCTCACTCTCACTTCATAGGATCCAAGATGTAGGGGTCGGGCTGATCCTCTGTTGCTGTTTTGTCTCCCGTCTCAACTCTTTAATGACTTTGTACTCATTTTATCCAGCCAAGTTGAGAGATAAACCCCAAGTGCGCACCAAATCCTCAGGCCAGTCGATGGCACTGATTAAAGATGTGCCCGTCAGTCATTTCACCTTTAACAGACTGCCAGTCCTCTGAAGATGGAGGGAGCTCCTAGAAACCAAGGATATGGATGGACTAGACGATATGATGATATACACCATAAGACAATCAGTTTGTTAGCCATCAGACATTTTATCGGACTGCTTATACTGAGGTATCTATCCCTTTGTTGTTTGTGGGTGTATCAGACTATTGCCAGCAATCTTGCAAATCAGCGAGCAGGCAGAGGAACTACCTTGATTTGTCAGGTATTTTATTTGCTGGATTTTCCTGCCTTGTTATTTTATCCATAAATCCTTTCACAATGGAGTTTCTGAAATATTTAATATATATCACAGTATATATTGATACAATTATATTTAAAGTGATAAAAAAAGAGGCCCTGAGTCTTGTGTCTAAATGTGTGGGCTTATAAACTGCCTGCTTCGGTAACAGATTATGATTGTCATGTTAACTAGGAAGATGCAAGTATTAAATCCTGTTAGGACAGCAGGGGTTGGAGGATGAGGTGTGCCCCTCGTGGCTACCTGAGTAGAGAGCAGAGCGGAAAGAGCAGTTAAATCCAGTTCCAACCGTTGCCACAGGACACTCATTTGTAATTCTGTACCCTGCCTACAATAACGTTTGATCATTGCAGAGGAGGGACAGGAGGTACAAGGCGGGGGAAAGGAGCTGAAGCTTTCTCCCTCTCTCTTTGCTCCCCCTCCCCAAACCCCCCATGCCCGCCCTCTCGCAATTGCTGTCAACCAGTATGAATGCCCCCTCTGGCCTGATGACAAGTCGAGCGTGAAACGCTCGGCTGCCCCCTGAAATTAGCAGTAGAGCCCCCCGGCGGCACATGCTTCTCATGACCAGCACACAGTGGGCTGCCGCCAGATTCTTTTCATTATGGTGGCCTGCTAGCCCCCTGACTCTACCTCCTTCTCCCTCTTCCTCCATCCCACCCTCCCTCTCCTCCTCCTACCCCCTGTGCGTCGGCCAGAGCTCAGTAAACAGCATCTGTAGTGCTCATCACATTACTGTCGTTGGGAGGAGAAGGAAGGAGGGAGCCAAGCTATCTGTGGGTGTTGCTGTTATTTCTGTGTATCTAAGTGTCTTTATGTGTGCATACAGTATGTGGTATGTATGTGCATGCATATGTGTGTACATGTTTCTGTGTGTTGACTTGACAGGATTAGTGAGAGAGAGAGAAAAAGAGAGGGAGAAAAAGAGGGAGAGAGAGAGAGAGCTAGTAGAGGCAGTACAGCGAGTGAGAAAGCGCGACAGAGGAGGGGAGTAGCAGTACAGAGCGATGCCTGGAGGCTCAATCTGTTCCTCACTGAGCTACATCAGTGTTAGAGACGGCGGCTCGGGCCGCAGGGAAGCCTCCACTCGCTCCATCAAACTGTCAGGCAGCCAGCGGAGCTGCACAGGGAGACTCTCAGCTGCCCCCGGGGCCAGTTCAAGTCAACATCCCATTTCCTTGCCTCCTCGCCTAATTTCTCCTACGCCCCGACTTAAATTTCCAATGCCCAGTGTCTGCCGCTGCAGCTCAGCACCACCGGGCTCGGGGCCATGTCAAAGCACCGGGAGGTGCTGATGGTTGTGTGTGTGTGTGTGTGTGTGTGTGTGTGTGTGTGTGTGTGGGTTCACCACTGAAGGCAAGATAGCGAGCTTGTTACAGTCACACGGTCAGCAGAGACAAGAAGAAGCCAAAGGGAGCCTTATGAAAGACGAGGTGCAAAAATAAAAACATAAATCAGTGTAATTTTTTTCTCATTCTCTCTTACCTATACCCCCATTTTTCTTCCACGACTATATTCATAACACAGTTGTGTATTCCCTGTCCCTTTAGGTTTCTGGCAGTTTTCTTCTTTCTCTCTGAGCTGAATAAATGCTCCCTGTTCCCTCGTACATCTGCCATTACTGTCTGTTTTTCCCTCTCCAAACTCCAAGGATCACACCAGCAGCCCAGTCGGCTCTGTTGCTCCCCCAGCGAGTGCTGAAAGCAAGGGTTGAGGTATTTTTTGTTGGAAAGGACAAGGCAGTCCTTTAATTTAGTGGAGAAGGGGAACAACTCTTCAAGTTTGCCCCCACCACTATCCCCATCAATCTGTCCGTGCACCTCCTCCCCTTCTTCCTTCTCAACCTCACCACATACTTTGCATGGAAGTGAAACAGAGAGCTGCCAGGTCTCAGTGCTGTTTACATGGACTCTGGGTAATGTTAAAATCTGCTTAGTTTGGCCCCAGGTCAGGACTATATCTTTCCTCACCCTGTCTAGATTTACATGGCCCCCGCTGACTCTTCCCTTAAGTGTGTCAGCTCTGAACCAGAAGCCTCTGTGTGTCTGGCTAATGCAAAGAGCATTTCTCTGAGCTTGTCTTCTTCAATCCTCCTCCACTCTCATTCTCTCTCTGTCCTCTTTCAATGGGCCTCTGTGAAAGGAGCTTTTGCTGAAGCCGTCTCTATGTTTGCACAGCCAACTCCGAGGTCCCAAGCTCAAATATGGTTTTACGTGAGAGCCTGTCTAGGCCTCCTCTGCCGGTCGATATTATTTCTGCCCAGCAGAGTTTTTTCTCTCAATCTCATCCCCCCTGGAGCATACATCTTCACTGGGATCAATACTTTCCTAATCCAGAGCTCCTTGGCTGACCCCGGGTAATCAGCTGACTTCCCATGCTGCCTGCTGGGGAGGTCAAGGTTCAAATGGCTGTATAGATTTTATCCTGTGATCAAATCACTTTGCTAGGTGGTACTTTCAGATACAGCTTGTGGTGTCAAGAGTGATCACTTGATTTTTTTCTTTCGCTCTGTTGTTGAGGGTTAAATGCAGTGGTGATATGTGAGCCTTGGAACCCCTAATATTAATACAGCAGCTCCGCTTAAGTACCCAAAGTTTTTTTAGTAAAGGTGCACAGTAGCCATGAAACTGTAAAATTATGTGAATCATCCAAAGATAATACTTTTGTTATTTGCTATTCTGATGTTATTCCAACCCACTTACACGCGCACACACACACACACACACGCACACACAGACTATTCCCTCAACTTTGTAGCAACTCGTGGCTTACAAATTTGTCTCTGAGGTGGTGAGAACGTAACGTGGTCAGAGCGTGCAACAAAACATCCTGTTGATAAATTATGAAAGCTGAATTCAAGTAAGGCTCCACCCTTCGCCACGAGCCCAAGGAGACCTTCAGATATCCTGCTGATGTTTAGGCCTTGAAATAGGTCCTCAGCGGACGCGAGCCTCTGCTTCCACACCCCTCAGAGTAGCCACTGCACCGACGTCCCAACACCTCATCTCAGTATCCGCAGGAGGGAAATTGCAGGAGGAAATTGGTGTTGTTCCAGAAGTATCTGACACGGCTTTGGTCCTCGACAATTTAAATGGACCATAACCCCCTCTGTGTGCTCTCACTCTCGGAGATTTGGATTTGTCAGTACTTGCTCCCTTACAATCAGGAGTATCTCAGTGAATGTCCCTGAAGAGATGTCTTCTGAGTTGAAGCCATTTCTCTCGTCAGTATCAAGATGTCTCACTGCCCAATCAGACTCTTGGCCCTTTTTCAATTTTTACATTTCGCTTAATTTTTTCTCTTCTCATTTATTACGTTTTTAATTAAAAACATTCAGTCACTGGTACAACGCAAAATATATTTATAGTAATCCAGTGAGAGTGTAGCAGCCACCCTGAACTGCTCAATTCAGTGTTAAGGTCGGTGCAGCGTTGTTTGGAGTGCCATGAATGGAGAACAGTTTGAAACTTGTGAACAGTGTAGGACATCAGCAGACAGTTGGTTGTGCACTTTTTCCGTTATTCCGACACTTACCATTTCATCTTACATACTTTACAACATAGTCTTGTGGCAACACTTCTTACAATGACTTTGACAGGCAAGCATTCGGCACAAATTGTATTTTCAAATCACAAATACTTACAGTACTTACTTTACTTATTTTGAATGGGAACCAACAGCTACAATTGACTGCTAGCAGCTCAGGAAAAGCTTGTTTTGCTAATTTATTCTAGATTTCTTTCAGCAAGTACAGGATTGGGATCAGTATTCAGGCAGACAGTCGTTGACGCCCTCACAGCATTTGTGTCGCCAGGCAAGTTCCTCCTCTTCTCCTCTCGCTGTCTCTGAGGCAGAATTCATGGCAGACTGTCCTCTGAGTGTGACAAGTGGAACCGTGTGATTAATTTGGCCAGTCGTTTTAATGTGCTCCGGGATGCGCAACGCTTATTGTCTTCCCCTTGCACGTCTTTCGGAATCTGCCAGAGAAAATGTACAGGAGAATCGAGACATCCATCCCTCCTTCCCCCTCTCTGTTTTTTTCCTTTTGCTGCCTCATTGAAGGGCTGAGCTACAGGGTCGTCATGGGGGCCAGCCCAGGTCGGGGCCCGGCTCCAGCCAAGGCCGCTGGCGGAATAAATCTCCCGTCTCTGAAGTGTTGAAAGCTGTGTAAATGTCAAACACATCAGCCTGATGTGCTGGCTGAAGGGAGGGGGGTTAGAGAGGAGGTGGGATGCTGGGAGGGAGGGTTGTGCATGAGCCATCCGGTGAAGCTGGTCCCCTGTTACCCTTCGTAGCTGGCGGTTGCCAGGTGCAGATGTTGCTGCTTGCTCCCTGCCTCTGAAGAGCAAGCCAGTTTTTTTGCATTTTTTTCCCCGTTTGTTTAGTTTGTGAACATCTATGAGAGACACAAACCACTAGGGGCTTGGCTCCTGTCAGCAGCTTAGTGAGCTGCATATCTCTCCCATTTTAACAATGTCCCCTCTGACCACCAGACATGCTGTTTAGGGAGTTTTCTGTGTGGGGTTGTGGCTTTGCTTTTTCACCTTTTGGTTTTCTCGTATAGCCCTGCGAAAAAATCGTTCACCCCGTGTAAATATTCAAAGAAGAATATGGTGCAAAATGACGTGGACCTCTTCTTACACCCATGCCCTCACCAATGGTTCATTGTATTATGACTTTGACTCGACCAAGTGTAATAGCCCAACAGGGCAATCACATACAATACTGACAAAAACTGCTCGAACACTACCTCCATTCGTCCATCCCTTCATCTCTATAGCATCCCCCCTGCCTGTTCTTACTGTTGTTTTGTTCCCCCTTTCCACCTGCCTCTCCCTCCCCTGCTGTGCTGTGTGTCTCTGTCTGAGCCCTAGCCAGTAGTCCTCTTTACGCTCTGCTGCAGTGCATGCTTCTTGTAAAAGGATAAGCACCATGCTGTGCTCTTTTGATATTATTTTTCCTCCTCGCCAGCTCCAGCCCTGTGAGGCCTCATCTCTAGTGTCATGGCTACTGCTGCAACAACAAGGCCAAGCATGCACCCAGGGAATAGACTGAGCCAGTTGTTCAACTCCATCACCTAGGGTTTAAACTCGTCCCCAGTGATAGAGAAGAACTCACACCTGCTGTGAGATGGAAGTCATCTGTTCAGCTGCATGCTAAGAATACATTTACACCGGTTTCCTGGGGGTAGGGCGAAGTTGAAGATTGGATCAATTTTCCTTTTATTGTAATTCGTAGATGGATCAAGATGGACAGAAACATTGTTTTGAATGTGATTCACCACTAGAGTGGTGAACAAATGGGTGGTGATTATAGGTCGTGATGATCCCCTAACAAGCAGTATAGAAATGGCTGACAATTCATTTGTCTGGAATCCGTAGTCTGAATGGGGAATTGATTGACAAGAAGCCTAAGCCACTTTCTCTTGTAAACGCCCTGCACTCTGTAATAAAGGTC
Source organism: Ophiodon elongatus (assembly GCA_016806645.1). NCBI lineage: Eukaryota > Metazoa > Chordata > Actinopteri > Perciformes > Hexagrammidae > Ophiodon > Ophiodon elongatus. The sequence continues at coordinate 1,253,185 of JACSYO010001694.1, forward strand.
TTTTCACAAGCAGAAGCCCAGAAAATAGGGTCTGCAAACATTCCCCAAGAGAAAAGAGGACACGTTGCATCGAAATGTCGCCATTATTTAACATGTTTTATTATTAATAGTAGTAGCAGTAGTGGTATTAGTATTATTAATATAGAACAAGTTATCAATTTTTTTTATAAATGTGCAACATTTAAGAGAACACATCGGCATATTTTTGTTTTGCATTTCTTTCAACCATATTTACACAAGCACAATACTATTGTCAAGCCATTTTTGCATTTTCTCAGGGACATTTTCTGCAGTATTATGAGGCACTTTTCCTCTCACACTTATTTTCTTTATACTCACTGACAGGCTCTGGAATCATACACAACAATCACAAGGAGAAAGACTCATATTGAACATATAATTTTACTGTATTATCCTGCAACAGGTGTATGTTTTTACTTTATGTCTTATGTAGGAATGTTTCAGTATGAACAATAGGAGCTCAGGCATTTCTTGACGTTGTTATTCTTCAGATAGAGATGCAAACAACAATACACCCTCCTAAATGGCCGAGCCACAATGTTCTTCTCTCACGTCTGCCAGCAAAGACTCCAGCTGTACCCCTTGTCTTTGCAGAGTAGGATGAATCCCGGGGAATGGAAGCACCCCCACCACCACCACCACCACCACTTTCCTCTCCTGAGAGATCTTGGCCACTGAGCCCTTGCACTGATTACTCTCGTTACTTAATTATACATTTGGACCAACCGCACTCACAACAAAGGGCCGCTGTGCCTCCATTGACCCAGCTCCCTCCTCATTGTGCCCAGCTCTGAAAGGGAGTCAAACAAAACAAAGAGGGTCCACTTAAATATGTTGCCACAGGGACTTAATTGACAGGTTGAAGGCAGTTTTTCACAGGGGGCCCTCTCCCTCTCGATGTGGCTCTTCGCTTGAATTGCTCTGCTCGTCATGGATCCTGCTGTGAGGTCCAGTGGGACTGGCCTGCTGCTCGACCACTCCTGTTTCCACAACTTTGCCATCTATTGTGTTGGGGGAGAGAGTTACCAGCCAAGAGCATTAAGCATTTAGCCACAAATGAATGTGAGAAGCGGAAGTAAGGATCATGTAGGTCGGATTTAAGATGAGAATGTGGTCATGCTTTTCATGAAAATTAAAGTTAGTGTTTCAACTGACAGGATGGCAGGTGTGTTATATGTACTGAACAGAAAAGCAGGAATCTAATGTAAAATGGGATTATTGACTTTACTTTAACTTCACACTTTCTAAAATGCAATTTCCAGTACAAGTCTAATTCTAATAATGTTTAGTTTTTTTCTGCTTGTGAACATGTCAAGGCTGTGGCGCTTAATATCTGGAGTATTCTCCTCTTGTTTCTCTTGTTCTTGTTATTTTTAAGGAATCTCCTCTCCGCAAGATATTTGAGCCTAATCACTTCGTATTTGAATGGAGGAATTTAAAGTGAAGAAAAAAACATTTCACTTTTTTTGACTGAATAGAAGGTGATTTGGCCTTTGGCTGTGCTAGACAAGGCATATTTCAGAGTTCAACCTCTCTTGTTATTTAGTTTCTTTATCCCTGTAGAAGTCTGACATAGAAATTAAAGACTGGTTTGACAAAGGCGGATTTGAAATACCACACTTAATAGGCACTGTGTTTGAGTATTCAGAGAGTCTAAGCTCTGTGTCCTTGAGATACTATCGTCTAATTTTAAAGCACTCTTAAAAGGCTAAATGACAAGCTGCAGCTGAATGCAAAGTCATTGAACAGACTCTTTATAACAGAATCCAATGTATAGTATTATTCTTTTTTCATCTTTTGTAAATTTACAGCATTGAATTTGCAATAGAAACACCAGAATGGCGTTCAATGCGGCGGTGTCGCTTTTGAAACATGAAAAACTCTCTCCTTTCCCTCTTCATCCTCTGCTGTTTGCACTGAAAGCTGTCAGTGAATGAGAGGTTGCACACAAAAATAACATCTGCACTGATTATGGGCTACTGGGGGGAGCCAAATGAATAATTCCTTATATTTCTTGTGTCTGTCTCTTTTCTGTTACAGTGTGACAGTGAGAGTGACATTGACGACAAGGTAAGGCTGCTTTTCCTGTGTTTATTCACTCCCCACATGAAGTGGCTGAGAGTTGTGAATAACAAATTTGAGCACCCAACTAAAGAAGGGAAACAGTCATAATGTGTTGTTGGCGGAAAAAGATAAGTGGTAAAAGACACTGACGGTCCCAACACTGTTGATCATCTGCGTCTTACGGAGCAGGAAAGTGACAAAGAAAATGTAGTACAGGAAGAAGCTGTTTTCCGTGTTAGTTTTCTGTTTTGCGGTGTAAAAAGACATAACAGCTATTATTTTTGGAGCACTTTATGCCTGAATACTGTGTCTTAAATGTGCATTCTTGCCTTGATCATAGTGTATGCTAAATACAGTCAACTTTAGTATTCTTAATTGCATGGGACATACCACCTCTATCTGCTTGTTTCTTTGATATACTCGACAGTGCTAGCTCCACTTGATGCGGTTTATATAGTGATTTTTAGTCGAATGTTTGAGAGTTTTGCAATAAGTATGTTCCAGCCACAGAAGAAATACTGTTTTTCTTAAAAATGTAGGTCAAATTTCAGAAACCGATAGGGTTGTTTCTTTGTACCTTAATCCTCCTTATTCAAAGATGGCGACCAGAAATGACAGGTGCTCATTTGTGCAGTTTCCATTTTTGCTTGGCTGAAGTATGGAGAATCAATCACCTTATGGGACGGTCTTTGAGGTTTATCAACAATTATATAAAAGTTAGGTTTACTAACAAGGGCTAAAAGGTACTAGCATGTAATCTTCAATTTCCTTCATAAGACTCAAATATAAACATGGAAAACAACTCATCAGCAACTCAGTGAGCTTAAAAAAGGCTTATTATTTTAGCAGTGATGTCATCAAGTTTAAACCATTTGACAATTTGACAGATGTAGTCTATCAGTTTCACTTGTGTGTATTTGTTTATCACAGACTTGGAGGTGGTTGTCTGATGGCAGCCACCTGGTTACAAGATGAAACGCCTTTGGGGAACCTCACGCATTCTAATTCCTCCACAGTTTAGCAATTACTCCCTGGTAAATGAATGAGATAGCATGCCTAATCTCCTGTAAGCCTAGCTCCCAGTTCTGTGGAAATGTCTGCAGCTCTCCTTATAAATAATACATTGATAGTAGGCCCAATTTGCATTAACTGTAGCCTGGCAAGTCAATAGGCTTTTATCTCTTCATTGAAGCGAGAAGGAACCGAGGGCGCTAGCTAGTTGACACGACGGAGAGACGTAGCAGGCCTGTCAGTCTCCATACGGCTCCCTGACATCACTGAGGGAGGGGTGGGGGGAGGGGAGTGGGGGGGGGGCGTAAAGTAGGAGGGAAGCTGTGTGGAGGAGTGTTTACTTTTCAGGGTTTTGTTTTCCTTCCTGCTCTACGAGTTCCTTGAGTCTTGTAACAGTTCTATATAGTGTCACAAATGTTGACATTTAATATATAAAAGTTTGATACTACGATGCTAAACAACACTACTAAAAGAAAGAAGAGGAAAAAAAAAAAACAGGCGGTTTTATAGAAATAGCTGTGTGGCTATGTTGTTGGTTAGGTGTCAGTCTCTGTCTGTTCAGAAAACCGCTCCATATTTGCAATTTGGCACCAGGTATGTTTTCCAGTCTAGGTGGGCCTGGATGCAGTTCAAGACACGCTGAACTATTAGACATTGTTGCCAAGCTTTCAGCTGTCTGATTGTTGAATTCTGTACCAATTACTACACAGTCCACTGTCAAGAGCCAGACTGCAGCTTTGCCCTGTCAGGCTTTTCTCTTCTCATACACTTGTCATCATGGCATGAAGTGGTATTTTAGCTTGCCAACCATTACTGGTTCATACAAATGAATACTGAATGCAATCTATGAAAAAGACTTGTCATTTTACGAATGCCACTTTTATTTCAAGTTACTACACTGTGAAAAACATAAAAAAAAATGAAATAGTATTCTCTAATTATGATACCTAAACCATTAATGTGAATCCCATAGGTATCAAAAGAACACTACAAATGAAACAACTGAAAGTTGTTCAGTTATCTTGGCTTTAATGTGAAAGAACTGTTGATTTTCACTCCTAAATTGTTAGCTTGCTCTTCATGTATCTTCAAGCTTTGGTCTGAGTTCTTCTGTCAGTAATATTTTTAAATAGACTTACAAATTGTGAACCTATCCTTGAGAAGTAAGAAATACAGATATGTAATAGTGTGTGTGTATATGTGTGTATATATATATATATATATATATATATTTATATATTTATTTATATAAATATTCCTCCTCAATTGCTGCCCACTAACGTTAGCATATGATGGAACAGCGACGTTGGAAGACATGAACCTTACAAACATGCAAAATGAGTGTAAAATCTAAGTAGACTTCAGAATGCCCATCCTCTTAACTTCTTTAACTATATTCCATTATGACAAGCAATACCTAATCTTTCCCAGCATTGAGCAATAAGAACCTTTGTCACGCCCAACATAGCAACCACATGCTCTATTTGAAAGCTTACTAACAAAGTAAGAGGCCCAAAGGTAAGTATTTATATTATCCATTGTTCTAATGATGGTCATGTTCCATTCTGAGGAGCAGAGGTACTGAACAGAGAAAAGCTTTCATTCTCGGCCAACAGGAAATGTAAAAGAACAACTGCATAATTCCAAAACAGGTTTCACTATTATGAAATCTTTGAAAATATAATGTTCACAAGAGTGCCAGACAAAAAGAACATCTGGATAAAGGCTAAAGCAGTGCTTACCTTTTCATTCCTCAGAAAAACATAATATCATAATTAGGGTGATGATGAGAGTTGTGTGTCATCCACAGCAAATTGCTGAGGAAAGAAGAAGACTGGGAAAAAATACTTTGACAGGCCATCACCAAAAGCAGAAAAAAACGATGGAGTAAAAATTGGGTACCATGAGGAGAAAGACAAACACTGTCATTTGTAATTGCCCGCACTCAGGATAACTCGACAGCGATAATTTTCTGTAACGTTTTGCTGAAACAGGTGCCAGCTCCTCCCGTATCTTTCCAATGAAAACAAAGACTCCTTTCACATCAGATTACCAACCACCTGAACACCCACATTGTCAGGATTTCACAGATTAACTTAATTAGAATATAGCTTCCAGGTGTGCCCCCAGGGTGCAATCAGTTACACTGTATTTTGAATAAAACTGACGAGTTGCTTCTACAGAAAAGTCAGTTTAGATTGCTGCACCTTGTGAAGCTCGCTTTTATCAAAGCATCGAGGTAGCATGCAGCGATGTGTTTCCAGAACGCGTTTGACTTGAATTCTTCTGAGATTGGCCAGGTCACCTCCAGTTCAGGGCGAGGCTGCTGGAAAGGGGATTGTTTTGGTAGATTGGCCTAGCTTTGAAGAAACAAGCAAACAGAATCTGGGGTTTGTGTTCTCATGACTGGCATTTATTCTTGGGAGGCCTGTCATATGATGTCCACGATTAAATGATGTTTGACAATGAGAAGTATTCAGTGTTCGTTTGAAAAAAAATTACAGTGTTGACCTTGAATTGCCTCACTTATGTTTGCCCCCTGGGGGGAAAAGCCACATAATTAAGTATTCCTTATGGGTAATTAACAGACGTTACAGTTTTTGGGCATAGTCATGCAAAATCAGATGCTCATGAAGGAACTAACCACATGTTAAATAAATCGCTTGGCAATACAGGGACTACGTGTATTCAAGTCTGTTTGTGGCTGTGCTATGGAACTGGGAACATCATTCATTCTTTATTCTTGATCCAAATATTTTGAGCCACTTAATGACTGTGTGACTAAAATGTATTGACATGCCCCAGAACACGTGTTAGCTGTTTAGTGTTTCACAAAAAATGTGTTGAATGAATGGTTGTGCTTGTGTAATGTGGCATCTGTGATAAGAAGACATCACAAGGACAGTGTTAGATATTAATGAGATGTGTTATTTAATGTACTTCCTGGTTAGATGTTTTCATTTGGTTCGAGGATCCGCTTAATTATTTAACTTTGTGAGAAGTGTTTCAATAGTTTCATCTTTTTTGGTTTATTATTCATTTATTGTATTAACATACTTACAATCTGGTAAACTAACTTAGGTCAAGCATTTTCGTGACAATCGGTCAAGACTTTAAGACTTACAAATATTGCAATCAGTGTCCTAACGCCAGCTCTTATTCAAAGTGTGCTTTCAACTGCTATACACGTTGCAATACCATCCAAACCCCTCCCGCTCCACCTATAATCTATCAACTATGTATGAGATGTCAAAACGGTCATTTTCTTTCATTGGAGAGACAGAGAAAGAAATAGAGCGGGAGTTATCCCTTCTCAGTTTGTTCATGCACTCTACTGAAGTGTCATCCTATCTCCATTAGGCCCCACTTTTTCATCCTCACTGGCTCCTTCAATTTCCTCTGTATTCTTTCTCCTGTGCAAATAATACAGTGGCTGTCTGCCTGCGTGCGGAACGTTAGCATGAACCGCTTATATTCTCTGCAGCCCATAACACAGCAGCCTTGTGTCAGGTGCTTTACCACTGCCACAGCCGCATCACCATAGCCACAGCGGAGGACACCCAGGTCGGCTAATTCTATTTGGTCCTATTTGCCGAGCAGTCACTCAGCAGACAGTGTATCTGTCTCGGGGGGAGTCTCCAAGGACCATTACCACATCCTGTCTATGAGCTCTTTTATGGCTCCGGTGTACTCATCTGCCAGGGCAGCGCACGGGCTCTGAGTGACACATTAATTCCTTCTCTACCCCCTTATCTTCCTGCTGTGTGCAGAATGAATGCCATATCACCGCGTCGGGGCGTCTGTACCGGCTTATCAGTAATGGCTCGTCAGCTAGTGGTATCCTCCCAGCTGATGAATTTGCAAGGGGAGGGGGGTTACGCTCTGTGAAGTAAGCAGTGCACCCCCAACAAAAAGCAAGCATGCTGTGGGGATTTCAAACGTATCCGTTAACACCACCACTACCCTCACCTCTCTATTTTTTCTTTAAATTATCATCCTCCTGGAATATGTTCTCTATCTGTCATTACCAGTCTTGTCAAATTTTACTTCTTCCCCTCCGTCGCCATCTTGGCGAAGGAAAACAGCAATAGTAAAATATATTCATGTATGTATGTTCCCCCTCCTACATACCCCCTCAATCCCCGCTGCTTTGTAAGTTCGAGATTGGTCTCCGAGAGTCATCATATTCAATAACAAACAGGCCACCCACCAGTCCGCTGACAACCTTAACGTTTTTTTATGGACGGGAAAAATGGACTGGCTTAATGTTTCGACACAAGTGATCATCCGTCCTCATCTCTTTAATGAAATTAGATTAAGTGCACCTGGGAAAGAGCTGAGAAAGCAGAATGCCTCGCCACCTCCTTTAATCTAAAACCAATTTGCCAGTAATATTCCTTTCCCTCCAGCTTGGGATTCGCCGGCCTCAATTCAAAATGGAGGAGGAACGAGATGAGACCAGAACTGACTGGTTGCATTCAGCTCCCCACAGGCACTGTGAAATTAGAACTGACATCGGCAACACAGGCCTTAATATGGAGATGTCATTTTTCTCCTCTTGCTTTTGTCTTTCTCTTTCCCTCCCTCCCTCTCTCCCTCCTTTTTCTCTTACTCAGTTCCTTCCTCTATTCACTACAGTTTTCACTTCATGACTAAGGGTTAATGTTAAGATTAGAGTTATGCCATAATCAACTTTTTAGATGATGACTTCTAACTTTGTAGATTGGCCAGAAATAAACAGATCAGGATGTTCCTCACATCTACGTAGCTATTACAATGAACCTGGAAACATTTATCCGTTTAATTTATATTGAGCTGTTTGCAACATGCTCTCATTTCTGGTCAGCTCCAAATCCTGTGTGCTCTGTAGGCTAATGTTTCTTTTCGTGGTTGTCAAGAGATACATCTGTTGTGCATTTAGAGCACAAGTATGCGGTGATCAGGGAGGACATTTGGATTTGTCTCTGAAGTGAAGAAGGACGCCTTAAGTCTTATGTGACGTGTGTTTGTCTGCAAGCTTGGTGTGAAGTGAGTGTAAGGGCAAGCTCAGCGGTGAAACCAAGCCCCAGTGCATGTTGGGAAGAAGAGGCGCGATGACAGAGTAAAACTTGGAGCTTCTGCAGGGCCAGCCAACAGACACAGCCAACTGACATCAGCAAAGACTGCTTGTCACTAGCAATGCATGTCATATGGAAATGCAGGGACAGTCAACATGGCTGTGGCTTCATTGATGTGGCACCCAATAGCCTGGTCTAGATTATCTCTTAAAGGTTAGCACTGATGTTGGCATTGCAGATGAAAATAGAAGGGTTGTGGCAAGCAAAACCACGCCAGCCACTCAGAGCAGGGGAGGTGTGAAAACATAACATGGCATCAAGACTGTAATCTTCTTTCACTTACTGCCTCCTCTCACTGAAGCTGTTTGTGTTGGCAGAGAGTGTTAATAGAACAAATAGCCGTGCCTTTGTTCTGTTAAAATCCTAACACACACCCTACCCTCTGACTTTGAAAAAGCAGTGCTCTGCTAACGCTTTGAGAAAATCCTGTCACCACTCAGCGATGTTCAACAGCTTGTGATCATTGTTATTGAGGGACTTATTGTTGCCCCGATGAACACAAGGTTTTGGTATGTGTTTTTCCCTCCACCTCAACCAGATCCGTTTTTAGAGGTGGTTTTCCTCAAACACTATTTTTCCCACCTGAGAGCCCTGGCTCTGTAATAGGAGAGTTTTCAGTGACGGTCAGGTGAAATGCTCGATTGCACAATTTTCTGCTGGAGATCTTGTCAGTTCAATGATACACTGATAGAGAAAGCATGGCCTGCCATATCAAACTAGACAAGTTGTGAAGTATTTCTCTAGCTGTGGTGCCACATTTCAGCTAACTGATACTTAGTGTATCTGTAGATGAAGACAATTGCACAATGCATTTTTTGATGGCTCCACTGTTAACAGATGATCTTTAGTAATACAAATGAAAGTTCAAATTTCTTTCGTTTGAAATTGCATTCATCAATATTTCCAACATTAGCATGAAATAAAATTACTGTGTAATGTTAAGAGGGCCGCAGCTTTTATTGGTTGCATAACGTCGTGCCTTCCTTTCAAAATAATTAGATTGCAAAACATAATATCAATCAAAAAACATGCTTAACCAAATTAACCTGAAGTCACTTTATGCGTAATATTTTTTGAGTTATGCACTTTTACAGCAGTTAATGAGCATCCACTTAATAGCAGGTAAAGCATAACACATAGCCCTCCGAGTAATTTCAATGCAGTTGTGGGACTCAAAGTTAAATAGGTAGATAAACTGACTAACCTCGTGCTCAGTGTGTGTGTCCACTGTGCTCCTAAGCAGCATGGCACAGCACTCATTGTTTTTCAAGGGGCCTGTGTTTGAATAACAATCCAAGCACTATATACATTTTTCCACATGAGTAATAAAAGTAAAATTGACTCCATATTGGGTGCAGAAGTTCTGTGGACAGAGAAAAAAAGACACAAATGTTTTTGTGTACGTGGATGTATGATTTGAGTGTTTCTGATCGTGCATAAACATAACGTCTAAGTGGGTTTTTATTCAATAAACATGGTTGGACTGTAATTACTTACACATTTATTCTGGCTGGAAATGCAAGACAGACTTGATGTGCGTTTAGAGCTGGCGCAGCAAGACTCATGTCTGTCCCAGCCTTGGCTTGTCTGCACAAGACTTCCTAATGCAAGAGGACTTGCTTTTCCTCCACAACAAAGGGCATATGCGATCATGGATAAATATAAAATTCCCTGTTGTTATTAGGATTCAGTGCCATCGGAGATAAAGTTTCCCTAAAGCAGCGTTGCTTCCTCTCAGGCCAGGAATACATCAGTAAGTGGAGCTTAGGTCCACTGTGACTGCGAAAAAAATGCTTAGAGAGCCTCAATTCCCTCCTCAAAAAAAGAGGCCAGTCAGCTAAGTAGTATGCTAGTCATATTTTTTTGTATGGATTTTAGAAGGAAAATCAACACACATTAATCATGAAGTCACTTGTCATTGTTATTTCTTTGGGCTCTGTATTCTGTCTCACATTATTTCCCTAAGAAAGCCAAGTTTCACAGTCTTGCATCTTTATAAGGGGGATCATCTGCAGCCCTTATAATGGTGATGATGGACAGTAAAGGAAGTGAGCACTGAGTATGAGCCTCTCTCCCACCCACAGAGAGAAACATATTCCATATTTCTTTTGCTAACCACTTGAGCATCTCCAAGTCAATCTAAACACTCAGATGCCTGTGGATGGGCTGGCGACTGCCAGACCTCAAGCCCTGCAGGCCCTCACGTCACTTGGGCTCTGGAGAGAACTTTCCGTGGGCGAATGTGTATGTGATGTGGAAAGCCGAGAACCCCGGAGAGCACGCTGAGATCAGGCCCAAACACACACAGGGGCCAGCTGCCTTCAATTAAGCCAGAAACCCCAGCCTGTGCAGTTCCTTATGCACAAAACCAGTCTGCTTTGATCTGCGCCAGCCAGGGGAAAAGGTACAGGGCTTGAAAGATTACAGGGAAAAAAATAATTATTGTATCAAAGGGTGTTCCATAAAAGTTAACAGGGGGATTTTTAGGCTTAGGGGGCAGCGGGAAGCAGGTATTAACGATGGCTGTCACTCATGTTCATTTGCCAGTTATTTTCCCTTCGCCTTTTCAGTGAGCTTTAATTAGTGGACACACCTGGTCTCTCTCCAGAATTAACTGGAGAACTCTCCCTGCCACTTTAGTTTTTATGGGCGCAGAAGATCAATTCTGAGTTTTGCAGTTCACAGTGGCACAACTGAAGCTGATATGCTTGTCAGTTTCGCCTTGACACAGAAGACGTACTGCAGCTCTTGGATATGTATGAGGTTTGGAGCCACAGACAGAGGCCAGCGTTAAAACTGTCCCCCTGCCAAGCACCACAGACGCAGGCAGCATGGGCATCCATTAAATTAATTTGACTTCATTAGTGCAGACCTGCTAGCCCTGGGGTGCCCACAGAGATGCCAGGGGGTGGGAGGTAGGGGGGTGGTGGTTGAGTGGCATCAGCCGCTGTGCTCGGAGGAGAGCGAACACATGGCACTGACAGGCGGAATATGGCCCCAGTTCTTACACCGGGACGGCTGCCAAACAAAGGCAACATGCGTCACTGGCTTCAGGGGAGCTCAATCAACACCCGGTCGGAGCATTAACGCCGTGCGCGCCGCGCCACATCAGGGAGGAAGCCGCGGGTCGCTGGGCAGTCTGCAAGTCATGCGTGTGCACACAGTGAATGTGGCAGTGTGATATGATACAGAGACACTGCCAACGGGGTGACCTACTGCTATCACCTTTGTGTCTGCTGCCAGAAAAGCTCATGTTATTAGGCTACAAAACTCACATTTACACTTGTTAGTGACTTATAGCAATGAAATATAAGTCTGATATGATGTATCATATATATTATAATATTTGTTGTCTTGGAATGCAAGATGATTGTTCCATACATTACTCAGATATAGTCCTACAGTAGATTCGGGTTTGTGCTCTACTGGTGTTTCACCAGTGGAAATTAAAACCAATTAATCATAGGAAGGACTGCAATCCTGTAGACAGGGAAGCAATGCATTTTGTTGACATGATTTCAGTCTGAGCACATTTGTTGACAAAATATTCAATGGGAAGTGGTGCCATTTCAACATACACAGTAGGTGACTTATTTCTATGATTGAGGATAACATTTATTTTATCTTGAGCTAATAGACCTGGTATTGAAACTAAATGACCTTACTGAGTTATTTTTTCTGGATCTTAAAAGGTTACAGAAAATTTGTAAAATAATCGTTTTAATGTCAGAAATCAACTGGAGAAGTTTCATGGTGACACCATCCAGACACCAACAATAATACCATTATAGTATGGGTTGGTCTGATTGAGTAGCTTGGCTTTCTTGTTATGCTTTCCTTTTAGCCATCCCTATTCAGCTAACGTGAAATCCACCAGGTCATTTAGCGAGGTTACGTTCTTTGCTAAAAAAGCACCTTCACAACATTTTTAACCTGCAACCTCCCAGTCCCAAGCCTGCTTCTGTAATCTCTAGGCAACCGTTGCCAGCTTCTGGAGTTGACCATAGCTCTGCAGGGAGTGTTGCACCTGATAAATAGAGAAGTGTGGAAATAAATAAATAATGAGAGGCATTAAGTCCGGATAGGACTGGAAGGTAGCCTGAGGGTGGTAAGTGTTCAGTCTGACAGCAGCGAATACTTTGATCAGAAGGCCCCGTCTGAAGATCGCTTCCACATCTGCACAGGGGGAACGAGCTGTAAACTGCCAAGAAGCATTTTAATGACAGTTGGATTATAAAATGAAAGAGAGCTCCAGATGGCAGGCAGTGCAGCGGCTGTGGTTCGGGGGGAGACTGTTTAAACTGCTTTTTTATTGATAAAATATGGGGTGAAAAATTGCGCAGAGCTTATTAGGCATCCCGCTGTGATGTTGCTCAGCTGGCCAAGCTGTTCACCGTGGCCCCCGTCCAAACATGCCTCCATAAATTTTTAGCATTTTACCTTTATATCCGTAAGATCCCTGCTTGTTAAGTTCACCCTGACTCCCCAAAACCCCCCACTTCGTATTTGTCCTTTGAAAGACTTGCTCGTGTCCTTTTTTGTTTTTTTTTAGAATGGCTGGATGAAAGCGATGTTAGTAGCTCGACATAGACTGAGGAGGTTGGAGGGGGTTCGCGCATAGCATGCTCATTATTGTCCGCCAAAAAACTGAGTTTAGCCCTTAAACAACTTAATTCCTTCATGATTTCATTAGCTTTACTCACGTAGGAATAAAATGAGACCAGCCTTATTAATTCAAGACACTGTTGTTGTGCTTTCCACCTCCACAGAGTACTCATCTGGCTATTGACATTTAGTAACTGGCTGCAATAGTGGTCAGAAGGGGGAAAGAGTTGCACTTAGTGTAAATCGACTACCAAGTTGAAGCCCAAATTGCATGGATATTAATCCACATTAGAATATACTCTAATAAGAGAGTTCCTTTTAGGCCCACTGGAGAAGTGGATAGACAAGGGTTTCTTCAGTAATGAATTCCCTTTCTGAGGTGCCACCTTGAGGCTTTATAATGCACCCGTTGGATAGAAATTATGCTGATTAATAAGGGGAAAAGGCATAATAATTAAATGTTATGTGATGTTAGTTAAATAAGATCATCACCTTTTGGATTAAGTGTCTCCCTGTTATTTACTTTAAACTGAATTGCTTTCATGCACATCTTTGATCTAGAGCTCAAATTGAATTTGCTTGAGATGTGAATATACCTGATTCAAGAGCTGGGAAAAAATAATGGTCTCAATAAAAGGGATGAGTAAAAGCCATCTTCGCTCAATCAAAATCCATACATGTCAGATGTATGCTCTTCTCTCCGCAGAGTGGGCAGCTTTTCAGCCGCGATATGTTGTTAGCCATGCTCTCACTGCTAATTTAAAATCCATTTAGGCTGATAGGGTGGTTGACTAAAACGCTGTTGTGATGGTCTCGCAAAAATGGGAGCCTGGATTTTTTTCATACCTTCAGAAAACAGGCAGCCACAATTTATATTCCATAACTACCACTTCAAGTCCAACCCGCTGCCCCCCCCATTCCACCCTCGTGCCTACCCACGACATCAAAGACAATTACTGTCGACATCACGTCAAATTACAACTGTTGGTTTGCTTGTTTGTCTCGTTATGTGGCTTAAAACTGCCATCTCCCACCCAGGGAAAGTCCCCTCCCATCTGCCCACCCTTATGGATCTACACGCACACACACACACACACACACACACACACACACATACATACATACATACATACATACATTCCCTTCAAGCACAGAGAAGAGAAAAGACAGGCAGCCGACAGCCGACAGCCGACAGCCTAATGGACTAATTTGTAATTGCAAAATGAGAAAAAGCTGAGTTGTTGGACGTGTTATAATTTGACAGAGTGGCAGCTCTGAGTCGGACAATGACGCCTCAACCACAAATCTTTCCCTCCCTCCTTTCCCTCTCCTTCAAATGCTTTCTTTCTTCCCCTCCGTGGAGAATAGTCAGAAAGGAAGGTGATGGGGGAGAGATGCTTTCGGCACATTCTGCTGCTCAAAGCTCCTGGCTCTGTCATATTCTTTTTCTTTCCACCCACCCCCCTCACATCTCTACCTCCCCTCCTTCTCTACTTTTACATGGATCCCATAGGATAGAATAGGGAAAGTATCTCAGAGCATTCAGATGCGTTTGAAGTGCAGGACAGATGGGGGGCTCGAGGGACTGTAAAAAATGAATCGAGGCTAGTAATAGGAGAGATGTTTTGAATCCTCTCCCCCATAAGTTATTTATCAGGGGCCCTTAGTGGTGGAGGAAGACTTCAGAGTGCTCCCTTAATGTAGCTTCTGATGACTAGAAGGGGGGCTGTTCCAGGAAGTACTGCTGTAAAACAGGAGGGGAACATTAGCAGGAAAGTCTCTCAGGGCTCGGGCAAAGGAGAGGAACAACACGCAGGGCGGCTCTTTCCCAGCATGCAACACAGGACAGAGAAGAGAGGTGTACAAGAAGATATCCCAAAGCCCCCCAGCAGCCAGTGATATCACACGAGGTTCAGAGCAAGACGTTCCGTACTACCATTCCCACCACGTTAGGCATGTTTGAGTAGACAGTGTACTCCAAAAAGTTGTGAAAATAAATAACAAAAAGCAGAACCAGATGAACAGAAGGCTGTGACTACTGGTTACTTTGGTATCCATTCATTCTATGACTCCCTACCATTGCCTATTTTCTATTTACAATGATCTTCTTTGTTATAACAGGTCAGAATCTGTGCAGAAAGCCAGTTAACTCAGCAGATAACTCAAAGAGAAAGCACTGATTTGGACCCCCGTGCAGCAAAGTAATTTATCTCTTTAGACACAGACAAAAAAGTACCTTTTAATGCTACTGGCAGAAACAGTGTCGATAGATTAAAGCTGCTGACAGACAAAAATGTGTGCAACAAATATAACACATTTTCATGCAACCATATAATTAACTTTATTGTTTGCCACAAATTCTGGTCTTTTTTTAAAACATGGTATTCTAAAATTATCCATCAAAACACAGGATAATACATTCGAATCAGTTCAAGGTGATGAAAGTTTTGATAAAGGTAGTAATTATGCTAATACAGTATGCCATGTCTTTATCTTTTTCATGCCAAAAACATCAAACAACAGCATGTGCTTACAATACAAACACTGAAATGATTTGTTCTCAATTCTCAATGTCACCCAATATTGTTTTGTTCTTCGATATGTAATCACCAAACTGCCTCACATCCATAATATATTCAAAATCAGCATCTGTCAATGACACGAAAGCAATACATGAGTCTCACCACCTTGAAACAGTGTAAATGTGCAATAACAAACGCCAGTAATGGGCCGAGCTAACCAGGGAAGTCTCTGATCACATGAGACTAATGGCCTCTGAACTGATCACTGAGGCTAATAAAGACCAGCTAACGACATAGCCGCTTCGTTTGTGCTAATTGCTCTCCCTGGACCTCCGCCGTGGCCCGTGTCTCCCGAGCATCTGTCACCAGGCATATTCCCTGACACGGCTCAGACCCTGGCCTCAGCCTCAAAGCCGGGCACACCGCCAGAAACAATTGTCCTCCGGTGTCCTTTTACTACGTTGAGGTGTGAAAAACATTGTCTAGGTATATTGTTTGTTTTGCAAGATTTACATCTTGGTGAAACTGGACGTGTCCATGTCCATGATGACAAGATCAAAGTCTAAATATTATTCAACAACAGTATGACACTGTCTATTCATAATCATTATTGAGCTCACTATTGACCGTATTGATAACCTTTTTAAACCAATATGATTTCACCCTTGGGCATATGCTCTCATCTTTAGCACAACAATGCCCTGTGTACAGCCAAATCAATATGCATGTCAAAAAACATATCAGAATTACTTGGCTCGAATATTGTGATAAGAAGAATACCAATTGTTATTTTTAAATGTGTAATTCTTCTTTTGGTATTTAGCTTTGAGTAGCTAAAAGCAAATCTTCTGCAACGCTTAATCCTTGATCCAAATATATGACTTACTGTTTGATGGAAAGATTAATGATGTGGTAGGAAAACTATTAGAATATGTTTTACAATTTTCTTTTGACTGTAAGACTTTGTGGTGCAGGCAGGTAGACATACAGGATGGCTATCAGTGTGACCCCAAAAAACATCAATTGAGCAGACTGTTCCTGGAATTGTAGTTGTCGCTAATGTGATGATGACATTGTCACAAACACGGGCTTCATCCTACTTATGTGGTATCATAAATAAAATGGTACACTAAAATTCTTCTGAACTTTGCTGATTTACATTTAATTTATATATTCAAATTTGTATTATAAAATTGCATATAATACTAATGTGTCAACATGTTTAATTATTGCTGTCCATCTGATCATTTCTATAATTCAGTAAAATTATATATTTTACTCTTTTGGCACATTGGTTTCTGTTCTGTCATGCCAGTTAATCTTAATTGACTGAGTGAGACAAAGAGAGAGAGAGAGAGAGAGAGATGGTGATCGTGATTAGTGAGAGGCTGTTCTGTGGTGCTGCACCCAGGTGCTGCAATTTGCTCAGGTACCAGGGTTGTGGAGCAGGTGTGAATTATTGAATTATTGTGTTCCAGTTTCATCTGAAATGGTCGCAGTTGTTTAGAAAGTTTAGAAACATTAAGCAAATTTTGAAAACCATACACAAAACCAAATTCTTCAGAAATTGTTTGATAAACCAAGCCTAAGATTGCTTATCAGAAGTATTTTTTCTCTGAATGGCCATTAATCATCAACATACATTATCCTCTACGAAATAAAAGTGTGCCGCTATCCATACATTAGACAGGCCATTGCTTAATCTCTTTAACCAAGAAAAGCAATAAGCTTTGATTTGTACCAAGTGACAACTTCTGGTGCTGAGAAATGAAGCCAATGTGGAAGGTCCAAAAACTGCAGTTTTGACCACTTGAGGCTTGCTCCAAAAGTGAGTCAATCCTCATAGAACCCCTTGTTAAAATGCCCAGCTTACCAGCAGAAATAAAAGAATGTACAGCCTGGTAGGTGGGTAGGGGTTTGGTCTTTGAAGCTAATTTCCCCATTCATGACATCTGTTTGGGGGATGCATTTTTATTTATTTTTATAACTCATTATATCAAGGTTTCAAGTTAGGCATAATCGAGGGCATTCCCCCTTTGAGTGACAGGTAGGTGCCATCTCAGGTTGCTAGCTGTCTGCTCTGCTGCGTCACCCGGGGCCTAAACCCATTTCAAGAGTTAGGCTGTGTCGTCACTTGCAGCATGGGGAAGACCAGAGCCACCCACTTTGACTTATGGGGGGATGTCACAGTAACCATGTCCATATTTTACGCAGCCTATGATTCAAACTTATCAGACGAATAGGAATCTAGCAGGAACATGTGCTCTATGGAGGTCAAGGACTTCAAGAAAAAAAAAATTCTGGTCTAACAGAAGATATTTTGCCTTATTGAGAATTTGAATGGGCTCAGGTGGCCCAAAGTAGCAGTAGTAAAGTAGTAGTAGTAAATTAGTAGTAGTAAATATATATAAGTAGTAGTAGTAAATATATATATCTATATATCTATATATATAGATATATATATACATGTATTTACACAGACAATTTTAAGATTCGCCACAGTTATTTTTATTTGGAGACAAAGCAGCACCTATATTGTTTCATTGTGCAGAACTTGTAATGCAGATGCAGCAGTGGCCATTTTGAAGCACTGACGCGTGGTACAGCATTACAATGGGCAACAATTTGCATATCATTTCATGTTGGGGATATTAGATTAATGGCTTCTGACTGGTGTGATGAATACTAATTTAGCCTTAAATCATGTCACCATTCAGACATCAACAGCCTGCCCAACGTGCAGCAGAGCAGCTAAGCAGCCAGACATTTTATAAGGTCAGCTAACTTCCCTAGCCAAACTCTTCCTGTTCCTCACTCGTTCTACCCGGTTATGGCACTTGTTGTAAATGTGTGCGATTCCAAGGACTGTTGGCTTCACTGTTAAGGTTATATGTGCCCACTACAGGGGTTAATGCCATCTCCATTTACCCCAGCAGACAATAAAATTTGCTGATAGAGTCAGGCCACCTGTGATGGCAGAACTAGGTCTGATGAAAATCATAAATGTTGCGGTGCCCCAACCCCCTCCTCCCATTGGCCCCAGTTTGACTCCCAGCGTGTTGGTCCCTGGTGGAGGCGTGATGATGTTAATGTTGTGTGAAAAGGCTACAGAGATACGTAGGAGAGCAAAGCATAATGCAGTGTTTTAATGTCATCAGAGACCATTTTTACTCACCAACAGGTTGTGCAGTAAAACAACATGGACCCACAATAATGGAACCAAAACAGCACTGATTATCAATGAATTTCCTCAAACCTGCAAGTCACCTGAAAGCATTTAGCTTGACTTTCGCATCTCTTTTTTATTTATTCAGATTAGAAACCAAAGTGAATAAAAAATGGTAAAGTGTAATATTTTGCTGAAAAATTCGGTACCTCTGAATTTGGTTCGATTTTTACGATGAAAGGATAAGGGTAAAATATTTCTTGGATGCTGAACACCAAGAATAACTAAATATTAAAACCAATGCCAGAAGTGTTTTCTATAGACAACCGGTGTAGAATTGTTCAAATGTATAATTACTATTTTAACAAAGTTAATCATCTGTCATTTGGGAGGATGGCATGGCAATTTGGTCTTAAATAAAAGGTGAATAGTATCCAACTCAGCAAATCAATACAACAGTACAACCTTGTTTTCCAGAAACATTTTGTTTGCTTTTCCACTCTCCAGTATTTATAGTAGAGTTGTCTATTTGTGACATTTCCAATATTAATACTCTACTATTTCTGGGCTTTTTAAAGATTTGGAAATGGTTTGGGAATTAACTTATTGTGTTCACAGACACATGCATGTACAATACTTTTTGCTCTCAGAGGCACTAAAATGTAAAGAATAAAAACAGAAAAGTCATTGATGCAGCTTAGTTGAAAGCCTGGCAACTGAAGGTACAGCAGCTCACACTACAGCATCATTAAAGATTACTGAGCTGTACCCCAATAATGATAGGAAAGATTTTGAATCAAGCATTCTTTTACTAGTTGGCCCTAATGAGCACTTAGACTGATGCATATTCACATCGGTATGTCAACAAAAAAGTCTTTATGAGCTAGTATAAGATGCTTCTATTGAACTATAACCATACTGTATTGGTTGACATTGTATGGCTCTCAATGGTGCAGTAAACCCTACTGTGGATTAAAATATAGTGCGATCATTTCATTATTGTTTTCCACTGCATTAGCAATCATATCTATTTTGCATGAGTTTCTAAATGTTATGCTAAACCACTTCTTTAATGCTATGTGGAGATTTTTTGTATACAGTACTGTGTGTGTGTGTGTGTGTGTGTGTGTGTGTGTGTGTGTGTGTGTGTCACTTCATACATTCTCCTGAGAGTAGATGGCTAGCCAGGAGTATGAAGGGAGGAGGTGGGAGGGTGTCCTGAGGGAGCTGTTTGATTGATGTGTTTTGGGGGTAGAGGAAGGTAGGGGGGTAGTCTTGAGGATGAGGAGGGGATGGAAGCTTGATGGGACTCTGCAGCAAGAGGGAGGTAGGGTTCTTAAGTGGGGGAGGAGGGGATGAGAGCTTAACAAGCCCTAGATTGTTAGTGACAGGCAGATACTTCAACACTTAAAGTAGAAGGTTTGATTTAATCACAGAGCTGTCAT
Organism: Ophiodon elongatus; assembly: GCA_016806645.1. Taxonomy (NCBI): domain Eukaryota; kingdom Metazoa; phylum Chordata; class Actinopteri; order Perciformes; family Hexagrammidae; genus Ophiodon; species Ophiodon elongatus. Next base: position 1,273,136 of record JACSYO010001694.1, read on the forward strand.
TTGTTATTTGTCTGGCTTGCTCCACCAGGGCCACGGCTGATCAACTGCCTGGTCCCAAGAGAGCCCTTTTCCCCCTGTAATGTCTAAATCCCCTTCACAAATTACAGGCCTGCACCACCTCCCGTCCCCACCCCTCCACTCTCCTCCCTGCTTCAGTCCTGCCATGTTAAGAGAAGAAGGCCGGAATGGTGAGTTTGCAAAGAGAGGAAGGCGGGTTGGCAGGGGCGGGAGACAGGTAGTGGGAAAGAGAGAGGGAGATGGAATGGCCTGAGGGCCACTAAAGATCATTAATAGGACTATCAGGGAGGTTGCCAGTTGGTTAGCATCTCATTAATAAGAAATGAGCTCCTCCCTCCCTGCCCATTCTAGTTCATTAATAATGCCTGTGTGGCTATTTTGTTGCATTGTACTTTGAAGGGGGGAGAGACAGACCGATGCAGCACGATGAAGCAGAATTCAAGGATACAGGACCTCGCTACTCTGCTCTCTCTGGTAATCTAATAGGAGAGCCTTCCAAATTACTACCACGGAACAGAGTCAATTAATCCCACATCCTGTGAGCACGATCGTACAGAGCGGTGGGACTAGTGACAAGAGATGGATGAGATAAATCCAAATCTACTCTGCCTTCCTGTGACTATTAAGCATGTTCTGGACAACCACTGTTTCTTTTGTTTTGGTGGGGAACTATAAATGTCACCATTACCAGCCTACCATTCGCCTGGGATCTGGGTTGAGAGGAAGAGGAATCACCAGATGGACAGATTGAAAATGAGGAGACAGGGGGTTTGGTTGTTAAAGAGAGAGGTTCAGTGGGGTCACCCTCCAGGTAAAAGCATTGCTTTTTAATTAGGGTGAAAGGATATGATTTTTTTTATAAAGGCTAGGGACCTGGGCACTGTTGAGGCTGATAGGAGTCAATGCTGCTCATTAACCCTCTTTCCTGCTCTCCACTCTCTACATGACTCCATCTGAGAAGGCATAGATAAAAGGCACCGCCAGGCCACAAATGACAGGAGGGCTTCTGCACATACTCACTACTGCTCTCTTTTGTTTTACTCCTCTCGCTCTCTCTTTCCCTCTGTGTATCCCTTTCTTCTTTTGGTAACCAACATCTTAAGTCCCTGTGCTTTTCCTAGATTATACTCCACCTCTCCAAGGTGAGCTACCTTGGGGAAACTGTGCCCGTGAAGTTATGTTACTTTTGATAGCTTCTTTCTTTCTTTGGGCATTTCATTATAAGGAGAGCTACAGATCATTGTTTTTCCAAATATCTTGAACATTCTCATCGGACTGATAGAAAACTGGTAAAGATATGTCACTACTGCTTTTAAGTATCATGACATGTACATTGGTTCTCCCAAAGACAGCATTACAGTAGGTCAAAACAAGCACAACAACATATTTGTTAAATATTGCTCTTGAAAGGGACTACATCATTTGCATGAGAAGCATTCATGCATTTTCCTTTCATCTTTTCTCTCTTGCTTGTTATCTTGTGCCTTTGGTTTTTTGGTGGGTCCCCCCCCACCCATCTCTTCTCCCTAAATGCAAAGAATTGCTCTCAGTGCTTCTGGTTGTTTCTAGACATCAAACATAGTCATGAGAGTGACAGGGGGAAAAAGAGAGAAGGCACGGCATAGAGAATAGCAGCAGGCCAGCAGCCAGAGAGCCATGATGTAGGATTTTATTCGTCCCTCCTTCCTGTTACTGATTAGGGGCCTTTAAACTATGATCGATTGGCCCTCAGACCAGCCTCAAATCAAAGGCAGACACTGTATGTGCTGAGTGAGAGGGAAATACATGGTTGCATTAGAGGCCTGTGGCTCTGAGGTGCACAGCAAGAGGTTGATTCACTTTGTGCAGGCCAGCTAGGAAATAGGGCAACGTGGAGGGGGATGTGGGGTGATGAAAGACCATGGCACACACTTAACATGCTGACGGGTAGAAACGCATGTCTGTGCTCCCTGTCAGTATATACCCAGCTACGGACACAGATAGGCCTGACTTCCCTCAGTTTCCCCTTTTTGGTGTATGTGCTGCCAGAGAGGTCATGGACAGGTAGGATGGCTGGCCTTGATAGTGCAGGTCATGCCTCCAAACATCAAGAAGGAGGCTGGAACAAGCGTGTTCAGGCGTCCCCTGTAAATGACGGCCAAACCCAGATGCACAAACTCCCCATCCTTCAGTTCCCCACATTTTCCTTCACCTCACTCAGTCCCTCTGCATTTCTCAACACCTCCCCTCCTCACAGTCTCCATCCACTTGAGATGAGCGCCAGTCTTCAAGAGACGAACACTCTGCAAACAATTTATGATGCCTTTCTAAGGAAGTCAGATCTTTCCTTCGTACCTCAGGGACCTTTTTTCTCCCCCTCTCTCTTCTGCGGCGCTGCCAAAAGAACATTCTGATATGTAATCTCTGGCTGGAGGAATGGCAGACAGACAGACACATGTGCACACTGCACATTTGTTTTCCTGCTCTTGACCTACGATCGACTGTAGAGCTGCGAAGAGAGAGAGCGAGAGAACGGCTGCTTTACAACAGATGGTTCTCCTTAAGGAGCTGAGATGAAACTCTTTGTGTTACAAGTGCTCTTTGGTCTTTTTTGAGACTCCAATCGGTTCAGGCTCCCCTGCTGGGCTTCGTTCCAATGTGCTGAGGCCAAATGAGTGCATAGGCATGCATACAAGTACACACACACTTTGGTATCTGATGAATGGCCTCACCTGTCATTTTGCTTTGAGTTATTGAACAAACTGAGTTCCAGTCAAGGCTAATAAATTGTCCTTGGAATTGTTGGTGTAATTATTGTTCTTGCCATTTGACATTTTAGTCGGCTACGTAGGGAGTATAATAATTCAATATAACACAGATTAGAGGGCTATGAATTCCCAGAATGCATAAAGACATTCATATTGGTGCAAGTAATGGAAAATGTTTTGTTCTAATTGTGTATAATAGAGTACATATAATTATAGTCAACATACAGTATAATCATAATCATATGCATCCAGGTTATCCAAGGTATTATAGGAAACCTGTTTTGCCCATTGAAAGCACATATGTTCAAATATTTAGAGAAGGGCTATTGAGTAATCCACCATTGTTATTATTGTGGCTGTAATGAATGATCACTGCACACGTCTCACCGTGCAGCTTGTTAAGACTGATATCTGGAGCCTCCAACAGATTGATGTTGAATCTGAATAGGAAATGGAGTGCGTCTGGCAGCCAAGGCCTGTCTCAGAAGAGAGGGGGGAAAGGGAAGAGGAGCGATTGCATCCCCGGCAGAGTGATGGCATCACTTCTCAAAGCGCACACGCTCGTGACAAGTAAACTGAAATCATCATTGATGTTATTTATTTTCAAATGTTCCTCGCTTGACAGGCGACATCTTGTTCGGCACGCATCCCAAGGGAGGCCGCGGTGCTCAGCGCTTCTCGGCTCCATCACGCACAGACAGCCGCTCGGTGCTGACACCAAAGCAGTGGGACTCACTAGAGACTTGCTCTGGAATTTGTCACAATCCTGCACCGCATGAAGAAAACACAAATGCACTCAGCTCCTTGTTTACACACATCCAGATCTGTCGCAATGCTTGTCTCCCACCTCAGCATCTGCCACCACACTAGAAAACAAGAGATTGTTTGCCCAAAAAAAAAAAAAGAAAGTCCGTTAAAGATTACATTTTTTTTATGCAAGATAAATGTCAACAAAAGTTTAATCTGTGGAAAGTGAGTGTGCCGCAAATGCCAAAGCATCGACTTCCTGTCTCTGTCTGATTTAGATATGACATGGAATTCATGAGTAAATTAACTGTCAAACTAAATCTTAAAATGTTTTCCAAAAGCCAAATCAAATTTTTATGAATCGGTGTTTTTCGCTGAATCAAACATGTATCCAAATATTGACTAATGACCAATGCTAATCGCAGATAGAGCAAAGTTTTCTTTGCCAGTTTTCCACTCTAATCCATCATAGACATGATAGCAGCAGTTCCAACACAATTCTTCTGACAACATACTGTACACCCAACAGCCCTGCCTATCTCAGCACAGTCAGGCTCGGTTTCTGTGTGTGTGTACGCTTGCTGGCACGTTTGTGTGTCTTTGGTAGCCTGGCCCATCCATTCATGTGTACATGGCCTCATTATCAGTCAGTAGCTGTCTGAGCTCAGGGGAGGCAGTGCAGATGAAGAAGCGAGCACGGCGGTGGGCAGGTAAACCAGCCATGAGCCAACACCAGAGCCCAGATCCCCCCGGCACAGCTCTGCTAAAGGAGTCCATTTGTCAAACGTGCCTCCACCGAGCACCGCGAGGGAGTACATTACTGGCTGGGGCCCCTGCAGGGATCGGTCCTCTGACTCCCAGCCACACTCACTCACCAGGCTGGCCGCCCAAGGTGCTTCCTACAGTCAGCAGTGACCAGCCCCCAGCCTGCACTCATTCGATTGGCTCATTAATAAAACAGCCCCCACCAGAGACCAGGGGACATGCTCCAATGCTCTGGACATCGCTCTCTCCGGCTAATGGGCCAACCGGGAGAGGCCTTTGTCTGCACCCGACTCCCTCACATCCTTCAACATGTCAGACAAGACAATGCAAGGAAGGATGGAGGGCTTTGACTGTGTAAAGCCCAGATCATGTTGTATGTGAGCCCAGGCTGGAGCTCAGTATTCACCGTAGACCTCAATGTGTCTTCAGACTGGGCAAGTGCCTGAGCTTTGCTCCATCAATCCCACTTAGACTCACTTGGCTGAATCTCAGCAATTGTGTCTCCTCAAAATGATTATGGACTGGCTAGCATGTGTCACCACCATAAAGCTTACTATGCATTTTGCAGTGATTCCCACCTCCATCCACCAACTCTTGTTACTCCTCCTACTTTGTTAAGCCCAGACAGTGTGAATTTAGCTAGCTTTTGTCTTTCTCTCACTCTTTCTGTTTTGCGTGTTTAGCACAGATAGAAGCTGCTCTGATTCACAGCTGGGCTCCTGGGGGACAAACAAGAGTTTTGTTTGTGTTGTTGTAGGACGTAAATCTAACAAGAGAGGTGGGGATGGAGCACTAAGCCTTACGGATCCCTCAGGGGTCTTACTGAGCCCCTCACTAAATAAATCTGAATTGAAAATACATATGGAGCTGTAAACCGTTCACATAAAGGAGCACTTGTTCTCCTCAAGGAGAGTATCAGATTTACTGGCTCTACGGTCTGTCTACTGGATCCCACCCTTACCACATTAAAACAGGAAAGACACGCTAGAGAGAGAAACACAGTTAGCGTACATAAAGTCCATTGACTGAAATGTTTTTGTCATATATCAAGCAAGAGCCTGAGAGAAGTAGTTTTGATTTGACATCCATCTTTGAACCTCTGCATGAGGTGGTGGTCTACATTTACTGGAACTCAATAGCTAGCTTTCCCCTGCAGCTCAAAAATTAAATCTCCAGGGGACCTAAATCTGTGGCTGTTTAGAGTGCAATTGTGTTACCGCTATTACCTTAGATATCTACTTCCTGTTTAGCGGGAAGAGAGAGACAGCTAGTGGAAAGTGCAAAATTGGTGCCATAATATCGCCTGACACGACTCGCGGGAAGAAGTGGCTCTCCTCAATTATTAGTTTAAGGAAACAGGCTAGAGATTTATGAATATCCCCAGGTGACTTAGAACAGCTCTAGTCACTTCCATATGTGACCCTGAGGCTGAGTGGTTGACAGGGCCCTTCCAGGCCGATTAGGCTCCCAGGCCCTAGCTGAGAGGCCTGCCTTGTTGGCAGCTGGGGGCCAGGGGAGCATAGCCTTTTGAGCTCAATTGGTAAAGATCACAGATGTAGAGGCCCGATGAGGGCAGCCGGTTACTGGTTCGCCACAGCAAGTGAGGCCCTCGTCTTTGACACTGGGTTTACTGTTACCCTCAGTCCCTTGAAGAGGAAATAACAGAGGCACCAATTAAAGCTTTAAGACATTTAATAAAAACCCTCTGTTGTTCCCTTTAAAACATCCCAGTTAATGCTTGTTTGTCTTTACGATGGAACCCCAGTCAGCTGCCATCGTTCTGCTTTCTATTAAAGAGGGATCGAGTGGTTTTGTGTTGAGTTTTTTTTCTCTTCCCCTTCTGCAATCTTCCCCTGCTTTCCAGCTCGTGGCTTGATTGCTATATAAACAACCTTTTTTATTGCTGAAATACATACTGTTAGTTGGGAGGAAGTCCAGATTTTGTAGACTTTTGAGGTAGTAAACAGCTTACCCCTGTGAACATCTGCAGGCTATAATAAGTACACTGTCTGTACTGTTTAAGTGATTTTAACAAACAGAATACTTTTGCAAACCAAAAGGCTTCCCTGATAAAGGTCTCATGATGAGCCATGAGACATCCTGATATTTTATTTAATGAATCAAGCCATTGCAGTCCCTCAGAATTCAAAAGCATTTCTCAAATTAAACAGGCTTTCGGGCATAGAATAGTAAAGAGCTTTAAAGGTGCAAGAAACGAGATTGGGAGCATTTCAACTCCCTCTCAACGGACCTCAATATGGGTACAGCGAGCCGGCGGTTCACAGCTAACGGTGCTAGTGTTTACCTAAGGGTGATTCGGGTGGGTGATGCGCTTCAGCGATGTCGTTGGAGATGGCGTTATCAGCTTTTACCGCCATAAGAGTGCACAGCAGAGCAGTGGCCGAGAGCTGACTAGTGGGGCACGGTCACATGTATGAATACGCACTAAAATCCTCGCGATTGGCTCTGCTATGACAACAAAGCAATGAGAAGCTCGGATAAAAACACACATAAAGGGAGAGCAACATTCTCATGCTTTGTTCTCTGCTCAGGTAGACATCACGCCACTTTTTCTTTACATCGCAAATAGTTGTTTGCCGCTATATTAAAGCTTTGAATGTTAAATACAGTTCCTTTGAGTTGGAGGAAAAAGCAGAACCCCGCTGTTTAATAGTCCCACACGAAGCCCAACCAAAGATGTTGTACTTTTAATTCAGTTAGCGTACAGTTGTTAGATGTCTTTGACTATTTTTTTATAGTGATTTTAGTGATCTATTCCTTAGACCGAAGATTTTTGCCTTTAGCTGCACAGTACGATGTCTGCTTTTGTATTTTTCTCCCTTTCTGTGTGCGTCACCTCTCTCTAATGCAGCGCAGCATGCATGCACTTAGTTTGGGGATTTCTGTGTTATTGAATTTAGATAACCTTTTAAATGGAAAGCATTACTGGACAGAGCTACGCTATAGTGTTCTGCCTATGTGTGAGGAAAAGGAAAAATAAAGCTCAAATAAATTACATTAATATCATGTTTGAACACCAAACACAGTGAAATCATTCTGAGTTTGAAAATGGTGGACTTTATGCATCCAGTCACTTTTTAGTGCATGGAATGAAGTTCAGGCAAGCAGGAAGTTATGATCAACACCCCTGCAGCCAGTCTACAAAGGCACAATGGAACAAAGGAACAAAAGACCAATATGAAACTGATGTCAAAGGCTCTTAGCTTCTGTCTCTGGAGCTGTTCTGGTGTAATTAGCGAGGAAGGCCCTTGCCCTTGCACCAGTCTTCTATCAACCCCCCCATCCCTGCTGGGCTCTGGCATGAGGAGGGTGAGGGCAGCTCACTTGGGGGAATGGAAGGAGTGATCGTGCGGGGTATGTCCCGAGGGAGGACAGGGTTAGAAGTCATAGCAGGCCTGTGGCTGCTATGACGATGAACGAAGGAGCTGTGGTGCAAAGAGGCTTTTCTGGCATCATGACTGAGCTCCCCGAGCTAAAGGGCCTAATCCATATTACATACACAAAGGCCCCGCAGATTAGCAGACATCTTCATCAAAATGAATTAAAAGTTATCAATTTTGAGAGGGGGGGGCATAAGAGTCTAAAGAGAAAATGGGTTTTTACCAAGAACTGCTGAGAACACATTTCCTTCTAAGGTTCTTTATAGGTTAAGATATTCAGGTTGAGAACCTTAACCTCTGATGTGGAAGCCATTAGTTTGGAGGGCAAGGGTCTTCTGGCTAAGAATATAGGATTTAGTACTGACACACACAATTATGGGCTAAAATGGAAACCATCTGACTGGTGTTAATGTCTTAACTCATTTGCGGTGACTCGTTTCCACACTGGCTGAGGTTTTATAACTAGGCAAGCAGTAAAATGGGTTTCTTGTTGCATTGTTACTTCCCAAAGTCCTTGCATACAAACTCAGTATTAAGTAATAATGGGCCTTAAGCATGGACTCAGTTGGACTGTACTTTATATAATAATGAGATGTGATTGAATAAAGACAATTGGTGTGCTGTAAACGGTTGAAATCTAATTTCAGTAATTTTCTTGGTTCTTCATCATTAATTTGTCATTAGCTAGTGATGATATTCCAGAGACTTCTCATGCTCCCAGTATAAAGGGGTAATTCTTCAGTTAAATGCCAAACAAGAGTACAACAAGGGTAGTGTATGAAGAGTGGCATGATGAAAAGAGGGATTTACAAGCTTGATTTGTTGATTAAAGTGGTAAAGTTCAGTGTGTGGTGTCACACACTCATTGCTTGTGAAGTGGCTGCCTGGCTATCTTTTTTCAAGTTTTACATTGGTTCCATCTCTGGCTCTTGGTTTGGTGGTGTTTAGATCCTCAGATCACCTGACTGCAATCAGCTGACTTGTGGTTTATTTACCTTCAGTTCTCCAAGTAGACTGGCGTTTTGAGCAACTATGAAGTTTGCCACCAGTTCAGTTAAGGGATCAGTGTAAATAGCTGGCGTCTTAGTCCATAATTACATTTCATTTTGGATGATAATGTGATATTCGTAATCAAATTTAATTTAAACTCATTGCTGTTGATTTGTGTTTTGCAAAGGGGACTTTTTTGACCATTTTCCTATTTGATGGAGGCTTGTTTCCTGCCCTGACTTGGGCTAATATTAGATTACTCAGCTTCTTCATGTGCTGTCTCTGCCACATGCAGAAACTAGGCAGCTTTATGGATTTTATCATTAGAAAGTCATTGTAATAATATTAATGGACAACAATCCATACAAACTAAAATAAGTTGAAAACCACCATTTTTAATCCCTTTATAAGATGCTAACCAACCAACCATCCGTTTTTATTAGAAACCCTCCTCTAGAAGTCTGAAAATGGGCCAAGGTCACTGCTATCCCGAGAAAGCTGCAGCATATCTTTTTTTTTGAGGAAAGAATGCGCTATACACAGAATGAAGAGCACAATGTTCCTGTTCCACATATCCTTTGAGACAAAACTGTGAATCAATAAACTGCACAGGGCATAGTTAATCTACCCACCACCATTTTAGCCTCTATTTTAAGCATGAGGGAAGCCGGCAGCCATTTTGTTTTCCTGTTTTCCTGAATGGCTCCTGTGAAAAGCAGCCGCCTGTGCATGGAGTTAATTAAGCCATAGTTTTAGAGCCATAATTGATTAAATCATAGAGTCAAAATAGAAATTGCGGTGCCCCAGCAGCTGTGTCTTACTGAATTAAAACCAGTGGCATCCTCTGCTGGTGAAAGGATATGTTAATAAGGCCTTGAATGCAATCAGATTTTGTTGTTTTTGTCCTTTTTTAAGCCTAACACTTTTCCTCAAGGGGTCTTATTATACACTTCTGTAACACTAGAGAGTTAGTGTGCAACGCACTGGGAAGCCAAAAGACCCTCCCCCAGCTCCCTTAAATCTGTCAAAGCATCTGCCTCATCCACCCTGGCAAATCCTTTGACGTGTGGGGCTAAAGAGCAGGCCTTGTATCATTCATGAATGCTGGTGGATTTCCATATCTGACACTACGCTGACTTACTGCTGGGAGCACTTGTGCCTGCATTCAATCCTCCACCGAGAAATGCGGCAGCATATGGTGACCGTGAAGAAGTCGCATGTGCGCAACTGTGCTTCAGCATGCGCAATCATGCACACACTCACCCTTTTTTTTTTTTGTTACATGAGGATATTCACAATGTTGCACATATATAATTTGAAATTGGAATTTGCAGGAAATACATACAGGATTTTAAATAATATGTCCATATCCCCTGTGGTTTCCATCAACTCTTTTATCCAGGCTCCTTGTTGCTCCCACTCTCTCTGCTCTTTTCCCTGGCTGACCCTATCTCTGCAGTGCTATAGTACAGGGAGGTAATGATGAGAAATGGAGTTATAATGCCAGTTGTTAAACCTCAGGTCGCACAACAAATGTGCTTCAGAGACCCAGCATTTGTCTCTGAATGGATTAGGTCTTTGCTCTGGTAACCCTATATTTAATCTTACTCTAGCCTCTTTCGGCAACTCTGTGTTTCTCATGGTAACAAATATTTTCATTTTCTTTAGCCATTGCTGCACCTGCACTGCTGCAGAGTTTTAGTTTGCTCTCAGTTATCTGTTGTTTTCTGATACAAAAGGTATGGAGAGTTACATACTAATCTTTGTGTCTGTTATCCATGTGACTTGGCCGTGAATGTCAGACGTGACATTAAAAAACAGCTTATCTGGCTGTGTGAGTTGTTCTTAGCCAGAACATGGACACCATTGCTACCTTATTGCCTTTTAAGAGTCCACTGTTGGCTCAGACATTATCTATTTTCCCTAACAGCTCAGTGTGGCCTTATTTTCTGCACATTGTCATGAGGTCAGGAGCTTGTTGATTTTCTGTAATGGAAGTTCCGACAATATGGTCATTTTTCTTTCTTTTTGTGAGAGTTTTTTGCAGTTATAATTCATGCCTTTACAATAGTTGTTATGCAATCAGATTCACATGCAGCCCACAGACTGCCTTCAGACTGTTTGTATTTTTATTGGACAGCAACAACCTTTGACCACCTGATCAGGGAGTAATGGCAGTTCCCTCCAAAGAGCCACAGACTACATGGTTATTATCCTCAGAGAGCAAGATAAGTCATAGAATGTTAATAAACTGGTGCCAGTTTGTATTAAATTATCAATGTGCATGAAAAATTCATCTCGAAACGTCTTTCACACGTTCTGAGTCGGAGCACAATTCACTTTTATCTTGTTAAAGGAATGGAAATTTTATTACAAGGGAAAATGACACCACTTGTTTTTCATTTTCCGTTTCACATCCCAAGCAGTGAGATAGCTCTGATTATTACGAACACTTTCAGTGTTCACGCATAATTTGGTAGGGTTTGGTTGTCCTGTATGTGGGCTCTATATCTCTGGAGCAAGTGACATGGCTATCCTCTCAGAGTGAAACGCTGCAGTGAAGCATATCAGAGGTTGTTATTGCAGGCACCACACTAAGTGCCCATAAATTACTTGCTAATCTCACTTCTCCTATTTCCATCTTTTTTTGTGTGTAAATTATACTATGGTGGAGACAAATCAGCAACAAGACCACACAAGACTGCGCCTTCTGTTTTCATGTTTTCTAGACAAGAGCAACAAAGTCTAGTTTTTGCGTCCGTCAATCTGCCAAACAGCTCAGGAGGACGGAAAATGAAAGCTGTGGGTCCATAAACAATCGTGCATCAAATGCTCGGATCTAGTTTGCACATCTTCGTCTGCCAGCACTTCGAATAAGATAAAGGATGTCAAGGTGACATGTGCATGCTTTTGGAGGAAGAATAAAGACAGCAATGTCCTTGCTGATTCTATCAGTGGGAGTCGTTCTTTACCTTGTTCATTGAAAGAGGAGGGAGTGAGAGAGGAAGGCCGTGAGAGGGTGGGGGTGTAGGAGAATAAAAGCCAGAGTGAGCATAACATCCCTCCTAGAAACACTAGTCTAACCGACACTGTTATCAGCTCCCAACTGCTTTTCCTCCCTGATCGATCTGTGGTGTTGGGCAATGCAAATGGCTGCAGCGAGCCCTGGGTATTCTACCATCAATGGAGAGTAATTATCTTCGGCAACAACCAATATTGGATTGTTAAGCCTCAGGATAAGGTAGCCGGCAGAGCCTTCAAACAGTCACTCACCTCTGTGGGCTTGAAGGCTGATGGATGGATCAACTGGGACTAGCTGCTAGAGGGGCTCCCGAGGCAAACTAGCAGAGTTACCAGCTCTCATCTCCCTCTGCCCTAGCAGCGCAGCCCTTTGAATCCCAGAGAAAATTCATTTTTAATGTGCCTGGCGGAGGGCGCTTTTTGTTCTACATCGCCTCGATCAATCAGGACAACTTTTCATGTCGAACAGGAACCTCTAGAAACATTTGCCACGAGGGCTTTGATGAGCACAACTTTCAAGACGGTTAAAAACGAGCTGCCTGACAAGCACTACACATGGAATTGATTTAGGAATATGATGTCAGAGAGTTGCAGACTACATATACGTGAAAATCCATTGCTGGTACTGGAATTCATGAATTCCTATATAGTATTTTTGATTCTTTAATCTTATTAGGTCCCCCGTACATCTCTAGAGCTCCTCTATTACTGTAAAGTCCTTTACTTTTAGTTGGATCTCCAGAGAGTCCTTCAAAGTGTCTAACATCCTCTGGCCTCTGTTCTCAGTGGCACTACTTGTATTCTGGAGTACTCCGGTGCTCCAAATGGATGACCTAGAAATGTTGTCCATATTGAAAGATGGGAGTCATTGAATAAGGTGCTCATTCTCACACCGTTGGTCCATCCTACTCGAGCCCCCGTAATGAATAAATCATGGCTTCTGCAAGGCTCTCTCCGGATAGAAATTACAATGTACAGCTGCAGAAATAAAATGGAATAAAACATGACTGTGTTCCATTTTGGTGGTGACAGCCTATGTTGTGCCTCTCCACTATCATTAATGGCAAGGATTCAAAGTAGGGATAACTGGGATTTAAATTTACAGTGTAATTTTCTAGAAAGACTAACAGCCCAGTGCTGCTGTTTAATTGAACAATATATATATATATATATATATATATATATATATATATATATATATTTATAAATATACATTTTTTAATATATATATATATATATATATATATATACATTTATAGTATATATAATATTTTTATATATATATGTGTATATATATATATGTGTATATATATATATATGTGTGTATATATATGTATATATGTATGTGTATGTATATATATATATATATATATATATATATATATATATTATAACCCAAATTAATTGAGCCTATAAATGCTATATCATATGAGGCATATGTCAATTCAGTGAATGCTCTATGCTTGTGTCTCCATCCCTTCAGAAAACATATTAGAAAATATCAATATTTTTTGCCTCATTAAAGCATACACTCAGTCCTCTCATTCTGAAATCAGCTGCTGGGCTAATTTGTAGTTGTCTGCCCTCAGGGTTAATAAAGTATCTTCTTCCAAGCTGTTAGCAGTAAAATACCATCCTCCACGAAATATTTTGTTAATAGCATGATATGAATCGTGCTCATTGTGGTCAATATTAACACTTACTGTCAATATTCCATCTGAAATCAACAGGTTTGTGCCCTCACTCCTTTGCCTAACAGTTTTTACTGTACATGCACCTCTTTTGGAAAGCTGTTGAGGAGGAGGGTATATGCCAGATGCTATTTCCCTGAGAAACTGTTCTCCTGGCTGAGACCGGCAGCATTAGTGGCCCACCACTGAATGGTCGTGAGGCCAAAAGCTGGCTGTTAAAGTGCTGAAGGACAGAAACTACACCCAACCTTTTTCCCAGAGGTGATGTACTGTAGGGGTTAGGCCCCTACCATGGGAGCTATATGTGGCCTCTATAGCTTAAGACTGAATCCTACTGGAGCTTCTCTCATATGTCCATCTGAGCTGTCTCAAATATATTTGTGCTTCTTGTGATTGATGCAATCAGAAATCTTAAGCCGCATGAACGGTGTCTTCAAGCAGCTTCAAAACTTCTATATGTACAATTAGCTTACGCATTGCAACTGTTTTCTGACCAACAGCAGCCAGCCTGCTTTAATACATGTCCTGTACACACTATGAATCTTACAGCTTTGCACAATCTTGCAACTGTGAACAAAACCCCAGTTAAACTTAAATGTATGGCTGACTGATTTGTAGTTAACAGCAAATAAGACACAATTGGAAAAAAGACACATTTTCTCTTTTGATTGCTACAAAAGTTATTCCTTTAAAGGAAGACTAAAGAACAGTGCACCAAACACAATGTTTCCACTGGGTTTTCTTCATTGGGATGGAAGAGAGATGGGGGAAAAGCAGCTACAATATGACCCTTAGGGGTGATGATGCCTTTATGGCCTAAACGTCTATTGTTTCCTCTAGCGTCTATGGGGCCAGTTTTTTAGGATGCCCTGCTGGTCCAACATCTGCTTTTCTGTTCCATACGTCGTCCTGGAATGTTCCCCAGGTTTAGCGTTATGTATGTTATTGCTTTTTGGTCACGGACTATTTTCAGCTGCTTTTGGTAAGCTTTTTGTTTTTGTTTTCTAAGATAAACAAAATCACAGCCAATTTCTCTATTGACCAAAGTCAAATTTAGTTAGTGGCATCTAACTTTTCTCTGTTGAATTCAAAATGCTCCTGCACCTTTTACTCTGACGTGTGTGTGTGTGTGTGTGTGTGTGTGTGTGTGTGTGTGTGCGCGTGCGTGCGTGCGTGCGTGCGTGCGTGCGTGTGCCTGTATGTGTAATGCCCTCTGTTTTTAATGGAAGTCTGTAGGCTTTGGGATGGCCCTTAATCACAGTCAGCTGGGAAATAATTATAAGGCTTGCATTCCTGACACAAACCCGCATAGTAGGCCATAACTCTTATTGTTGTTGCATGCGAGACAGTGCCTAACCTACAGGCATAATGTATAGATGCCCAGTTTGGGGTGGGTATCCCAGTGTATTATTTATCCATCCATAATACTGTATTTATCATTCTTTATAAAAAAGGATTTGTTTCACAACAGAGCTGCCATTCTCTCGGGGGTATCTGTGGAGTATAACACAGCATGGCAGAAAGTAAACACCAATCTTCTACTTGTCTCCAGAAAACTCCACAGGGAGGTGGAGTTGTAAAGGAGCCCCTTACTCTGCCTTGGCATTTTGCAAGCAAAAGCCTCTTTCAACCTGACTTCAATCATGGCTAAGTTAAGCAGGCCATAAGAGTGAACAGGATAACCACAGGGCTAACTTTGTAGGAGACGTCAAAGCTCTATCCTCCTCCTCTTTAGCCTCCGAGAGTTCTCCTCTAAAGTACATTTTAAGAATAACATCTTCACTGTGGAAAAGGAGCAGATGGATAGCCTTGCTCCGTCAGGACTGATGCCAAGCCATACTCCCTAGGCTACTGAGGGTTTCAGGAAAGCGTTGCAGACTGGAGGGGTCAATAGGGGGATTTCTAGATTTTTGCCCACTTTCAATTTCTGTGTAGTTGAAGCGTATAAATTACTAGATCAGGATGGTGATTGGCCATATTCTTGAATTAGAATTTAAATTTTGATTTTAAAATAAATATTCCAAATAACATTTTCTTTCTTTGATAGGTCCTGTGCTGATACAATGACTTTGATACTAGATACTTCATATGATGTATTATGAATTTGGCTCATGAATAAGATCAGTCAAGAAGTATGGGTTAACTATTGTACAGTACATTTCTGGGATACTTAATGAAACTACTTCAATCACCTAAAAGAAACCAATCTGCAGCTCAATTATTAACCATGCACAACATATTAACATACTGTACTGAATCGTGCAAACAAAATATGTTTCCATGCTTAAGAGATATATAATAAAATGAGGATGTATAAAGAATAAATTATCTTGGATATCTGGTTCAACCTTGCTAAATAAATAAAATAAAATAGATGATTAAACAGTACAAAGTGCTTTAAAAAATCCTGAGTCCATTATTGGGAATTGTGTTAACAAATCAGATCAAGCCCTCGTACATTGATTGCTCTGGTCTCGTCCTGTCCTCATTTTCAACAGCTGCTGCCACACACACAGATTCTCACTCTCTCACACACACACACATACACACACACACACACACACATACACACACACACACACACCCTGGCTGACGCGAAGCGCAGCCCAGTCTCTCTCTCTGTTGCGCACGGAGAGCAGGTCGGAGAGGAGCGGAGCGCACTGCGTTTTTCGGGACTTCTCGCCACACTAAACGCGCTGGGATCTTGTGGATAACCGTCAGATGATCCGTCTAATTCACGAAAAAGCATCCGCACGGCTCTTGGATATGTATTTCGTCGCATTTTCTGCTTGAGATCGACAAATACTTGGGGGAATCTATTGTGAACGATCTGTCATCGGCGCTTTCACTCTCCGATTTGGAGTCCTGTGAGCGGGGCTCTGGCTTGACAAAGATCAACTGTTTTCTATCAAGGAGACCGAATAATGGCCCAAAGAACTTTAGCGAAGTCAAAGAAACAGATTTTTTATACTATTTCCTGAAGGTCTCGTCGCTTTTTTTTCTTTCGAGAGACGGAGGAAAAAAAATCCCCTCAGTGAAGATTTATTGTTCCGGCAGGTTATTTTGTGTGCATTTTCTCATCGTCAAATCGTTGAACAATGTATTTTTTTCCAAATTGGATTTAACCTCAATAAGGCTCGCAAAAATGTCTATATGAATGCGTGTTCTTATTTGCTCCAGTCTGGGTGATTTGGATATCCTCGGCGACCGATCTCAGCGCATTTGGACTCGGTAAGGATTTAATGAAATTCCACCGATGCTTTTGTTGCTTTCATTGGCTTGCAGGGGAAATATTCGCTCATGATGATTAAGAGAGAACAATATGCACAGTTTCCGTCGAATTGAACCATTGGTAGCTGTGTCTGAATACGCTGTTCATTGTTAGGTATGGGCTTTTTCTCTTGTAGCCCGTCTCCGCCGGTGGCTTGCGTATTTTCCTTTCCAACGAGGCGCCCGCACGTTTTGTAAGCAAAGAGGAGGCTTGAATAACATCCAAACTTACTTTACACATTTTTTTATTTCAAAATAGGTTTTATGTTTGGAAGGGTTGCCTTAATTCTGAATGGACTTCCTCCACACCGACTGGTAGAAACTGACGAAGTTATACGTTCGACTGGCGGGTGTTTTGGGAAAAATAGATATTTTTTGAAAATTAAAAAAATGTGTCTGAACTGTGGGTTACGATATCCTTTTGGGATATGCAGAAATTGGAGGTATATTGTATTATTTAATCATGTGATTTACCACAACATCACTGCTTGTGAGCATAGTCCATAGCGTTTTTGTAGGTCGGCGTCTTGTTATTGCAGTATGCTGTAGGTTGTTATCACGCACTCTTAAATCCACCACGCAGGACATTAACACAATATGAGTCTGTCCCGTGTCTGACTTATACAACAACGAGAGGAGCGGTTTAATTAGGTTATCTTTCCCCATCGCACCCAGGAATTCCAGCCATCAAGGTCAGACTGGATCACATGTCGCCTGTTAATATTAGTTCCACACTTATGGCACAAGTCTATAGCCTACAGTAACTTTGTGGTCGTTTACTCATAAATCATAGTGTGTTATTGCTTACGAGTGCCTGCCTTTAAGAAGAATTTGCTATAGCATTCCCATAATAATCCTATAGGGGCTTAGACGCGCGTCGCAATTGTGAGCTTATAGTGATTTGCCCTACTTTACGCTCTCCCAGGGTATTACTTTAATATTTCCATAGGGACCTACAAGTGTTGTGTTACATAGCAACTCCGTTAATCTGTGCTATATTTGTTGTCTCTTTTAGTTTTACTTTAACATCCCTACAGTGGTAAATAGCAAGACTATAACTATCCTACATTATGGCATCTTCTGTCTCTTCTGATGTCATTATCACTGGCACTTTTCTGTGAATTTCGTAAAAAACTCATCTAAATGACTCCTTTTAAAGCACGCTGTCTGGCTGAAGGTGTAGTCGTGTTTGAAAATATATCCACACTGGAATAGCAGAGAGATCCGATGTATGTTTTGAAATGTATTGTAGAAGGAATATTGTCTTTTTTATTATAGGCTATTTTTTTCTGGGCATATTACTACAATGATTCAATCTAAATTCCATGGAATATATTATATTTCATCTTTAAATTGTTACAGTAAAGAATGACGGGATGACGGTAGCTTTACTTCAAAATTAACTTACATTTAAATGTGACTGACGATTTTTTAAAAATATACATTTTTCTATTTGCAAAATGACAAACAGAGAAATATGTCTTTGTACTCATTGTTATGCTTGCCAATCACTGTCTTCTACTGTGCTGCAGGGTCCAGATAGATAGGCTAAGTTATTTAATTTTTTTCTGATCAGTACTGGTGCAAAACCAGCACTGTGACTGGTCAATGATGAAGTCTCAATAAAATATGTTCAGTCCATTATCTCTTTTTTTTATTGCCTGTTAGTTCTGCATTTATTTGGGTTGTAGAGTATATGCCATTGTTATACCAGTCACTTTTAAACCTGATACTTCCACCACCTACATATTAATATATGTATCTTTCTCCGCTCCCCAGCACCTATCTGTAATCTACTGCAGATGGGGCTCTGGAATTAGCTTGCAAAAACCTCTCTTATTCCTATCTTCAAAAGCCCATTTATCTCTAGCGGAAAGCTGATAAGAGACAGGCCTGCTTGGCAAATGTGATAAGAGGGTGAAAAATCCTCCAGCTATTTGTAATGTAAGAGTTCAGGCAGATCACAGCTGGGGAAGACACGACAAACCCAGCATCATGAGACTAATGCCTTGTGCCCCCTGAAGCCTGGATATGAGATAGAAGAAGAAATGGAGATTTATTCTGGGTCTGTGCATGAACTCAGAAGTGAAAAATGAGCTTAAGAGACGTTCAAGAAAATAGCCCAAGCATTTGGATGCAACACCATGTTCTCTGTCGTGACGACAGTGCCTAAAACCTCAGAATTATCAGTATCATAAAGTAATGCCTGAGCCTGCTAAGTTATTTTGAACGGTGTGAGTTCTAGCTTTGGATATGCAACAATCTGTGAATTAACATAGGAGGAAAAAAAGATGTCAGATAAATATGTTGTTGATGCATTTAGGTTTAAAGCTGTGCTTAGGGAGGAACTTGTTCTAAAAGTATTGTAAATCCCAACTGGAACCTGTCTAAAATGTGGAGCTAATCCAAATTGGCTTATACTCAGAGACTTAAGCTGCACTGTGCGAGAAACTCCAAGAAATATGGAAGTGGGTTGTGCTGTAGAATTGCAAAACAACGTACCACTCATTCCGCAGACCAGTTAAGACAAACAGTCAAAGAACTGTACTCAGACCAGCGCCTTCCCTCATGTTCCTGGAGTTCTCTTCTGATTTACTGAGCAGAAAGCAGGTTCATCCCTGGTCCTTGACTATAGCCGCGCTGCTGCATTAACACTGATACATGTTTCCATGGTGCTGAATCTGATTTCTATACATCCACTGACACAGCTTCAGCTATTGTGCGTGTTACAACTAACGTTAATTTGTTGGTGCAAATTCATATTAAAAAAAGGATACGTGAACTGTATTTGTTATAATGTTTATGGCCTTTCACAAAATTCACTGTCAGGGAAGCATGTAGTTCTCTCATTCACAAAGTTATGGGCCACAGGAGATCTAGATTGTTCCGAGGACATGTCATTACTATAAAACAGATGACACATATAGCATGTGATGTTATTCATACTTCAAGGACACTCCCTGAGCTCCACCCCTTGTGGGTCCACAGTGGGAGATGCAGAATTTATGCTGTCCCTGTGGCACTTGGATCTACATCTTAATCCTGACAAGGGACTTGCCATAAAACACTCTCTCTACACCAAAAGCAGAGGGAGATTTAACAGAAGGGGAAGCCGCAGTGGAGCGAAGCGTTTGGCAGGCTTGCCTTTTAATGCACGCTGCAGAGATGTCTCTGTTTTTAACATTCAAGTTATAAATAACGCAAAAGGACGCACAAGGCCAGTGGCTGTAAAGGGACAGGGAGGTGTTGTCAAAACAAAATACATTTTTCTCCCATTTTTTATTGCATGGCAGTTCCTTCAGAGCTGGCTGTGTTATTAACTGCGCCAGACAGCAGGGGATTTATGTGCAGGTCCAAATGGAAGTGACCAGTGACCTTTCTTGTGGCGTTAGCCAGCTCTCAAACTGCCAGACAATGGACTGCTTCGACAATGAGCTGCGGCTCTTTGTCCCTCATCGCTTCCTATGTGAAGTTATTTCCTAAATGTGGGCATCTGCTGACTTAGAGACCTGGGGTTTGTGTCTCTGCTCTTTTTTTATTCTTGTCGTCTTTTTTTTCTTTTTTTCTCTCAGCTTGAAATGTCAACTGTGAGCTGCACAAAGCAGCCATCCAAGGTCTTTTGAATACCTCCAGGTACCGCTGAAGTCATAGGTCAGCCAGTCACTCAGTCAGTGGGTAATGTGTGTTTCACGCCCTGAGCTGAATGTGGTGAGTTCTTTGCAGGAGCTGCTGAGCAACACGGTGCCCCAGAGGCAGGGTGGAAGGGGAGTGGGTCACAACACTAGACCACAGCGCTGTTACAGCCACACTCCTATGATGTTGTTATTGTTGTTTCCTACGTCCCCCCTGACAAAGAAGTCCCTCTTCACTTCAAACAGCTGCTAAATCCCATACATATTTCAAAAGCGCTCTCCCTTTAATCCCCCGAGTCCTTCTGCAATTAGCCATTGACAGCAGCGCCTAGTGCAGTTCATGATCTAATAGAAGAACGGGAGACAAACTAGAGGTCCTTTGAGTCTCAGCTACTGAGCATCTCCTGCTCTTAGCCTGCTCATTGGGACCGATCTCAAGGAGAGGTTTAGACACTCGAGTGAATTCCCCCTCTTTTGAAGCAGCCGACCTAGGTCAACCTGTAATTCTGGCAGCTGGCCAGTTCCTTGCCTTCCCCTTATTTCTCTCTCTCCTCTTCGTCTCCCCTCACGTTTTCCAAACTGTGCCTCCCCGAGAGCAGGTCGTGTCTTTTGTTACCTTTATGAGGCGTAATTAAATGTGCACGGCGTGGCACAGTGTTTGAGCAGGAACCCCAGGCGTGCCATTAGCCAGATGTGGCTGCTCAATCCTTAATGATAGAGGAACAGAGGCGGAGGAGACGAGCCCAGGAGTCCTTCATCACGCCATCCCGAGGTGTCGTGTGGGCCTAATTGCCCCATCGTTTTGTGCACCATACGAGCCCCCATGACACCTAGCTTCATGCATTCATTATGTATTCTCCCAGTGCTACTTCAGGCTGTGCTGTTCATGTATAACCGGAGGTGGGTGGTACACTGCAGCTAGGCTTTTAGCCAGCAAGTATGATTCATGAGGGGAGTTCTTAACACCTTTTGTTTTGAACATTGCACGCAAGAAGTGGGGTGATGTACTGTGCAATGCGATGCATTAACAGTTTACAGTGTCTGACTGGAGAGGGTTTCATTGTCATGTACTGTCATCATGTGAGACTGTAGAGGGATGAAAGGCATATTTTTATATGCAGCAAGTTGAACATCATTATTTGTATTCAGATTTGGTCAGATCATTAAAGGTTTTTGGCATTCAGGAGAGGCTGTTGAGTTCTGTCACTCCATGTTCTAAATGGTTGAGAATTGATGTACATGTCCTTGGAAGAAGGGCCAACCAGAAGAGTTAAGATGCCACTTTTCTAGAAAACAACCTGCTTGTCTGTCTCTGCCTAGGGGCTTTGAAAGTGCTAAGGGATCAGAATGACAAACGCTGACTGATCGGCTCACATTCACACAGCGTTTCCTTCCAGCCTTGCCTGGGATCTAACTATTGAGAGTTCTCATATTTCCTCCTAAGCCCTTTCACTCGCAGTGTATTAAAGCCCCCATCCCATTTCACTCCACCCCTCTCCCCGTCTTTTAATCCAGCCCGCGTGTTTTTCCCCCTTAGTAAGCAGATTTGAGTCGGGAGCTTTAATTAGATGCATCTTCTCCAGGATGTGGATGTGTCGGGTGGTCCATGCACAGCCTGGGGAGCGTTGGGTGGAAATGGGCCTACATGCCAAACATACGGCACCCTCGCTGGAAAGCAGGCCCCTTCGTTAGTGAGGAACTGACGAGCTGCCGCTCACATTTGGGTAATTAACACCGCCACAGATTGTGGAACAGCTGTGCAATTTAGCACTGTGGCAACACCAGCGAGTCAAGAGAGACTCTGCAAACAGAGGACAGCTATGAAGTAGATTCATAGAGCACCTCACTCAGGCGTCATCCAAGCTCTCTCCAGTGGCCAAACATAACGCATATCCTCAGCCACTTGGCAGAATTGCATGAAAAATTATTAAAATCACATTATTTCAGGGAATTTTAGATGATGGATACTTAGGCAAAACAACAGAAAACTATCGTCACAGTTTGGATGCTTACAGACTGTGTGTTCCACAAATAACTTTATTAAAAAAAACAGAAACAGTTCAGACTTCGTTTGTCAATGCATTCAGTGTATTTCAACACCTTCCTTAAAGTCTTGGCAATGCAGAACAACAAGATCTAGCACGGCTGCATCCAAATTCTGTATCCATGGACAATTTACAGCGAGGTTTTGGAGCTAGTCATCAGCCTTGTCTACAGTTGTGGAGAATAGATGGGCCGTGTGTAAAAAGCCTCTGTACTTTCTCGACATGTAATTTAAGTTGCTTTTCATCTTTCTTTTCTTGGCAGTGCCTGGCTTGCCCCCACAAAACCAAATTATATGTGAGAAGTAATTAAAGCATCCTGGTCTCCTTTTTGTTTCTTTTTGATTATAGTTAATGCTTACCATTCCGTCCTCCACTTTTATTTGCCTTGTTTTTTTATCCCCACTGATCCGCAACATCTGGTTTTGGGTTTAACCGTCGGGGAGTGGTGAGCATGTGTGTGGGGGGGAATGCTGGTATACATGCAGTTTAAGCTTGAGTATTTCTCTGTTGGCTTCCACCTGATCATTACCAAAAAAAATACAAACATCCTGGGATATTTGGCTTCATGTCAAGCTGGAAGCATTTTACAGTGATAGCCCAAGATGGTGATTTGCAGAGTAAGGAAGGCAACTTGTCCATAAGCGATTAAGGCTACTTTACATTTGTGTTGTATTAGATAAAGTCAGATTTCAAAAAACAGTAAGGTTTTTATGGTGAGAGGAAAGTAGCAATATGGAACTGTGTAGTTAAGTGTGAGTATTGTAGGATTGAGCCCTGTTGCCTCTCCTCCTTCTCTGGCCTATCAAGTGTCAGTGACAGTGACATGCCCAGGGCTGTCAGCAGGCCATGTCCTGGCTCCGTGCTCTGCTCCGTCAGAGAGTGAATGGAGAGAGCCCAGGGAACTTGTTAAATTTCTGCTAAGCTAGGCTATGCTGACTTTGACAAGAGACATTTCCTTCCAATCTCCTCAGGTCCTCTGCCGCTATCATCAACCACAACTCGGCGAGTGAACAGGGCAACGGAGGCGATGCAACGATAATAATGTGAAAAATGTCTATCTGCAGTAATGCCAGGTGAAGGCAAACGGACAGGCAGGCAGCCAGCCTCTGCAATGTATTCTGGGAGGCTGGGCCAAGCCCCAGTGGGGCTGTCATTTATTTATCTATCTGCAGTGTCTTGAGAGGTGAGGAGAGGAGAGATGGCAGAGGCTTCGCTCTACCAGAGGGGGCTGGCCGGCTCTTGAGGGATAGGAAATATAATTGGGCTGCTCTCACTCTTGGCTATGGCACCAATCAGACATTTCTCCCTCCCCCTCTCACCCACCCACGTTGCTTGCAGACATAGCTGAGGAGATGAGGCAGTGCTGGCCTTTCAGGCCCTGAGCAGGGACGACCCCAAACAAGACTTGTCACTTGTGCTTACAGTGGCATTTATTTGATCGGAGGAGGTTTTTCTTCCTTCCTTTCCTCCCTCTAGCTCTCGCCACTGCCTCTCTCTTTGGCCTGATATGTAATGCTGGAAACTTGAATGCAGCTTGGCTGGGGCTACCCATGACTACTGCTGTGCAAGGCAAATGACTTTGCTGTGAGGGACAGGCCACCTGTTAGTGACAGGGTGGGGGCTGAGCTGACAGAACAAGTATCACTGTCAGAGAAGCAGGTTGAAGTATCTCCCAGCAGGAGGGAGACAGGAGTGTTTCCACTGGCCCATCACCACCACATTGCCCCACACTAGCTCCCTGCATTCTCCTACTGTGACCCAGTACTTTGGAGGCGTTGCTACGCTGGTACTTTTTTTTTTTGTCAGTGGGAGAACTGGAAGTTTCCCGGCCTGCCCGTTTTGTGCGAGTGTGCAAGCATGTTTGCCGGTCAGAGTTTCTTTGATGCGAAGCAGGGGGTGTCAGGGTGGTTGATGGTGTAGGTAGTGTGCTGAAGCCTGTGAGCACATCTGTTTCAGCTACTATAATTGCGCATGGCGGTATTGATCTGTGGTAGGTGCAAGGGCACTGTACCAGAAGTTCTTTCCTCCCAACAATGGCATCCCGCCAGAGTCCTGTCAATCTTGAATGTGGGGGACGGCCTGAGGAGGAATCAGAGTATTCAGAGAGTCCTTACTGGGGTGCAACTAAGAAAACTAGGTTTCCAATTACATGTTGGTGGGTGGCATAGGGTGAATGCCACACAGGTTCATAAGGCTGGCTGGGCAGCGATGCACCTGAGCATATTTAAAAAAAAACATGAACAGTAGAAACAGTAAACACGACAGTTAAAATATATTATCAAGCAATGGCTATAGAGCCTTCACTGATTGTGCTCCAAGCAGTGGGTTAAAGAATATCTACAGCGGCATAAAAAAGGCATGATTTGAGCGAACACCCCACACCCATCCATCTGTGTTCAGATTTACAGCTTTCAACACTTAATTAAACCACGTTCTCACAACTAATGTAAAGGAAAAAGTGTAAAGGAAAGATGCTCGCAGGGCTTCTTCCCGCATGATGGGTCATCTTAGTTCTGCTCGCTATAATGTTCACCTTTTTCATTTGGGACTGTTTACATTGGCCTCTACTATCCACCCACACACATCTTTACCACTGAGAGACATGAAATGCAAACACACTTTTTTCCCTTCTCTGCTGGATGAATAGCATGCAGTATAAAGGCCCTGGAGCCTGGACCAACTAATCCAAGGATTCTCTCAAATGTGAGAAAAGGCTCCTTGAGCACACAAGCTGCTGCCTTGACTTCATCTGTTTGCATATCTCTTATTCAAATACAGACAGGAGCCACGTAAGCCAGGCCAAGTGTTTCTGGACGTGCAGATGTTGAAATGACTTTAAAGGAAAGAGGAATTGCCATAGAATTATTTCAGAAAAACAAGTACAAGTTTCTAACATTTTTGAACGACAGATGAAAACCTATTTATTTAATTTGGCTTACAATCAATGTAATTCTTGTAATTCTTTCATTTTTGGTAATGGTCTCTGTCTTTTTTGTTGTCTGATTTTATGTTTAATCTGTTACATTTTTGTAAAGCACTTTGAGCTACAGCTCTGAAAAGTGCTCTATGAATTAAATTATTATTATTATAGGACAGCTAATTCAACCACTTATCGACGGGGCTTCGACAATCAGTGCCTAGAGCAGGCGTCCTTTTGAAATTGCGGACAACTCGGCATTTAAGAGGTTGTTTAAGAGTGAAATTGTCAGGTTTGTTTTATTGACGGGAAACTGGTTTGTTAAGGCGACACGAGCTGTTTAACCTTGCCACACTGCAAAAAAATCAATCCAGTGCATTATGTACTCACATTCCAATAACGTCACAGGAGCCAACATACTGGAGGTGAAAAAGAAGGGCCTCTGTATGTGACTTGGCATCCTTTTTGCTCATTTAGTCCACTCATACGCAGAGACTCCCAAAGAAAACAAACCTTTTAACAAGCTCTAAGATATTCATTGTTGCCATCATGAACAAGCCCAGAAAAGGGTATTAGTGCTCCAGGGAATATTCTTTGCCTATTGTTTTTTCTTACCACTTAAATAATTTAAGGAGTTGCATGTAAGACAAAGTTGCACTCACTTGCTTCATTATATTTTAATCCAGAGCAAATGATGCTCTGCATACGCTACACATGGCCAACAACATTTAATAGGCCTTTCTGCAGTGATTGCTCATAAATCTGCTCTAGCAATGCAAACACATCAACATCAAATATAACCTCCTCACCCTGCCCTTCTTTTCTGTCCAGGGATTTGTGTTCGGATGGCTGCCAGATCAAATTCCTCCACAGGTGTTATGTTATTATCAGAGATAACAGACGGTGGGTTTACACAGAGTTCACTAGGGCTTGTAAAAGCAGGAAAGCTCACAGAATAGACAATTACACATTACGACGGTATTATTGTGTAATTACCGGAAATGCAGTTTGCTGTGAGTGCTCAATAATGAGCTGAACTCTAATATAACTGACCTCCATTAAAGAATTGACAGGCTGTCATCATTCTGTCCAGCCACAGTTATCGTAAGTCCATGCAATAAATAAATACATTTCCCATACAGTTGCAGCAGTGACTGACCATTGTAATTGAAAACCACCACTAACATGGCCGTTGTCAAGGTCAGGTCACAGTGTGGTGTGTGAGAATGATGTTACACAGTAAGTGTGAAGTCTAAAGCCATAAGCTCTCTCACAAGGTCTCTGCAGTTGTCGCGTTGGCGTTAAACTAGCTTGTGCTGGACTCCCTAGAGGTACGCAGTTAACTCAGCACCCCCCTCCATCACCTTCTCCCTTACAGAGCAAAGCTCCCGGCATGTCCCACTGATATGTCATCATGGTTATTTATACACTCCCACCCACCCCACAATAAGTCCCACATCTGGACTGTCAGTGACAGATGACAGAAGAGCTCAAGCGCTACGCTATGTCATGAAAGAAAGGTATGTGTGTGTGGGGAGGGTCATAGCTCAGATTAGAGTTAAAACCCTGTCGCAAATAGAAATAAAGATGTCAATGAAAAGACAACATCAAAGTGAAACTGTGATGAAGCAGTGGACGTACTGTGGGCTTCTGGGGTCCACATTCTATATTACATTTCTGCTGTAACCTCAGAACACAACACACTAAACAGAACAGACCTCAGCAGCAGCTTATATATAGCAAGTACAACAAAAAAAATGTCTCTTTTCTTCCAGTAGCAATCTCACCTCTGTGTTTGGTAATGAAATGAAAGTCGGTCTATTGTAAACAGTACCTTACACTGAAAACAGTGACCCCACCAACAACCACCACTGTCAGTCTCCCCCTTTTATAAGCGCAGCTGAGCATTGAAGGTATTTCTAAAGGTGGCAGCCTGGGCGTTAGGTGTCCTGTCCAACCCTGCAGTGAGGCCTCAGGGGGTAGCTTGGGTTAAAGCTGCCAGAAACCTGAGTCCTGATGTCTGCATCAAAAGTAAATTCCACTTAACGTGCCACATCCCTTTCCAACATGACCTGGGGGCTTTGGAGGTCTGAGACTCCTTTATATAGTACATACCATGTTTGTTTGTGCTAGCAGGGTGGATAGTGTGGCTTAAAGTGGCAGGGGGATGGTAATGTGAGACCAATGGGACATTTCCCTGCCCCATTTCCAGTTTTCCACTCCCCCACTTGCCACCTCCCCAACTTCCCCTTCATTCCTTTTTCAGGACAAGTGGCTGTATTGATCCTGATAGCCTGGCCGACTTTGTCTGTCGCAGCAGACATATGAGCAAGATGCCAAGATGAATTCCTAAATTCCCTTCAACTCATTTCAGCTGCTGTTGTAGTTCAGGAGAGATACTGTTACTAAACCACCATCAACAACTTCACACCCCCCCCCCCATTGCATAGATAAACTGAGCTCAGCAGAGAGCAAAGCTGAAGGGTCAGGGGTCACAGGCATCAAGTGTGTGTAGGGTTTAGGAGGCTGTTAGATGCAGAATGACTGGTGTGGAGGCTAGTGTGTGGATCCCCCATAGTTTTCTTAGCCCACTGGTATTAGAACAATATTTATTTGTGTTAGAGGGGAGGTGATTCATATTACTCAAAATCACTGGCATAGTACGGGTGAGATCTGCCTCTTGCTGCACATTTTTTCCTCTCATTAAAGGTGTCCATGCCCAGAGGAGCAAACCAATGCCTACCACACATTTCCATGTAGTGCCAGCTCTGCCTTCTCTTCTCTTTGTGTGATGTCTTTCACTGCAGAAGAAATTCACTGTGTGTGGGTTGAGGCAAGGGAAAGGGTCACAGCTTTTTTATCGCTGCATTATTTAAGATCCTGCCGAGTTTTTTCTTTCTTTCCTCCTCTTAGCAAATTCATCCAAGTCAAAAGCGCAGTACAATCTTAAGAGAGAGGAAGAAAGGAAGAATGTAACTTGTGTAGCCTGAGGTGGGCTATGACTCACCTAGACATTGTTCAGATGGAGTGAAAAAAACAACAAGTTCAATAGGAGTTTCTATTGAGCTGTGCTTAAAGCCACCTTTCTCTTAACAAGCTGCAGTGAGAGGTGGTTTGCCTACCAAGCTTGCCTGCAGCTCTCCGCAGGGCGATTATGTCACGACGGGCCAGTCAGAATGATGTGTATCTCTCTGTTAGAAGGCAGCTCTACTGCAGGAATGGCTCTGACTAGGAATATTATTATTATCTCCAGGATCCTCTCCACAGCAACAACGGTGCCGCATTGTGAGAGCTCTGGAGAAAGCTGTTTTTGAAATAATCTGCCCGCCTGTTATCCTGCCTCTCAGACAATAACATCCAGAAAGGCTTTTTTACTTTCCACCACCCACACTGACAATGGGGTAAAGGCTTTACAACAAAAGGATGATGTGGATATGGGGACAGTGAGTTTCCGTGACCCGTCCTATCATACCTCTTCACAGCAGCCCTGAGGGACCCGGGATTTGGTTGTGGCTGTTGACCAGCCAATCAGGGAGCAGTGAGTCGTGTCTTAAAGGGCTATCTGCCATCTCAGCTGCCAAGAAGCCTGGAGAGCTAGGAGAAGCCACCGGAGCTCTGATCTATATCAGGGCCAGAGAGTAATGACGAACAGCCCCCTGATTCCACCGGGAGATTACCTGCCGTTCTTATCGCTGCTAGCACACATTTTGACATTAAAAAGGAACGAGGGCTACGCCCTTTCCATAGTCAGCTGTGTTGTGCCAAACAGAGCTACTGCTATCTCCTGCTTTTGTTTTTCCGTCTCCCATTGCCTTTATCTTGCTGTCTTTCTCTCTCCTTCCCCATTTCCATGGTCTCAAACAGGACTTAATCATAGTACAATGGCTGTGCTACACTGACCCTTATCTCACCCTAAAAGGAATACTACTAACTCCCTCTCCTGGTGCCCCCCTTATTCCCCGAAGCCTGACAAGGGAGAGGAGCCACGCATGCTATTAAACCACTGAGCTTGAATCTGGTGTTGCATTAATTGAGTTAAATGGATTGCGATGGTTGAGATGATTTGTCTGTCGGCTTTTATTGCCGCAATTTAGACTGTGCCTCATTGCATTATGCCACTTAATGAGAGCCCTTCGCAGGCGTTTTGTCTCTGCTGGTATTAACATGCACAGGTTCACTTCACAGGAGAAAGTGGGCATTAGCTAGCCCTAATTTTCTGCAAATTTTAGTCAATAATCAACTGAAAGCAGTTCCCCTGCCTCTATCACTGACATTTTATAATTCCATACCTGTTTCTCATGTATTTGTTTTGTTACTCTGTAATCTGTGGGGCTGGAATTGTGATTTGTGACCTCGTCCATCTTTTTACCCCCCTACCAGCCTAGCTCTATGTTTCATCCTGGGCCTTTGCAGGGAGTTTGAGCAGGTCTGGATTCTCTCTGGTGAAATATGCCTTGTCCTTTTTCCTTCATTTCTCCTTATCTGGTTAGTGCTGGCTGTGGGCCTGCTGAGGCGTTGATTTGTGACCCTCTCTATCTGCAGCGGCGAGAGGCTTTAATGCAATGCATGCCTCTGCCCTTCTCCCTACTGATGAAACAGGCCCCTGCATTCCCCTGATAGACTGCTAATTTGTATACTAAACTGACAGGCAGCCGTGATAAGGGCTAGCAACTGCTGCACAGCCAAGGGAGGGAAGGGAGGGAGGAGTGGTGTGGGGTGCGGTAAGCGAGACGAAGGGTAATATTTTACACAAAGCTCAAGCCCCCCTGCTCCTCTCTCGGCATTCATTTCCCTACGTCTGTTGCTAGGGGGAGAGGGAGCAAGAGTTGTCAGCCCTGGCCCTCTGTCGTACACACACACACACACACACACACACACACACACACACACACACGTGTTATACGTGCCTGTGAAAATGGCACTCGGGCTAAGTAAGGTTTGTGTGTTTTTTGTGTGTGTGCAAGGGGAGACCACTCCATTCTACTCGGTCACTATGGAATTCATTATCATCTTAATGATGCT
This sequence comes from Ophiodon elongatus, assembly GCA_016806645.1. Taxonomy (NCBI): domain Eukaryota; kingdom Metazoa; phylum Chordata; class Actinopteri; order Perciformes; family Hexagrammidae; genus Ophiodon; species Ophiodon elongatus. Next base: position 1,303,402 of record JACSYO010001694.1, read on the forward strand.
CCAGTTGAGGCGAGTATCTGTTGGTTGACAGTTGCGTGGGAGGTTTCTTCTCTCTTTTCCGTTCACGCTGTATATCCCATCATGCTCGCTGGGGGTTTGCAGTCTTGCTGGCCCACACCTGTTCTGACAAGCAGGCGGTGGCAGCAGCGGGTGGGAATTGGAGGTAAGGTAGATGGTGGCTGTTCCCTGCTCTGGGAATGCATAGCACTGCTGTGGCTTATAATAAACGACCGCTCGGGAGGTCATTAAGTTTTTGTAACGGCGTGAGGACAAATGCAGGGGGGATAATTAATTTGGTGTCTCCTGTTGCAGCCTCAGAAGCCGTAGGCCCACTGTGCAACGTCTAATGCTATATCTATTGTTAAAGTAGCATTAGCGGGCGTCTGGGGTGAAAGGGCGAGAGGGGCCTGAGTGGGTGCTGATAGAAGTGTTTATCAAAGCACCAAGCTACTCACACATGAGCAGAGAAAACCAGGCCCCTGCTGGGGGTTGACTGATAGGTGTTTTTACTATATCAGTACTGATAAGCTCCGTTTTGTCAGTGTTCAAGATCATTGTGTGACCTTTTTATACACAGAAAACAAACATACTTAATCACTTAAAATCAGAACTTCACATTAGAATCTTTAAAAAAAATTTCCTCAAGACGACCATTGTAGCTTTGGTCAATGAGATTTTTGCTTTAACAAAAAAATATACCAGTACAGTCCGTAAAAGAATAAGAACTAAGGGCTTGAGGTGACAGTAAATGGAAAATTGGAAGAAAGGGCAGTGAAGGAGGAAGCTGACAGTGATGAAACACCAAGCAGGAAAGTAAATTAACAGTGTGTGTGTGCATGTAGGCGGGAAGTGTGTTGAGTGTGAATCCATGGACAGACAGGTTTGGCTTGGGTAATCGACAGCCTGATCGTCCATGCCAGAATATGTGCCCTGTTGCCCGCTTCCTTTCTTCTCCTTCTCACTCTCTTGGGATTTTTTTTCTGTTACCTTTTCTTTCAGGCTCCCTGATAAGTCTTTTAATACCATGTCACACATTAATACAGCACTATAATAGAGCACACAGTGGCTGTGTACTCTATTATAGGCCCATCAACTGTCTTTGTTCCTGCCAGGACATTTGACCGACTTATTTAGCATGCACAACAATGTGTTGTGTCTGTTTCTGTGCTCCATCACCATGATTACAGAGTGGGACAACGTACTTCTAGCTATGCACTAATGGGTGTTAAGTTTATTTTCCTCGGCCTGTATATAGCGCTTTGTACAAGTGACCATCTTTTGCACTGCCCGTTAAATTAGTCTTGATATTGAGTTGCAGATCTTGCAAGATTTTCCTTTCCAAGTGAGGGAAATGTCATGTTGAAAACGTGTTGGCTCATATTTGGTTTGTGGTTTATAAGTGTTAAGATTAGCCGCTTTACCGCTTGTCCTACAATAATCTGTCAAGAACATAGCATGCGCCAAATGACTCAGAACTAAATTGTAATTATAGTCTTTGCAGGCATGAGCCCACAACAAAGCCTACTTACAGGTTTCTTTGTTTTCACGCTACAGCTGTTGTGATAGCGCCAGGCAGGGGAAGGGCTTTACCTGCTTTGCTGGGATAGGGGGGGAAAGTATTAGGAATTTGGTTTTATTTAGTCTGGGTATACCTAACCTCTGGCTCCAAGATTTCTTCCTGTTTGGAAATAATTTGCTCAGCTCCAAGGAATGCAAGGCATGCAATGGGAGCTCTCAGATCAAAGGTAGATGGACGGCCTGGGGATCGTTTGATATAAAGCAGGGGGTTCGGTGGGTGGGGGGTTCTGAGAAGAGAAATTGGTCTCTCAGCAGTCTTTACTAAATGAGGTTAATTGAATCTGGGTAATTGCTGACCTTCCTGTCTCGGTGAAATCACAGCCTTAACTGATCAATGTCTTTCATAAATTTATGCCTGAAGGTCATTCTGTTGATTATAACGCCCTCCCTTGCTGCCTGCATCGCTTCTCTCAGTCGCCCCATTGTGCTTATATTAAGCACGGAAGCATTTTAACAAAAAAAAAAAGTGCAATTAAGCTTGTCTCGGATTTTCTAAATTAATTAGCTTGCTGTGTTGTTAAGTAAAAGCGATGTGTACATGGAAAATGTTCATTCCCCCACCCCACCCCCGCTTCTTTGCTGTGACAGCAAATGCATTTCGCCTAGCAGTAAATGTCTCACTTATTGCTAGCGAAGGTTTCTGCCTCTCTGCTCTCCCTCTGCGGCTTTGCTATTATCAAGAGATTTATGCAGCCAATAAGTCATTGGTGTTCAGGGAAGTTGGGGACTTTTTAAAACAAACAGCAGTGTAATTTGTAATTTGGCATTCACTAAATCTGAGAATTATGGTTCTGCATGTGGCTCTTTAGGGAGTTAGCACTCTGATGGTGGGTTTACTGGCCCAGCTCCCTCCTTGGCCTCAGTTCTTTTTCTTTCTCCCCCTCATTCTTTTTACGCCTGCCGAGGAAACGGAAGGATTTCACAGCTGCTGAGAGCTGGGCCCCGGCTGGGCCCTATGACCTCCTTCTTGCTTTTTCCCCCTCCCTCTGTCTCACTCCCTTTTTTCTCCCTCTCTCCAGCAGTCTCTTTCCTAAGGGAGCTCTTGTGTGGCTCAGAGGAAGCTGAATCATAAAGCATGGCTAATGAATAGAATAGGGAAGGAAAGCTGAGGCCTGCTGACGGCCCTCCAGAGAGGAGGCCAGGCCCCTGAAGCCCCAGGCTCAGATAGCAGACGGCCCCCTCAAAGGTCAGGCTTCCTGCGGCCCGCTCCAAGGGCTTTTGGCTCCCAGGCAATGTGGCTTGAATTTACCCCATTATTTTTTTAAATGTTTAAATTTCCCTGTTTCCTTTGGAAAACCTGGCCTTTGCTCCTCTCTTTTTTTCTTTGTCTGTCTCTTTTTCTTTTTATATATTTTTCCTCTGTCTCGTCTTTCCCCGTCTGTTTTTTATGGCAGTCAGGGTTGCCTCAACAAAGAGAGTGTGAAGAATTTGTTATACATGACCTCTGCACACCGCAACCGCAGGCAGCTCAGACTGCCAGAAGCACAGCCCCGTGAAAAAATGTCAACTTGACCAGCGAAACCCAGAAAGTTCTACAAAAACAACAGCTAGCCAAATCAGGGCTCTGCTTTGACATGCCTTTTTAAGAAGTGCTTTTGTAAGCCGGCCTTGTAATTGTGGATTATACGACTGACTCATGCAGACTTGGCAGGTGCAAAACACAGCTTTAAAACCTAAATATTGGTTGTTGATGTTACTTGGAATATGTTTGGAAAATAAAACGGCTCACTGCACACTCAAAATAGCCAGAATTGGAGTAAGGAGAACTAGGTCGTCTAGGCACTTGGTAAACACAGCATTTTCTGTTCTCTTTCTCAGGAACGTTATGTCTGCATTGCTCTCTGGATAACCACTCAGTTCATAACAATTGTTTTAACTGTTGTACTGAGTCATGGCATGACCTACCCTGTCTTTTTTTGCTTTTGTGACCCCTTGCCACACTAAGCAAGTCCCTGAGCCAGCTCCCGTGTCCATTTGACAAGCTTCATTTCATTCTGAGCCCATATTTTTCTTCCAGGGCCTCCGGGGCCATGATTCAAGGCTGAGGTTGTGCTGCTGCACTGCTGAGGCTTGGTACTGGAGCGTTTAATGTCGTCCAAAGCTAACAAAGAGCCTGTGTTGTAGCCTGGCGCCCGGTTCTGGGAGACTGAAAGAGGGCAATGCACAACACTCTGTCTTTCCTCTGTAGTCTTTCGCCTTGTCTACTGTAAGAGGAAACAGGAAACATCTCCTTTCAGCTGAGTATTTGCCCTCCAATTAAATGTTACACTTACTAAGGAGGTGTTATTGACCGCTTCTGACATTTGCATCAAGCAATTGAACTTCCTTAAACACACTGGTTGACAAAACTTACAATATATACTGCAGTTTATTAATCTCATAACTAACATTGTAGCAACCGCTCTGGCAAAGGCTGAGGTTCATTGCTAAAAATTTGACTTTTAAAGAATCTAATGATATCAAACATAATGTTTGTATGATTCAAATTTAAATGATCTGACTCTGAGAACAAATATATTATCAGCAACTGACTTGTTAATGTTATTTGACACCATTATTTATTTACCTCATGTGTTGTGGCCAATATCTCCTTAGTTATCAACAGATCATTTTGGGGTGGTTTTTTTATGTTTTTTGTAGATGCAACTGTTGCAGCCTGCTTTTTTGTCTTCCATTACGGCTTTTATCTGTATTTTATATGGCTGCTTTGTGAATAAAGCGAATTGTTGAGAGAATCAGACAGACAAACATGGTGGAGAACAGTTACACAGTGGCAGTGAAGAAGAAATTGGGAGGTCTTGGAAAGAAGAGGACGTCCTCAAAACACTTGTGAAGAACTAACACGGATGCCAAGGACAGCCATCTGTGTTTACAAAATGATTTGCTTTCTCTTTTTGTCTCTGTCGCTCTTGCACTCACTCTGATTCACTGTTCATTCTTTACATATGCTCCCTTTGTGCCGCATAAAACACAAGCATGGCAGTTAAGGACACTCGGGCCCTTTGGGCAGAACATATGTTCAGCTCTTGCAGCTTCTTCTAAGTGTGCAGAACCCAGATGAGAGGCAAGCAAAGCAAAGGGAAATCTTGGCTTTAAACAAAACCCCTCTATGGGCTGATATTACAGGCTGAGGCAGATTTTCTTTGTTAATATCTTCCAAGCACACAGATTTTTTGCAACGGTATTTTGCACAATACCAGGTTTTGTGTGGATTTACTGCTTGATCATAGTGTTTAAACATTTCCCATCTGGCCAGTGAACATGTGTAAAATGTATGGTGTGTTTTGATTTAGGTGGTGCTTGCCAGAATCTACATATCCATCTAAAGAGGAAAATACCTTGCCGTGTTTAGTCTAGAAGGGTCCACTATCACTTCATAGTGAGATGCTTTTCTCCCTCAAGTGACACAATCTCAATTTTTACGACCAGGTTTCCAGTGCTCACCGTCAGTCACATCACCCAAATGAGTGACAACTGTTTTTGACCCAACAAATGATCATGTTGTTCACCTATCATCTGTTTACTTCCAGTATGGGCAGATATTGTCTTTAATACCAAATTTGTGAAATAAGGATTTTGCTTTTCGAGTACAAACACATTCTATTCATGAGATTGGTTATTCCATTCAAATATATCGCGGAAGAAAATGTGATTTCTGAGCGGCAGTGTGTGTGCAGGAGCCTTTGTGCTCTGATGCTGCATAGCCACCTTACTGACTTCCTCTGTCTTTGACAGCATTTCTTTTGAGGGTTTTCAGGTGGCACAACAGTGCCACCTAATGTTGCCTTGACAGGAAAAAGCCAGACAGGGACCATCAGGTAGAGAGGGAGCTCTTCTCGTTGGCTGATTGGAGTATTTTGATTGACTGTATAATGCTGTAGCGGCAGCTGGACTTTTCCTCCAGGCACTAGCGGCCACATTTGTGGCTGAATTGGCCTTTTACCAGTCAGTGCTTGCATTACTTTTGATGAATTATGATATTTATGAGTCAGTTCTTTTTTTAATTGGATTGACAAATCCACTCAAGGTCTCCCTTCTTGTTTTTCCAGGTGTCTGATGTAGGATCGGAGAAGCTCTTTTCCCCCACCACACCCAAAGGTAAGAGCCAGCTCTGTTTTCTCTTTTCCTCTTTCGGTCTATCCTGTTCTCGTTCATACTCATAACAACAAATGGCCTTTTGCGAATGAGTCCAAATCTCCTCCACTCTAATCCTGCAGCTCCCATTCAAATTTAAATGTCAGCAGACATAAACAAGGTCTGGTGACTACATATGCATACATTTTTGCCTGAGCACAGAGTGGTGTTTGCTGGACGACCCCGCCAAAGGCTTAGCCCTCCTACATATTGGTTCATTAGAGGGGATTTAGAGCCTCCCTGCCACATGCTCCCACAAATGGGAACTTCCCTCAGGCAATACAAGCTCTCTGACAGCAGGCCTGGACCATAATAGATGCCAAAGGAAAGAGAGAGAAAGAGCTTTGTCAGCCCTCCAGACAACATAAACTCTGTGTTGTGTGTTAACATATGCACATATATAGATTATAAAGATTTTGCATTTCTATGTCCATGCATGATCTCATGTGATTTTTTTGTGCGTATGTGTGTCCAACAACATACATGTGTTGGTGTATACCATGTGGGTATAGAATGTCTGCACCTGTATATTCTCAAAATGCAATGATAATAGCCAGGTCAGAGCAGGGGGAAAGGTGTCATGTTGTGGATGCAGGGAGGCGGGGAAGGGAGGAGAGGTGCGATCAGCCTACTAGTGACAGATAGCAGCATGCAGACCATGTCCCCCCAGGGCAGGAACCAGGAAGCAGGGCCATTAACACAGGCATAGGGTGAAGAAGGTGGAAGTGCAGAACAGTGTAAACTGAGGCTATATGAGGAGGGTTTGGGAGGGGGGATTTCTGTTGGACAGACTGGACAAATAGATTAGCTTCCCTCAACTGGACTGTTAAAAATGTCATCATAATACACAAAGTTAGTGTAAACTGGGATGACACAGAGACATATTTTATTTACTCTTGCTTACTGCTTTCTGCTTTCTGTATTTGCCCAATATTTGTCGAAAATGTGTTGAAAATGTTGAACATTTTCTGAGGTAAATGTAGCACTTTTTAAACTAATTATGGATGGATTATATATTATTAACAAAGGAATGAAGGTAATTGTTACCTGCAAAGGAAGAGCATAAATATACCTCCTGCCTTTTGGCAACAACAAATTAGAGGTCTTTGTTTACCTCCATTTTATTCACCTCCGCATCAAAACATCCACTGCGAAAGCTACATTTACTCTAAATAGCATATGAAGGTGTTGCTTGGTTCAGCACAATAGTTTAGACTGCTAAGTGGAAAAGCATGGCTGACAAGGAGGAGAGAAACCAGGCCTCTCGGCCGTGTGATGTAAATGACCTGTGACCAGCGTCGGCCTCGTGAAACCAGCGTTCACAATGACAATGACTTCCAGACTTGCATGGTTTAGAAAACAACTAGGCCGCGTCCAAAACCATCTATTCTCCATCAGGCTGCTGGACTACTGCTACTGTCAGCTGTCAGGATGTTGACTTATTTTCCCTGCATGCCCGTACAGAACATGGCCCCATGTAAACTCAGCTGTGAAGAACCGCCAGTACAGTCACATACACAGCCATTGTCTTTTACACACACTCAAACACCCCATCCATGTCAGCTGGCAAACGGAGGGCTCTGTAGATCTTGCTAATGTGCACACGAGGCTGAGGATTAGGACTCTGGAATTACATCCAGACAATCCAATCAGTCTCTCAGGAGTCTCTCCTGATTGTCACACAGATCAACCAGATCCTGTTTGGGTAATGTGGAAGAAGGGCACCAGATTAGAATTAGGGGTTAGAAAGGGTGAGGCAGAAAAGAAATAAACAGTTTGATGAAGTGATTTGGTGACGATGTTATCACGCTACAATGGCAGAGCTGCCCCCAGCCGGCTCTTTTCTTCCATTCCAATGTTGTTTTGAGCTGTAATGGATTCTAGGACAGTGTTTGTGTTTGGCCTAAACTGGGTTTTGTGTGTGTCTGTGTGTCTGTGTGTGTGTCTGTGTGTGTAATACAAAGCAGCCCACAGGCTGTTTTCCTCTGGTTTAGAATGCGGCGTATGTGTCCCATTACCGGTCTCGCTCATGGTCCTGTGGGACCAATGAAAAGCCAGCTTTCCTCTGATCACCAGGCCTGTCGAGCTGTTGGCTTGGAGACACTCACAGATGCGCGCACACACACACACACACACACACACACACACACACACACACACACACACACACACACACACACACACACACAAATCATGGCACACATAAATATATAATGCTGTGATGATGTTTGGCTTGTACATTTCTCTAGGTATTGAGTGTTATTTCATTTAACTCTTCATTGCCTTTCAACATTGTGCTCCTTTCTGAACTTTATTTTTGTGAGCAGTTACGGGTACAAACAGTTGAGGTTAAGTCCAAATTGCGCACAGGCCCACAGTCTGTCATGTTAATGAAATGGTTCAGGGTTAATAGAGGAGAGGAAAGACCAACATAGTAATCAGCGAACGCAGAGCGCTGTAATTATGCACACAGAACATGGTTTTGGGCAAAACCCAGACACCATTGCCTTCTTTCTCTCATATTTACTTTTCGTCATCTCTCCTTCGCAAGTTAACAGTACAGATAAAACAAGCTAGTAGAATCTGTAATAACACAGCACACACTGTGCAGTTCTCTTTGGATGTTGTTACCCAAGAGCTAGGACACGTTCTGCTGAATGTCTGTCTGTGTTGGTGGTTTAGAGGTAGGAAGGTACAGCAAAGGGCAAGCATTATCTAACAGTTATTGTTTTTTGTTTATTTCCCGTCTTAAACCTCCTGCAAATTATTGATTTCCTGGAGGATGGCATATTTAAGTAAAAGCGCTATGAAGACTTGTGCTCCACTCAGGGCTAGTCTTATTGAATTGCAGCTCAGAGTTTACTGTTATCACTTGCTTGAAGGCGAATGAGAAGCTAAATGTAGCTGCTGAGCATGTACAGGGCACCTCCACAGAGCACAGATAAACACTACACTGGTAGGCCTTCTTATAACATTTCACAATGCTGTGCCTATGGAAGTGGTGGGGAGTTATCACCTAGCTGTCAGCAGCTAGAAATATCTGAGAAGAACACTTTGGAATCTTCAGTGACTATGTTGAATGTTGTATATGTGAGTTTCCTGCCCCCTTGTACTCTCTAAGGTCCTGCTGTGCTAGCTTGGTGCTACCTGTTATGGTGCGAGGGTAAACCTGTGTGGTGTGCGGTCCATCAGACAAACCTGGGGCATCTTGGGATAGCAGGAGCAAGATTGGTAGAAAACCCATTTCTGAAGTGGATTTGTGCCCTTGTAATCCTGATTAATTTTGACCCGTTGTGCTCATTTTAAACAGAGCATTACAGTAAGCGTGAACACAGCAAGCTCCGGGGCGAAACCAGGAGCTTAGCGGCTTTGGGAGGCTTAGCTGCAGATGGCATTTTAAGCCGGACTTAATAAATTGTTTCCATTAAACTTACCGGCCCACACATACTGGATTAGACCAGAGGAACAAAGGAAGGAGAGACCGTGCAGACGAAGAAGAGGGAAAAAAAGCACACACAACTGCCATCATGCACATCTGACTCTGTTAACATCTCTCTGAGGCCACATGAAAGGTGAAGACGAGGTTAGTGTGGTGTTCAGGGAGATAGAAGCTTTTGGACATGAATGCAAAATCCACTCACTTTAGATCTCTTGCTCGTCAGGGATGTTGGACCAATTTGCCTAATTGACACAGAAGTAAACAAACAAAAAAGATGCATAAACCATTTAGCTTGGCAGTGGATTTAGGGCTTATCCTCTAACTGTTTATATATAAACACATTACCAATGCTGTAGCTTAAGGATTTAGGATCTGCCCATACCCTTGTTTTTTTTTTCCTTTGGAGCCCTTTTACTCATATATCAATCTTCTATTGTAGGAAATCAATTCCTTATGGTTGAAGCCCGGCCTCTCCCCTCTCCTATCCCAGGCCTGCCTCCGTCGTACCTCCCTCCCCCATCGGCTCATGGCTTGCTCCCTAAGCTCTCATTATGTGCTACACCGTCCAGGGTCCCCGTGTCGAATCGCTAATCAACCACCCTGTCTGCAGGCCTGCTCTCTCAATAGGTGCTGAGTGGCCTTTGTTCCCCCACTACTGTTTGCTGCATGTCAATAAAATAGCAATGGCCTCCTCCTCTTAGTTACCTGGGCCAGCCATAGCTACGGGCTCGCTCCTGCAGTGCAAGCTTACAGGAAAATGAAACAGTCCCACCTGCTGGATTCTGAATGCTAGAGATTGGGGGAAGGATGGTGATTTAAAAAGGAGCGGCAAGGTCAGGGGCAGAGGGGATTGAGGGCATCTCAGCCAGGGTGAAGTAAATGAGAGAGCATGTTTGTATTCGACTGGGCAGCTCTCCTCTGGCCAGGTCAGTGTAATGTATCACTAACCTCGGCAGCCAGCCTGACTGTGTGCAGCCTCTCACCCATTAAATAATGAATGGAGGTTGACCCTCTGACCAACTAATCAGCTTTTCACTGCCGTTGAATCAGGATTGAGTGGAGGTAGATGGAGAATGTGTCTGGCTGGCTAGCTAGCAGGCAGGCTAGATGACTGGAGTGCAGACATGTTGATGGAAAAACACAAGGGCTGCAAGGGCTTCCCACAGCCAGATTAGCAAAAGCTCTTATTGAAAGTAGGCATCACTGCTGTGGAATCTAAGCCTGGCGAAGCTCACCTCCAGTACCGACAATGATTTGTTTGACAAAGTCCAGGCAGCTTGCGGGACATGCTTTCTTTATCAAGAAGACCAATGTTCCTGTATTGACATAACACTTATAGTCAAGCTCTGGTGTTTTGAGGTTTGGGCTCGTATTTTACAGTTACACCATGTGCAAAAGAGAGCTGGAGGTTGGTAGTTTTATGCATAAAATAAACCGTCCCTCTCGCCTCTAACACCACCTCACTTGTTACTGAGCTTGAACAGCAGCTTGTGTGTTCCCCGGATTTGATTTAAATATTAAAATGGTACAAACTCCTAGCAGAATACAGAGAGCAGATGGGTTAGCTAACACCTCAGTTCAGGGAGAGAAAATACTTGTGAGAAATTGGAGAAAACCAAAGAATATGGCTTGTTTCTTTATTAATCTCTGGGTTATTACTTCTCACAGACATAGGACAGTTTATGAGCTGGGTGATTTGTTTTGGGAGAAAGGGGCTGATATTAATGCTCCCTTTATTGATAGTGCTAATGCTGTTTGTGCAGCCATCCCTGTCGGAAAGATGAAAATAAATAGGGGGAGCTTGGCGGAGATAAGACACGTGTTTAATTATTAATTGAGCCATTACTGACAGAGATTGCCTTTTTTGATTTAAAGCAGGAAGGCCTGCTTCAGGGATAGAAAAAGCAATTACAGAATTCCCAGCTTGCACCGCCGCTGCCCATCGTTTCAGCATACACTGCGAGAGAGGAGTGAAAGGAGACAAAACACTCCCACACACACATACACTCACACATCCATTTACACTGCGGTGTTCCATAAATTATTTTAATTCTTCAATATTTATAGCGTTTTAAATTACGATTACAATGTCATGTACTATTTATGTAGCTCAGAGTGGCAGGCAGTCAGAGGGAGCAAGCCACATTACCCACAATCCCTCTATGGCCTGGCACCTTGAAAAGCTGACTGAAGGGAATTGTTTGGTTTTATATGATTCAGGATGTGATGTCAAACTGCACCGGCTCTTACAAGCCGCTTGTTTTCAAAGACACTCCTGATTTTCTATGCACTGCAATTAGCTGGCTTGTAAAATCAGTGCTGATATGTCATGCTATCCCTGGGTGCACTCATTGGCCCCTGTAGAGCACTATTATATCCATTAGAAAAGCAACTGCTCTGTGCGGAGAGCCCAGTGTGCATGAAATATTAACTTAGCCCCTGTTTAGAGTATTGGGTCACTGCTGATTGAGCTTCAATCATGAAACAAAAACTCTGCTCGATAGTCGATGTATTTCTTGTCTGTGTTAGCCATTACATGTCAGAACGCTTGACACCTGTCAGTCAGTCCTATCGGTGCCTGTCATCTGTGTCAGCGAGCCCGTGGGTGGTGATCAGCTATTGTGACAGAAAATGGGAGTCACATTGAAGGCTGTGTGATTAGGCTCCATTGTGTGACTCTGTGTTCATTGACTGAATATGGATTCAGCTTTAGCTGTGGAGAGGGAGCAATTACAGAATCACTACAGGCCATGAGGGAGTTTTAGGATAAGTTGTCAGGGGCATGACCAGCATTTTGGCTGCTGCACTTTCACTATACAGCTTCAGTGTATAATGCCTGTGGTGTGACATCTCCGAGCTGTGCTTCCCATCTTACTGTTAAGAGCAGGTTGGTATATACAGAGAGCTTCACAGTGTATACGATTAAGTCAAAGTGAATATATTGAATCACTTCAATACTGAGCAGTACTGTGCTGCCTCAAAGCCATCTCCTATACGCAACAGAGGCCAATGATCCCTTGAGGCTTTTCAGCGCTGTCTCTTCAGTTCAGGTTAAATGATAGAATGCCAGTTTACTGCCATCCTGGCCTTTCCATGCACATGATTCCCCTCACCTGCCACACCATCGGCAGCATTGCACACCATGATAGAAAGAAGCACATGTGAATTTATACTGTAGCTTTGACCTAGAGGTAACACCTACACCTCAGTTGACATTTCTATTTGTCCAGCCATGAATTGCAAGCACACAGCCATGACGAGGAATTCTCAATGTTGAAATCAGGTTACAGGATCAGTGACATTGAGACAAAAGGTAAAGATATGATGAGTTTTTTGGCTATGCTCAGTGGGCAAAGCATTGCACAGAAAACATAATTTAATAAATTCCCGTTGTAATCAAAGGAATCCCATTGGCACACAAAGCTGCGTGCTGAATCCAACCCCTCTTAGCAGTTACTGTGGTCTAGTTCACCAACTGCTTCACTATAAACCAAGGTCTTAGCTGTGTGAAGGGAGCTGATGCTTCACCAGTGAGTGAGGAAATCAGAGGCTCCCTAACTAGGGAAAAGCTTTTTGGCAGATAAGCTGCAGCCCCCGCAGTTAGCTGACCAACTTGTAAAACACAGGTTGACTCCCATCTTAGCAGGGAAGCACCATTGGCTAAAATGGATGCAGGCTCTCTGTTTGTTTTTTCCTTTGGAGAGGATAAAGGGAAGAATTTAGAAAGGGTAACTCTAGAGAGCAGCAGCTCTCATCACATCTTCTGTCTAATCTTAATCCTCCTCCCTCTCCTCCTCCAATGCAGCCAGCTGCAGTGTGGAAGGCATTCTTATTGTTTACTTGGAATAATACATGACCAGCGTCTTATCACTACTGTCAGGCCTGAAATGTAAAGCGTGTCGCCTGTGATCACTTGAAGGTTTTCTTGTTTTTAATCCTTTATTCCAAGCTTGAGTCTTTCTGCCAGTGAGAGTGGGTTTTTCCCCCACCCTGCATTTGTTTGAAGATCCCAGTTCCCCACTATGTGCGTTTTAAGCTCATCTGTGTTGAGCAGTACAGAGCCAATGTTGTTTGCAGATGAGGCTGTAACGCGCATTGACAAAGCCAGATGGTAGGCGATTGTGGCCAAACACGACGCTTGGATAATGTACAATCGCTGGCATGGGGACAGTTGTCAGCCTAGATGGATATTACAAACATGCTTGTAATGGATTGGACATTTTGGGAAGCGTTTCACACAGGCTTGTAAAGATGGGAAAACCATCGCCAGGAACAGAACGGATGTAAAACGCTTCAGATTCCATGACGGACAAGGACAGCCATGTATTGGAAGAATGTGTCAGAGAGGATTCTTGGGAAAAGGGAGATGAACCCAGGAAACAAGATCCTAAATCAAACAGATATATCAGTCTGCCATATAAAAGATTTTTCCAAGTATTTCCAGATGGGTGGTCCATGTACTATTTATTCAGTATTTCTGAGCTACATGCCTTTCCAGTGGCGGCATATTAGCATCCATGTTTCTGTCAGTGTCTTATCATAGCCACTCTGTCTAGAAGCAATATTGCAGGCTTAGACTCGTACAGTATGTTTGACAGTGAGCTGGGTTTGGAGAGGTTTGTCACAGAGCCTTGAACTCAACACATGTTGAAAGTGGTAACTTGACACACACTGCTGAGAAAGGGCTTGTGTTTTGTTCTGTATTTCACTGGGCACAAGTGCCATTAATGGTCCCAGTGTTTGTTAACACACAGGTGGTAATTCGCTGAGACACATGGGGGCTGCATTTTGGCCATTTCAGGGAAGGTTAAAAAAAAGAATATGCACAGTGTGGTCCTCTCCAATATTCAAGCGGTCATCTGTTTGGCTGTTGTTTTTGGCTACCGGTGAATTCCCTGTGCTGGGCCCTGGTGGCGGGGCCCCTAATGGCCTCTGACTGGCTGTAAAACCCCATTCAGCAGACCATGGGCTCCAACCTCCCTGGCTGTAGCAGGATTGGAAATTCACTGCTGTTTGCTTTGGGAGGGAACGAGAGAAATTGCTCCAATGTCATATGACCTATGGAGAGGTGTATAAAGAGCAATTATGGCCAGGGCAGTATTGGCCAGGGCTACACTGATATATGGTCTTGGAGATATTGCCCTTTTGTTTGAATTTGTGTTTTCTACCTCTATAAAATACAGTTTGATTGATTATAAATATATTGTAGCTCTTATCAGGACAGTGCTCTTTGTTTATAAAAAAGTCCATAACCTAAATTAAGGCATTTTGGTTATCTATCAATCATTTTTGCTACAAGGAATGGGGTTTATTTCAGTTTTCCAAAATATGTCGAAGCTTTTTTTGTTCGTGAAATATTTAGTTGGGCTTTATTGGCACAAGGAGAGTAGTATAACCAAATGAGTCTTCTTCCAGACCAGTCCTAAACTATCAGCAGGGATATCTTCAAAATACCACATCTGTTGAAGCCTAACACTAACAAATTACATCAAAATCATGGCTCCCTGTGTTTATGGAAAATATCTATATACGGCCATCGCTATCACTAATAATACAGGTATTGACTCATCAACTGTTAAGTGCAGGGCAAGTGCTGAAGTGGCCTGGGCTCCTTATCAGCTGCGGCACAGTGTATTAGTGTGCTGGGTTGGCGTAGCACTAAACTAATCCGGGTAGCAGGTGCCACTGGAGCCAAGGTAGAGTGGACATGTATTTCAGGGAGGATGAGCCATCTGGGTCTTGATACTTTATGGTTCTTAAAACACACTCTCAAGTGTGACACTCCCAGCACTTACCTTTTAGCTGCACACAATAATCTAAGCGCTGGCCACTAAAGGGAGAGAGGAGGCTTTCAGGAGAATTTACAGGGTTTGATGTGGTGTGGAGCCTACGCTTCGACACGGATTTATGAAACAGTCAGACACACTTGGCAGTTTGATTTTGATTCCTCTAACTCTTTCAGTGTTGTTTTGTCATCTGCAGTCTGAAATATGTCAAGCAGAAAGAAAAGTGTGTTTGTTTTGTTTCTGTTTTTTTGCTTGTGTGCCAGCCTGCCTTGCTCGACACTTTGTTGGGGCCTTGTGTTGTCTTGTTTTTTTCCTGGTGTAGTCTGTTTCATCTCGCAAGCGATTTGGCTCGTTGCTGAGTCCAATTTCGCTCCTGTTTCACCGTGCAGCCCCCTCTCCTCACAGATATACTCACATTCACACATTTCCCCAAACTGACACGCCACCTTCACACACCAAACAAATCAATTCTTCGCTTGCCGCACTCGGAGCGCCACAGTGAAATGCAGGCAGCTCATAGCAGCCCTGAGAACGTGTAGGCTGTTGTTAATGTTCCTTGTCCACTACGGCTCGAGGAGGCCAGACCCAGAGTCTCCTACTTCTTTCTGTATGTGTGGCTAGGGCTTAGAGATGGTGGGTTTAGGTTAGCAGCAGCCCCACAGGTCAGGATCCAGGCCCTGTCTCTATTAGTTTACCTGACACAACTCCCTGCCCTCTACTCCCTCTTCCCTCTCCCCTGCCTTATTTACTAACCTCTTTCTCCCCCAGTCTGGGTCACTTTATCCCTCTTTCTCTGACATGCTCTCTCACTCTAATCAAGAATGATGAATGGGGTGTAAGGAAGGACGGCAAATGTTGGAGAAACCTGATACACCCTCCAATTGTCACTCTTGTCCTGCGATGGGGGAGAACATGGTGGTTGGGGGAGAGAGGCGATAGATTTTGAGGAGGCAGTGTGTGTGTGTGTGTGTGTGTGTGTGTGTGTGTGTGTGTGTGTGTGTGTGTGTGTGTGTGTGTGTGTGTGTGTGTGTGTGTGTGTGTGTGTGTGTGTGTGCATGTTTTTGCTTGTCTAACTAAGCTCTGTATGAGAGCTGTTTCAAACATACCCATCTTGGTCCTCGAAGTGTGTCATCAGCCATGACATGTAAAAAAACAACAATTTAGACTGAAAGAAGTCTACTTTCACATAGCGCAAGCTCGGTTTGTTGCAAAAAAAGGCGTGTAGCTCATAAGAAATGCAGGACTTTTCGCGTGTAGCCATTAGCAGGGAAAAATGGCAGCTCTAGTCTTCAACAGCTGCTTGGTCTCCATCTGTAAGCCTAATTACCCAACAGTACCCCAGGAGCAGCTCAGCAGCAGGCTCCTACTATAGAAGAGGCATTCATTACATCAGTGTGTCTATACCGGACAGTGTGTTTCCCTGAGGGCCCGCAGATATGTGAAACTTAATCCCAAGCACTTTAATGCACACTGGGGTGCTATCTTTGGACAAATAGTCCACTAAGATCTTACCCTTTTGCATTCACCCTCCTTGTGGGGGAAATTTCACCTACTGTCAAGATGATTTAGAGATACTCTACAATATGCTACTCAGTATATAAAGTAGTAAATTCAAAATATTTCAGTAGTTTTATTAGTTTTTTATATATAGTTTTGGTAGTAAACAATGTTTTTAATATGCATACATTTAAAGTGTATATCAAAAAAATGATGAGTTGATAAATCAGTTGATTTGATTGATAAAGATTGAAAGTAATTTATGAGGTAAAAATCCTGCAAACATTTGCTGGTTCTACCTTCACAAATGTAAGAAGTTGCTGTTTTATATAGTTGCAAATTGAATATCTTTGGTGTTTATGTACTAAAATATGTTAGCCTGGACTGGACCTGGATTATGATGGGCACTATTTTTGATATTTGAAATGTATTTGAAATATCAAAAATAGTAAAAATATATTTGTTTGTGTCTGTGAGGGTATTTTTATTATTTGTACGGCCAATTTAATGCAACTCCTATGGCATGCTGGGATGCACAATGTAATCTTTTGAATGACTAAGATCAGCAGCCCTGGCCTGTAATAACAGGATGCTTCAACATGTAAACATGACAAGAAGAAAAAGATTGATGGTTGATTGACGATCTAGCTCTCTGGCAGTTGTTAATAACGAGATATTTGTTTTTAGCCGTTGCCACCTATAGAATACCACCACTTGGAAAGACACCTGCCTCAGCATTCTTGGCTGTCAGAGGATATTATTTGACATTGTGAAAATGGCTGCTGTATTTGCAGGAAGCAGATGAGTAGCTCAGGCAACATCTTAGTCTAAACCACAGTTTGTAATACTTATACCGACAAACCCCTGTGTCTGCAAAACACTTGAGGGAATCTGATATGTTGGCAAAGATGTTTGTTCTACCACTTTCATGGCATTAAATTGCAACGGCTGCATATGTCAAAACAGTGAATGAGGTATGGCGAACGGTTAGGAGCTGTCAACTTCCAATTGTTGCTTTGCTTTCTGAGCAGGGAGTGAAAATGGAGATGGAGGAGGAGGAAAAGAAAAACATGCAGGCTCTTTCAGCCCACTGTCATGCCACTTAGGATTTGTTGAAGGATTTTCACCCAGCCATTTCCCTTCCATTGAGAAGTAATCAGTGCGGCACTGAAAGATAATATTATATCCACTTAGAGGCATGTGGGCTCCATGCATGTTCATACATGAAATGAGGCTGGAAAGCATTGCTCGTGTTTACATTGCTTAGCACTCACTCCCTTCATTTCTGCTTGAACTTGGCGCTTCCTGGCAAAAGCTCCTTGTCTTTGTCTCTTAAATCTCGTTCTTTCTCCCTCTCTCTTTCTTTCTTACCTCCTTTCCTTCCATTCTCTGTGGATTGTGAGCCAGTTGGTGGGCTAATAGAGAATGCTTTCCTGTGGGGCACCAAAGTGATAATGTTCAGGCGTTATGCAAGCTTAAGTAAAGCTGACACGCTGCTCCAGAACTACAGCCCACACTGCGATCCACAGCAGCCCATGGAGAGACTCTGAAAAGGTCTTAAAGGTATGGGAGACGCAGGGAGGCTGCCACTGTCCTCCCACTGCTCTGCTGTGATGTGGGAAGCAGGAGTTAAGTCTTTTATTAGAAGTGGCAGGCGTTGTCTCCAGTCACCTCGATAATTGCAGCACCACGTCCACTGTTGTAATCAATTGAGACAGCTGCTGCTGCGGCGTTCAAGTCCATCAGGCAGGCGTGTCATGCTAATTAATGAAATGATAAGGCAAGTGCTTGCAGCATTTCACAAATAACTCCTGAAGGCTCCCCTTCTTTTCAACATAAAATTAATTCTTAAAGTTCAGTTCTCCCCTCCCTTTCCTTGCCTGTTGGTTGTCTGTCCCCAGTGGCCTCAGGGTAAGAATGGTCACCAGGGTCGGTGATGGGTCAGTGACAGTGAAAGGGGTCAAATTCCTGACTGGCAGGGTGGGCCGTGTCAGAGGAGCCATTAGACTTGAGCTTTTCTATCCAAAGATCCAAGATGTCCACCCTTTTATTTAGGAGAGCCCAGTGGCACTGACCTTAGATGACCCAGCTGTGTTCATGAGAGGCTGAGTCTGATGGCAGTCACAGAGCACATGAGCTCTGCTAGAACCAGCTCTGCAGGGGGATGGGCCCTGATGAAGATTCAGAGAAAAGAACAGTGAATTGTGAGTGTGGAGGCGTCTTGCTTTTCAGCAGCACATTATAGCCAGGGGTTGATGATGGTTTAACAATGCTTTTAGAGGACCACAGGAACTTATATGACACAGTCAACATTTAGAGCGCTGTCATTCTCTCTCGCACGCTCTCTCGCACGCTCTCTCGCTCTCTCTCCTTTCCAATTTAAAGATGTGCTCGACGTTATTTGCCTCCCTTTCACAACACTGGCATGGGTGCCATGAGAGGTGAATGTGTGCATATGTGTCCTGCACCATATGGCTGGTGTTTGAATTGGGATCCAATATGCACAGGAAAAACTGATTCATCCCGCAGCTTGAGCTGCCAGCTCTCTGAAATGAACATTAGGTTCTCAATTTATGCCTGGGCTTTGACTGTAAACGTGTTACAGCTTAACACCCATCCCCATTCTGCTGCCATCCACTCCTTTTGTCAGCTGCGGCAAAGAGACAGAGAGAAATAATTGAAACGTGCCAGCTGTCCCCACTCTTTAGCTATCTTGGCCAGTTTTTTCCTCGTCCACTCCCCCATTAACATCTCTGAGTGATTTGCAAAAACGTCGCCTTGGCTCCCCTCGTTACCAGCTTGGAGATGCTCGAGGCAGATTAAATAGTGTGAGGGAAAGCAAGCCATTGCAAATTTCTCCTATGATTTTATTATTAGCACAATGATTCAACACTGCTCAGCCCTTCTGTTCCTCTCATACAAAATAATTTTGTTGAAATCACCCCACCTTTTTTTTAATGACAGAATACCTCACAGCAATGAAGTGTTGATTGGCAAGACTGCGGTTTCCTGCCTTCTGCCAGTATCTGTTATAGCCATCTTCCACAGTCACTCACTCGTGAGCTAAGCCTTGGCTCTGTGCAGATTGCTTGTCTAGAGAGGTACAAAAACCAAATCATTGTGAGCTCAACCGTCAAGAGCAGCAGAATATTCTGTCAACCAGAGCCAGCGGGAGACGGATCAAGTCAGCGTGCATTCTCACATACCTTCTGCATCCTCCAACGTCTTTCAGCAGATATGCAGCTTTATTTAAATATCTGTCTGTTCATGTCCTTATTTTATCAGTGCCTTGACTGTTTATGCCTTTGCAAAGCCATGAAGGGAGTGAACCGCAGTGTTTGCCTACTATATGAGAACACCCAGTGGCCTAAAGCTTCTCTTAGCCCCCGACCCCCCTGGTCATGGAGAGAATTTGCATACCCTCGTATTTAGTCTGAAAAGGATTTTTGCATACAGGTTCCATTTCCCTGGCTGTTTTATATACTGGCATCGTGGCATGGTGAGCAGGTAATTTATGTAACACACTTATTTGCATTCACAGCATAAGTTTACTGAGGGTTTTAGTTAGAGGCCGAATGAGAATCTTCCTTCGGGCCCTTGTGTCATTCATAAGGTCATCTGGCCCATTTGCAGGTAGCCAGGTGTGTATTTGAAATAAAGAGGTTAAACAAAACGTTTTCAAGTGAATGCTTTTTAAAGGCTACAGTTTTGCAACTTAAAGTATTTGAGAGACGAGGTATGTAGTGCTGTCCTTTAGGGCTTCTGCATTGTGTTCTTGACATAGCATGTGTCAGACCATGCCTTAGAGGGATATCATGGTCACAGCGAGGAGCCCTGTTATCCTTCATTGAAGTCTGATGATGACACCCAACCTAGTCCAGCTCAAGGCCAAGCCAGACTGGTCCAAGCCATTCAAAGCTAGCCATCTGGCTGCATAAAAGCCACATAGGACCAGATTGGTGCCAGCTCTCCAGATGTTCCACTGGGACAAACAGGGTCAGAAGTGAAGGATATTGTAGGCAGGAACAGCTGTGTAGCGACACTATTCAGCCCAGATTCCCTGCTGGACACATCAGTCATGACCAGCGATTCCCATTGGCCTGTTGTCCGTCTGCTACCGTAGTCCCTGTGTCCCTCCTTTCTCCACCACTCTAACCCCCAACCCTATATCACTGCAAACTCAGGCACGTGTGCACAGGGCAAGGCCCAATTCCCCTGAGTAAGCAGTGCCACAGGAATAACTATAAAAAGATCAATACTGGGATGAGATGTCATCTGGTGAGCAGACCTGCCAACACCCCCCTGGGAATGTCCCTGTCCCCCTGGTGCACTAACCTAGCTAACGGGAGAGTGTGAGGGGGGCCACCCCCCACCACCGGGCTGCCCTCCAACCTGCCTGACTCACTCACACCATCTGCTCAGGTTTGCGGGGCAGGGCTTCAGGACAGCACGTTTTTTGTACAGACACTCGTATGGCATTTGTTTCACATGACTGCCTGTGGCTTGCCTACTGTTTTCCTCAGTATGCGATTGCAGGAATAGGGAAGTGTGTTCCATGTCCTAAGGAAAGGAAGATCAAAACAAATGCAGAATTTGGCAGTTTGCTGAAATGCTTGAGACTCCAGTTGACAGTTGTGCGGATTTGCGGCGAGGGGACAGTGTTTGTTGCTACATATAGCCCTTAGGTGACATGTGTCAGAGAGGCATTCCTGTCATCTTGTTAACACTGCGTATTAGGTTACACTCTAAATGGCTGCCGCTGGAACAAAACGGTGCAAAAGCAATCTATAAGTATTCACAGTAACAGTATTTTCTACCATCAATTGTACTACTACTACTACTCTTGAGAGGCTGATTGCTGCTAAAGAAGCTGGACCTGCAGTTTAAAGGGCTATCACAGCCCTCTGCATTTATATATAACAGGAATATGTCCTAGCTATCATTTCTGAAGCAAAGAAGTAATTAAAATATATATGGTCAGATTTTTCTCGCTTTGTGTTGCCCTTCTATGACATGAAGATGTTGGGGCTCGTGTGTGTGTGTGTGTGTGTGTGTGTGTGTGTGTGTGTGTGTGTGTGTGTGTGTGTGTGTGTGTGTGTGCGTGGTGTGTTTGTGTAATATGCCCACACTGAAAACTTTTTTTTGGTCTTCTGTTGTGCATGTGTGTGTCTATGCTTGCAGAGTGATTTTAATGAGGGAAGGTTTGGTCCGGGCTGATCGTTCCCTGCCTCCATTAGAGCCCATTAGAATCATCGTTAAGATAACCCGGCGCTGGCTGTGGCCCTGGCTTCCCAGCATTAGTATTAGAAACCCCTCTCCTAGTGGTCGTAGTGAGACTTCCTTCAGTATCACTCGCATTGTGTCTGGGAGAACAGGTTGCCACGGCAACATCACCCAACGGCGACATTTTGACTGGATATTTGCTTCATAGCCTGTTTGTCTGTCTGTGCCCGTCTCTCTGTCTTCGCCTTCAGTCTTGCTCTTTCTCTCTCACTTGCAGGGACGAGAGCCTGACAGTTTAATCCAAATCCCAGACCCATATAAATCTGGAGGTCTATATACGCCTGGACCCCGGAATTCATTTGAAAATCGTGACACCTTAGCCAGCCCCAGTTCTCCTATAAAACGCAAAGAGCAAGGGAGGGGGTGCTCAACAAATAAAAAAATAAAAGCTCTGCCCTGCCTTTTTATTGGTCTTTTTATGGGTGTTAGGATCCTTGAAAGATTAAGCAGGCTGTTAATAGGGACTGGATATTCCATTAGTGGGCTGCATGTAGAGTTCTCACTGGCTTGACAGCAGCTCCCGGCTCTTCTCATTTTTTGTTACCGTCGAGAGTGCCCATGGAGCTTTTTTAATTGAGGCACTAGTAAGCCTTCTGACTGAAGTACTGCTGCATCTTGGCTGTAGATTAGAGCTGCTTAGAGAGCCTCATCTCCACCAGGCTGTCTTCTCTCTTACTCTGTCTCTATCTTTCTTTATCCGTGTGTGAACACTTTCTTTCTCTGATTTTCTATGCTTGTGATATTTCCGTACTTAAATCAAATTCCACCACTCGCATCATTGATGAGTTCAGAAGCTATAGTAGTGTTGTAGCTATTGTAGTTGTAGCGCTAGTTACCATCTCCTCAAACTCAATTTCTTTGTGGCCCATTTTGCTTTTCTTTTAACTCTGAGAGAAGTGGAGGATAATGCATTTTCTTTTTCATTAAGAATCATAAGTGCTTTGAGATTGTATGTATGTAAAAGGTGTCGAGATGCTGCATTTTCTGCCACTTTCATTTTCCTGCTACAATAGCATATAATTACAGTCATTAAATTGCAAGAGCCTAAGTATGAAAAGTCGTTGTTCAGTGGAATGCTGATTATAAAAGCTTCTTGTCTGTCGAAAAGACCCCTGATGAATGGTAAAGCCAAAGTGGTCGGGTTCAGAGTGCTTTGCTGTGGTTTCCTAAATCCCCTGAAAGATCAGGGAGGGGGGTAGAAAGGCGTAGTGGCAGAAAGGCCAAGATAAAGGGCCACGATCTCTCCTCACAGCACAATTGAAACATAATTATTTCATGCCAGATTGTGTGCTCAGCAAAGCCTTGAATAGGGGCCGACATTTAACTTTAATTAGCTGTGATTTATTCATACTGACTTGATCGCGGGAAGAAATTGGATCATCTGATTATAGTCAAGCATGAAAATGACCTGATTAAACACTTAATGGAACCTAGGGAGAAGGGAACAAGAGGAACCTTGGGCCGAAGACTTTTGGACAGCATTATATAGAAAGAAAGAGAGTTTTACTTGTCATTGATCATGTATATCCTCTGAATACACAGAGTAGCAAACAGCTATCCTTGTTTATCTGTTATCTGATTTAGGCATCAGAAACAGGGGGATGGGCCATGATGGAGATTCAAAGAGAAGAACAGTGAAGTGTGGCTTCACATCAGACATCACCAATACATAATTGAGCCCATCAGATGAACTTTGTCAGATTGGAATTTACAAATGTTCTTCTTACATTTTTCTGTTTTCATGTCTTCTCAGGTGTGCCAACGAATGACAGTCCAGAGTCCAAGACTTGTAGCTCAGCCAAAGTATCAGGGCTCCAGCGCAGCCAGGAGCAGAGCAACAGTGAGGTGCCCTTCACGCCTCCTGTGCCCAGTCCCACCCCGGCTTCGGCGCCTACGGGCTCCCCTGCCCCCGCTGCAGCGGCGGCCCCCCCAATTCCCCCTAGGTCGTGCCTCCCTACCCCGCCACCTCTCAGTGTCAAGAAGGAGCAGCACCCTCCGCCCCCTGTCCCTACCCCTCCCCTGTTGAGGCCGCCACCCCACCCCCAGCCTCACCCCCAGCCTCACCCCCAGCCTCATCCCCAGCTTCACCCTCACAATCACCCTCACCCTCACCCTCATCCTCACCCTCACTCTCACCCTCACTCTCACCCTCCTCACCCACACTTGCACCAGGAGGCCCGTGTTCATCCGCCCCCACAGCACCACACACGGCCAGTAATCAGCCACCAGGTGCATCACCCACTGCACTACAACAGCCTCCACGACATCAGGTATGTTGTTACATGGATACGTGTTGTTACTGGTGCAGAGACGTACAAGATAAGAGGCATTTGTGCTTGATTCAAAATGTAAAATGTAAACCAGCCGACAAAAAATCAGCAGCATTTCAACCTCAGTTGGTCAGCTGAGATATTGTATTTTTTCCCTTTGTCTCCCATTAAATCTTTAGCCACAGCAGCAGTCCATTGGGCCTTCCCAAACAGCACTTGCCCCCATCCCCACACCACCACGTCAGCGGGCTCCCATCTTCCGCCCCCGCCTTGCCTCTGTCCATAGCTAATCTATCTACCTCGCACTATTCCTCCCTGCGGAGCCCGGCCCATCGCCATCCGGCCATGTTTGCAACCCCAGCCACACTGCCGCCACCACCGACCTTACCGACCAACAGTTTAGTGGTGCCTGGGCACCCCGCCGGCACCCCTTACCCAGGTAAAGACACGCGTCTCACATGGGTGGTAGAAGTTGGTAGCTTCACATGCAGACACAAATGATACATGTTGGCATTCAGTGTACTTTTTAGTTAAATTAGTTTATATATTTTTGACAAAATAACAAAGAGCTACAAAAATTGGTGGTATTTATTGTACCAATTTCTGACATTTCATTGTCAGAATTCTCCCTATTAAAGAAATGTCAGATTCTTTGTAAAGATCTAAAGTTTTTTCAGAATTTTTTTTGCTACATCTTTGAATATTGGTGTGTAATAGTTTGCATATACACTTTGAACACAGGCTGTGTAACAGTTTCTATAGTGACGTGGCCATTTTATATTCTATGGTGCGTTTTAAGTTCAGTTGTACTAGACTTGACTGCACAGCTCGACTGTACTTATATTACAGTTCTAAGAAAAACATTCTTAATGCATAGAATGCTACAGTACCAATGTATATTAACTTGAGAACTAGTCTTGAACCCGTATTAATGAGTTGATTACAAAATGAAACAAGTCAAGTGTTCATATATGATTGGCTGATCTGGTAAGTGCCCATTTATTATATTTCTTTACTTATTTATCCTTTGATTCTATAAAACAGTTTATCCAAACATATGTTTTATATCTCTAATGATAAATGTGGTCATGTGTAGGTTTATTTCCTCCTTTACTGATTTTATAAAATAATGTAACTGAGCTGTTACAGTGACATACTTCATCGTTAAAGGAAAACATATTCTAAACAAGGCCTTGGTTTTTTGATAAAACGATTGCCTCCGATATGCTTTCCAGATACCAGTTTCATGAAATCAGTTTCAATAGTTGGTTTTCAAAGTGCCAATGCATAGTGAATAATAGATGATAAGATTGCATCAATCTCAAAAGCACTGTACGTAGCACATGAGATACCGCAGCTCATAGCTCTTCCTAAAAAGTCAGCATATTCCTTCATTGTTCTGGCTGTAAATACTGTATTAGGAAGCAGTCCAGTTAGCGCAGCGGCTACAGATACCTTAAATAACCTCATCACTAATTTAAAATATTTTGCTCGCAACCAAAATCACACTTCTACAGCACAAATAAATCAAAGCAATATTCGGCGGCCTCTTCCGTAAGTCCCATGCTTTAATGTGTGGCCTTATTTTGGTAGAGAGCATCATACTTCAGTTTCTTTATAGTAGCTTTATAATTTTAGAAGTGAGTTAGAGGGATGAGGTCATCGTCTTGAATGCTACACTGGAAAATGTCAGCTAGCAACAGGGCAATCATCACAGCTGGTGACATCTTCAGAATACGGAAAGCAGCACATTAACAGTCACGTGTTGAAAAATGGTTCACTCAGTCAGTAATCTAATGCAACCTCAACAACCATAATTATGTTTTCTCTTGCCTACAGCATGTGATTCGTAACAAATGTGATAATATAGTCAACTACTTCCCCAAAACAAGCTTTTTCATGCTGCAATAGAAGGAAACAAATGTATCCAGCGATGATTGGTATCTCCAAAATATGAAATAAATACGCCAGCTGTGCATTAACTTTCTGATAGAGGGCAAGAGTGTGTGTGTTTTCTGCTGGGATGACTCTTGGTTCTCTCTTGTCTTTAGATACCAGCCTGTTGATATCATTCAACCAACCAATCATGTATTGCCAGCCTCATTCGGGGATTCTGATTGGCACATTGTCACAGGCAACTCTCTTACCACCACCAATGAGTCCCCACGTAGAAAACCCTCACAGCATGAGCTGGAGAAACAGAGAATGCCAGGTGACTATTTTCTTTTCTCTTCTACTCTTGTTGTGAAGACTGACTGGGCGCCCGTGCCTTTTTTTTCTTGTCCCCACCCCCCCCCTTCCTTCCCCCACCCCCACCCTTATTATTTTTTTTGTTTTGGGTTTTCCTCGCTCTCCTTTCTTACAGAGCATGACATCCTGAGGCAGGAGCTGAACAACCGCTTCCTGGTTCAGAGTTCAGAGCGGGGCCGGGGGCCGTCCGCCTCACCACTGGCCCCCGTTTCGCTCCTGAGGGCCGAGTTTCACCAACACCAGCACATGCACCAGCACCAACACACCCACCAGCACACCTTTACGCCCTTTCCCGCCAGTCTGCCCCCGGCCGCCATCCTCACCCCGCCCACCGCACCCCCCATGGTGCGTACCCAAGCCAGAAATGTGAGGATAAGTAAAAAATTAAAATTAAAAAAAGCTCCCGTAACTTCCAACCCCCCTGTCACCCCTCCCAAGCTCCTTTTCAATCAATTCCTCCCTTTTTTTCACCAAAGATGTCCCGTAGCTGTAGAAACCCCTCCCTTCAAAAAATATGATACAGATTCAGTTGGGATTTTGCTTTTTTATTTGATGCTAACGACTCAGGGCTGATGAGAAGCTGGGAGCATCACATCTTTTCTACTCTAATAAGGACAATTGTTGGGCAGATATAGCCCACTGGCTTCCACTTTCTTTAACATACACACACGCACACTAGCACATCTTCTAGCTCGTCTATGTACGGGTTAGTTGCTGCTCAGGTTGGCCAAACCCAACCAAGCACATAAATACTTTAATGCTTTGCAACTTCTTCATCCATAGTGGAATTATATTTAAAACTGCACATTCATAGAAGACATCACTTTTCATAGTGGCGATGTTCTGACTCATGGCATGTCTGCCAAACCACTGTTACAAAATTGTATATAAATGAGTCACCTCATTTAAACGTTGACATAGATTTTGCAGTTCAGTGTTTGCCATGGATCAAAAAGGGGTATTGCCTGAAGGCAGGCTTTTCAAATGTTTGCATATGGATGTGTTTTAAATTGTTTTGAATGTTTTCATTTCCCTACTCCCACAAGGAGCAACAAAGACGCAGTCAAACAGATCTGTGTGTTTGTGTGAATGCATTCCTGCATATTTGTATAAAAGTTCCTTGCCACGTGTTGTGTGTGTGTGTGTGTGTGTGTGTGTGTGTGCACAACTTTGACAAATTCAAAGCTTTTGTAGTTGATCAAATTACCTCATTGTGGATGAAGGGGGGTGACATCATTGCAAAGCTATTTTGATCATGTTTGTAATTGCTTCCATGCTTTGACTGCCATCAAGTCTGGGAGGAAGGGGGGGCCGGTCAAATAATGGCAGCTCTCAGATTAGTACAGGGGAAAAAAGGTTATGACTAGTCATCCATCATTTTAAATGCACAGCAATCTCTTGACAGTCGATTCAGACGGACCTCCATTTGTAGCTTTTTGGCATTAGTCTAATAGATCTAATCCATCATGTCATGACCTCTGATTAAGAGCCTGTGGTTCCATTAAGGCCCCGCTGCAAGATTACCCCCATCCTGTTCATTAGAAATCAAAGCTCTGGTATTTATGGCACAGTCTCAGATAAGTATAGAGACCGTTTAGACCGTTCTTCAGCCAACACACATGCACGTGCATGTTATCTGGTCTGCTGTTCATTCCTTACTTGGTAGGAATTATATACATTACACAGTAATCTATTTGAAGATGAAAAAGCCAATTTTCCTCATCTCACGAATGCTGGTATTATGTAGCACATGATGTACATACACCCCCATCTCTCGTTGTGTTGGTACGATGGAATTTGCGACTGCCATTAATGTCTTCTGCTGTTTTTTTCCTTTTAATTGAAACTGTATTGTTACTTAACTTTTGCCTTTTCCCCTCCATTCCTCTCCTCAGTAATAATGCTGTTTTTCTTCTCTCTGCTGTTTGCTTAGATTGGCAGTAGTAATGATGATGTTGTGTTTCTTTTTTTACTGTATTGTCATGAAAAGGATGGCCCAGTTGTGCATCTTCTCTCTCTCTCTCTCTCTCTCTCTCTCTCTCTCTATCTATATATATATATATATATATCCTCCTCTCTAGACGCTCCATGTCATTTCAGCTATGTAACAGTGCTTGGCTAATGGCTGTGATTAATGAAATTATGAAGCCTCTATTTTTGTTTATTGTTTAACACCCTCAAGCAGCTGGCTTGCCAAATGGCAGCACTGAGTGTCTTTCCTACCCTGTCGCCTTGCCCCTGCCATATCTAAGATCTAAGAAGATCTAAGATATAAGCAATATCCTTAATTGTTATAAGATGAAATATTAAACTTTAATTAGCCAAAGCTGTTTACTATAAAACAGTGACAGGCACCATAAATTACAAGAGCAAGATTATTTTTATTATTTTTTTTACTAGATCGTAAAGCGGCCAAAATCCCTCTGACAGTGTCAGACATTAAACAGGCCGCGCTTTCTGAAATGCAGAGGAGCTGTTTAATGAGCTCGGAAGCTGGCTCGGCGTTTCCTCTCAGTAGGCTGTCTGTCTTTGATTTGGGCCCATTATCGCCCACAAACAGGTCCGCCAACACCATTGCCGCCACTGCAGCCATTTTGTGTGCAGATGTGAATGGCCCTGCTTCACCAGAGGGCCCCTTTCTCCACTAGCCGCTTAGCCAACCCTACACTCGCTCCCCTCTCAACCACCCGTGTCGCTGCACACAGAAACACTGATTCATACCCACTCATTTTCCTGTTTTATGTAAACCCAAAACATATGCGCCTGCCAAGAGAGCTTTATGAAAACACTCGCA
Source organism: Ophiodon elongatus (assembly GCA_016806645.1). Taxonomy (NCBI): domain Eukaryota; kingdom Metazoa; phylum Chordata; class Actinopteri; order Perciformes; family Hexagrammidae; genus Ophiodon; species Ophiodon elongatus. Next base: position 1,332,433 of record JACSYO010001694.1, read on the forward strand.
AAAAGTACCTGCAAATGGTTTGTGTATTTGCGGAATAGGAATAAGTTACTGTCAGTTGTAATTAGCCTGTTTCAAAATAGAGAGCCAGTATTGGCTTGCGAACAGACATATAAAGTCCCCATTCATACATTGGGCAATATTCTCCGTTCTCTCCCTCCCTCCTTGCCTCTACTGCTTCTCAGCTTACTGACTAGATTTCCATGTGCTTAGGACATGATCAGAATCTTTTTTTCATACAACAACATAGTTTTTATACGGCAAATTCCAATTGAGATTATTCTGTGAGGCATAAGCTTTGCCACTGAAAAGGCTTCCTCACATCAATTCAGCGTGTCAAGGCTGTATCAGTTTCATGCTGATCTGTCCTAAATTATCACCCATTGCAAATGTCATCTACGCAATTCAGTTTCAATCATAAAAGTCAAGCACACAACAGGCTCCATATATTCTGTCTATGATTTTATGTACAGAGAATTGGTCTGGTTTTGGGGGGGTTTACAAAAAAATATTTTGAAGTCTGGTTTTCTAATACCCAAAACAAGCTGTATGTCTCCACACTCCCCTCCCATCTATACCATCGGCTGGTTGCAATAAAAAAAATAAATCCATAGCAGTCAAAACCAATTTGATTCACATTTTTACAAATTTTCCAGTAAATAGAAACTACTGGTCTGCTTTTAAAATGGTCTGATTCTCCAAGCTGGGCCTCCATGCCCAACCTCTGTATGCTCAATTGGAAAATCATGCGGGCTGCCTTCATCTTGGCAGTGTGCTAAAGTGGTTGTATTGTTAGTAATTTAACTGCCTATCTGACCATGCCGTTTAAGTAAACCCATGACCAGTGCAAGCCAGCTGCTTTACTCTAGGGCTTATTATTCTGGATCAAAACCCTGCTTATTACCAGTTACAGATGTTGATCATGTGTTTTGTTTTTGTGATGTAAAAATAATGAGACGTTATTATTTAGAAGGGTTTTGAAGGATGGATTCAGGTCAAATATATCATTGTGTGTCCTAATTATTTTCTCTTTTATTTCTTTCAGTTCGACAAATACGCCCCCAAACTGGACAATCCCTTTATCAGACATTCAAACGTGAGTTTGATATTGTCATTCGAAATTAAATGTGTTATTTGGCATTTGGCAAATCAAATATTTTACATATTTGAATGGAGCCGTGAGAGCATTGATCGTGGCTGTGGTCTTTTGTGAGCATATGCTTGAGTCCTGTACGTATCTCTGTATGATTTTGTTTTGTGTCTTTTTGTATCTCCCACCCTCCTCTTTTCTCCCTAGTTCTTCCCCTCCTATCCCCCCACCATGCCAGGCATGCCCCCGCTGCTCCCACACTCAGGACCCTTCAGCTCGCTGCAAGGAGCCTTCCAGCCCAAGGTCAGCCCCACATCCCCATCCTCAACCCACGATCTACAAACATACAGAGAATTTAAGGAAGCATGGACTCAAAAGAAATCACACAAGCTTGTACACAATTGAAACACTAATTTAATATGATAAGCATGCTGTTTTGACATGGCTTTACTTTTTTAGTCTTTATAAAAGAAACATGCACATTTAGAGTCACCTTTTGTCAGTGTAAAAAAACATTTAAATTCCCTATTGTATGTAAAGAGTACTTTGCATGGGTCAAAAAGGTTACACACGTTCAACATCACTAAAGCAACTAATTTAGTAAGCAGAAGTTTTAGTAAGTAGTTTTTGCTTGGGATGACAAAACTGCCATAAATTAGATATTCTTGAAGGGTATATCCATCGAAGAAATAGGAAGTAAAAAAGTCTAGGCTGTCTGTCATTGGTGTGAAAAGCAGCAGAGCTTTGTACACTGACGATATATAACAGGATTTTACTAATCCTCACCCCATCCATCCTATTAAAATCCATCTATAATACTCAGGCTTGACTAGACCTGAACCAGGGTCAGAACTGTGCGAGCCGTGGCAGGACATGCCAAAGATGAGAAAGAAATGATGTGTGTCTGTTTAGGAGAGCAAAGGAGAGAAGATTCAGGGGTCGTGGGGATGCAAGGGACGGGAATAAGTGGGAGGGTGTGAGCCTGTCTGGCAGATGCCCAGCGGCTGTGACCCGGTGTAAACCACCAATCAAAGCTGGCCTAAATCCACTGGCCATATTCCCAGGGGGCTCTTTCATGGGGGCCCTTTTGTTGAAGGCCCCTCCAGATGGTTCAAGGAACAGTCCAAAGCCCCTGCTAAGTATTCTTGGAGAGGAGCTTGTGGGGGGGGGTCTTGGGATGTGTGTTTGTTTGTGGGGTCTGTTGACCCAGGTCACCCTGCAGGATCTTCCTGTCCCTGATGTAGGGATGGATTAATAAAGCTGATCTAGGCACTTAGAGAGGAGATCGGAAAGATCAGAGATGTGTTACTCTGGCATGGCTGAACGTCTGGCGCTTCATCACAGTTTTATCTACTGACGTCAGCCATACAGTAGCAGTCATTGAGGATTAGGGAGCTATAGTGCTGCTGAAGGAGGATATAAAGTTAGAGCAATGCTATTGTGACTGACTAGAGGATCCTCCAGTGGTTTTAAAACAGAGCGTCTCGCGTTTCCATGCCCCGGCCATCAACATTGAATTGTACTATGTCTGAATTGTAAGACAGGACATTGAGATAGTGGGAGTGAAACATATGACTGAAATAGTTACTGATATGTATTATGCAATTTATCAAATTACAATTAAATAAAGGCATTCCTTTTTATGCTGAAGATACTCATCATAAAGTAATATGACATCATATATTATTTTTGAGAATCATTTTATGAGGCTAAAGTGTTGTGTTTGCCGTAGTATACAGTAAGTAAGACATTCAGTTTCTGTTTCTCTGATCTATAAATGTTTCTACTATCGTCGATTTGGTTGATCACCATGTATCCCTTTCCTTTTGTCTCTCTCTCTCTGTCAGGCATCTAATTCCATTGACGTTGCGGGACGTCCTGGAGTACCTCACACACTCCTACAGAAGGATCCACGGGTAAGCATCAGGCCGATAGCATCCCGAACCAGTCTGCTCTTCCTCTGTGTCTTTTGGTGAAAGCCAGATGTGCCGTACATACAGTATGTGTCTCAAAGAAATGTGAATGCATTTATACAAGGTGCTTGAAAGAGGGAATGGAAAGTCCCAGTCTGAATCAAGTGTCCGAACACTGCGATTTGTCAGCCAGCAGAACTGCACATTTTGGCTATTTATCTTTGTTGTTGAGGATAATGATTGTCCGTTTGTCCATACAGATAACAGATCCGTTCAGGACATCTGTTAGGGTAAGTGGTTGCCCTGCCCATGTTTTGTAAAATGTTTCATCTCTCTGGCCAGGCCACAAAGTCTAAAACTGCAAATTCTTCATCAACTCCTGATCAAGAAAATTCAGGTTATTGGCTGCATTTAAGGATAGCTTTGAGGTCTCTATTGAGCTAAAGTCAGGGTTAGATTTTCTTAATCCGTTGCCTGGTTGAAAATTCTGAGGAGTTCCCACTTTGTAGTTTGGCCAGAAATTCTCAATGCCAGAATCCATTTTTAGCTCCCTATAGCAAAGCCAGCAGGCTAACCTCAGTTTCTCTCAAAATTTTTAGAAACCTGGCAAGTGGTGCGCAGTGCATGTCCAGATCGCATGGCAGATCTACCACCACCAGCAGAAAATGAAGGTGCGTGAGATGGATAATGATGTCTTTCAGGAATCTTGCTGTCATGTAAAACCAGATACAGTATATTGGTAATGGAATAAGTAGGGCTGATCATGTCATAGTTGGATCTTTACCTGTAAAATAATCTATAATCGTGTTACTGGATTCAGAACAACCATCTGGGTGGAAAAGGCAGATTACAAAAAAAAAGGAACGGAATGCTGTAAAAGCTAATACCAATACAGAATCCAACATAAATGGTGTCTCCTCTTGTTAAGTGTTCTCCAAGACTTCATCACATTCTCAGAAATCCAGTTAAAAGGTTACACTTTCAAAGCAGACGTAAAGGCTCTGTGCATGGCTCACTCCACCTTAAGAGAAATATCATAAACTGCCACATTTAAAGCACTCAGTGACAGAATTAGTAGTTAAAGTAATAGTTGTGTTGACAATTTGAACACAAAAAATGCTTGTGTGGAAATACTCCTCTCGCAGACAGAGGATGGTGTGGCCTTGCCATGGAGATCCTCTGCTAATGCCTCATGCCCAGTGGTGTCGGTCCTTCTCGGGCTTTGAACCCCGTTACCAAGGATTTAGTGTCCCTAATCAGCTTACATATATTTGTTATAACACAGTTGGCCAGAATTGGAGACATGGAGCCATTGTTGATGTATCTGTCTTCCTCTGATCTCTCACCCAGTGTAGCCGAGGATAAATCTCTCTCACTCTGTAGTTGGAAATGTTTGGTACTGTAGTCTACCGACCTAATTTTCTTTGTCTGTCTCCCTCTGCTTTTCTCTCTGCCTCTCTCGATTATAGCAAATGCAGCTGGATCCTCACAAACTAGACATGAATGGGAAGCTGGACCTGTTCAGTCGACCCCCAGCTCCAGGTGTCTTCCCAGGGTTTCCGTACACTCATGACCTGGCACGACCCCTCTTCTCTTCTACAGGTCAGTAGGGTCCCCCAGTACCCAATGCAGGGTGATGAACTGCATCTTACAAGACAAATTATTCGAAACACTGACATTTTCCCATTTTCAAAGCCTTCCAGAGACATTTTTGTCTTTATGCAAATGAGCATTCATAGCCGCATGTCGAAATTGTTCCTTCACCACTGTAATGAAAAGGCATCGTTTATTTTCGCTCATCTCATGTAATGTTCACTTAATTATAGGGCCTTTGTTGCAAATGTTTTGCCAGTAAAGGGAGTCAGATATGTCCATGAATATGGATGACTCTCAGTTAGGTAATTGACTGATTTTCCCTGCGTTGGAGGGCAACAGAGAGGCGAACGGCCTTTGACTGGTAATTATGCAGTGGTGTGTCAGAGGCACTGCTGTAATTGGTTCTTTCATTAACAATTCATGGAATATGGCTGATGGTAACCATGTTTTGTGAAAGAGGCCAGCTTGTTGCACAGTCAGAAACTGACCTCAATAAGCAACTATAGACTCACACACTGACACGCAACAGCTGCAATAAAAGCAAAATGTCAATGGCTAATTTGCTCAATGGCATTACTCAGCCACCTCCAAATTCCTCTACATTACATGCATATTCAACAACTTTGTGATGCTGTTGTAGAAAAAATATTTTTTATGTTAACTCACATTTACATTTATAGTCCTGGCTAAAAAGAGGTCAGAATTGTGATTGTTTTTGATGGATAATAATTTCGGTTTGTCTCTACATGGCTAGTTTGAATGTATAATTGTCTGATTGGATAATAATGACACTGTTATATCCTCTCTGCTCTGATAGGCTCTGGTCACCCCGCGCCCTCTCCGTATGGCCACGTCCCCCACCCCAGCGGCTTCCTGCCTCCTAGCCATTTGGCAGGTAAGTGTAAGTAACCCCATGTTCAAATCTTTTTATACACTTACATCCTCTTTCTCTCCGTCTCTCCCTCACTCACTCTCTCTCCTTTCACTCATGTTTAAAACACATTACAAGCCACCAGGGGGTAATTTGAGGCCAAGATATTTCTTGTTTTGATCTCAGGTTCGTTTTAGGGTTAATATGCTGTCCAGTTGGCCACTGTAGTCAGTCAGTTGCGGCAGTTCTTGAGCCAACTCAAGGTTCATGGTAATGGAGAGTGAAGCCACCATATAATCAGACAGTATGATTCATAACAGTCTTAAATAACTCTGTCCGGGTTCATTAAAAAGACTTGGCTAGCCTAGTATTCAGTCTCACTGGTACAAACTATATGCAGTGCAACAGCATATAGACTATTTTCTATATGCTTGATAAGTAATTCAAGTAATGGAAGGTAGTTAATGATGTTGGATTTATTTGTGCATTTAATTATTTTTTATGCATTCATTTTCTTTCCACCATTCTATCTGAGACACTGTTTTGGTTCAGAGTGGCAAGTGGATTTCATGGAATAAGCCCTCGAGTCGATCCATTTTGTGCTTATGAATACATGGTGCACCGAGGAGGAAGATTTAGCGAACAGCAATTTTCCTGACCAGGGAATTCATGTGTGAGGCCGAGGAGATTTCTTCATTGTTGTCTTTTCTAATATATTAACAAGCCCTAGAGCTGAAAATCCTTAAACCCTAATCTGTTGATAAGTCCTGCATTTCCTGATGGATTTTTGGTGAATTAAAATGGGACTGCAAATTATCAGTTGATGAATGTTGTTCACTGACTTCTCAGGGTAAATGTTTGTCTTATTCCTATAAATTTGGAGGCTCTAGTCTGCGTCAGTGGAGCCCATCAGACACCGATTCTCCATTTAAATAATTGTGGTCTGTCTAGCCTAATTTTTACAGCTTCTAATTCCCCTGTCCTAGCACTATTGTCTATTTTCAGCTCAGCTCCAACAACTCAAAATTAATTTCCCCATCCAGCAATGTTCTTCCAATAGCCCAAGCAGGGTCAGGGACACTCCACTCCAGTTAGTGGCAGTGAATCCTGCATCCAGGCGACCTGGCTACTGCAGGATTACCAGGCAGAGAGCTAGGGTGGCAGCGCTAAAAAACCAGAGCTCGCTTGTAAGAGAAAAGCCGAGTGGAACGGGTTGGTGTTGGGGTGACACCGCCAGCCAACCCCCCCTTTTGCTAATCCCTGTTTGGCATTTTACAGATCCTTTCAGTCGCTCCAGTTCCTATGGCGGCCTCGGCAACCTTTCAAGCAGTGCCTTCGGAGGATTAGGCAACCCTTCGCTTGGTAAGCGCTGGCCCCCTCTCCTCCTCCACCGCTCCCCCTTTCAATCTGGCCCCCGTGGCCAGTAACAGAACAGAGCAGGACAGCGTTAGACCACAGGGAGAGCCAGGAGGGGAGGAAAGAAAATCAAGACACTTAGCTCTAGTTTCTGTGTCAAAACAGCTCTAGCCCAGGGAGGCTCAACAAGGCAGCACAACACACCACAGCAAACCTCCTCCCTGCCTCCACTTCATCCACCAACCATGTCCCCAACAGTCTGGCTTTAATCTGGCTGTGCTGCTGCCAACAGACACTCTCAGGTCCGCTGTTTGGTGGCAATTCATCTATTAATTATTTGACAAGCCCCTTCTGCACTGCCATGGAGGGCTTTCTCTTTTTCCCCTGCATCATTCTCTCTATGCCTTTCTCTTTTTCTCTTTCTCTTTCTCTCTCCTATTTTTGTGCGCCAAATCGGTCACCCTGTTGTGAAAATGGATGTGATTGGAATAGACATGCTGTGGAATGCTAAGGTTTCCCTTGGCTTTTCACAGCCTTCAACTCCAGAGGGCAAGTGAGTCTCCCCTGTTCAAAAAAGGAGGGGGTGAGAAGCTCTTTAGCCCAGAAGCAAATGAGTAGTTTTTTTTTTTCTTTGGTGGGGGGAGCCATTAACCTCTACCTCTTTCAAACAGCTTCAGTGAGAGAACCTCCAGAGACAAAGACAAAAGCAGCTTTTGTTGTCGAGTCTTTCTCATCTTATGTGTCCTCAAGAAGGTTTTGTGCCCAATTAACTTACAGTGGGTCCCACGTCTGTCTCCCCCTTCTCTCCAGGGTCCAACAGCATGTTTGGCACCAAGGAGGGGCCAGGAGGACTGCCCACGTTTGGCAGCCCCCACCACGACACCTGGAACAGACTTCGACGCACCCCGCCATCTTTTCCCACCCCGCCACAGTGGCCCAAAACCGCAGACACTGAGCGAAGCAGCTCAGCCAACAGCCATGAGAGAGAACGAGAAAGAGAACGGGAGAGAGAAAAAGAGAAAAGAGACTCGTCCATCGGGAAGGAGGAAAAGGATAAAGACAGGTGAGTTTGAGGCAGATGCAACTTTTGCTGTTTTATGTACTTTTTATGTATTAATTGTTATTGTTATATTAATTATTAATAGATATAACTCTGTGAAAATGAAATAATGAAATAATTTGATGACTATTCATTTTTACTGTCATCACAATTCAACATTTAATCTTGTACCTCACTTCAATGCAGTACGTGATTCCCCCAGGAAGGGAACAAATCTTCTCATCTTACACACAACAAATGTGAAGGACATAAATTGTGAATGTTTTTATACATATAACAAAACTATCCTCATAAGCACTCAAATACATGATCACAACTCTGAAGACGTGGCCTCAAAAATTATCCCTTTTCCAGCTAGTATTAGCATATATATGAGATGATTAAATTAAGTTTGGACCGAAAGAAAAACATTCAAATCACCAAAAAAAAAACAGCTCTGGAGATAGAAAGACAAAAGAAAGAGTCTGACCATTCTCCAGTCCATTAGTTGTATCAGTGGAAACTGAAATAAATGTAATTTGTGGATCCAACAAGGAAACAGACACAACTCAAACAGACAACAAGCAGCTCTGAGAAAAGTGATCTGTCAAAAAACAATTGGAAGGATCTCTGTGAATGATACTCTAGCTAAACGTAGGATTTATTCAAATTTAAAGGCAGTAGACATTATCAGAGGAGGACTCGAGCAGGGTAACCCGTATTGTTTGAAAATAAATCAACGTAAAGCATCCCTAAACACAACCCAGCTACATAATGCTTGTTTTAACTGGCACTAACTGAACTGTTTTATTATGACATTGCAGGGATTCTGTGGATCGCAATCGTCACTCCAACCGTTCATCTCCGGCCTCTGCGCCAGTCAGCTACCAGATCAGCAGCCTGATACGCTCAAACAGCCAGAACTCCTGTGACTCGGGTCGACATCACAGTGGCAGTGTAGATCGGGTCCGTGAGGCGGAGAAGGAGCTGCTGGAGCGCCACAGGGAGTCTTCCACGCTGGGTGACGTGAAGGTGAAGGAGAGCCGTTCGCCTGGCAAGGAGATGCTAGAGAGGAGATCTTCAGAAGACTCCATCAAACCCGCTCAACGTTCTCCTTCCCCATACTCCAAGGCAGTGATCAATGAGCAGGGCATGAAAATGGCTGGTGGGCCACCACCTACACTCAAGGACAGCGAGAGGAAAGAGCCCCCACCTGCAGAGCTCCTCCACAAGGTGAAAAATGACATGAAGATTAAGGAGGAGAGGAAGGAGGAGCAGGAGGTCATGGTGGTGAGTTCAGAGCCTGCTCCCCAACCACCAGCCCAAGCTCTCCCTGCTCAAATCAGCCAGCCTATAAACCCGCACCACCACCACCCACCTTTGTCCCACCAGCACCCTCTTCCCTCGCCACGTGGCAGTGACATTCCAGCACCTGGCCTGCATGGTGTCCCCATGGCACACTCTCTGCCCCTTTCAATGAGTGCCATGCCCCAGATGGGAAGCCTCAATGTGCTAGACCGGGCGCGCATGGCTCCCTTCATGGGAGTGAGCCCTCTAGCAGGAAGAGAGCGCCTGCCCCATCCGGCCTTCCCTTGGGACCCACTTAGAGAGGCCTACCGCAGCCTGGACCTGCAGCGGCGCATGGACTTCCAGCTCAGGGCCGAACAAGGACATCGCTTCCCCAGTGTGTATGATCAGGAACGAGCCTACCGCGAAAGGGAGGCTCATGACTACTCTCACCACGAGCACCTGTTAGAGGTGCGCAGGGAACACGAGAGGATGAGACAGCAGGCGGAGGAGCGAGAGCGCCTCCACCTGAGGGAGGAGCTGGACAGAGCACGCCTCCATCAGCTGCACCAGTCCCCCATGGAGGGCCATCTACCCCACATGCCCCCCTTTATGCCCCACCTAGGTGGCATGCCCTACCCTAGACTCAGCCCCTCAACAGGACACAACGGCCCCCTGAACAGAACACCCCCAACTGCTGCACTCAGTGCGCCCCCGCCCCTTGTACCAGCCGGCAGTGCCAGGCCAGCCTCACCCAGGAGGACTACCCCCCTCACCACCCAGGACCCACGGGACTACTCCCCATCTCGCAACCCCAAAGAGGTAGAGGCTCGGTAGCTTCTTAGAAAAGTGCACTCCACACAAGCCCCACTCTCCTAATCCGAAATCTTCTTGTGAACAAAATGCACTGCTCTTAACCAGATAGGAGCAAAACTTCCTAAGGGAAAGGGTATGATTGTACAAAGTAAAGGTGTGTAAGGCTGATTAAGCACATGCCATGACTTTATTTTTAGTGGACTGGAGGTTGAATAATGTCGGTCAAGAGAACATAAATATGTGTATGTTTATATCCGACTTAAATATTTGATAATTATTAATATATTAATCAAATACCTTTTTTTCAGCTCTGTTCAAAAAGAAAGGTCCTGAAATGAGTTTGTACATTTCCTATCCTTGTTCCATGTATAGATATCATTTCTATGAATTTTATGTATTTTGTGCATTAGTCATGCCTTTTACAATATTTATCCCAGTTGATTGTGAGACATATCCATTATGACCCACTGTAAAGACTGGATTTGGTTTCAACCTTCAGTAATTTAACCTCATGGTACCAGGATATCCTCAATGATGACGATGTACAATGTTACATTACCAATTTGTTTTGTTCATTTGTTTTGCCTTTGAGATATGCAGATAAATATATATTATGAGGTCTTTGTTCAGTCTCTGTAAAGAAAACTCATGTAAATAACTTGTTGATATTCCTTTGCTGCGAAATTACAGTGTAAATTTATTAGTCTTTTTAACCATTTCTAGAAAAACAAAATTAAATGAAACATGGGGAATCACTTCCCTGATGAATATCATGGCAACAGACATGCCTGGCCAATGGATGAGAAGTATGACGAGAGGGTGTTGTAGGGGGGCCTAGGAGGATCATCTGCAATCTATGCAAAGCAGCACACAGCACCCTAATGAAGAAATCACCTGGAGGGAGCAGACAATACTGGTGATACTGAAAGATACTTGGATTAACACTTGTTTATAAATAATGATGGAATTATTAAAAGACTTCCAAGTCAAAAACTGGACCAGCCCCAGACAGAAAAGAAGGACACTTTTTAGTGGGTGGCAAAAGGACTTTCTCTGTCAACCTTGTGGTGTTGTGCAGTTGTTTTTCTTAGACTCTTGTATACAAAACAAGTAGAGTTTTAGGCGTGCAAAAAAATGAAAATGAACATTCTTGGTTTAAAATGTACGGAATAAAGTTTGGACCTAATGTCATCCATTTGTTGCTTGTCTTCCATCATGGCACTCATCGTCAGTGCTGACTGCAAGTACTGAATTTGTCTGTAAGCCAAACTTACTGAGTGGAATGTTGATGTTAGGTTGATAGTTTTGCCAATAATGCTTGTGCCTCAGTTTTCAGCATTTAGAGTATTTCCTCATCTGATATCATGCTATCAATTTGTAATCGTAAAGGCAACAGACTTAGCGGACAGAGTAGCCTCTGCCATGAGATCATTTGACCATAATCTGTCATACATGGGCTGCAGAGCTCTTCAGAGGGGATCGATGAGATTGGGCCGAGGCAATACATGGAGGGACTAATAGGACATTGATTTTGTATAAAAGCAGGTTTTGAGTGTTTGTGTTGCAGGTAACCGGTATTGACTGGCAGCCCGGCCGCATATTGACGCGCAGTCTGGACTCATTAAGAGGAGCAATGCCTGGGAGGCAGGCTATCGGATGGTGGAGGAGAGGCTCCTCTCTCTCCTCATACACCCCCCTCTCCTCATGCACACTACTCATCTGCTTTTCTAATAAGGCCGGAAGGCGCTCTGGAGTGGGCCGCGCAGGGAGCCGTGAGGCGCCCCGTCCTGTTATTGACAAGACCTCGGCTGTGCTTGCCGCCTGTCCAGAGACGGACAATTCATCGTGATAATGCCTCGACTACTCATCTCGCTGCTGTGTGCTGTGAGACACACCAATCCTGTCCAATGGTATCGGCCCATAATGACAGCGTGGATCAAACCGTGGCCAGGTCATTAGGGGATGTTATTGAAAATCAATGGCGCTCCTGTCTCACACACTCCGGCAGTTTTTTTTTTTTTTTTTTTAAAGGGCTCCTTGAAAAGACTGTTCGCCAGGATGAGGCTGGCGTATTGGGAAGACTTAAATCACTATCACTTTCAATTTAGGCTCCTGGTAATTGAGCCACATATTCCTCTGACGGGTAGCATCTGTCAGTGGCCAGCTTCACTTTAGCACTATGTGCTTTTAGTCCTAATCATCTAGTCAACAACAGGTACTTAACCCCTGTACTTGTTACAGCATAGTGATTTTTTCCTGTAACTATTATTTACCAAGCAAGCTTTGGAAGAAGAAAAACACACACCTTACATTTTCCCCCGACTCAATCACTCTGTCCTGTGCTCTATCCATTTTACGGCTGAGTGTGGAACGGCCCTCCGGAGATGAAAAGCTCCATCAATTTCACTCATCGTCTGGCAAGGTCAATTTATTTCAACACACAGTCCATCATCAGATGGGAATCAATTGACACATTGCCTAGCATATCCAACCGAAGGTAGGTTATTACAGCTTCTGCAATTGTCAGCTCTTTTCTAAAGCTATTCTTCACATGTCCAGGCTTTTTTCTTTCTTTTCTTGCAGCGATTGTTTATGATTTTCTATTTTTACTTATTTGGAACACATTTTTTATAATTTGGAACACATTTCCTGTTTGATGGAACATTGTTACTATGGCAGGGTTTCGCTTAACAGCATGTCAAAAAAGCGACTGTGATACAAGATTGAGTTTTTTTTTACACATTTCTCCACTATAATCCCAATTAATAGGATACGGTGGTATCTGAGGTAAGACATTGTTTTATTGTTCCACTAATCCTCTTCATTTATCTGTGAAAAACCTCAATGCTGAGGGTTTAGGATTGAATTTTCATGGTCTCAAATACCTCCAAAAAGTGCTTGGCACAGAGCTCACCCCAGATTCAGCGAACAGTGGAACAGGCCTAAGGGGCTTTTATAGAGCACAATGGCAGCTAATAACACAGTGCCAAGCTAATAAGATGGGCAACAAATGAATGGTTCAGCCCAAGCTCCTTTTCTCTCTTGCTCACTCTTCCCCCACTGATAAAACATCTATGAAAGCGTTTTTGAGCCGCTATGTAGTGGCTCCCTAGACTTTTCCCCCAGCGAGAGCTAATGCATTAGTTCCCATTTGAAGGCTGTTTTGAAATGGAGATTGGTAATGAGACGGGAGGCCCCTGCCACGATCACATTTGGATTGCTTGGGCCTCCGCTGGGCCTGGTGATTTGGGAGACGGTGGCTCTGCTCAGAGTTCAAGCCCATCTCTCTGCAGGGGTTATAAAACCCTGACGAGAGCCATTCTAAACCACTAAACTAAATCTGAACTGTGAACTGAGGGAGAGAGCACTGAGTCAAGGGCTTTGGCTGTGTATCCTTGTCGCAGCACTCTTTGTAGACTGCATGTTGTTTTGACCACCTAAAAAGGCTAGTAGCATACATCCTTCCATGTTGCCATCTTTTTTTAGCCCTCAATGTCAACATAGCGGCAGCTGACAGAAACCAGGCTAGTCAGCGGTTAAGGAGCTGACTTGGAAACAGCCAAATGGTGTGAATTCCAGACCCTGGTGACAAAGTGCTGTCTAATGTCTTTGCACCTCTGGTCCTATGACAAATATTCCGGCTGTCTCACACCACTACCACCAATATGGCTGTACAAGGAGAGCAGCCAATGCAGTCTTGGAGGAAGCATATACTGTAAATCACACACACAGGAACCTCAGAGAGCATGTGAAGCAGGGAGGAGTGGAAGAGAATTAAAGGAGATGGAAAAGAATGAGGTCCAGAACAGTCACCACCAGCCAAAATAAGTTTTCCACTTTGATTCAATTTTGAGGATTTTTCCAGCCTTTAGTGGAACCTCACAATCTCCCACACCGGCCATATTATGTACACAAACCATAAAAAATGAATAACATTTATGCAGCTGGGTGCATCTGGCAGAGATAGTCCTCTCATTCAGGGACCCACAGGATGGCACAGTGCCGCCACACAACCCTCTCTGTTCTATGTATGGGCACTAGACAAGAGACGACTTAAGGGAGGGGTGGGTGGTGTAAAGGGAGGCTCTGAAATGCTTCAAATGAGTTAAAAAAAAAGAGATTTCAAGGCAAATGGAGGCCATACGTGGCTCGTCCAATTTGGCACAGCCAACGCACATGATTAGCCGTAGAGACGTTAATCAAAAGTGGCTCAGTATTTGAAGGGGCGGTGAGAGGCAATGCCAGCTGGTGACAACATGGCTTGTGTGCACGGGCCAAGAGTGAAGTTTATTTGAATATGGATCTTGCCGTGACCGTATTCCTCCAGAGCTCAGTTAGCAGAGCGTTCCTTGGCTCATCACTGGGATCGCCTCAGAGCCGCTTGGCATCCGGGAAGGCGGAAGTTTTTCCAAGCCGCAGAATGAGAATTACAATTTAGTCCATCCCCTCTGGTGGTGTGGGCATATTCAGAAGCATTTATTCAGTTTGACGCTGGCAGAGACGCAACACCTAGTTATTGGCATCCATGTGTGAGGATTTCCTTTCCAATATGAAATTATGAAATTGACAAAAAGGTTGTTTTTACAGCCTATAAATTAATAACATATTTAAAAATAAAACATCCTATCTTTCCACATAAAACCATACTAAACCTCTACTGAAAACACAGAGCTTAAATATTAAACTGTCAGTGTTGCCTTCGAGCTGGGGCTGAAGATGGAATGAGACCACCAGTACTCTAAACCGGCAACAGCACAGCATCTGTATTCAGCTTTGATGAGTAATGGGGTGATTTCTGTTTGGGTTGATTTAATATATTACAGACTAAATTAACTATGTTTTTAGCTTGTTAATAGGGTTGGGCTCAGGTTTGGTTGGCGGTACTTAACAGATACAGTTGCTTTTAGTATTAGAACTCTTTATTCAAAATGTGCTGGATGTGCCAGTATAACTTCAGATGCTAACATTCCCTGCAGTCAGAGCATATTCCACCACAACATGCATAATAAAAAACAGGAACTGCTCTTGAACAAGAGAAACAAGCCTGTGACTGTGATTTAATCTCTGGACCACTTGGTACAATCTGAGAGTGGAAAGTGAAGGAATAATACAAACAAAAGGTTATTACTAACACAAATATTTGAAAGCAAGGTATAACTCAATAAATGTTTTGACTAGATTTTACAGCTAATTTGTCATTTTTATGGCTAACTTTTTCAAGTAATCATTTTGATATGGGCCTCAAAGGTTCTCTAAACACTAGCTTATTCATTCATAATGAGTTAATAACTTGTGATTTTCCTTTAATCATTTATCTCACTAAAGTAAGCGTCCAAGCATCCAAATTGTAATTTATTTGGTGATGTTGTCAGTTTAAATTGTTTGTTGTTTCTGATTTCATAATACCCAAATCATTTGTTGGTATGTTAAATTATTATGGGCATAAACATACTTTATACCTGAAGACTCTTAAGACCTAGTAATTAAAAATGGAAATGCGGCTCAAATATACAAATGGCCAGCCAAGTTATGTCAATGTTATACAGACTTTCATTTTCATACAATGTTAATCTGGAACATAATATTTCTGTCTAGTATAGTGTGGCACCACTACCAAAGGGAGACATTGTTAAAGGAAGTTCCCCTCCTCTGAGTATGTGAACAATATATGAAACAATCAAAATAATGCTCTTATACACTTCATCTGCAGTCACTATTTTATGAAATTCAGTTTGATACTGTATTGAGGCACTTGACATCCTTTGTGTGGCTGTTCTCTTGATTCATATTGGATTCTTATTGCTTCTTTCAACAGAGGAAGGTACACAATGATATGCTCAAAATGGCTGCTGGTTTTAGTCTGCATTCATCTCATCAACAAGTTATAACCCTCTCTCACAAAAATACCAGAGGCGATCAGAATAAGGTGGAAAAGGGCAGGGGGATCATATTCTTCATGAGACTGGCTTCGACAGGGCTTCTCAGCATTCCAGGCCTTGCTTTGCCTGCCTCCCTTGCTTCTTTGGAAATTTGTCTGGCAGCAAACATGCTTTGAAGGGGTCTTATCTCCAATCTAGGCAGGAGCTTCATGCACCAAGATAACAAACCCCATCTTATCTCGCTGTGTTCGTTAATGTCACAGCTTAAGGGGCTTGTTCTTCCACTTGCAATGGGGCTTGCAGTGCGGATTGTTTGCAGATTAGTCAACACAGGCCTCTGGAGGTCTTGGAGCACGTTCAAAATGTTTGTCTCGTCCCACAGACGTTCTTGTATGAGCACATTAGCATGTTGGCTGCCTCCCACTTTCCTGTGTCAAATGGCAGGAGTAGCGAACCCACAATGGTTAGTAGGCATCATTACACGCAGTGAGATCTATAGTAATACATATCACATCAGACAAACCAGTCGTGCAAGCCAAAACAAAAATGTGCATGATGGCCTCCCAAGGCCAACTGTGTTGTTCGATGTTTTGAGGATGACTTGTTATTATTCTGCTGCTGATTAGCACAAAGCCTTAATCAGCGATATCTTCTGAAACAACGTCTTTTGGAGCTTACCAACCAAGGAAAACATTCAGCCTGCAATATTCCATATATTTTGTCCAGTCTATGTGGCCAGATTCATGCTCATTCCTTTGTGACACAAGAGAGCAGGCAGAGCTCCATTGACTTCAGCCATCTGGCTATCACACACAACCCTTGGCTACACAGTGGCTCACTCAGCGATTGATTGGGGTGTTGAAGGCCAGCTATTTAACACATCAGAACAACAAGTACCGCTATCAAGCTGGCCCTTGTCATGCCTCGTTTCTGCGCCGCCCAAGAATGTCTCTTATCTCTTCCCTTCTGCTTGTTGGTTTAAGCCAGGCAGCATATGCCCACATTCCCCCTGTAATACACCGTTGTGCTTTTGCTGCAACCCTCACTTTCATACAAGTTGCAGCCGAGTTCTGATGGGTAATATAACCCATGTGTTGGTTGGTAAGAAGTGGGCCTTTAAAAAATAAAATCTGCTTCCATATTGCAGCCTCTGGGAGGAATATTAAAAAAGGCATTTTATTCCCAACATGCTCTCCTGGTGTTGCACCAAAAGACTGACAGATGAAAATAAAGCCCTGAGTTCCATATCATTAAATCCCGCTCTCTCACCTGATTACATTCTTATTAGTGCCTCCATTCTTCTTCCATTATTGTTACTTCTAGTGAAACAGGCCTGATAATGTGCACTCACTCACTCAATGCACAACCTGCTCATTCCCATCTCTGATTCTTTGTTGTCGGCGAATGGTTTTTAAATGAAAAGTCTGAGTGTGGTGTAATTATAATTCTGGGTCTATTATGAAATCAAATATCACAATGAATGTAATTTTATTTGCTTGTAATCTCTCTCATCCAGGCTAATAGGCGTTTTCAAAGGGCACGCTCGGGGGGTTTAAACGGCGGACCATCTCTACATAGAATGGCTGCTCTGCTCTCTTGCTCCCCGGCTCTGTTCTTTTGTCTTTGATATGCAGGCAAAGAGCTTGACAGTCTGGGAGACGTGGGAGATTTGTCGGCCTGTGATCTCCATGCCTCTCTGACAAATCAACGCCTTTGGCAGAGCTGCTGGAGGTACGGTTTCTCTGCCCTGCTGGAATCCTGATGAGACCACTGTGGAGCTGCTGGTAATGAAGTCAGGGCACAGGACCAAACTGCTGCCAGAAATGACCTTTAATATACACACATGCAGGTCATTTGGCATGCGATGATTCAAGATTGCACATACACCTCTGTGCTATTACAGCTAGTAAATCATTTTTTTGTTGATAAACAGGCCGAAACTACACAATGTACAATTTTTATCAATGCATATTTCAATATATATGCTTCTTGTTACGGCAGTGGCAAATAGTTTACATTTAATATTTCCTGACAATCAGTGATGGTTGATGTATTATCTGTATAGTGGGGTAAATTAGGATGCAACCACCATCCAGTCAGTCTTCATTAGATTTGGACTTTACTGCTCCACCAAGCACACAATTGCTTGACATTGATTTAGCAGATTCTTTCAGTCCATGTAATTCCTCATACAGTCTATAGTAAAGATCTCTCATTTGGTGTGTCCGTGCAAAGTAAGATGTTAACAAATTATGACAAAAAATGTTTTAATCTGAGGATAAATGTTCTCATCTCAGCCCCACAATGGGCAGGAAATAGCTGATATTGATTCTGGACATTACAATTCCACACTGAGGAATCTCTAAACCACAATGCCCACACAGTGCAATCCAACATGGTTGCCTTTGATTTCGGCTCTGAGCTTCAAGGGGGCTGAGTAATGATTCATAGGAAGAACAAGCACTACCCCTTGTGGCTCAGTTGGCCCAGTGCAGCATGGGTAAATGGCACCTCCAGCTGCTTCTGGGCCCCTCCTGATAAGTTAACCTTGTGATAACATGCTAATGCCTGATTAATGTTGCCGTAATTAGACACAGCTTTTCACACTCAGTTAAGAGGACATCCTCCAGCAATTAGCCCGAGCCGGAGAGAGATAATTTCAGAGAGCACAGCGGAATCACGTTCCTCCGCTTGCCTGCATTCCCACTTGGCAACATTAAGGTTTATTTTCTCATTATTTCATTTAATTACTCGTTTGATGTTTTATACAGCTGCCACAAGTAATCTTTGATCCAATTAGGAAATACTGATTGACAGCGTGGGTGTGGGATTCAATACCCTCCATTCAATTTGCCGTTGTGACCTTATCAGAGGATCTGCAGAGGATTCTGAGTTCAACATTGAATACCAACTAAACATATAATAATTTCCTGTAAGAATATATTCTGCATGGATGGCACACCTTTGTGTGCAGGCAAATGTGTCTGCATGCATGTCCGTATGAGTCTGTGAGAAGGCAGCATGTGTTTGTGTTCTCCTCACTAGACATCTAACAATGAGGAATGAACACATTAGTGGGGAGAGGCCCCTGTATTCACCAGGCTCCACACTGTCCATTAATAATGCACTGCCAGGGAATAGATGGGGGGTTTGCAGGGATTAGTCCTCCATTAAGGACTCACTTGCTATTTCTATTAGAGAGACATGTTGGTCTATCTTAAACTAAGAAAGATCAGCCCACTTGCAACTGGACTATAAAATCCTGAAAAATGTCAGTGGTCCCATAAGGAAGCTTTGTAAGACCAGTGGCATCCACTATATATGTGGACATGAGGAATGCAGCTAACATGAAATAAAAAGAGGTTTTGTGTCATTGCAACACCTTAGATCACACTGTGATAAACATTTAACCCTGCAATAACAGATTTTTTTTGTGAACACAAAACTGATATGTCATCTCATTTTAGGTTGATATGGTGAACTTGTTAGCTAACCGTTGCTTATTTATACATGTATAGAGTTACAGAGCAACATTATCATTCATTTGAAGTCGTTTTTGTGTTCACTTGGTTATGGTAAGTCCAATATTCACTCTTTTAGTTCTGTTTTTGATCATTATATGAATGACTATGAAGTAAAACAATATATGTAAATATGGGTTAGAAACTAAATTGGTATTTTAAAATGACAAAAAAATGTATAAACATACAATTTGACAAGGTTAATTTATTTGTCAGTTTACAGAACAGAGTTTCAAAATGAAATAAACTGTAAGATGTAGTCCCTTCACACTACACACACATATAACATACAAACACAATTAAATAAAATTTAAATTTAACAGTTTACAGTTACGTCCATACTAATCCTTATACCTGTAGAGACTTTGGATTAGTGGGAATAGTACAAAAGATAATAGTCCACTTATGCTGGTACAACAGCATAACACAAAGTTCTTTGTCTGTAATTTGACCTTTTACGGCATTAAACACTTCGAATGAAACCGCCAGAGAAGTTTAGAAGGGAAATTAGTCTTTGGCAAAAGTGCTTACAACTTTTGTTAACTGAAATGATACAAGGGGCCCTAACTACACACTGTTTTTTTGTTTTAGGTCACAGCCTAGAGAGGTTGGATTTTTCCCGATGCGCTGTATTTTATAAGCAACATATATCTTATGTAAAACTACATAATTAACAACATCTGTCAGATAAATATAGTGGAATAAAAAAGTGTAGTTAAGTATGATATAAGTAGCATCAAATGGAAATACTCAAGTTAAGTCCAAGGACCTCAAAATTGTACTTGCCTTGGATATTGACCCTTGATTTACTTGAGCTGTTACATCCCGATTGTGTATAGGATTTAAATGGTGTGTGAATACCAGTAATCTAAAACAGATTCATTTTCTGGATATGACCATATAAAGAGCTACAAATGGACTTAAATGACATCCAGGGACATTGAATGGATGGTGTGTGATAAAAGCCTGGAGTCTGCCTCGCTGTGCTAAAGCTAAAGCTGAAAACATTTCTCTTTCAATGCAGCTCTTGCTGTTGCCATTGTTTTCTTTGCCGTGATTATGTGAAGTCAATTGTGTTTGTTTTATCCGCCACTGATGTGATGAATACAACAGCATATTCATGTGAGGTCCCGGGACAGAGGATGTCGTATGTGTACAGATTGTAAAGCCCTCTGAGGCAAATTTGTGATTTGTGATTTGTGATTTTGGGCTATGCAAAATAAATTGAATTGAATTAAATTCATGATTATTTAGTTTGAGATGCATAATTAGGCAGATAGGTGTGGTAATCATTTTAATGAACATTTATTTGGTCATTTATTTACTTGACGCACAGGTGAGATGAAGCCAGTAGCGCAAGATGGTGTTTATATGATCACTTATTCATTATTTAGACCAGAGGGACCCTGTTGTTTCCGAAGAGATGCCAGCCACCAGATGCAAGCGCGTGTTGAATAAAAATATTTAAAAATAAAACATTTGTTTGACACAATTTGACACTAGGAATATAAAAATGCACATGCTACAAATATAAAGTAGAAATAATATTCACAACAAACTAAAATAAATGAATCAAAGCCGAAATTAACTTGATATTACTATTTGAGTTACATAATAAGAATGGAATAGAATCATCTTTATAATTTAGAAGTAGAAGGAAGAACAACAACTCATGCTTTCTTGACAATAGCCTCAAGGGATCATAGTTAAAACATAGCAATAAATGGATGGGAAGTCTTTCCGCCTGTTTTGATATCAATTGGCTGCATTTTTCTTATCAGCATTCATCCTTAGGACTATTAGAAGTTCTCAAAAGGTCTTTCGTTCCAGCAGCAGTTAGACTTTTTTAATGAACACCTTTAGATGTGTTTTTTAGATTTAGCATCTTTCTGATGTCAATCATGTTTCATATGGCATTTTCTGATGTTATTTATTCTTTGTAATGTGTTTTTGTCTGTTGTGCACTGTGGACCATGTCTATTGTTGTCTGTATTAGTTTTTTGTTGTCTGTATGAGTTTTTGGTGGCAAATGAGTTTCCCCACTGGGGATTAATAAAGTTTTCTAATAATAATAATAATTACTAATATTAAATAGATGTAAGTAAGACTCCTTTGGTTTAGTTATCTTCAGGTGAAAGTGCTGAACACAGTGAAGCACAGTGTGATGGCACCTTCCTCACTATGCTGCTCAGACGCTGCCAGAGGGAGTCTGAACAAAATCCCTGTAAGGATGCCAACATGTTGAAGGAGCAGCTTCAGAGGAAATAATCATCAATTTCCTCAATAGCGATGATATGACAGAGGCAGAGAAGCGTGTGGCGGATCTGGACAACACTTCACGGGCCGTCGGCCCCTTTGAGAAATGCTGTGGAAGCAACACTCAAGCAGCCGCTTTTCTCCAGATTGCATTATCCTGTTGCTCCACAACCTGCATGTGGCAGCGATGCTGTGCACTCTGCAGTGTACCTGAAGGGTCTTCAGGAAATCCTTGAGGTTGCAGAGTACATCGAGGAAGATGTACCTGAATTTTTCTGCAACTTGCAGAGATTGTCACTCCCATGTGCAAGGGAGCCCTCCCCATGAGCGAACTGTTTTGGCCTCATGAGGGTCGTTGTGTCTCATGGATGGAGTGTGCTTGTGGCAAACATGACCAAATTACTAAGCCTAAGCATCCCCACATGAGGAGAGGCAACCACATGAGCCCTATACTCCTCACCCCCAGCCCCTCGCTCCCATTCCCGTCCACAACAACCCACACCGTTGCCTCCAGATGCACACACCAAGCTTTTTGTTCCCTCACTCTGACCACCCCTATGTCCCTTCTTCCAACCTCCCCATTAATTTACAGGAGCTGATGTGCTTATTCTTAAATGATGTGATTGTGAAATAAAACTGACACAAACTTGAAAAATGGATACTTATTTCCCCATCAATTCCCTCAAATTAGTGGTACAACTGCAATCATATTTGCATTTTATGTATTTCCCAGATACCTTTATCCAGACCAATTGCCAAAGACTAAAGTGCAGCCACAACAACTTCTCATCACTTCTTTGATTAGGGAATTCAGACCGATCCAAAGTGGAGACCAGGCTTTAGTAGCGAATAGCTGCAGAGAGAATAATGCCCTTATCAGTCTAATATGTATTTTTAAGTCCAAATGCTGCAAAAAAGCAGGCAAAAGGAGTTTTGGTAAATCAAAACTTATTTTGATAAGGTAATCCACATCGGGAAATGAAAGTGTAACAGTAACCACAAAAACCTGGAATGCTAACTACATTATGAGCATGTACTAAATTAAATAAGTACTACTTCATTTTGCGTGCAATGGTTATGGTAATGGTAAATATATTATTTTCCGAACACACTTTCTTTATTTTCTAGCATGAACTTGTCTGGTACAATCACTGATGGAATGTAACTAAGTACATTTACTCAAGTACTGTACTTAAGTAGAAATTTGAGATACTTGTACCTTACTTGAGTCTTTTCTTTTCAGGCTACTTACATCTATTGACAGAAAATGTATTTGCAACAGTCAATTAAGGGAGAAAATAATCAGCACATTAATTAACCAACTTCAACAGTAAAGTGTTGCTTTTACATTAATGTATCAGTAAAAATAATCTAATGATATTATACTTAATACTAGTAATAATGACAGTCACAGGAGGCATTTTTCTGCATTGAGTAGTTTTATTTATAATACTTAATACTGACTATACTTACATACTTTTGCTTTCAGTAACATGTTCAGTGCAGGTAGCCTCAGGGCCTATGTGTAGTATTAGTACTTTTACTTAAGTAATAGGATGTGAATACTTCCCTCACCACTGGGTGCAGTAATAGCAGGTTGCACGTGCACTTGAGCCACCAAATGTAGGCCTATGTTTCGTTGCAAAGACTTGTTTCATCATATTGGTACACTGGTACACTTTTATTAAACATGTACCAGTGTGTTTCGTTCTGAGCACACCAAGCGGCCCCTCCTCCGTCAGCTGATGACGACACAACCCTGAAGCCTGGCAGGAAGTGCATCTTGTGTCTAGCTGGAATATGAAGAGAGCAGTTTTACACAGAGCTACTGGGACAGCAAACTCAGCGTTTAGCAGGTAAAGTGACCGTTTCTGAGCCGAGACGAGTGTAACGTGGTCTTCCAGGTTGTTGCTCTTAAGTGCTCCCGATGTGTTTCCTGGACGCACAGTGTGGCTGGCTGCTAATGTTAGCAACTGCGTTAGCTCAGTGTTGTTATTGACCGAAGTTGTGTGTGTGTTCACTTGAAGTGTGATGAAATCCCACAGCGTGTGGGTCGTGAAACATTTTGTCAAATTGATAGATGACGATTGAAGTAACTTAACGGTTTTTTCCCAGCTAATAACGGTTTGTAGTTGACCTGGTAAGCGACGAGGACGTCTAGGTCAACTAGCTAGCTTAGGTCTCGTTAGCAGACTTGATGGGGAAACTCTTTCAGTTTAATTAAGCCTGGGTTATTTGGCAAGTTGCATATCCAGCGTAACGCTGCTGATAATGTTTAATGGGTCGATTAGCTTCACTTGTAAATTCGGCATACATAAAACATTATATATCCACAGCAGTGGATTTAAATCAACTTTAAACCCTTGGCTTAAACTAACTTTTTGGACTTAAAAACTAAACCGTTCATACATTTGAAATCATATTAAAAAAATGTTTTATATCATGTTTTTTAAAGGTTTGTCATGAGTTAAAAAGACAAACGTTTTTTTTCTTTTTTACCTTACATGGAATCTAAAATTCAGAATCCATCTTGCTGGCAACGACAACGACTTAGTTTCACTTAAGCAATCTCACTTACTTATTCAAGTGCCTCGGCAGGTTTTGCTTTCACCAGCATAGCTTCCTCAAAAACGTCACACTGATGGGTAATTTCCCTTTTCTCTATGCTCCCACAAGCCTCATAGGCGTGAAGTTTAACCCGTTCTTGTTTTCTCATCGTTTCTTGCAGAGGAAACATTTGAAGATGGACTGTTATCAGAGAGGACGACCATGGGGAAAGCTAGTCAAAGTGGACTCCAGTGAAACTATCCTGCTTTTCAACAGGGAATGCACAGTTGGCAGGAAAAAAGGTATGTTCATTTCTATATGGAGCGCATTAAGGACAAATAAAGATATATGTCTTCACCTTCAATCATATGTCTTTTAAAACTTTGAGAATGTTTTAACCTGCTACAAAAGCTCAAGATGTGGGGATGTCTATTCACAAAAGACGGTCCTGTCTGCAGCATAGACGTGGCTGTCAGTGTCTGGAGCCTTTAAAAACCTCCCCCTTGAAAACACAAAGCTTTCTTTAGTGCACCAAACTTAGACAGCCCCTTGTGATGATAACAAAAGGCGTCCATTGAGAACATGTGTGCAGAATATTAAGTAGGTTTTTTTTTTTGTGTATGGGCTTTTGCTTAAGAAAAGGTTAGGCCTATATTTCCCGCTACGTCTGCTTTGTTGTTGAGAGCTTTTGGTGTCTCCTTTTTTGCGATGCAAAGCGACGAGCCTTAATTGGTTAGCATATGTCTGGGCAATAAAAGGTTTCAAATAAAATGTCTATCGAACACAGTTTCAGGTGAATCTCAATGGAATGAGTTTACATTTTCATCCTGTTTATTTTAATATATAGGCTAAAGATGTAAAACTACAAGAATGGCTGAGAATCTTTTGGGGGAAAAAAGAAATTAACACGAAAACACGTGTTATCATTTTCTCAAACAGATGCATATATTCCTCTTGTAATCCCCCAAAAGGGGCACTAAAAGGCTGAGACATTCATTAAGTCGATTCTGTCTTAAGAGAGCCAAAGTAATTTGTATCCTGTCTACTCTGTGTTTTCATCGTGGTGTTTTATTATTTTGCTGCCAGGATGTTATCTGTCCTTCCCAGCCAACAAACTGGTCTCAGGGGAGCACTGCAAGATTGTGCAAGATGAAAGCTCAGGGCTGGTGTGGCTTGAAGACACAAGGTACCAGAAATTAAATTAAACAAACCATATTTTGGAAATGCACAAAACCTTTTCCATTGTACAGTGACATTGCATGTTTGTCTGTATGTACTGTAGCACTAATGGTACAGTGATCAACATGGCCAAACTGGTCAAGAAGCAAACTCACATGCTACAGAACGGCGATGTCATCTACTTTGTATACAGGAAAAGTGAGCCAGAACAAAGTGAGTTGTTCATTTTTTAGCTACTAATGTTTATATGAATTTATAAGAAGGAAAGACGGATTAAACATCTTCTCTTGTCACCCTGTAGACATTGCCTACGTTTACCACTCAATCCAAATGGAGCATGCTAATTCAGAACACAGTTATGGTAAGTAGCCAGGTAGTTCCCTGGTTTTGTTGAATTTAACCACTTTTATTCCACAGCCGTCAGTGACTTACCCCCACCCTGTATCTAAACTTCAGACATGGAGAGGTCGGCCCACAGTCCTGCCCCTGTTCCACCTTCAGAGATGCCGCTCTCTGTGGAGCCTGTGATGCTCACAAAGGCTTCTCGTGATCCAACTCTGGAGGATCCTCAGCCCTCCACCTCCACTTCCCACTTCTGTATCGGGAGCCCTACCACTTTTGGTCCCGTGGCGACCACAGCCTGTCTTGCTTCTGGTAGGTTATCTGCTAACACACCACTGAAGAGGCATGATTATCAGTTTTCCCTCTGGAAATTAACTATGCATCACTTTTTTTTTTTATACATTACACCCTTGTGAAGACGTAGAGGAATTCTCGTTACTGATTATCTACACTGTGAGCTCCTTAGGAGGGATGAGAGCTCTGTGGTTATGGTGTGGTATGTTTCTTGTCTGGGAACAGGGACTCCTCAGAGTCTCAGCTGGTTGCCTGGTAACACCATGTCGATGGCAGGTATCCAGGAAGTGACTTCTTCCAGCCAAGAAAGAGTCCGGTGCATAACTCCCCATAAAATCCCAACATGTAGCCTTTTCACTTCGGTTTTTGTACCTTTTGGACAAAACCAAGCTAGCCTAAGCTAAGCTAACTGTCTCCAGGCTGTAGCTTCATATTTAGCGGACAGATACCAGTGTAATCGGTCTTCCATAAAGAAAGCACACAAGCATATTTCCCAAAATGAAAAACTATTCCTTTTTAAAGGCACTAGTAACAACAGTATAGGCTATGTAAAATTAAGCCAGGAGTAGTTTATTTTAATTGTCTAAAGGGTGCTTGATGTGGCCTGAAAATAACATCATGATATTGCGTAGTATTTTATATGATAATATAACTTTAATAACATAATTTCAGGTTGCGTGGTTACATTTATCCTGCCCTGTATTGTTTGTGTGTGATAGGTGGTAGAGTCACAGGGTGTTAGAGGAGCAGACCAAGAGGCAGAGCTGTGACTCTTCTTCTAAATTAACCCTCAGATCAAAGTCATTGATGTAAACAGACCTGCTGATGTTAGTCAATTGATTGCAACTGATCAATACTGAACTTTAAACTAACTTAAACTCAGACATGTCCAGTTGGTGATTATCACACATCTTCAGCAAGTCTCTTCTCATTTGCGTTACACGTTGACTTTTTCTTACCTGACAGAGCCATTTCCGTCCACTGTTCCCAACCTTTAAAAACTCAGAAGGTTGATTTATAATTTCCGTGACATTAGGACTTGCTGCTCTGGCTAATTACCCGCAAAATTATGTATGTTTGATTGAACTAAGATCAGTCACTGGTAACTTGTCTCGTGGTCAATGTACTTATTAGATGATGGAGTAAGTGTCCTTTGTTGTGTGTTGTAGCGCTTCTGCTTTCTTTCTCTGAAGGTAATGTTATCACAACCCCCTAGCTTCTTATTGGAACCAACTCCTCCACAGTGGAGCTGGTATATGAAGCAGCCCCTTGCCTAAATATTTTCTTCCAGTGTCTAATCACATCAAAACAAGCCTTTTGAAGTATTGACAACATTATTTGATCGAGGTCTCCTTTTTCTCCATATTCTCAGACCAGGCTAAAGATGCTGCCCCAGCACAGGAAAAAGACATGGACAACATGGAGCCAGAAAGCAAGAGGAGGAAAACTGATGACAGTAAGTTCTGTTATTTGGAGATTTATCTGGTTTTCCTCAATTCTTCACATTAGATTTTGGGCCCTATTTTTGAGGCGACCAGTGCAAGCAGCGCTCTAATCCTTTCCTGACCTTGACATTTCCTTTGCCTGTCTGTGGTATTTTAGTGGGGAGTGTACGGTGCTAAGTTAAGCAGCGCCAAGCGAGTTGTTGGTATTTTGGGTAGACTTTTCATTTATAATAGACATCTCGGAACCACATCTGTTTCTGGCGTAATCCAGCTACCACATCAGGGATTTAACAAGAGCAAACTAAATACTTGGAGAAAATGCACAGAAATGAGAAAATAAAATGCTAATTTACTATGGTAATTAAATAACTCCCCAGCCAGTAGATACAATTAAATCTGCAACATAAAATATAATTTAATGTGGTTACTGCAGCAAAATCAGTAAGCAGTCTGCCTTTATCAAATAATCTGGTTGATTCTTACAGTAGCTTGTACTGTATCTTATTGTGTCTCGTCCACACAGATGCTTTATTATGTAGGAGGAGCTTCTCCTTCAGTTCATTAAATCCCTACAGCCATCTGAAGGCAGCAGGACTCTTAAATATGCAGCCTCTATGCTATGCCATGCTAGCGCACAGTGCCATTACGCATGGCCATCCACTGTGTTTACCTTCATTAAATCACCTGCAAATAACAGTAAACTGCTTCAGAATTCTTGGTATTCTGCCTTCTTATGCGTGAAACAGTGGATTACAGGAGCTCATTAATCATGTGCTTCATAACCTCCTTTCAAGCTTAAAAAAATAGACTGTACAAAAACATTGTACTTATTAACTGTCAAAACCTCACACCATCTGCCTCCGGTGGCAGATTTGTGGTGTTGAGCGTTGACCTTATGCTCGTCTGCACCATCCAGATAACAATATGATTTCTTGGAGAATCCAATTCTTCATTTGTTGAGCTGATGTTGTCAAGCTTCACTGTGATTGGCACATTTGATTCCGAGCTATGAGACTAGTGATGTGACTGGCTGAGACTATATTTTGTAAACAGCACACTCCTTAAATTCCTGTAAGCCAGCCCTTTGGCACTTTGCACTGCTGCACACACATGAACCAAAATAGCAGATGCACTTGAGATGCCCACACAGTTCGTGTGCCCAAGACCTACCACTTCACACTTGGACAAATAAAATAGGGCTCTTTATCTCTTACCAGACCTTTTACTTTTTGTTTCAACCTCAAGCACAGCCAAACCAGACAACTCAGTCTAAATGTAGAACTGATGTACCGTTATTGTGTTTACAGTTAAAGATTACGATTTGGACTTGCCACAAACCTCCAGCACAGAAATG
The DNA here is from genome assembly GCA_016806645.1 of Ophiodon elongatus. NCBI lineage: Eukaryota > Metazoa > Chordata > Actinopteri > Perciformes > Hexagrammidae > Ophiodon > Ophiodon elongatus. The sequence goes on from JACSYO010001694.1 coordinate 1,361,215, forward strand.
GTCTGTTCAACTAAGGGAGCTCTTTTGTCTAAACTACCTGTGGAAGTGACCAAGACGGACAAGATGGAGGAGAGCCTGACATGTGTTATTTGTCAAGACCTGCTGCATGACTGTGTCAGGTAAGATTTCAAGGACCCTTCCATCTGCACAGATGTCTGACTTGTAAGTCACTTTGCATACATGCAGCATGTTACCAAATGGCAACAGTTTGTTGAATTCTAAGTCTCTTGTTTTTGCTTCAGCTTGCAGCCTTGCATGCATGTCTTCTGTGCCGCCTGCTACTCGGGCTGGATGGAGCACTCTTCTCTTTGCCCCACCTGCCGCTGCCCTGTGGAGAGGATTTGTAAGAACCACATCCTCAACAACCTGGTAGAGGCCTACCTCATCCAGCACCCAGGTTTGCACAGATAAAGAGCATTTTAACAGCACCTTTTAATCATCACTCATTATTTTATTCGAAATGCCAGCACCTTAATTGTCTTCAACTGAAAAGGTTGTAAGTGGATGTAAAAATAGCCTTACATAACAAGCATTTGAAAATTGTCAGCAAAATGCAGCTGTGGCTGAGGTTTTTGTTTTCCACCAAGGCTGACTTGATAGAGATTAAAACAAGAGAGAAGGAAGGAATGGCATTTAGGCAATACCTGCTTACCGTGTATACTTTCCAATTAGATAGTAACTTTGTATTCTCTGTCTGTCCCACAGAAAAGTGCCGCAGTGATGAGGACCTGAAGAGCATGGACAGCCGTAACAAGATAACTCAGGACATGTTGCAGCCAAAAGTTGAGCGCTCTTTCTCAGATGAGGAGGGCAGCTCAGATTACCTCTTTGACCTTTCCGACAATGACAGTGACTCCTCAGACATTGGGTACGATCTGAATGTTTGTATTTGTACGAACCCAGTGTTAGTTTTGGCACCTGACTTTGATTTTGTTTTATATCTTCGTCTAAATCATTTGACGAAAATGTATATAATTTTTTTTGTCCCTTTTTTAGTCTAGTTTTTGCAGATATTCTTTTGTCAATTTTCTTTCCTTTTTAGAGAAGCTAAAGTGGCAGATAATCTAGTGATATTTCTTGTCATTTTGTCAAGGTTCTTGTTTTCTATGGTTACTTTTTTATTTTGTTATAGGTAAATACATGATAAAATAGGTTGTCAACAAATATTTTTTCCGTCATTGTTGCTTTGACGAACTTAACACTGTAGGAAACATTGTTAGATATATATTAAACTCCTATGTTGCATAGGCAATGATTTAAAAATCTATATAAATGAAGTATCTAGAATCATTAGCTGAATGTGAGTAATCACAAGGTGTGAACATCTTCCCAGATCTATAGAAGGCCATAAATATGCACACAATGTGTATTCATGCACTGTACGAACAAAAAATAGAAGCATTTACATAATGTAATGAGAGTACCATGACATGGAAAAGCCATCAATGTTAAGAGCCTGTTTTCTGCTTGTGTAGTAAGTAACTTCTCCATGTGATGATTTTCTTTTGTCCCCAGTCAGCCTATGGTGATGTGCCGACAGTGTCCTGGCTACAGGAGGGAGGTCAGTCAGGTGCTGTTTGCTACAGGTTCCAACTACTGGCTCCCTTGTCAGCCAGCCCCACCTTCTATACCTCCTCCACCCAAACCAGCAACTGAGGAGGGGTCTGCAACGCCCACAGGGGAGCAGCCTTCAACATCCTCTGCCATCCCCTCGGGTGATTATGGGTGTATATAAGATGGGAAGATCAGTTTGCTAAAGTTAGACTTTTCACTTAATGGCAAATTGCAGGGTACAGCGTTCTGTTATAATCCTAATAACAAAAGCTATAAGCAGGATTTACAGTGTGTTCTGTAAATGCATCTGAAAACCCACTTTAGCACAACTGAAGATCCTCTTGCCTTCCGTTCACGTCTTAGCTCTCGTCGAAAACCCTTTTCTGCTCCTGTCCTGTCTGCAGCTTCTCAGGAGTACCGCTGCCTCCCTCAGGGCTGCCATCTCATCTGCACCTGCTGCCTCCAGCCAATGCCAGACAGACGGCCCGAGCCAAACAGCGAGCCGGTTATCGCTCAACGATGTGAGTGGTTCTTGTTAGTCTCTCTGCAGAGATGTAATGTAATGTGGCTGATACAATTATTCTGTCATTCAGAAAACTGCATCTAATTAGAGTTAAGTAGAAATTTAGTTAATATAGGACTAACTAAAATGCATAGATCATATAAGCCAGTCAGTGCTGATAGACTTTAAATTGTGTAACTTTGCCATGCGTTCACGTGTGTGGCTAGATTGTCGTACAAACCCTATTATACACCTCGTGCTGTGTGTTGACAGGTGTGCTGTGCCAGCGACCCTTCTGTCATATGTACTGGGGTTGCCAGAGGATCGGCTGTCAAGGCTGCCTGGCTCGATTCAGCGGTATGTATCTGTTTCAGCCAAACAGCCCCAGGGGATCTCCACTGTTGGGCTTATTGCTGGGTAGTAGGCTTCGACCAGTAAGGGATATTTTTGGGCTGATGGTAATATACCTTTTTAATTGAAGGGGCTGATTCCCAAATAGTGTCCAAATCTAATATCTGTAATTGTGATGATTGTCAGCCTTTATAAGATTATGAGCACAGTCTGTTTCCCACAAACGTTTTCCTGCATATTTGTGTGAAAGAAATGTCAGCAGACTAACAGTAGGTGCTTTTAGAACAAGCGGAGTATAGCATGTACGCATGTAATCACTAAATGTGCATCATAATTTAGGTATCCCACTTTAAGTAATGATAATGTAATGACAAGATACAGTTTTAGTTTAAAAGTTCCATACACAGTTCAGCAGTAATGGAGGGCGACTCAGTGATTCATGTCCAGTGTGGAGGAAACACGCTTTAGAACTCTGTGATATACACTGCTGTTCAAAAGTTTGGAATGAGCTATATTATTATATTAATGTTTTTCTACTTTCATTTAATAATGACTATTGAAACAGACATTAAAACGGTATTATTCAGACACACAAAAACGTTTTGGAAGAAGGATTAAACAATTCAAACTTGTGTTGCATGACAGGGTAGAATACTGTTGCAACTTTGATTCACGATTTTCCACTCCAGAAAAGCATAAGTTATGATCATCATTGAACCACAACGGTGCAATTGGGCAATTCATATTTTGGGAAGCTGTTTTTCTTTTGGCTCACTGCAGTCTACTCGGTGGTTGGATTGAATAGTTTAAAACATATACTATGTTCAGCTCATTGTGTTAACCCTATGCTAACCTTCTCTTCCTATTGTGAAGTTTAAAGAACATCTTAGTTCATGCAACACGTCTGTTAATTCCAGCTTGCTAAAGGCATTATTGTGCACTTGACACTAGAACAGGAAACTGCTTTAAATCTGCTCAGTTTCTGATGCTGAGCTTTCAGTGTCTTTTAGCAATGACTAGTGGTTTCTCCTATCCTTATTGAGCTGGTGCTAAGAGATGTCTTTGTCTCTTTTTGCCTTTCAGTTGTCAGTCTGGTTGAACCATTGCAGAGCGTTTTGTTCTCCATGTACAATTAAATTTCTTTTGCAAACCCTTCCTACAAAATAGCATTTATTTTTGTAAAGAGGGCTTTCACCAACCTAAATCCATTCAGTCATCTGACTATACTGAATCAAGCTTTTTTGGCAGGAGAATCCAAACTTTTAAAAGGATGCTCAACTTTTTTTTTTTTTAAGTGTCTAAATGTTTGACAGTTCAAATCCAGCAATTTTTCTTTTTTTTCAGAGCTCAATCTGACAGATAAATGCCTGGATGGTGCGCTGAACAACAATAACTATGAATCGGAGATCCTCCAGGTAAGATGTTAATTATATTTGTTTGTATATTAGAATGCATTGTGTGTTTAAGTCATTGGTAGAGCTTACTATTTATAACATGGGTAGTTGATTCTAAGTGCTGCCAAAAGTATTTACATTCATGATGCTCTAAAACACTACTCTTTGGATCTGTGTAATAATAAGTAAGATCTCCAGATTACAAAAAAACAACTTTATCAGCTAAAGCTTATACTAGCAAACAGTAGACTCCACTTACAACCCATGGTAAGAACGTCAAGCGCTTGAAAACATGCCTGCACCTACCTGTTATACATTCAACGTTAAGATGCTGCTGTTTGTGTGCTTCCATCCTTCCACCAGAACTACCTGTCTTCCAGAGGGAAGTCATGGAGCGATCTGCTCCAGGAGTCTTTGCAGGCCTTCCAGCAGGGAAACTACTATCTGTCAGGTGAGCCTTCAGATCAACACCCATGGGCACGTAGTGGTGGGCTTTGAAGTCCACTCTGTCACATAAAGAGAAAGAGTTGTAATATCCTTGACTCCGTCTCTAGATTGGCGTATCTCTCCCAATGCCATCCTGTGCTACTGCTGCGGCCTGCGAGCATTCAAGGAGTTGGCCTACAAGTACAGACAGAACATCCCTTCGCCTGAACTGCCAGGTCAGACCAAAACATTTTTTAATGCCATTTCAGACTTTTACACAAAAAAAAAATATTTTTAGGATAAGATTTTCCCTTATCCGAAATGTTCACGTTATATCCATGTAATCAATCTATTTGATATACTTCCTCAGCTGCTGTAACATCTCGTCCCGACTGTTACTGGGGACGCAACTGTCGTACGCAGGTGAAGGCGCATCATGCAATGTAAGTCTTTTTACATATAAAGAACCACATAAACACATTTAGAATCCAGAGTCATACGGGAGAATTGTGGTTTCAACTGCCATCAGTGAAACTGCATAATTGACCCCAGTGATATGTTTCCTAGTGGGGAAAAATGTCATATCTTAAAATGTTGCAGACAATATATTTCTCCTCTCCTGTATTTACTAACTCACTTGTCTTGCTTCTGTGCTATACTATTTGTTATACAGTAGAAGTTCACTCGCATGCACTAATCAAAAGTGAATGGACTATAACACAAACAAGCATCATCATGGTCATCATATGAAATTATAAATGTTGCTATCTATCTATCTATCTATCTATCTATCTATCTATCTATCTATCTATCTATCTCACTTGTTTTAAGAAATTACACAGTTGTAAAATAGATTCTGAGCAGCTTTTTTTTTTTTTTATATGTATATACTTTTCACAGACTCCTGTGCATTTATTTTGAAAAGCCAAACCATATAGCATGTTCTACAAGCCAGCTTGGTGATATCATCGCAGTTATTTGTTTTTGTGCCATGTTACCGCTGAGTCTTCAGGTTATTGAGTCATAAATCTATTGTAAATGGTTCTGGCTATATTTTAGACAGACGTGACAGAGAGATGCTGGGTGCCAACCCTGTGCATGTTGTTCAGTTATTTTACCACGAGAGGGAGTCCTTGTATAAACTGGGTCCTATAGAGCCTCATGTCTGCTGTTTTGAAGACCTGTATGATAAGCTTCATCTCATCTCTCTGGCTTTGTGTTTTTACATGCAGCTCTGTATTTATCTGGTTTATTTTCTTTATTTTAATTTCAGGAAATTCAACCACATATGTGAGCAGACACGTTTCAAGAGCTGAAGGAGCAGACTGGTTTGTGTCTCCACCCAAGTGTCAAATGAAGATAACGGAGCATCTCGTGTTAAGTTTTGTTGTGTCCATTGTAGCTAAATGCCTTCCAGATGTTATGCAATAACTTAATACAGAAATTACAATCATTATCCATTTACAATAGTGACCAGTGTCTTATGTGACACAGGGGCTGTGTGACAGAATGCTATGCACAATAACCTAAAAGTTCAGTGTTTACTAAAGGTTTAAACTGATTTTAAACTGACGGTAAGAGCATTTAACACCAGCCACCATTTAAATTTAGATGCATTTGTCGGTGGCTCATGCATTTGCCAAGTTTACCTGGTGAACAGCAACCAAATTTGAGAGTAATTGATGAGTTGTTGGTTCAAAATACTTCCTGATATGTCCTCCACCCTATTTGACAAAAATGTTTTCTCAGATTAAGAGCGAATGAGGCAATCTTTATGGATTAAGGCCATTTATGTATGCTTGCACATGTTGGTGAGATTGTTTTGTATTTTGTCTCCTCCAGCCTTGGTAATTGAGGCTTTAAACACCTTGTGTACATTAACCTTCTTTAATTGTGATATATTTTAACAGTCTTATTACATGTTGAGTTAAGAATTCAGGGCTTCCTACATCATGTTGAATTACAGTAATAGTGATTCTAGTGCTACAGTTTCGGGCCGAGACCCAATCGGTTTCCAAGATCCAACCTTTGGACTACATTATAAAGTGTGAAAGTCTCACCTCTGAGGGACATTTCTTGTTTTGCCAGTGCATTACTGTGTTCCTAGACCAGGGCAAAAAGCCACGACAAAACCCTGCATACATACTAGGGTAGATTTATAATCCCATGTGATATTTGTAGAGGATTGGGAAGGGGATCAATGTGTTGTGACGCTGTCAGAGGGCATGGGGGCCTCTGTTGTATGCTTTTCTCTGGATAATCATCTCCAAGGTGATTAAGTTGTAGACGGGACGCTTTCTCTGAACCTTACAGTAACGGCTGAGCTGTGATGAAATGCACAGACTCTTGAGAGGAAAAAATAGGTTGCACTCCAAGCAACCAGTAATGGTTGAATATAACAAAGGGGATGTTGCTTTTAGTAGCCTGTAGAGTAGTAGAGAATATATACTCTTGCAGAATCAACAGTTCATAGAATCGTGCCAATACAAACACAGCACTATGTTCTGTAGTCATTTGTGTTTTCAATTATAGATGTTCTAGCTTACCTAGCCAGAATGTCGATAGAGGTTTATTCCGATAGGAGACTTTTGTGTTTGGTTGGATTTTCTCTGGTTCCTCAGGTACACATAGCTGCCGTTTTTGTTGTTTTGATTGCAGGTTAACTATTTTTGGTGGTTAGAAAATTCAGTGTCAATATGTCACTTAACATTCATGTTGTCTCATGTATGACCATCATCACCCAAGTGTCAGTAAGTCCCCATAATGCAAACATGCACAGCTAGTATTGATGTCTACTGCAAAAAAGAAATTGACAAATCAGCCTTTGGTTTTTTTGGACATTAGTTTCACTGTATTGAAATATGAGGATGAAGTAATAACCTTGAAGATTTTTTGCAGGATCACTGTTGGTGTGTAGAATGGGGGACTATAAAATGTTAAAAGCCAGTTTTAGCTTAGACCATCAGTTGGTTTTAGATGATATCTGCACATAGCTTGTCACACATAAACAAAGGCTTATTTTTAAGCCTTCAATCTTGGAGCTTTTTCATCCAGCGTATGGGATGTCGATCCTCTGGTTCATAATATATGATGTGTAATCATATGAAGAGTTTCATTCCAAAATTAGATGTCCATCATCAGGAAGAAAAATATAACTTTTTTTTCTTCTTTTTTTTTAAAGGACATCTGTGATAGTTTAATGAAATTGTGCATTTTTTATTATATAGTATTCGTAACATTAGCCATAGTAAATATGGATACAATTTGTGTTTTTTTTTTTAGAATGTAGTTATTCATATTTTCCTTCAAAGACTCTGTGGAAAAAATGGGATTTTGAATGTGCACTTTCCTGGCCTCTGCAAGTTAGTTAAGTGCAGTTAATGTGTGGTGTTTGCAAGGTGGTTTAAGTGTGTTATTTTTTTATTTTTCTACCCACTCCGTCATGGTGAGTCCACACTGGCATTCCTTAGCGGCTCAGGCCCTCAGCACAAGCCCCGTCGATCCCCCGACAGAGTGGCTGGGTTTTAATTATTCCCTACCGGAGATCTAGGCACCCTAAGCCAACAACAGTCCCAAGCCGCTCCAATCAGGAATTGGTAATAAAGAGGTTTTGAAGGAGTGCTCTGCAATCTCCCTGGGGTGGGGTGTGGCAGGGCATGTCGTATACTGATATTTACTCACTTTTTGTGCAAAAGTCTGGACCAGGCTGCTCAGCAGTATGGAAGAGGCAGGTTTCATTCTACCTCATCACAACTCCCAGAAATATGGGAGACTGAACAGGCATCAGTCACATTCACATCAGTTCAAAGCTGAGCACACATCACAATGTGAGGGATGGAAGTCCTTACTGATGGTGCCTGTAAACTTTGTATGCAATGCACTATTTGAACAGTTAGTCTAGAGTACTTGAGTTCTAGTTTCAATTGCTATAGAGAAGCACTAGGCACATTTAAAAATGTTGTGAGGACTTGTGTTTGAGAAATATGTATGAGAGTTTGATGAATGCCTCTTGACCCTTTTATGTTGTATTAGCAATGCTAAAATCCTTTTGAAATGCATACAGATCGGATTTGCTGATTAGATTAAAAGACGGATATATCCGTCTGTAGAAACTGACTTGCTTTTGACAGTACCTCGACTTAAAAATGTGTCTTACTGTTACTTCTCTTGGATTTTTTAGCTTCTGTGTTTCTTTCCATGTATATCTTTGACACACAGAAGGTTGCTTTCATTTTCATCTGATGGTGGAATGTTTCTGTATTCGCCTTAAATAAATTTTAAAGGGATACATCTGTATTTTCAGAATCATAATCCAGTTTATTGCTCAGTAGGTTTTCACACAAAGAATTTACTTTTTTTTTCAACCCTATTTTCCAATGTTTGTGTCCTAGTGACCAATGGGGGTCAACTTTTTTTTTAATTGGTCCAGTACTGAGCGAAAGAGCTGCAGATGCAAAACAGACTGCAGAGTAATCCTCCCAGGGAATTGCGGACAGTCAATGTACGTCCACTAAAAGTGCTAGTTTTTGCCAATCACTAGCTCAAATTGTTATTGTCTGACATTATGGAAAGGACCCTACAGAGAAATAAAACCTTTTTCTTAAATCTTTTGCGGTTTGTTTGGTTTGTATTGTGTCTAACCCAAGTCTCGCTCAAGGAGAAGTCTCATTCTGAAATATTTACAGGGGTCACTAATAGGCAGACCGCTGTCTGGGTCCGGACCCAGACCGAAAACCGTAAAGTATGGCAAAAAGTCAGAATAGTATTTTGGAAAAAATCATTAATAAGCCACTGTCTATTACGTCTAAAAAGGAGGAAAGTAATGAAAAGTCACAATATAGTATGCCATAGAATAGTCATAGTATAGTGTATCGTAAAAATGTAAAAAAAAAAATGGATAGTAAAGAATGCCATCAATAGTCTCACTATAGTATGCCATAGCAATGTAAAAAAGTCATAGTATGTCATTGAGTCAGTGTATTATTCAATAAAAGTGTCACAAAAATGCTGTATAATATATTATTTTTCCATGTTATAGTCCGTATAATATGTGATCTCATTAAAAAGACATGGTATGCTATTACATAAACAATGCATAAGAGTCATAATAGTCATAAAAGACTCATAGTAAAGCATGTCATAAAGTCACAGTATGGTATGGTCTAAAAAGTCATAAATATTGTTAGTCATAGTATAGCATGACACTAAAAATGTATTCAACAAAGTTATGGTATAGATGCATATGTATAAGCATTTGTCGGTGTAGATGTGCATGTATGTAAAGGTTAGCATTTATACTCGCTATAAGCTAAACTAGTGATACTAATACTACGGTTTTGATTATTTACAATTTATTTTATTAGGTTTATTTAAGTCAAGACATGTTCTGTTGTGTTGAAAATGCAAAGTAAAAAGTAAAAAAAAAAAGTTATGGTATAGTATGACAAAGTAATTGTCATGGCATAAGAAAGTCATAGGATATTTCATAAAAAAAAGTCAGTGTAGTATGTCACAAAAAATGTCTTAAAGTAAAAAAAAAAGGCATATTATGGTATGTCTTAATATCAATACAGTATAGTATGGCATAAAAAAGTATAGAATATCCTAAAAATGCTGGTTCAAGGAAACACCGCACCCGATCCTGACATCTGATTCTAATTTTGGTCTAACTTTGTTTGAGGTTCCTCTTACTGATTGTGTAACATCTTACATCAAATTAAAGGACACAGCATGTGAATAACATAGCCTTTATTAAAACGTAACATTAATTCATAACTCATTTTAAATACTCTTGTGATGGCTAGTTCTCTTTATACTACATACTAGTGAATATTAGTACACTATATGCTTTTACTTTATTTACTATACAATTACTATATTTATATTTCCCTTTGATAATCCAGTATCAGCCTTAGGAGTACATACGGTATGACAACACTGTTGCAACATTAATATTAATGTACGTTCTATGCTCTGCAGTACACTTTGGGGTAATAAGTATAAGCATTTGTTAGCCTGTGCTAAAAAGATAACCATATGAGGAACCACATTAAAAGGAAAAAGCAGAAAGCTGACACACGGCAGCTGTTGAAAGCAAAGTGCAATGTTTGGAGTATTAGAATTCACTGAAGAGCATCAAACTGGGTAATAAATGTTGTTTAAAAAGTGTTCCTAAGAGTTGAGGGTTCTGGAGTACTCGCTCAGAAAATACTTTTTTGTTCATGTTTGCAATCAGTTATCTTTTCTTTTTTTTTTTTAAAAACACATAATACCACAGCACCCATTGCCATGGCACATTAAGCAGCATAATATTCCATCTTTGTCCAAACACAACTTAAAAAAAATGGAAAACAACTAGAGTGAGAAGACTATATTTACCAGCAGGAGGCTACAGTATATGTGGTAATCATTTTTGTAAAAGTTGATTTCAGAAATTAAAGACGTATGTTATATGTTACACAAAGTGAGTTCAGAAAGGCAAAACTGGCCCACTAGAGTCTCTGCTCTTTTCAACGACTTATAGCCCGTCTGGTCACATCTGGTTGGTCACACTGAACAGCACAGTGGACTGACTGAGAGACGGCTTGCTGTCATAGACTGTGCTGGACTCGGTCATGGTGGCGAGTGTGTTGGAAGAGAGTGGACCGACCCCTCCTGACACCTGGCTCCCCCATGGCCTCCACTCTGGTCTGGACCGCTGGCTCTGTGGGCTGAAGCTAGTGTTTCCAATGACAAGCTCCTTCCCCTCATATTTCCCCATCACCAATCCATTCAACACGGCAGAAGCAGAGATCTGGTCCAGGTGCTCAGCTGAGACAAGAGGCTGCCGGTCCTCCTCCTCAGAGATGGCAAACACTGGCACGCTGATGTGGTCACTCTCACCTGGGAAGTCACGCCTCTTTCCTGCCTGGCCGCTCTCAATCTGACACTGGCTGGAGGGAGAAGAGCCAGAGCTGGGTTCTGAGGGGGAGCCCTGGGCATGAGGAACCCCGGAGGCTTTAGTTGGGTCTGTCGTCCCGGAAAGCAGGCCGAAGCAAGGCCCCGTGAAGCGGGAGCGTCGCAGGTTGCTGGTGGAGTTGAGACGCCGTTGCCTCTGGGCGGGCTGCGAAAGAGGGTAGGAGGCATTGCTCATGGATGAGTCGGAGATAGTGCTGTTGTCTGCGTTAGCGTCCAGGTGAACATCCGAGAAGACCCTCCTGCTGTTCTCCCCTCTGCAGTCAGCTACCAAACCTGATGGAGTCTGGAATGATATGACATGAGATTTAGAAATTTAGACTTGTCACAGAAGAAAAAGCACAGGGTAATAATAATAATAACGCTAAAGATGTTTTAATTCCATTGAAGTATCTCAGCTAGCCACGCCGGTGAGCCAGCACTCACAATATCAGCACCATGTAACTTTTAAGACCGACATAGAACGCAGCCATTTCTAATGTTGAATTACACTTGTGCTTTTCATGCTATGATAAGCATACATGTCTGCAGTGAAAAAGGCCTGAATGACATAGATAAGCCAGTGCTATTCAAACTAACCATTCTGCATCTCTGAATACAAGAAGAGGAGACACATTTTAATCTTTAAAAAAATGTGTAGTTTAAATACTAGTGATTTAGGAAAAGAGGTGGTCGGAGTAGCCAAAAAAATTGAAAAAAGGTTTTCACTGAAAACAATACTTGAATAAGTTAAATAAAATAATGAAAAAAACACTGGCCCAGGAATTATTTTAAGCACAGATGGTCTTCCTCAGGTAAAAGGTAAAGCAGTGAACACACCTGAATTTATTGTGATAAAATGACAGGTCATCATCTTCTAATTATAAAACCTACAACATGTACACCAGACAATATTCCCAGTCTGTCTCTCAAAAGTGTGATCACAAAATATTACATTCATATTTTACTCTGTTAAGTACACCAATAAGTAATGTTTCTTTAAATTCAATTCGTTGCTTGTTGTCTTATATTTTATTGAGATTTGGCATCTTCGTCACAATTGCACTTGCGACATTGTGTTTCCATCTTTTTCTCAGAAATTATGGAAATAAAAAAGAGTATGACCTTCATCCGAGCTGTGAAAGCAGAGTTCTGTGCTTGCTTGCTTACGGAGAAGCTGTAACGAGCATCCTGGGCTTCTCTGTGCCCTTTCATCCATTCTATGCAAGATGTATCTGAGTCCTCCCTGACTCATTCAGTGTTTAAAGTGCCAGACAGCGCTCTTACGCATGTGTGGAGATAATGCTGGGACGTTTCACCATTAATGACCTATTAAATACATGAAATAAAAGCAATTTCTTTTTTTGAACGTGCATAATTTGGCCCCTACATTTTGGTCTCTCTTCATCAGGATACACAAAGCATGACTACTAAGATGCAAACCGCTCGTACAACGTTAGCGTGAATATTTACATTACGACAGAAAGCAGGAGTAGTATTAGTTTTGAAGCATGGTACACCATATGTATGCGTTCTTAAAGTTATTGTCATTAACACAACAGACGCACTTTGCTCTCTCAGCATCGTTTAGGAAACAGCTTGTTGATACTATTACATTCATTTCAAGTCTTAAAATCTAATTTTAGTTATATAAATGGATCACATAACAGGACAAAATAATCTGTCAATTATTACTAGACAGTTTGTTGCTTTATTTGTCCAGGTTCTGAGATATCCATATCTGAGATTTCTGCCTCCACCTCAGTAATATGTGAAAAAATAAATGTCTTTCCAAAGACCATGTCCTTTTTACTCTCTAGATAATGTTGACAGCCTTATTTCAGTAGTAACACAGGAAGTTAGTTAAAAATATTTGTACTTTTGGTGAACTGAACTTTAAGTCAAGTAAGAATACCTGATTAAGACAACTCCAGAGACAAGATAAACTAATTAAATTTAAACTAATTAACTGAATATAGCACTGACCACTCCTCATCAACCTCACACATGCCATAAATGGTTCTGGGTGTGAAAACGTCAAAAGGTTCTAGTACTGACGCTGTCCACCAGCTTGGTGAAGGGACTGTTGGAGTTCCAGCTGCACCACTTCTTGTGCAGCTGAGGTAGTGGAGGGAGGAAGTCCTGGAAGGTGCGTACACTCCACGCTCTCGGTCTGACACAGCCAACGCTGCCGTCCTTGGCAGACCTGGTACCAGCAGGTGAGGTGCTGGAGTCTGGTGAGGGCCAATCACCTGCAGAGCTGGGACCGGTGTCACTGTGACGAAGAAACCTCTCCCTCTGCTAAAACAGATTGAATAAATGTATAAATTAAACTGAGTAGTCTGGCCCTGTAGGGCTTTTAAACAAGACGACATGCTACTCTATGCATTGACAAGCGTCATTTTATTGACCGACTTTTTTCAATTAAGGAATCGCTTTTTAAAAATATTGTTTCCTAATATAAAGGACAACCTTTCTTCCAGGAAGGCACGTGACCTGCAATTTGTACCTGCACCAGCAAACATTTACCCTGTATTTGGCAGGTGACTGGTGCCAATTTCATTCCTGCTCTCAAACAGTAAGAACATTACTTTTTATTGCCAAACACTTAAATTGCTGTCAACTAGATGCAGCACTCACATAGTAGTATCACTGCATGCAGCAACATGGTCTTTATGGTAGGGGTATTAGGAATTGACTAGCAGCCAGTCTGCTGATTGCACCTTCTACATTTCCTCCCAACACCTGAATTTCTCCCTGCAGACTGTGTTGTGTTCTGCATTAATGGATTAACAAGAAGGAACTGTGCCGATTAGCTTGGACCGCTCAGTCACAAAACCAGCGGGCCAAGCATTTGTGGCTCACGTACCAATCTCAAATCATTATTTATTAAGTAAAGTAAAGCCATCAACAGAACAGCAGGGGGTTTGGATTGATTTCAGTCCTTTGTGATGTTGTGTATGCACACCTCTTACCATCTGAACTGTACATTACAGGTCCAAACAAATTACTATTTGAGAGGGCACTTTACTTAAGAGTTGTATAGGTCATATTTGCTAAAGCAACCAGGACAGTCTAATTGACAGGGTAGATGTGCAAAGGCGATGTTATCCTTCCTGATCGGTCAGCTGCTGTTGATTGGGGGAGGGGGAAGGTTTTAGGGGTTGCAACCATCAGACAGAGAATGAGTCCAGATAATCCTTTACACAGAGTCACTAGCAGCTAGCTTTGTCTAGACAAGAATTAGCTAGGGGTTTAAAGAAAATTTTCTTTTAGTCACTAAAGCTCTACAAACACAATGGTAACTTTTAGATTTGACACACGAGGTGAAAAATCAGCCACCTAACAGTCGCTTGAAAGCCATGGTCCCAAAGGTGTTGTCTAAGACCCTTAAGAAGCGCCTGGAGAAGCTTGACACTCCCCAGAAAAACAGAAACAGTTGACTTAAGTCTGTTGAATTTAGGATTGCAAGGAATGTACAAGACCTTTTTGATCCAGACTTCTCTTGATCCAGGTTTTAAAGTATTCTCGTCGCTTTATTGTCACTAAATCGAAGCTCTCTATCAAAGGGGTCTTTTGCAACAAAATGTTATCAAATGGGGGTTCATGGCTAAATGCATATCTACATATTTGTGGAGGGGGGGGGCCTTGAAAATACCACGCTAACATGGAAGTCCACCTAGCAATGACATTGAGAAGATGAATTTGGTATTTTCCAGTGACCCTAGCTGCTGTTAGCCAAAGCAGCATTTCTCAAACATTATTTACATGGACGTCTACATCGAGGACACACACAGGCAGACCACACACTGTGTGCCAAAGCGTGCATGACACACACAGACACACACACACACACAATTGGAGCTGGGAATCTGGCCCTGTAGATAATACTCCATTAGCCTAGGCTGCAAAAAAGCTTGCCAGTCCTTCAAAAAGCTGCCAGAGCTGTTTTATGCCAACTCTTATTCTAAGAGAATACAAAAGAGAGCAGAGGAAAAAACATGCTTGGTTGAACTGTTTTTTAACCCTTCTACCATCTGTTAATTATACTAATTTCCCATTTTTGTCCTCATAGGTTTCATAGTTTTAGTCTATAAAATGGTGTCAGTCTTATTCAAAGCAATTAATGCCCTGTCCCCTCTGATGTTCATAGGTTCAGGGATAATTTCCTCAAAGCGAGGAGATCACCCACAGCTAGTTTGGCCATGAGATCAAAAAGACAGTTTCACTCTCCACTGTATAGCATCAAGACTACTTTCAGATAAAACTTGTGTTGAGATATTTTAGTCTGGACCAAAGTGGTGGACCAATCGACTGACTGAAATTGCCATCCATAGAGCCCCGTCATTAGCATGTAGATTTTATGCCTCGTGAATGTTTGGAGTAAGATAAGTCCTAACTAGGTGATAACATAGACAACTGTATTAAACTGGAAACCTGCATGAAACTGTGCCTTACCGTGTGAGGTGAGAAGGGTAGCCTGATTGGGCTAGTGGCTGAAGATACAATGAAAACCTCATCTGCACCAAGGTCGAGTTCAGTCAAACCGCTGCAGGAAAGGTCCAACTCTGCACTTTGAGAAATGTCACCGCCTGTACTGCCTGCAAAAACAGAGAAAAGTAGACACAAAATAAATTAAGAGTATTAATGACATGGCCATTTTTTATAGTTTTATTGAACTACAATGCTTTCTGCAATAGTACAAATGGGTTGGAGTACACAGCAGTTTCATATCAACATTGTAATTGTGTGTACATTTAAACTTTGTACATTATAACAGCTTTCACCATTGAAATGTAATTTGTACTAATGCGTAACATTGAGTTAATGCTCCCTACTTCTTTAAGTAAGGACTGTTTGCCATTTAGAAAAACAGCCGAGCTTATGGTGTTGTACTGCATTTAAATGGTTCAATGAAACAACATGCAGAGTAGGCTAATCTCAACTCCTGTTTATAAGCAATGTGTTTTGGTGTAAACTCCTTACACCGTGACTGGAGCACACAGAGAGGGGGACTGTACTCCCCTGTTGTTCAAACTACTCCCAGGCTGCTTTGTGGGTTAAATGCCACAACCCACAAATCTCCCAGCCTGGGTTCAGTCCCACTGAGAGAGAGAGAGAGAGAAGCCTTTGGATTGTTCCAGGATCAAGCTTGTGTGCTGCTCCTAAACTAATGCAACTTCCCTTTCCATTGAAAACTCTACAGACCCAACCAGAGTCCACAGACGGTTCCTCATTTTCTTTTAATTTAAAGTTATACTGTACAACATATTTATAACGCAATAGTGATGTGGAGCCTGCAACGCTCAGCATTTGGTAAATCTTTCCCGGGAAAACTCCTGGAAGAAAAGTTGTTGGCAAATTGCTTGTATTGAATAAAAGAAGAAATTGGCAGTTAGCATGGGCAGAGATAACCACCATCAATGAACATACAAAAGAAAGAGCACCACCTAGAGATACACACCAGCAGAAAATCACAGCAATTAAGGCACATTCCTCAAACCCCAGGCCTTCACTTTTAAACAGCACTAAAACTTTAGCAGATCAGTGCTTTGCCAGGAAATGAATTAATGGTAGATTTATATTCCTGAAAGTATTATTATCATTCCTAAAATTATTCTAGTCAAAAGTCTTAACATGTTATGTAAATATAAATCAAAATGTATGACATCCACAGTATTGTGCATTTTATGGGCTTTGGGTTTGCTGCAATGCCTCTTAGTCATACAGTATATCTTAGGAATGTTTAAATATGTTCATCATCAATACAGTACCTTTAAGTTTTGCAACAGCAATCCAATATATCAATCGATCCATTGTGTGTGTGTGCATTCATGTGTGTGCAGGTGTATGTCGTCCTAACCTGTGTGTGGCGGGCTGTCATTGTTGTTGTCCTGCTCTGTGGTTACTTCCAGGTTGCTCTGATTCTCAGCAATCAGCTGAAGCTCGCTGACTTCAGCCACGATGTTCTGGACTCCCTCTGGCACCTACAACACCAGCATAGAGCAGACCACCATTCAGTTAATCCACCATGCATCATCATACCACCAAACATGTTAAATACAGGTGTTCTCAGAGGGAATCAAGCCCCGAAGCCAACCAAAGCAATGTCTCGGTTATATGTCTCATATAATGGCGTATGTTTCATTATTTGGAAACATGAAGAAAATGTGCATACATGAGCTTCACTGAATCCATTAGACAACTATAAAAGATTCAGGTGTATTATTCTAGTAGCCTTGAGCTACTAGCCTCAAGCAGAGATCAGGAGTTGGCTACAGAGGTCTGCAAAGCTCACATCTTTAATACAGCCTCAATTTTTGTAATTTTCAAACATGCATCTCTCTTTAGAGCCAAACAACCCTGACTCAAGTGGCATTACTTGAGGTCATTCATCAGATTTCACACAGCGTTCTGTAGAGCCACAAAAGGCTTCATACAGCTGTTTTCACATATGCAGTCGTTCTCCCAAACACCTGTAAACAGACCCTTTAATTAAATGTATTTTTGTTGAATCAGTATTCTGAAAAAATCAGTAAGGACATTGATTTGTTGATCATGTTTAATATTGGTTTCGAAATTAGCAATATAAAGTACTGTGATGCAAGATGTTATTGCTACTAAGACACATCCAGCAGGGATAATGAGAGCTAACAGGCTTTAACATTATTGATATACAGGCCTTGTGTCAACTGCCAAAATGTTCCTCCTCTGAGAAAATCTGAAAAATTGTCTAAATCTAAATACCACTAAGTACCAATTCCAGCAGTTTACAACTCAATCTTTCATGATGTAAATCACAATAAACTGCTTCATCATCAGGTAGATCATCCTTTGTTTACAAACTGTATGATCTGATGTGAACCTTAGGTGGTGCTGCTTTGTGAGGTGTGGAGGGGCAGTGCTACAGCAGTAGACTTCACGGGCAAAGAATGTTAAATATTAAATCCAGTGATCCTAGATAAAGCTCTGTTTTCAGAGGAATGTCTAACTGACAAAATAAGCAATAGAGAGAAGAAGACACATAGGGCAGGCAAGAAAGTGACATGTAGAGAGGACAAAAGGGAGAAGATATGGGAAGAAAGAGGGAGTTACACGGTAGTGTCCGTACCTCAGAGTTGCTGGATGCACAGGAGCTTGCTCTTTTTGGACACAGTTTGGGTCTGGAAACATACAGTACCACAGCAATTTAGTTTATAATTAAAGACGCATCCAAAACCACACTTCGCAGAGTTTTCCCAAGTATAAAAAAATCCCTCTGGTGTTCACAATCTGACCAGAAATGTAAAAATGGACACTATCCCTTACAACTGTACTTAAGATTGAGCTTTTTTACATAGTAACCACCTCACTCAAAATGTAATCGCTCCAACATAACCGTGGCTATTTCCCCTAAATAGTTGCTCTATTGTGGTGTTGGATGATGAAAGTGAATGCACCACATTCACACATGCCACAACTAGCAGTTCACAGTGGTTGGTATGCTTTTATTCTTTCTGAAGGGAAGCACGGCTGTCACTTTCTCCCTGCCGATAGCTATATCAAGTATTTGCTTCCACAGAATACAAATATATTATTTTATAACTGAGAAACTAACCAATATCACTTGTCTACTATTTCCTGTTCTGTTCTTTAGTCCACATGACCCAATGAAGCATGCAGAAATGCAAGTCTTATTAAAAATTACTCTTGCAGCTGAATGAGTTCATTACCAGCCGCCGGTCAACTGAGGGCAACCCCTGCTATGGCTCTCATCCTTTTTGGCTGTTTTCTGACCAGAGGGGACCTTGGGAGTTATTGCTGCTTTAAACTTGCAAGATCTTGTTGTTTTCCAGTTATTTCTGTGAACTCGTTTAAATTAATAGGGAACAACTGAATGAGGAAAAAAAACAAACAGCTACTGAGGCTGCTCGTGAGTTTCTATGTAATGCATTTCCTAGCTTTTGAATGGCTGGTGTTGCTAATTACACTTTCATTTTATTGAACACGTGTTTCCAATTTCCCTTTCATTAATAGTGAGAACCTGTGGAGTTATTGTACCTAATGGATGAGTTGGAGACACTGAGCTCCATTTGAAATGAACACAAATCATATATTTAACAGGGGTGTTTCACACAACAAGCCGAATACTAAGTCTGACACAAATCTAAACCTTCCTGGATTTTTAATCTATCTGGACTAGTAGGGTAAAACAGTCTGCTTGTTAGAACAGATAGTATTACAAACCTCCAAACTTAACCCCTCAGCCTGTGTTCATTGTCCCCTGGGATGGCCAAGAGGGAACAGCTTGTAAATTACACCTTTTGATTGTCTGACAATGCTATCGGTACCAAACTCACATTGAGTTTTAATTCTCCTTGTTGTCCCCGTTTCCCCGCCCATTCACTTTCATGCAGCCTATGTGTTTTTGTGTGCTGGAATTGATGCCAGGTGCTGTACCTTGAATGCCCCGCTGTCTATGGTGAGAATGCTCCACATCAAGGAAGCCGCACAGTTGCAACCAAACCCAACTAATCACCAAGGGTCACCACATCAGGGACTGACGCTTCCAGCTGAGTCAACATAACAAGGTGGTGATTGTGTATGTGCAAGTGTGTACATCACTGTGTGTGTGTACTGTTATACCAGCCCATTTTCATTCATGGGAGAAATCCTAGATAAGAATTTTGTCAGGAGAATAAAAGCTAAGGACTCAGTTAAATTGAGTTTATGTTTCAAAAAAGCAAGAAAAGAATTTGAATGGATAAAAATGGACGGAATCCACCCAAAGATTATTAGGCGTCATCCTCCGGATATAGACATAAATGTCTATACCGGAGTTCAAGGCAATAAAATCTGAATGTTGCTGAATGTTAATCTGAACTAAAATGTCAACCCGTTGATGACAATAGAGGAAAAGTAAAGGGATCATCAGAGTCACTAAACTTGCAGTGACTCTGATGATCCCCATTTGCTAGTTTTAGTTAAAAAAAATAAATAAAACTTAACTGGAAAAGCTGCAATACATATTAGTTTTCATATTGCTTCGGAAAAATGACCTACCATATCTCCAGGGGGTTCATTTTTATGAATCATGACTCACCTAGTGGCTGATTTCTGGCTTTTATAACTACTTCACAGCTTTTATTTTATTTGTACATTATGAAATGTGCGTTTGGTCTGGAAAATGCAGCTCATTAGTAGCAAATAGAAGGCAATAACCATATTTGAGTTGACCTTAATCTGACCATCTGGCTATTGTCCCTAATCTATTTTTCTATGCTATTTTTTATCTTATCATCCTATAAATAAAGTTATTATACTGCTGTTACCTGAATATGATGCAGAGGGCACTTGTAAGTATCATTGCGAAGAAGGCAGCTCCACTCACAGCAGCCAGCAAAGAATCTACCTTGCTGGCTGTGGGAGCAGAGGCACGCCGGTCCCCCCCTGGCTCAGTCAGGTTGTGGTAGTGGAAGAGAAGAGCGAAACCCCGGCCCCAGTGGGTGGTGGTGATGAGCTCCATGATGACCTCCACCATCTCCTGGCTGGAGCCGAAAACCAGCTGGCTGCTGGGAGGCCAGTTGGACCCACAGAACCTGGAGGAGAAGGTGATGAGGTCTGAGATGTAGAGAACATCGTGGGGGCAGGCGTCAAGCACCGAGTGCTGGGTTTCTGGGCTCACAGCTGGCGTCTCAGTGGAGTGTGGCGAGGCAAGGGTGGTCTCTTGCACAACTGTGCTTGGGTTAGAACTGGGACTGAGGTCTTCCCTGAGGTGAAACGAGGAGACGGAGTTGACAGTCTTGTCTTCTGGAGGCACAGCCCCAGGTAGAAGGAGGAGAGGGGAGGGAGACGGCGAAGAAAGGCCAGAGGAGGCATCGGCAGATCTTTTGGCAGAATTTGACACTTTGGCAATCTCCATCTTTGTGGACTGTTCCTGGACCACTACTTGCTTGACCTCGGCATCTTGGGAGGACTGCTGAGTTTTTGCGACATCCCCTACACTTTGAAACATGGGCTCTTTAGATACTGATGAAGCTTTATCTGCCGCTAAGCTGCCAGGAGCGAAAGTCACCTCTTTGTCTGCTGCTTCTTCCTCTGCAAAATTAGAGAAAGCAGAGTACTGTGCAGCGGAGTCATGGTTTTCAAACACATCAAAGTCAAATATCTCCAGAATAAGCTGGTAATCAACAGGCACAAAGAACTGCCAAACACAGTGTGTCCCAGAGGAGTAGTTGTAGGGGAAGCCAGGGGACAGAATGAGGCCTTGGACGTCCACCACATCCACCTTGGCACCACAGTCAAAGTACACCTGCAATATGAGTCACATTAAGTTAGTCGTGTCATAATTTCAAACCTGCTTTTAAGAAATTACTAAAGAACTTCACACTTTAAGGTTTATTTCAGGTACTAACTGACACCCCTTCTCAGAGTGACAATTAATGCGATTCATTCAGCTCTACAGGAAGAGCTCAGCAAAAACACTGCCAGAGTTAGGGCTTTTCATTCCCCCTGGTGATTCCACCCATGCTAACATTTATGATATTCAAAAAAGTGTTGACCAGTATTATATTACATTCTGCCTAAATTCTAAGATGAGTCATGTTGTCAGATAATTGCCACTAAGTGATTAAGTTCTCTTTGTCAAAGGAACCAACAACCGAGGTACCTATCAGCAAATAATACACTTGACTTGTGGGCTGATTACTCACTAACATAAACCAGCTTTAAACTGAACTATTCAACTCTGCAGTTATGCCTTTATACCAAAGCCTGTGTTTTGCCTGTATTGCCTGCTTGGGTAACCCTGGGGAGGGTATTTCTTCAAACATGCTGGCTGTAATTCATCCCAGGTGTGTGGGGGACCTGAAATCTAAGCAGAGGCAGATGTGTGGCTGGGCCAGGGAGCTGAAGACCAGACCTTAGTAGGGGGCCTGCGTGTTTATGAGCTTTCCTTTTGGCCTCAGTTCTGGACTGTGGGAATGACCCAGACTGGCAGACCTCCATGCCAGACAGGTAGCAAACCAACACCCGCGGGCAACACTTGTGCTCTGGACTGGGCTAAAAGTATAAGGGATATGGAAGGGGAGAGGGCAACGGGGACACAAGAAAAGCGAAAGTCTATTGGAGCCAGACAGGCACTTTGATTGCTCCATGCACCATCTATTCCCATCTGAATGCATTTATCAAAGGAATTCCTCAGTCAGTAGATTTTCAGTAGCAAAATCGACATGCAATTTGAATCATGACTGGAAGAGAAGACCACTCACTTGGCCCTGCAGACATCAAGATTAAACTAAAATCCCTCTCCATAGTTGATACAGCTGACAACCTCACAGCCAGACAACAGCATATAACAGACACATGGGAGGTCAGAGAGGGCACGGAGGGCAGCATGACCTACGTAACTAAAGAAAATATGTGTGTGTTCTGTCGGGTGTTAGAAGTTAGATGTTGTAATTTTGTTCACACGTTGGAATTTAATTTAAAGAAAAGATCATCAAAAAGCACAACCTACCCTCCAAACCATTAGGCATACCACACAGTAGCAACAGGTCCACAGCCGAACTCGTACTTTCTTCAGACCTCTTTAAATTACATGATACACGATAATCAATTCAAGTGTGGCATGAGTGACATTACATGTAATGAAATGTTTGCTCATTTTTCTGCTAAATTGAATATTATATATGTTTTAAGTTACCACAATTCTGATGTAAATGTTGATCATTAAAGTCCGTTAAGATAGTTGTATTTTGCTGTTTTTCTCTGACATTTGGAAGCAATTACTTTGGCACATGGCATGCTACACTTGCACTGCCTACACACTTCCTAGAAATTAATGTACTACAGAAAAGAATTACATCGATGACATTTGAACGGGCCAAATGCCATTCCTGCTGAGGCCGAAGAGAGTAAGCCGATTTAGGGTTCACAGTGTTCGCAGCGAGGTTGCGCAATGAGGGGGAACCACTTCACAATATGGGGGCATAACAGGGGGAGGAGAAGGAAAGTGTGTCCTCTTTTAGGGCAAGAATGACCAGTGGTGAGAGAATGTATGTTTGTTCATACTGCTGCGTTGCCAGCCTTTCCTCAACCTCCCTTAAAGACTTCACTTAGTTTTCACCCTGTTTTTATTAAAAAGGTAAAAAAAAAATATCTGTTGCAAATAATGCTCATTTATGAATTAATAGTCTCTTGTAAGATGTGAAATCTTGCATCTGATGAAAGAGAACTGTGCCATAGACAGAGACTGTGTCATCAGGACGAGGCGGCCGGGAGGTCCCCAGCACCATGGGATGTGCATGCTAGACTTCACATGAAAGGGCCCCAAAGTGCCACAGTGTCAGATGGAAATGGGACATTCTTATAATGCCAAACATCGCGGTTCTGTTGCATCAGAGGCCGCTCCACTGGCAGGTCGCTAATTATTCAAGGATGCCTTTTCTCTTGGTGAAACAATGGGCCGCAGTGCCGTTTTGGTGAGCCACTCCACAAACAGGGGAAGGCAGATAATATTTTAATGAAGTGATGCTAATAAGTACAAGGCAAGCTGAAAGATTATATAAGAGCCGGCTGGTCATTATGTCCCAGTTGTGCCACTGACGGGGGCTTTCCTGGACAGAAGTAGATCAACTGAGCACATAATTGTCTGAAATGACTTGTTCAGTGAAACATCAGAGAAGCTGCTGTTATTACTTAGAGGCCCCTGACAAATGGTATTGTTCTATCGTTTTCACTCTGCGTCAGTACGTCTTTTAAAAAAAATTAAAAAAAACAAGGTGTTTCAATCACATTCCATGATGGGGTTTATATGTCTGTCTAATTACGACAGAAGCAAATTAAGATCCACTGAATGATGCTGTGGAGTTGATTTCTTTGTATAGTGCCATTGTATCAGAATATACTTTTTATTTAATTTAGACATAATTTATTGTTAAAAATATTATTTAAAACAATTTTAACCAGAATATGTATCTATGAGAGGTTGCATCCTATATAAAAGGCAGGATGTGGTCAGAAAAAAATATGAGAAATAAACATAAAAAGGAAAATAGTACTCTGTTACAAAAATAGAAATAAATAAAAATGTTGACCTCTCTTTGCAGTATAAAGGTGAACAAGCCAAAAAACAAACAGTGCTTGTCAGTACACCTTTATTTGACAAAACAGAAGTCTGACCTAACTGTTGGCTGTAACATGGATTTTTTTTAAACCACCCAGGCTGACGACACCGCTGTGAAAACTCGAGCTGGCTTCTGCTGAAGTACTGTTAAAACACACACATACACACATACACACCCCCACACAAACACACACCCACACACACACTCTCTGCCTCTCATGCACAAACAGCCCCGGACTGGCTCATAAACAGGCAGGCGGGCCCCTCAAAAGGGGTTAGGAATCCTCACCAGCCCTGTTTACTGGAGAAGAAAAGTGACACTGCTTCACAGGGTTAGTGCTTGAGCAGTAGCAGTTCAGGGTGCTTTACGATCACACCCAATTTCTCAGGTCTGGACCGATATCAAGATAGCACAGCTTTGTGGGCCAATAGTTTGGAGTCTGCACTGAATTCATTTTCCATTATCCTTAAATTTAATTAAGTAGTCTGACAGGGTTTGAGCTGTGTTTGAGATCTGAGTGATACAGATCTGAGGAGACACAATATCAAGGAAAATATGGTCCAAATTGTACTACATATTAGAACAGATATACAATGTGATTACAAAAATAAAAAAATGTTAGAATGGATGGTGTAAAATCAATGATAGGGATGAGACAGATCACAAATCAAATAAAAACCAGAGCTATTTGAGTTAAACAAGGAGTGCCACTAATTGGAATAAAAAGCACATTTTCTCAATGTGCAATAAATGAACAGGAATTGCACAAGTGAAAGATAAAGATACATACTTTCCAAACAGTAATGGAGAGCACACTGACACATGAGGTCAGTGCTTGCAGGGTACATGGAATACAGAAAAAGTGAGGAAACGGCTCTTATAAAAAAAAAAAACATTAGTTTCTCATATACCGATCACAAACTTTAACATGCAGCTAAAAAGAAGATTGGATGAGATCTTAGAGGGTTTTAGACAACTGAGTCAGCAGCTGCAACTCAATATCAGCAAGATGCCCCATTTGTTTTTGTTTTCTACTTTGTACAGCTGCCTCCAAATGCACAGAGAAAAAGCTCCTTGAGGTCATTTTCCACAGCTGTCAAAAGCGCTAATACTCGAGCCCAGGATTTATCACATAACTCCCCTGTGATGTCAATGCCTCTCCTCATGGGCTCATGTCAGTGGCTGTAGTTCAGGCCAGAGAAAGTTTACAAACAACTGGTGCGGCGGCCTGATTAAGCCCAGGCATTTCTAGGGTCGCCCTCATTGGCCACTGTAGTGCTGGCTCAGCACATTTACACCACTGCCTCGCACATCATGAGTGACTTATGAAAGGCCTCTTTGAGCCATTGCATGTTTGATCAACATTTTATTTACAGAGCCATCATAGACACGGAAAAGTGGAACGCTATAAATTGTTACCGCTGTGGTTCTCGAACTCGCACAGATATGCGACTGGGTGAGCAAGACGACAGGCAAATGCAGGCTCTCTCGTCCATGTTTGTCGTGTATTAACATATTTTCCTCTAAAAAAGTGCTGCTGATGCTGTGGTAGCTGTTAAAGCGGGTCTGTGGAACCCTGTGGTGAATCATGACCTTATCTTCACGGTGGTTTCAACCAGTTTGGAGAAATCATTTCCAGATTTTGGAATGTGATCCAGTGAATGCATCCATTATAATTAGTCTTTCGGCAGCACCTCAGTGAGAAGCCCAATCGTGGAGGCTAGCTAACTGTGTGACGCTGTTAAACTGCAAACAATCAGAGTCTTAATGGAGTAAACACCCTTTCAAAGTGAAACCACGGCATCAAAATTGTCAGTCAAGCTTATTTTTTTCTAAATCATCCCTGGCAACATTGATAACCCCTCAACTACAGCCTATTTCACCTACGCTGTTTTGATGCATTGAGCCCCAGTGTCTCATGTGTTAGCATTACATTCCAGTAACCAAGCTAAGCTTTCGATTTTTCTTCTGTTCGGAAGTTATTTCAAGAATCATTAAAGACTTCTAACCATCTGAATGAAAAAATAAAATTGCTCTGCTGTACAACAAGAACGATTTTTAACCTGGTCCTCAAGTTGCGACTATTTCCCATCAAGGAAGCCGGAAATTACATATTTCACATACACCATCTTTTTTTGAGTTAGAAAACAACAAAAAGTTAAAAATGTAAACCATGGCACCATAAAAATCGAAACTGGGGCATGTATATTTATAATTATATAACATAGACAGTATTGAAAAGTAAGCTTCTTTTCAATTAAACAACCTACTGCATCTGCTAATCAACCAGGGTAGAATGGCTTTCTATCCTATCTCATCTAAAGTCCAACAGCAGTTCACTGATACACAGGGACATGTTTGTCTGTTGACAGAATGTGTGTATCAGATTGTCAGATAATTCATGGGAGGAGTAAGCGAATTCACTGGGGTCCCACAACTCAATATAATTACAGATGAATGTCCCCTCTTTCCATTGTAAATAAAACCTTCCTAAAGACAGAGCGGAGCAACAAAACAAAGATAAAATTCACCCTCCCTT
This sequence comes from Ophiodon elongatus, assembly GCA_016806645.1. Taxonomy (NCBI): domain Eukaryota; kingdom Metazoa; phylum Chordata; class Actinopteri; order Perciformes; family Hexagrammidae; genus Ophiodon; species Ophiodon elongatus. The sequence goes on from JACSYO010001694.1 coordinate 1,388,020, forward strand.
GTCAACAGTACTGAATTGTTGTGGACTGACAGACTAGGATGCCTCCCATTTTTTTCTGAGGGGGATAGAATAAATTCCAAGCTTATTTATGCTGTTCCAAAAATCAACTTAATACAAAAGGGGAGCAGAGGACAAAGACATCATTTACCGTGCCCCCTCAGGCAGATAATTGCAAAGATAGTGAGCACCCTATGCACACAGGAACTAAAGCTGGAGACGCTGACAATTCAATATACCAAGGGCTTTTGTTGTCTAGTTCCAAGAATTGTGCTGCTGAGCCGCCATTCTCCATCAGCAGAAGAGGATGACTCTTGACAGTGTGGTCTTGATGTCCTATAAAGAGATCTGTCTGTGTCAAGGGTAATCCTTCTGTGTTTTGACACCAGCCACTGTCGCTAATGGGGACATTTTGGTGCATAAATCAAACACAAAAGAATATGGGATTGGGAGCCTGACTGGGTAATGCCGTTTACAGTTTGGACGCTTCGCTTCAATGACTCAACTACATTTGGCAGGAAATCACATAAAATATGAAGTACGTCCCTGATATTTTAAGAATGTTGTTGCTTATTTCCGTTTCCAAGACCACAGGAGATAACATAGCATATCTTTTCAGTGCGAGAGCCATTTGCCTATGCATTACAGAATGCTCCCGCTATCATATACAGTGTGATCTGATCTGAGCAATGGGAAATCACTTTTCCTTTCTTCATGAGCAAACTGAGGCCCATCTCTGCCGCTGTCTATGTAAACATTACTGTTCCAGGCAGCTCACAATGTACATTAACAAGTCCTGTCATCCTTAGTCACATGTGTAGTTACTCACATGGTGCAGGTATCCATATATACCAAATGATAGAACGACACCTCAGGTTATGGCATCAAAACAATTTTAAAACCCAAACAATCAACTCTAAAGCACCCACACACAAATAAGCCTCACTAACCTGGCAGGAGCTTTAACTCCACCTCGGGAGAAGCTAAAACATGTCAAACATTAATCACAGCCTGATTGAACGAAAAACAAAAAGCAACTCCGGACTGCTTGGATTCCTGTTTTATCAGAGACAAACTTTTGATCATGAACTCCTTGCATGTCATGGGCACAGCGGGATAATTTGCCTCAATGAGTATGAAATGTAAAACACAAGGTTAACATGCTCTGAATGTGTTTCTCATTTCAGCAGTGTGGACTCTACATGCCATTCTCTAACTCTGTGAAGAGCAGTAACATCAAAACATGCCTGTGTCATCAAAACATCCCTTTGAAAACCCATGAGGATACAAAGTTAGGACATTCTGAAATATAGCCCAACACTGTAATATATATGGCAAAGAGTAAGTCAGCATGATGTAAGGTGATTAAAAAAAAGTGTTCACTGTTTTTGATTGTCAAATATGCACAGGATATCAATTTCATAAAAATAAATAACTAACTAACCGTGAACCTCGCAATACACTTCAGGCTCCATGAGGCGGATGTTGTTGGCTGAATGTTTCAAATCACAAACTAACATGACTTTGATAAGATGTTTTATGCAATATATTTTTTTTTTCTTACACAACGTCCGCAATTTCAGCAGCAGCTAAGACTGTGCATGGATAAGGTAAAGTTAGTCTACGTCCTATTCTGTTGTCAAACAGAACGTACGCAAAACTCAATTGCAAAAATTGTAAATTTAAAAGTCTGTCGCTATCTCCCAAACTTGTCTGTACTGTAATGCTTGAACTTAAACGTGTTTCGAAGCAGAGTGGCATTCTGATACAGTCGGCATGATTGTTATCTAACAAAATGCATTTACAGCAAGCTATTAATTATGTTAACTTGGTTGAATATATACCTACCGCTTCTTGCTATCGCCTGCAACGGTGAATATTAAGTTATTTTTCTAGTAACGTTACAAAACTGTTGACAGAACAGACGAACTACGTATTAATTGAAAATGTAGTTGACGCAAGTGTTTCTTTGTGTATCAGATGTAAGCCGAAATGAATGGTAGCACCTAACTTTTCCTAAAACAACTTGCATGAAGTCCCTCGGGGTCACAATGTTTGCCGAGGAGCAAACATTGTTGAATATCACGATTTACGAACGGAGTTCGCGGCTTGAGTCTCCATACATGTGCGCACGGTCCTCCACAGGGCTGTAGGTAAAAGCTTGTGAATAATGTGTCAGCTTATTGTCAACAAATGTCAACTTACTTTCTGTGCAATGCATCCCATCACGAAGAGTAGGTATGTTGTCATAAAAACATGGGCCCCAAGCGACGTAACACAACTCATTTTCCTCTAATTGTTCCTTTTTGGTGCGACGCACAGTGAACCGTGTCCCGCTCCTCTGCTTCCCTCTCATTCACCTGAAGTATCGGGAGCGCGCTTCCATCGTTCGTGGGCGAACTCGAACACAGGGCCAGATCCCCAGATAAAAACTCTCCTAGTGACTTTACCTTTATGTATATCACATTTATTTTTAAAATAACGTGACAGTATTGTAGCCTTTGACTGGAGCTCTAGCCAGTGCAATTAATGATGACCATACACTTATATCATTAGGTCTAGCTATTATATTTTTATAGCTTAAATTCCTTCCTTCTTCCAATCTAGGCTAACAGATACAGGAAAGTAACATGTTTTGTTGGTATGCTTGCCTCATGCATTTAGCAATGTGCGATTGTATTATTCGTAGTAGCCTGTAGTATTAGCTATATGACTAACTGTATGAATTTACAATTATTTTGTCCATTTTTCACAATTATATTGGAGCCCGGGCAATGCAGTCTAAAAGAGTAAACAAATTAAATATAGTAACTCTTACACAATAATTTATAAAGACTTATATCTATATATATTTCCAAAGAAGAAGGGCAATTGGCAACACAGACTGGAAACGTTCACTCCTAAAAAGGTTTAGCATATTTGATATCATTCTACCGGCTCACGTTTTGGGTGAAAGAAAAACTAAACAATTATGAGGGAAATTAGTGAGGTTGTGTTGTTTTCACACCATTGATCAGTCTTTTATCTATACAGTGTCGTTCTTCATACTGTCACTAGATGGCACCAAAGTAAGACAGTTGAACTATTTCACCTATTCATTAAAAAAAAGATGTATCCTGGGCTTTATAGGTTTATTTTTATTTGCATTAAAACGTAAATGGATGGGTCTTACACTTTACACCTCCTCGTTGTTTGTTGTCTGCAGGTGTCTATTAGTGGCAACACGAGGTTCCCTGCATTAGATGATGTTAGTGGAGGCTATATGCGTGTACCCCACGGACACAAATATTAAATTCAGTTCAAACTACTTTCTTGCTTATTACACAGATGAATATAAAGGTTAGTAAATACATGGACAAACAACAGTTAAGAGCATTGTTGTGTCACCGAAATTATTTGTAGGCCCTCATACACAATGTGATTAGACAAAATACAATTAAACTGTAGTGCGGCACTTGAATGCAGTGACATTACACATCCTATTGATGTGTTTATTAATGCAATCCTTACATTCTGTGCAGGCTCAGCTCAAACCGGCATTGACAGCTTATAGTGGTGACACCTGCAGCGGCAGCTTAGCTGCAGCACCTACTGCTGAAAAGTAGGGCGCACCACATCCGCCAGATTCACCAGAAGTCACCGTCCTAGTATCGTTCGTGTACATATATTTCCATATGCATTTGCAATACAATTATCTCAAATAATAATATTTTTTTACTGTATTAAAAACCCAGACATTGTGAGCAGCAGACACGACATTCCTTCTTCTTCTTCCAGATGTGTCTCGTGCCCTGTGTTTCCCGTCGGACAGATAAGGGACGGAAACCAAACAGCCACGTAGTAAACGCCGAAGCTCGCAATAAAAAGGGTGAGCATTTATTATCTTTTCATACGCTTACTGACATTGTCATTGTCTAATTTACCCGTGGGGTTTTGTAACACACTGACTCGACGGACGGTCATTTGTTAATTGATTTAAAATATTTGGGAAATCCCTCCTCGCGCCCCGTTAGCGAGTTAGCAGATTTAGCTTGACAGGTTCCGTCGTAAACACGGATAGCTCGCTAGCTGCTTTCACGCTAGCTCGTCTCGCTTTAAGTGTATCCTCCTTGTCGTTCGCCCGGAGAGGTTTACTAAAACCCTGTCAACACACGAGGGCAATAATAAGCTTCGTGTATCAGTGACTGTCTTGTTGTTGTTGCCTCTGAACTGGTGGCTTTAGCGAGGCGGTGTGAGCTCGTGTCGGGATAGTCTGACAGCTAACTTAGCAACACCGCCTCGGAATCAAAGGTTATCATCGATAGACAACGCGTGCGATGATTGTGTGACTTTAAACCTGCAGACGATTTGAAAAACGACCCTGTCATCGGACTTCAGGTCGACAGCTTGCACACGTCCAGCTGCTAATAAAGAGATGACCTCATGCTTGACTCTTATTAAAACCCATGAATGCAAACCGGGTCGGGCCTTGCCTTTTTGCCAAATGTACACAATTTGTAAACATGGCTTTTATTTCTCTGAGTTGTTTGTGCAAATTTGGCAAGAATGTATCTGAAGCAGCAGCAGCAGCTCTCACAATAAAACAAAAGCTGAAGTGTGACAGTTGAAGGATTGAAACGAGGCGTAACGTTATGTGTGACTCAACAGCTTCTACATATTTCTTTACAAAGATTTAATTTAATCAGTTCCAACTGGAGCCGATAAAAAAGGCAAACGTCAAACTCTTGCTTGACATATTGGTTAAGGGAGTTTGTGGTGTCTGTGTCAAAGTAAAGTTACTTGCTGTTTTTTCTATATTTAACGCGACACAATCTACTTAACTACCAAGCCAGCTTGTTAGCCTTTGACTCTAGCTTATGGTTGTGTTGTTGCATAACATCCTTGGTGTCTAAAACAGATGGCGTTACAACCTTATTCTGTGACGTATTTTGAGCATTATAATGTGCCATATTTATTGCATTTTTTTTATTTCTTCAGTGCTGTCTGTGTTCAGAAGTGTTCCTGGATACTGACATGCTCCCAGCTGGCCCGCCTCCGAAGAAGAAGATGGTTTTGTGAGAAGTTCTTTCCTACCAGCAAAATTGTGACTGTTCAGCTTCCTAATGGAAATGGATGGTAACCAACCAGAAGCAGCTCAGATGGAGGCTCGAGGAGACCATCTTATAAAATCTAAAGTGGAAGGTGAAACGCAACTGAAACAACAACAAGGGCTGGACAAAACACAAAATGCAAAAGGGTATATTCATAATGGTGAGTACTGACAATGTCTCTCCCCTAATCAAAATCACAAGGATGTCAATGGCTAGAAATCATTTAGTGTTTGGACCTGTTCATAATATGTTCTTACAGAAATGACTGTCCTTGTAATGGGATTAGCGCGCATACAGCTCTGCTCTCCGACCTGCAAAGTTTTTTCCCCTTTAGGGATATTACTGGTAACACTTGTATTCTGCAATGCATGACCTGTTTTGGTGGCTCCTACAAGGCCTGAGGCCTTCTACTGCTCTGTGTTACATGGCTCTTTGAACTGAAGCGTTAAATAGCTGAATTGCACTCTGATTGTCATCTTAAGGCAGTCAATATACTTGTAGTCTACAGTGGTTAAGGTTTAGGAGAAGAATAAACAAGTCAATATGAAAATCACTGAACATATATTTCTTTGGGGGGAAAAAAAGATGAAAGTCAATGCAGCAGAGACCAATATCCCGTTGTTGCCAACACAAAGTTTATTTTCTCAGACATGACATCACCAGCCTTACTCACAGGCAAAACAGAACTCCTAATGACTACTGTTCTGGATTTGTTTGTGTTAATCAATGGTGTCACCTTAAGTAGCATGTGAGAATATTTATTTCAGTTATTTTAGGTAGTCAGTTTCATAGTTGTATGAATGTTTTTTCAAAAATCTTAACTATTTTGCTGTGGACTGTGTGGGTGTGGTTTGATCAGATTTGTTTCACTGTGGCCCTGCAACATAAGCAAACAATCCCACAACTGTGATCAGATTTTGATCTAAATTCTAATTGGTGGAAAGACATGTGACATTTTTCCAACTACGCCCATCCCATTTCAAACCAGTGAGACACAGACAGAAAGTGTCTTGTGAAATAACCCAAACTGTTTAAAATTTTACTGAAAATGACATGTTCTTGTTTGACCTAACTTCCCATAGTATGTGGCTGATAAAGAAAATAGGTTGTCAGGGAGTTGAGATTGGTTTGTTTTGCAATATGAGCCCTAACTGCGCCGCATGCTGCAATAATGCTATTGTAGTTTGACAGAGTTGCCCAACCAGCTTGCCAGGTGGAATAACCTTTGCCGTATAGTGCACAGGCGCTATGACTAATTGTCAAGTTCCTTAGGGCTTCTCTTCTCACTTCTCTTTCAGGTCCTTTCAGTTCAGATGCGATGCCAAATGGAAACGGACTGGCAGAGGACTTTAGTGCTGCAGGGAACACCCATATAAATGGGTCCCTGTCTCTGGCAGCCCCTCCCCAAAACACCAGCTCCCCAGTCAACTCCCAGACCCAAGAGCCCTCCCCAGGTTTGGCTGCTTTTCCACCCATGATGATAGAGAGGTCTGAGGGGGCTAGTGCCGAGATCACGGTTCACAAGGGTGATTCATTGCAGTCGCTCAGACTCAGTATGCCTATGCAGGAGACTGAATTGTGTAAGCATAAACGTATGTGGAGTGAATACCCCCTCTATATCCCCCTCCCTGTATTTTAACCTAATTTTTTGCTGTGGAGTGTTTTTCTTTTTTGGCTTATGTACTCATCCATTTTAACTTCCTTTTCTCTGCATTACATTAACGGAATGATTAAGTGATACTTTCTTTTAGTAGTTTGACTCCACCCCCTTTCTGCAATTTGCATAGATTGCATTTGATTGATGGTTTAATTTTTGGTGTGAGTGCTTCATTTGGAACACTATTTGGACTAACGGCTGCATTTTGGAACTAATCCCTCTTGTGTGTCATCTCTTGGAGGTATTTTAAAGTCAGGCACAGTTGCCTTGTTTGCAGTTATGAAATGTAATATTTTTAGGCTTGGCACAAACTGTGGTGATTTAGTTTGGATTCACATTATATCTCCCACACAGAATATATGTAGTAGCACATGAAGAATCTTACAGCATCTCTTTTGATGGCACATGAATATGACTGATCGAATGTACAATCTGTTTGATGCATTTATAGATGCCGTCATTTAACTCATTGCAATATTTGCTGCACAGCTGTTGCAGTCACGACTGAATTAACGTTTTTCATATCTGCATACACTAACCAAGCAAATGGAGTTAGTGATACAGCATGGGGCACCTTTTTAAATATATGGGTGTAACATGTACTGTAACAATTTGAATAATTTGTTTACTATTGCTGTGTGAGCAGTGAGGACAGGATTCCTGACCTTTACAACCAACATTATACAGGTATTTACTTGGAATCTACATGAGCAACATACAGCGCCTTGCTAGGATTAAAACATGTACAGTCATAAAACATGTACAGTCATAAAACATGTACAGTCATAAAACCAGGTCTTGTGTAAATAAAGAGCTGTAGTGTAGTTGTGCAGTATTTAATGATAGGGATCATTATTTTTTTGGGCCTAACATACTTTCTTTTTAGCCAACCTGAAGCCATCATTGGAGATGGAGAATGAGGAGAAGATTCGCCTGGAGGCTCGTCGACGTCTGGAAGAGCAACTCAAACAGTACAGAGTTCAGAGACATAAGGAGAGGGTGAGTTAACGGAGTAGCTGTCAGGTTATTGACAGCACCAGCTCTTCTATTTCCCCTCGAGGCCCTAATGTTTCCAAAACCAGTTTCGGCCGCTTTAACATTATGTTAACGTGAAATTTCTAACATTAGACAACTATCTATATTTGATCCTGTATATGTGCCGTTCAACTTGTGTGTTTGGGCTCAATCTCAGATGATGTTGGTTGCAAAACACACTATTTTCTTGGAAAATATAACCCAGAAGATAAACAGTTCAAGAGGTGTAGAAGCCACAGCTTTTCACTTTGGAGAAATGTTCAGCATTGGTGCATGTTTGGCTCCATTCTTTATAGTTTCTGTCATTGCTATTTCTAATTTAATATGTTATACAGTGTGTTTCAAGCTGAGCAACCTTGTGTCCGATTTGATCAGGATGGCAGTATCATGGTTAATTTCTTTTTAATTCTAGTCTCACCGCACCACCCCCAAGAACAGGCCATTCAGCACTCTGGATCCAGAGCTCATGCTGCATCCTGAGGACCTGCCCAGGGCCAACACTATTGCCATGACCACGGAGTATTCCTACCTGAGGACCAGTGTCCCCCGTGGTCCCAAACTGGGTAGCTTGGGAATTCCCCCCTCCAAGGAGAGAAAGGCCAGATCACCCCGCCCGAGCAAGATCCACTCCTTGGCTGACTACCAGTCTCCTGAGAATGGAGGTGGGGGTGGGGGTGGAGTTAGGGCAGCAGACAACACTATGAGCTCCCTCCAGTCCACCATTAGCTCAGTGTCCACTTTGTCTGAGGTCAGTGTGATGTCGGAGGGCAGCACCTGTGAGACGGAAGCACAGCCTGGTGCTTCACTCCAAGTTGGGGACAATGCGTCAGAAATGGACGGCAGTGAATCGGGAGCGAGGCCAGGGAACGACGGCAACGACAGTGACAGCTCGTCTTACAGCAGTGTGTCTACCAGGGGGACATACGGGATACTCTCCACAGCAGTGGGAAGGCAGCAGGGGCCCTACACGGTGGAGGGTAGGGAGATTGCCCCTGATGCCATTGGTCAGTTCCCCTCCCTGCAGGAGGTGCTGCAGGCAGCCAGTGATGAGCAGCACCTGCTTGAGCTTGAGCGCGAGCAGGAGAGAGACGGGATTGGGGAGCCTCGAAGCCGCAGAGACAGCTTCTCTAGCAGGTATTTGTCAACATCAGATCAGGAAGAAAAAAAAAATGACTACAATCGATAATTCTTGGCATTAACGTTTTTGTTTACAGCCAAATTTAAGCCAATATTGCAGTTCTCAAAGTGATTGCTGGAATTTACGCATTTGGCATTTTAGTTTGTTGCGGTAGATTACTTATGTGAATAGTTAAAATCAGTCAACTATTCTATTAGCACTTATACTGTTCCCATTTCTTGCAGTGTTTCTTTGGAGAGTTCAGTGATGGGCCATGATGATATGCTGCAGGTTTTGAAAGAGAAAATGAGACTAGAGGGTCAGCTAGAATCTTTGTCATCTGAGGCCAATCAGGTAATATAACATTGATTTTTGTACTCATATTTCCGTTCCTTTTGTACGAATCACCCATCCATGCATATTCTGTACAGGAGTGGACAAAATAACATGGAAACCATGAAAGTGTATTATTTGTATCTAGTATCTGTTTTTTCATTCACCGAAGTCTTTAACTTAAGTATGCTAACCGTGCTAGTTGTGGTTGCATAAACGGTGGTAATTACAAATCCGTTAACACCGTTATATGTTGTGCACCATATTCAACTTTACCTGCTAATGATACTGGAAACCAAGAATAATTGGGCTTAAGAGCTGACCTCCCTGCCCTTTTTCTCCAGTCTCTCAAAGAGAAGACAGAGCTTCAGGCCCAGCTCGCTACAGTAAATGCTCAACTGCAGGCTAAGAAGGAGGAGGCTCAGGTCAGCCAGGAGAAGCAGAGTGCCCTCACTACAGAGGTCGGCACACTGCGGAAGAACTGCAACCAGCTAGAGAAGGCCATGGTGGAGCTCCAGGGCAGTCTGGAGAACAAGAATGCCAGTCTGACTTCTCTAAGCAATGACCTGAAGGTGGCTGAAGACCAGTACAAAAGGCTGATGGGGAAGCTGGAGGAGATGCAAAACACTGTAACCTCAAGAGACGCTACAGGTGTGTAACGGAGACCCAGAAAACTGAGCGTAACGATACATTTTTAATTGTGGTTTGACTTAATGAACCACCCAGACTACTAGGTTGCATATCCAAACTCATGATTAAAATACACGTTTTGGTGTTGGACTTTTGCAGTCCAAGAGTTGCGACAGCAGCTGGGTGGTCTTCAGAGCCAGCTTCAACAGGTCCAGCTGGAGCGCAGCACCCTTCAGAGCCGAATGAAGACTTCCCAGGCTGAAATTGATTCACTTCAGCAGCTCAGACAGTGGTACCAGCAGCAGCTTGCTCTTGCCCAGGAGGCCAGAGTACGACTGCAAAGCGAAATGGCCAACATGCAGGTAAGTTTGATGCTAATGCGGTTGGTTTTCCATCATGGCTCGACATTTGTCAGACAAGAGTTGACATGACACAACACTTTTTATCTGTTTCTATGTCTCCCAGGCTGGACAGATGACTCAGACTGGTGTTGTGGAACATTTGAAGCTGGAGAATGTGACTCTCTCCCACCAACTCACGGAGACCCAACACCGCTCTATTAAAGATAAAGAGCGTATTGCTGTTCAGCTGCAGAGCATTGAGGTATACTGTCCAACATCCCCTTGTGAATATGCTATAATCAGGTTTGTAAAGTCTATATATCCGATTAGGAAATTACCCATACCTTTTTAAGGTAATTTTTCAGTCAAGGATCTCTGATAAAAGCAGGCTTTTCTGAATGACTTCAACTAAAATGTTGTCATCTTTTTCAGTGTAGGATATTGTTTAAAACATTTAACTGTCTGTGACTTAGACCGACATGCTGACCCAGGAAGCTGCTTATAAGCACATCCAGGATGCAAAGAACATGGTGGAAGATGATCTGCAGCACAAACTGGAGGAGTTTGAGGACGAGCGAGAACGCTTAATTAAATTGGCCAACACAGCCAGCACCCTGGAAAGGGAGCTAGAGCAGGTAGTCAAGGCCTTTTGTTTTCCACCTTTTTATGTTCAGTAAAACGTGTATTATTCTGCTCTAAACTGCCTTTCACACTCAATCTTTCTTAGGCAAAGTTGATCCTTTCCCAGAAGGACATGCAGCTGCAGTCACTCCAGAAAGAGCATCTGGAGCTGATGCGCCAGCTGACCACCACTCAGGACAACCTGCAAACCAAAGAGCAGTCCATCAACCACCTAGAAGCCCGATACCTGGAGCTGGAGGCCCAGCTGGCTGAGCTGCAGACAGAGGGCAGCACCAAGGACGACAACATCCAGTACCTCCAAAACGAGAAGATTGTCCTGGAGGTAGCGCTGCAGGCAGCGAGGGCCGAAAAGAGCCAACTTGATGAGGGCGCTGAACGGCTCGGAGAGGATGTTCTGATGGCTTCAGATATCTTGGATCAGCTCAGACAAGAAGTCCAAATCAAAGCCAATCAGGTATGATACAAGTGGGAGGTGAAAAAATGTAAACGGCAAAAGTAAACTTAAAATAATGGCATTGAAATATAACCGCAAGCACGATTGAACCATTACCAGTGACTTAACAACAAATATTGGCATTCCCTTGTGTCCCTTTGGGCATCAATATTTTCCCATCTACTTCTGTTGTGACAACTTGAGTTACATATGTTATGGTCAAATAGTCCCTCAGCCATGGTGAGCAGCAATTATTTTGACATAAAGCACAAGAATTGCTGGGCTGCTCATAACTTGGTTAGGCATGGCCATGCATTTCTCAGAATCCCTCTTTGTGTACCTCTGTCATGAAAGTGTGTTTTCCATTTGGCTTAAGCTGTAAAATTCAAGAATTTAAATGTAATTCAAGGAGCTTTTGAATCCATTTTGGGGGGGTTATGCCTCCACCACAATGTAGAGAATAATGAAAGTCCTTTGCTTTGTTACAGATTGAAACGCTTCAACAAGAAAATAGTTCCCTGAAGAGACTAGCTCAGAAACTGAAGGAGCAGTTCCAACAACAAAAGGTAATTCATCCTCCCTGCTCTTACAGTACGTGACACAATGTACAGCTCTCTCTTACTGGGTACAGTTTTTAGAATCCTGTGTAGACATGACATACATTTATTATTTTGATAACATTTATTTATAAAAATAATTAAAAAGATCCCCCAGCTGACAGATGTTGTCGTGGGAGGATGTATTGTAGAACCAGATGGCTGTCATCTCAAAAGAGTGCTGGTTGACACGCCTCTGTGGTTTGAGCAGGGGTGGATGTTACTCATTTTGCGTTGACAGGCTGTCAAAAAGAGGGTGGAGTTCATTGACAGAATGACAGAAATATGAATTGTATTGGATTTCTTTCAAGACTTGAGCTTTTGTAGACCCCTCAGACTCGAGCATTAACATTCATCTTGGTCCACCAAAATGTACTGGGGACTGCTTTCAGCAATCCATGGAAAGCAAAATGGTGTTCCTCTAGTGCTAAAGAAGAAAAATCAGGCTGCATTATCAACACTGCATCTGAAGTAACCATGTTCATGGCAAATCTGTGATGTGTGAGGTACACATATGTAGCTTGACTGATTAACTACTTGTTAAAGGTGTACAGGATAGTGAGAAACAAGTAAGATGAGATTTTAAGATGCAACACCCATTTTTGGTTCATAGCGAAGTGAGAAAATGCAATCTACTCAAATGCAGGTTCTTAAAGGCACAAAGACATACATGGCACAGTTATACAGCTGAACCTACAGAAACATTTGTAAAGCAATTTGAACAAATTTGAAAGCTCTGCATAACAAAAATCACCTGCATCACAGCTTTCCATTGATTGTCTCCTGTAATATTTAGTGAAATGTCTTTAGTTGAATGTGTGTTTTCATGTAAGGAACCAACACAAAGCTATTTAGGCTGAAAACGTAAAGCCTGTAGAATATGCTGGAACTTTTTTTCTAACCATGTGAAAAGCATCTCACTCAAGCTTAGAGATGATGCAGTGTGGGACTCACATACTGCAGCTCTCTCTCTTGCACTGTATCTGCAGTACGTTGTGAGAAGTAATTTGCCTGCTGCCTCAGAGTCGAGACAAATATGAGGAGCACTCCTTGAAAGGAGAGAAAGCTCACTTCATTAATTAGACACATGGTTATTGACTAAACAGGTGATGGTGGAGGCCTACCGTCGGGACGCCAGCTCCAAAGACCAGTTGATCAATGAGCTCAAGTCCACCAAAAAGCGCCTGCTGGCGGAGGTGAAGGACCTGAAGCAGGAGCTGCTGAGCGTTCACGGGGAGAAGCAGAATGCAGAGCTGGAGCAGGCCCGGCTTGCGAAGGAGGTGGTGAGAGTCCAGGAGCAGATGAACAACATGGAAGCTCATCTGCAAGCCATTCAGAATGAAAGGGATCAGCTAGAAACCCAGATCCAGGTAACTATCAATATTTGTATTTGTTCAATATTACTTCAAGTACTTTAACAATAAAAGTAAAGTAAATGTTGATGTTTTGGGTGATGTTGTCAGCAGGTATAGTGTGAATCCTATTGTAATGTGTTTTCTTCCAATCCAGTCTTTACAGTTTGACCAGAGCCAACTAGCAGCAGTCACAGAAGAGAATGAAGGTCTGAGGAAACAGGTGGAGCAATTGGAGGGAGAAGCCAAAAAGTGAGTCATCTGCTGCATAGAGATATGGAACACTTGAATGACTCCCACAGTAATGATTTGGACCATGGTGCATATCTCTGTTATCACGTGCTATTTATATTTATAAATGAAGGCTTTTTATAAAGTGCTTATACAATTCCTGATCCTTTGACATGTGGTTTGAAAAGTACATCCATCATTACGCTGTTTGTGTGACATTTATATCTGTAAAAGAAATGTGATTTTCTTTTTTTTTTAAAGATGCATTTGTCTGCACAACACTTTAGTTCATATGCATTTATGGTCTGCTGTCAGAACAACCTGATTTCCCCATGAACATTTTTAACTTAATTGCTTATCTGCATCTAACAGGGCCATCACAGAGCAGAAGGTGCGCGTGAAGCGACTGGGGACAGATTTGACCAGTGCTCAGAAGGAGATGAAGGCCAAGCACAAGGCCTACGAGAACGCTGTGGGCATCCTGAGTCGGAGGCTCCAAGAGGCTCTGACTGACAAGGAGACAGCCGAGGCCGAGCTGGTAAAACTCAAGGCCCAGGTGTCGGATGGGGGAAACAGCCAAGCCTTACAGGTACTCCATAAATCTACCCAACCTTCTACAGTTACTTGAAAAATTCATAGCTACAACATTTATGAGCAGAGCATTCTACAGTGCGCAGGTTCCTATCCATTTACAGTCCTTAGGAATTGAAATTAGGTTACAGTAACTGTGACTCTTCCTACCATTTTTCATACATTAAGAAGCCTAAGGTTGTTGGAATACAAGGTCTATAAAACCTGTTTTTCTTGCACTGAATAATATTAAGAGATTCTAGTGTTGGCACTGTCGACCAGAACTGAAGAATAAGTCATATTTTGCTTTCCTATTTGAAGTTAAGGAGTGCTGTTAGCTGGTTGTACTGTCAGTGCTTAACCAAAGTCTTTTTGTCACAGAAACAAGAACACCATTTAAAAACATTAATAGGATAGCCTTCAATCTACCCTTACGCTCAACTCACATGTTGTACACATAAAGATATTTGTCATTTCATTGTGAATAATCCTGAATAACTGTACCTGTTGAGTAAGTGCAACGTATTGAAATACAGTGGTTTTATTTTCCATCCAGGAGAAGATTAAGGCTCTGCAGGCTGAGCTACAGGCTGTGGCCAAAAGCAAATCTATGCTAGAGAAGGAGCTGCAGGAAGTGATCACCCTCACCTCCACAGAGCTGGAGGAGTACCAGGAGAAGGTCATGGAGCTTGAGGATGAGGTGAACAATGATCATTTTGTGTTAATATGTTCAGGGTTTTTTTTTTTAACAGAACTGCTCGTGTTTCCTGTATTTTTTTTTTTTTTCCCTTTTTAATGATGTCGATCACGACCCTAGTATGAGCAGTATGTTTACACTTGTCTAGTCACTCAATTTATGTATGTTACTTTGTATTAATGACATGAATTGATTTCATAGCTTCAAGAGTCCCGATGCTTCAAGAAGCGGATTCGAAAGTTAGAAGATGCCAACAAGAAGCTAGCACTGGAGCTTGAACATGAAAAAGGGAAATTGGCTGGATTGGCACAGTCCCACAATACACTGCGGGAGCATTCCAACATTTTGGAGTCTGCCTTAGCTAAGAGAGAGGCAGATCTCGTCCAGCTCAACTTACAGGTGAAAATTGCATCATAAAAATGTTGATGTATTTATTTGTAAAGTCTTGTGTTACCTGTATGCCGAAATACAAAAAAACATATACTTTTTATTTTTTTAAACAAAACATTGTTTTCCCATTCATCCTTTTTACAGGTTCAAGCTGTTCTGAAGCGTAAAGAGGAGGAGGACCAGCAAATGAAGCAGGTGGTTCAAACGCTTCAGCTTGCCCTGGAAAAAGAGAAGACCAAAGTCAATGACCTGAAAGAACAGGTAGGAGCTCTAAGGACATATGTTCTCCTTTTTGAGTTGAAAAGCCAACTGCACATCATTTTCAATTTGCCTTTCAAATGATTCCAAAGGTTCTGTCATTTGAATATATTTAAATGTATATTTGAACATAATTTGCTTGGCACAAGGCACAGTAAGACGCCTTGGACAAATCTAAAAGTTAGAAAGCGGAATTGTGAAATGTATGTATTGTGTGTCCTGTAGCTTTCCTGGAGCGTTTGGCTCTCCTGGGTGCTTTTGGATTGTATTAATATGACGTGTCCTTTTAGGTGGCAGCAGCCAAGGCTGAAGCAGCCCACAATAGACGGCACTACAGGGCAGCTATGCTGGAGCTGTCAGAAATCAAAAAGGACCTGCAGGCCAAAGTGGACCTGGTCAAAGCTCTGCAGAGTGAATCTCACAAACTACAGTATGTGCATTTGCCTGATTTAAAGAATGCAGTGACTTTTGGAAAATTGCTTTTGTATCTATATATTATATCTGACCACTCATTTGTCATTGAATATGTCTTACTCTGCAGAGCTCAGGATGAGCAGCATGCTCAGGAGGTTTCCAGGTTCCAAGAGGAGCTGGCTGAGGCCCATTCACAGCTCCAGATTCTCCAGAAACAACTGGACGAGGAACTGGCCAAGCAGCCCCTCACTAACCAAGAGGTAAGAGACCGACTTGCACTGAAATAGTTTGTTGATGATGACTGTTATTTAAAAATCTTGATAAAGTGACCTTTATGGACACACTGTTTTTTGTTTTATTATCTTGATTTTGTTATGCTTTTTTGTGTTTTTAGCCTGAATTGATTATAATACAACATTTTGACCATGTACTCTTTTATCGTTGTCCTGGGAGAACAATTTTCAGTGACAATGATGTCTAACTTTGACTCGTTCAGGTTGAGGACCTGAAGTGGGAGGTGGAGCAAAGGCAGAGGGAGATCGAGGCTCAGAAGCAGCAGCTGGACATGATGGAGCAGTGTCAGCACAGGGAGCTGGACAACCTCCAGAAAGCTCTGCAGGCAAGTATTCACTAGTCAAAGATAGAAACAAAGTGTGTTACTTTACTAGATTTTTAAAAGAAATAAAATGTTTCTGTATTAACAAATGCACAGAATAACTTTTACTAAAGATGACTCTCTGTCTCAGACCATCAAAGTTGAGCTGGAGTCGGTGCAGGATGAGCTGAGCGGCACCAGGAAGGACAAGTTTATGCTGCAGGCCAAAGTGGGTGAGCTGAGGAACAGCATGAAGACGGTCCTTTTGCAGAACCAGCAACTAAAACAGGACCTCAAGCAAAGTCGTCTAAGGAAGGTAAGGCACCGTGTATTTCACTGTGAACATTTTAGTGCTTTTCACAAGATTTCCAACCACAGCAGCTTTTGAAATTTTGTGTAAACCACTAAATCATAATTTGTCTTTGCATATGAACACTGTCATAATTTATGCCAATATTTCTAATCAGCCTAATTAATATTGGTATAAATCCATGGCCTACTCATAAACTAGTTGGGCTCTAGTTTTAAGTCAATCTTTGTCTTGGTATGAAGGCTAACGCATACTTTGACTATTATAACATTAGTAATACATATCCGCTATCATCAGACAAAATAAAACAAAACATTATAAATTAAGTAATTGCTAAATATGATAAATAGTATGTCTGTCTGTTTTTGTTTTTTTATATTGACATCAGTAAGTACTGGCTATGTTTTTAAACAGTTGAGGTGTACCCATTAATTTCTATGAGTAATGCATACAGTACAAAGCTTTAGAGATAAAATGTTGCATGTATAATTCTAAGTAAGAAATGCCTGCTGAAGATGACAGACTAAATACATCCCTGAAACTGTTTTTTTTTTTGGAGCAGCAGCGTATGGAGCTGAAGAGTGAGGGGAACCCATCCAACCCAGTAACACCAGTTAAGATTCCAGACTGCCCAGTGCCGGCCTCCCTATTGGATGAGTTGCTGAAACCATCAACTTCTGTCAACAAAGAGCCCCTCAACAACCTGCACAACTGTCTACGGCAACTCAAGTAAGCATTTTGTTCCAACTAAATTACTTGGTGAAAGGAGCTGTATTTAACCTTCTGGACATTAATATTGCAGCAAATAATTTTTTTTATGTAAAGATAGTGGCCTAATTTCTTCCTGAGCAGAGAATGAAGTCGCTCTACCTTCTGTGTGTCTTCTCCTTGCTTTGTTGACATATACGGGCCGGCCATGCATGCTTTTAGTGCATGTTAGTGTGCCCCACTGGTTAGCTCACAACCGCTGCTCTGCACTGTTCTCATACAGCGGTTAGCTGATCACGCCTTCCCGACCGACGGTTGTTGTGGAAGCGTAGTACCCAGCCTCTCTTTCTCTCTCAAGTAAACACTGGTCGCTCTGGCAGCACTTTCGCCCTTGTTTGCAATGTTAGCACCAGCTGGCCATTGCCATTGAGAGGCAATCAAAATGCTGCCAATCTCGAACCTTTTAACATTCTCAGTGTACCTACATGAAGTTTTTTGTTGGGAAGTGCTGAGCAGCTATCCCAATGCCAGTAATGTTTCTGTTTTTTTCTCAGGGAGGAGATGGACAGCCTCCAGAGGCAGATGGAGGAACACACAGTAACAGTACATGAGTCAATGAGCTCATGGACAAACGCAGAGGAGGGACTGGCTCAACTGGAGCATGAAAACAACATCTCCAAATCATCAACGCCGCTAAACAACATGGTTGTGAAAAATAACAATGAAGCAGAACAGCAGCAGTCATAATATAAGAACTTTTTTCAGGCCATAAGAGGGAGAGTGGAGTTTTATCCACAGAGGCACTTTTCAGACCCTTATTCCCTTTCTCTTTTCTTAACAATTGCTGCCAACATTTGGCATTCTCCCATCAGCACAGACATGCTTTTTCAGAGTAATACTTTATATATCATAGCTTTATTCTTTCCTCTTTATTTGACAGTTGTTTATATTTTTGTCATGCTATTGTCACATTTATTTATTTATTTAGAGTTAAATAATTACATATTATTTGACAGCCTCTCCAAGAGGATCCCCATCTTCAGTTTTGTTATCATAGATAAAGATAGGGTCTAGTATAGACTGTTTTACGAATTTAGGCCAGTTTTCCCCTTTTGAGTCTGCAGTTTTTCTCTCTAAAATGTATTTAGTCACCACCCTCCTCGCAATATAAAATATGTGGCTTTGTATGCTGTTTAATGATGGCTGACGTTATTTCAAAAAGTGTTATGGTGACAGAAACAAACCATTAGTCTGTCACCAGACTGGCTATGAACTGTTCTTCCATTTATTTGTGCCTGTGTACGAGAGCAGTTGCTCATCTATGATTTAACTGATGTGGTTACACATCCTCATGATTTCTAAGCAGTTGATGAAACATCATCAATCCTTTTCATGGTGTTAAAAGTCATGCGCAATTCTGGTCAGTTTCTTTTGTATTGCCTCTTGTTAATATGCAGTGTTTCTTACGTTTGTTGTAACCATATCACATTGGGTTCCTAAACTAAAAACATTAATCTCAGTTATATATGGAGGTGTTTTGTCGAGCATGGACTGCAGTAATTTGTATGCAAAAAAGCCTTAAGCAATCTTTAATATGCTGTAAAGGACTAAGTTGGTTTGAATGAGCATATTTCTGCTGAGGGTGGGTAATATGTTATATTGTATGTGTGTGCAAATCCTTACTGAAGAATGGTTTATTGTAAAACAAGTGGGTCACATCAACTGAGAAAGAAAGTTGTATGATGAAGCAAAAGTGTTACTACTTCTAACAGCAGGTGCAATCAGATGTGTTCATTTTCTGTTACATTTGGTACATATTTACAAAAAATATAAAATTGTTATACTTGTCTTATGGCTGTTTCATGGACATGGGGATAAGTTAATTGTTTCTAGAGGTTAATATATACATTTCCTTTTTTGTATGATTGTAAAATCATAATTGTTTAATAGTGTAACAAAGATGAAATACAAAGTATCAAATGCAAACCATGAATTCAAAGCAGAGAGCAATTCTGGTACAGCTCCACTAAAACGTCAGTGTAGAGGAGGATGGTACAGTCTAGCTTTTTGAAAACAACCTTGCTGCAGCTGCTCTGTCGGTGTTCATTCCCATACTAAACAACTTTTTTTAAACACTGTTGTGTGCTTTTGAATTTCCAAAGGGATAATACATATTTTGAGGAGAATGCAAATGTATTGATAAACTGTATTCTGTTTTTTTTTGTTTTTTTTTTGGGATCTATCTTCCAAACTACCTTTCACTGTAACGTTAGGTAGTATTTAATAACATTTGCTCTTCGACACCTGCGCTCGTGTTGCTGTATCTGCATTTTTTTTCTTCAAAGATTGGAATTGATTCATTCCTATGTTTTAACATTTGTGTTGGGAGATGTGATTGTATTTATCATAAAATTGCACTATTCATCTGTCGTTATAGTTTGTTCTCATTCATTCTAGTTTGTCTACAACAACTTCCTAAATGAGTCTCAAATTCCATGTCATTGCCCCACGTTGAAGTCGTTATTTTTGTTCAGGCACTCTGTCAGACGGAAGCAGGTCCTCGCTCTCTGCATTTTGAAACCGTCGCGGTGAAGACACCTAGCAACAGTAGCCGGGGAGAGAGGAGGAGGAGGTGGGCATGGCGCTATTAAAACCATAATATGCTCAACTAGCAGTGCTTTGCAGTTGATGATAAATGTTTAATGTTGTTTGTTTGGTAAAAATACAGACACGGTGTCGTTACTCCGTCACAACGTGTGTATTGGGTGATTAGCTTCTTGCCTTGCTAAGTGGCTAACGACTGTTAGCATGCTTGTCAAACTCAGCTTCCTTGAACGGATTGTGACGCGAACGAACGTCACCCTCATTTTTATTTGCTTCCAAACTTTAACTTGACAAAGATCTATTCTGGTAAATTAGGTTTATTTCAGTGTTTTGTGTGACTATCTGGAGAATCGCCATGTCTTGCAGCTGCATTGCCTCATACATGCCTGACCAAGTTGGCCTGCATGGGATTGTGCCAACGAATATCCTTTAGTGTGGTGTTTAAATCGGCACTTACTTTTCCACAATTTGTTATTTCGTCTATTTAAAATGGGCGGATTTTGTTATTGCCCAGAAGAACCTAGGTTATCGTTTCCTTGTAATAGTCACGTCTGCAAAGGGAGATTGTGATGCTACATTCATGCCTTCTGGGAAAGTCCGTAAATATGAGACGTCATGGAAAATACAATTAAAAGCAGCTTTCTGATGTTCCGTCATCGTTGACCCGCGAATATCCCAAAATATACATTTCCTGCGCAACTCTTGTCACGATCAAGCGTGCAATTGCATGAGATTGTAGGGAAGTAGGGGTATTAAGATAACGTATGTCTCTGTTTTGTGAGAATACAATTTATTGTGACACGGCACTGCTTTGGTTGTGATAAAGTGACGTAACCGTGTCACAGGGCGGTTGGAAATTATTTTTGTTCATCTACCGTTTCGTGTTTTAGAGATAAATGTGACGATTCAGTTGATGTGCGGTGCCCGTCACCCTCGGGTCGTACATAATTAAGTTTTCCCACAGGTCTGGAATGCAGCGTGCGCCCTCCCTTGAAACTGAGCATGCGCAGAACATGTTGTAAACAATGAGACTATTCCAGACCGTCTCCAGCTTTGTGTCTGTCCAACAGTTTATCTGTACAAAACTAACAACGGTTTCCCTCAGCTCCGCGTGTATTAAATAAAAATGTTCCATGGTAAGTATCGGGACGCATTCGTTACCAGATGTCATCACGTACACTTTGATTTTTATCGACATCTTCACCACTGAGACGTATCAAATGTGTTGCGAAAACCCACCTCGAATGACATACTTGGGCGTGACAGCATGCGAATAAACCGACTATCATCGTTATAATGTATTCAGCTTTCTATTTATTTGTAATCGTTAATATTTCACTCCAAAGTTGTGTACTTTACTCTTATCGGTTTAGATGTTCATCTGAGCGGTTTCGCTCATGCTGCTAAAGCTGTCTTGTTGGTTAGCGAGCAAGCTAGCAGAAGCTAGTCCCACTGTAGTGTGGTTGGTTCTGATGAGATGTAAAGTGTTGGATTAATAATGTGGGTAGCACTTGCTTTATTACAAGAGCTACGTAATATATTTGTACAGCCTACCTGCAAATACTTGACACTGAAGGACAGGGATTTATTTGTTGTTAAAATGAGTTTATTATATTTTACAATGTGTGGCAAGTATGGATGGCATTTAATATTAATATGCTAAACAAAGAACACTGTCATTTATTTGACTGTCGCTAAACTGACCTTTGTCTTGGTTCATGTGCTAATATTAATATTTTATGAGTAATGGCCAAGCTGAAGCATACAGTAAATACTATCAAACTAGATGAAGTTATGGGTCCAGAGTGTTTAAAGGCAAGAATACATTAATATGTTTCTGGGTGTATGGTTGTTATTTGTTAGTAGGAGCTGTTATTTATTATATTCTACCTGGAACTGACATTTTTAGGTGGCATATGTGGTTAAGAAATAATTCTGGAAGACTTCTAACTTAGTAAGTGTGCTGAAGTATTAATTGAAAAAGTAGACTTCTGATTCTTGATATTTAGTGAAAAAAATGGATTTCAGTATCACATTTCTCATTTCTCATCAACTGCTGGTGATAATTGCTGAGGTGTATTGTGTTTTGTGTTATAGGGAGCTGAAGCATGGAGGTGGTTCTGAACAGGCTGAGGGGGCTAAGTGATGATGAACTGCGTGAGGAGTTTGCCCGAGCAGACCTCAAGTGTGGTCCCATTACCAAAACCACCCGAGCCACCTTTGAGAGGAAGTTAGCTCGAGTCCTTTCCGGGCCAGAGAGCAGTGTCACTGAATCGGATAGCAGCTCTTCAGCAGGTGTCATGGGCGGTGCGGCCTCCAATGCAGATTATGCCAAACCTGTGTCATATGCCAATTCAGCAGTTGCACCCACCACTGCTACAACAAGCGGCAAACTCGCTGAGGCACCCGGCGAGGACTTTGGCTATGGTGTGGGTCTCAACCCTCCAGAGGAAGAGGTGATCTCAGTAAACGCAACCTCAAACAGCTCTGCGGAAGGCAGTAACTCTAAGGGCAAAACGGAAACCCCTTCAAAGTTGGCACAAGTGTCCCCAACCTCTTATTTTGGAGTATGTCCACTGTGGGAAGACGTTTTGGCTCGAAATGGTAAGACAGACTCAGCTTGTTACTTATCCAACATATTTCAGTGTTACATATAGAGGGTTTGCATCACCGTACAGGATCACTTGTCAGGTGGTCTTGAATTTGGGAATCAAAGGAAAGAGTTTCGATGAGCACTGAAAAAAATAACTGTAAACCATGACTAGACTTGGTATGAAATTGTAAAGTCAGTTTAATTTCATACGGTCAGAATTGTATAATTCAGAGAGGAAAGAGCTCTATTTTCCTTGATGAGTTGAACTTAAGTTGACTTGAGGCTAAAGTCCGGTCTAAAAGATTATCATGTGGCTTGTTTGTTTATTTGTCATATCTACTACTGTTTGTCCAGTTTCTGTATTTGCTTAGAGCACTTGCTGCTGTTGTAGTCTGAACATTTAGTGGATGAAAACATTTATTGTTATTTCTTTAGTGGTAAGCATCAAGGCAGTAGGACTGCCTGAACTCTCCGGAACAGAGTATCGTTCTAAATTAATCTTGAGCTACCACAAAAATCAATGCTGGTAATGTTACCTGGCTTTTATTGCAACTGCGAGAGCAGTGGCACTTTGTAGATTTTTACAGGCAAAAAGTAGGCAAAACATCCTTCATCCACCAGTTAGAAAGTAACTGTAACACACTAATAAATTAAACAAGAAATTAAGATGGATAATGGATAAAAGCTGATTCTCAGTGGGTTTTATTTGTCTGTAGAGAGAGCACACGTGTACACCGATAAGAAAGATGCCCTTCAAGCTGTGAAGATGATGAAGGGAGCCCGCTTCAAAGCCTTCCCCAACCGTGAGGATGCTGAGAAGTTTGCTAAGGGGATCTGTGACTATTTCCCCTCTCCCAACAAATCTACAGCTTGTGTATCTCCTGTCAAACCAGGCCTGGTCATTTGTAAAGGTAAGTAGATACAATTATCTGTTTTTAAAATAGCCCTAATCAATACTAACTGTTATATATTTTATCAGAAGCTCAATCTGGGTTTCTTCAAGTTATGGCACGCTGATCTTTTTGGTCATGTAGAAGGCCAGCACTCCTATAAACATGCACAATAGAGAGCAGCAGGGTTAAAACTAAAACATAATTGTTTCCTGTCAATATAATGCTCTGCCCTGAACAATATTTGGAGATTTTCACAGCAGTGCCTTTCTTCTCCCGCTCCACAACAGACAACATGGAGGTTGATACCATCAACCGGGAGCGGGCCAACAGTTTCAAGAGCCCACGCACCCAAGACCTGACCGCCAAACTGAGGAAAGCTGTGGAGAAGAGCGATGAGGTGGCCTTTGGCGAGCTGGTCTGGAGCAACCCACGCTATCTCATTGGTTCAGGGGATAATCCCACTATTGTGCAGGTGAGGATTTCATTTTTTGTGATATCTTGGTGTAATCAGTCTCAGATTGTTTATTCATTGCAACTTTCTTAACCACTTTCTTAAACATAGAACTGATTAAAAACTAATAAATGACGAGGCAGCATTGTTTGAGCCTGTCTGAGTAGCACTGTTGTGATATCTCAAACTCTGTGTACTATTTACAGCGATGCATTAGCCTTACTTAGAATGTTGTCATTTGTTGATACATGAATGTCTTTCCCACATCAGTGCCAACCTTTCAGCTAATGCCCTGTCAAGCTTGCAGTTGCCAAGATGAAGACAGAAATATGACCTAGTGTATGTTTGTGTAGCATGAATCTTGTATATCAGTTTAAAGACACATTCAAGATTTTCTTTTCTTTTTTTGTTTGTCTAAAATTCAGAGTTTTAAAGCAGTCTTAGAAATTCGTCTTTTTTAACCAACATATTTGATGCCATTATATTAAAAATACTAACTGTTGTCATTAAAAAAAACTAAATAAATGTTGGGTTTTAAATCCCTCACTTCAGCAGGTGATGTCAAGGTCAGATGCTGCTTTTCGGCTAAATGAAGCATAATTTCCTGTTGACAGGAGCTTAAAGAGGATTATGTCCTGATCCATACAGTTGTTCCACTGTTTTTGTCTGGTTAGGAGGGCTGCCGGTACAACGTAATGCACGTGGCAGCCAAGGAGAACCAGGCAGGAATCGCCCAGCTGCTGCTGGACACCTTGGAAAACCCTGAGTTTATGCGCCTCATGTATCCAGACGACCAGGAAGTTATGCTGCAGAAACGTATCCGCTACATTGTAGATCTTTACCTCAACACTCCAGACAAGGCTGTAAGTTATTTTACCATACCAGCAAAACCAGAATAAATTAGATTATTTCAAAAATAATGTTCATAGGTCTACTGTATGTTCATTTTGTTTGTCCGTATGTTCCAGGGCTTTGAAACGCCACTCCACTTTGCCTGTAAGTTTGGGTGTCCAGACGTGGTTAATGTCCTGTGCTCGCATCCTGACAGCGATAAGAACCGTGAGAACAAAGATGGCCAAAAGCCATTTGATGTAAGGAGTTTTATTTTTAACCCTTATTTTGACTTTTCCCACTGAGTAAGAGAACCTTCAGCATGGCCTGTGTTGTTGTTGCTGCTGGTGGTTATTACACAGAAAGTATTCATGAATGTGTACATATGGAAGCTTGCACAGTACTGCTGAACACTGGTGTCCTGGCAGTCGTTGCTGAGGGGAGGTACAGTTATGCTCGCTACGGTCTTGAAGCCTTGACCTTTTAGCTTGCTTTTTTTAATCTTTTGGCAACAATCACTCACTGCACACTGAAGGCTAAAATTAGATGAGCATGAGCAAGTTCTTTCCCCAGCTAATCCAGCAACAGTTGTATGTTGTCAGCTGCACAAACTATATATCACTAATTGTTTTTTTCTTTTCCACAGCTTATTTGTAGCCGAAAAAATAAAACCCAAGAAGTGAAACAGAAGATAAGTGACTATTTGGAGGGTAAGGACACACACACATTTCTGAAAATATCTTCTCCCCTGCTTCGTGGAGGACATTTAATGTACTTTCACACAGAGAGGCCTGATTTAAATGGAAGCAACATGTTACATCCTATAGTTTCAATTTGGCAACATTGATTTTTCTTTTTTTCATCTGTTGTGTTAGCCATGGTGGCCGATATAAGGAATTAGGCTAAAAGCATCATTAGCAGGTTGAGGTGCTATATAATTGCGTTCGTGCTTCAGAGTTACTTCAATAACTGGCTGTGGGTACTAATGAATAAGTTGCTACCCATTTGTTTTGAAATACAATGCCACATAAGGTTTGAGTCCCACTAATGCCACCCTCAATGAAAGTACATGTCTGTCAATTGTCTGTTGTCTCACAGACCGCTGCTATATTCCTTTGCTGAGGGCAACCGACAACACCTCTCAGCCCATCATTGGTGGTCTGTGGTCACCTGAGTCCTCAGAAACTCTCTCGCTGACCCAGCGGCACACAAGAAGCCCAATGGATCCCGTGATGGCTGTCGCAGCCTACGCTGGCCCACTGAGTCCTTCTAAAGCAAGTTCTTTACTGATTACCGGTCTATGCTTACTAAAGTCCAACGTCTTATCATTACATTACATTAAAAACATTTAGTGACCAGCCCATATTGTTTTCTCCTGTAGGCAGATGATTTCCGTCGGTCCTGGAAGACACCGCCCAGAGACAGGGCGGAGCTTTTCCACCACATTCTGAAGTCTGATCCTGACCGTGGGGCAGAGAGAGTGGGCAGGTATGTCCACAACCCTATTCTGCTTATGTTGTCTTTATAACTTTCTATGTATTCTCAGATATATTGTGAGGCTACTGAAGGGTGATATTACTGGGCTTATTGACGTCATTTTTAATGCATAAAGGCAATAATTTAGAGGAAATACGTTTTGCATTAGCAGTTTTGTTTTGAGGGATTACAGACATGTTGGGCCATGTACTCCACAGTTCCACAGTTTGATTCACCCTGGGTTCAAACCTCAGTGAATCACATTAGTACTGGAAATGGTTCAAAAGCACTATGAAAACACCAGTTTTTTTTTTCATTTAAATGATAAGTTATCCTTTATCAACAGAGACCTGGCTCATGAGATGGGCCACCCATGGGCTGAGTACTGGGACTTTCTTGACAGTTTTGTGGATCTGTCATCAACTGAGGGGCTTCGCAAGCTGGACGAGTACCTTAGCAAGAAGGACTTCAGCCCACGGGCTCATGAAGAGGCTGGGGAGAATGAGACCAGCAACAGGTTCAAAACCCCCTCTCCAGGTACCTTCACCCGCACCATATCAGAGAAGCTGCGAGTGCTGAAACACAAAAATGCGCTGCACACATTCCAGATCACCCTCTCTGACCAAATCTTTTAATTGGCATTGTAGCTCCTGTATGATACAATATCATATGAAATGAACATGGAAAATATTTTACAGAGCTGCATAATCTCCTGCTATTAAGAATTATATAATAAGATTACACTGCAATAATGACAAGTTTTAAATTCTGTTTTGGTCCTTCATCATCTCTGGTTGCAGGTAAGCCCAAAAAGTTCTGCAACTCCATCTCTGTTGGTGCCTTCCTGGACGAGGGCGATGACATCAGCCTTGAGGAGATAAAGAACCGGCAGAACGCAGCACTCACCAGCATCACATCCGCTGCTGCGTCCAAGGACTGCCTGAAGGGAGCAGTGGGTGGCCACGAGTTCCACATCCTGCCCATCATACTGCACCACCGCGGGGCCGACCTGATCGAGACGGCGGCAGAGCAGAACCTGCTGTGCTGCTGCGACGACAGCCTCCTGACGCCCGGCATCGTCTGCAAAAATGGATTGTGCTCCTCCTCCAGAGATAGGACTCACAATGGAGACAAGGTGACTCCTCGCACCTCTCCGTCCACCTCCTGCCTGCTGTCGCCCATCTCCAATCTCATGGCAGAGTTTGAGCGCATGTCTCTGCAAGAGCCGCTGGACAACCACACCAGCTGCAGGGAGCGGAGGAGCAGTGGCGGGAGCCGGCACAAGGAGGTCCGGGACTCCTACAGCTCCTCCTCAGCCACAGACCTCAGCTCTGGGCTGAACAGCCTGTCTCTCGGTCACAGCAGTCAGGATGGTGAGACTGTGGAGGGACCGGGCTGGAGGACAGAGGGAAGAGGGAAAGAGGAGAGGCGCAGCAGTGGCAGCTCAGAGGAGTACTTTGAAGCAGAGGAGAATCTGGAGGTGTTGGGAAGGACTAGGGGGTCAGTATCAGGGGGGCGCAACTTCTGTGCTCGGTCCAAGTCATGGGACCATGGGGGGAGAGACCTGAGCAGCTCAGGATCCTCTGGGTCCTCCTATAAGTCCTTGGATAACTCCAATGAGTTCCTACCCAGGACCCCGCCGCATATTAGAAGAGGACTTTTCATTGACGGGTGAGTCTCTTTCTGTGGAGGGCCATGATGTTGTCTTAGTTGTTGAGAGAAATTATAGAAGCTGAAATAGAAAATGTCTCTGATAATGCGTCAAAATCTCAGGTAGCTGGTCTTGTCTAATAGTTTTGGGGTGCTATAGTCTCTAATACTATGCCAGACAAGTATAGTGCAACACCAGCTGACAACACACCCAAACCTCTGAGTTCCTATCATAATAATGCAAGATAATAATACATTAGCTCAATCTTGTTAATTCATGTTTTTACAGGGATTCACCATCCAAGGTGGACAGAGAGGTCCTGTCAGCAATAGAAGGCTTAGACTTCGATCCCCAGAAGTATCCCAGCATTCTCAAGTGGAAGAGCACAATGAAGTCGTACTCGGCGTCAGACATGCAGAGGTGAGACTGGCGTGGCTGACATTTTATTGCAATGCATATTATTCTCTATTATTGGTTTACTGGTTTTACTGCGTGTTCATGAGGCTGACCTGGCCTAAAAAGGGAGAATTTTGGTCTCAGTGGCTGATTAAATCAGATTATCAGATTATAGGCTAAATACTGTTAGAAATATTTATTGTGTGGGGAAACATTTCAGTTTCAGAGTTAATTTTGTCATGAATGCATGACCTCTTTTGTTTGTCTCTTGTTATGTATATTATTGACTAAATTTACGTGTACAGTCTTCATCATAAAAGCATATTAAGATAAGATTAGATAATAATTTATTAGTCCCACAGCGGAGAAATTTGTAACCGTCTTAACAGTCTGTTCTCTAAGGTTGTTCATACAGTCTTCCTACACCATGATTAATAGGAAATGAAAAATGTCACTCAATATAGTCCTCTAATTGACAAAAATAATGGTCACATTTTTACAAAAAAGGGAGTCAGCATGGTTAGTACAGTATATATTCATCACAGATGTCTGGTGCAAAGAGGGCTTTTCAGCTCTCGCAGTTGAGACGTTTTGTGATTACAGCCGCAAGACAATTTGGGAATTAGTTGCGAGGTGAAATGCCAGGGGGTGGAGCGTTTTGTTCCAGAGAAGAAATACGCTGCATGAAGAAAAATCAGTAAACAGTAAAATCTTCACTAATTTTACCTTTCGGTATTAGTCGCTAAGTAACAATATTGTAGTAGCAACTACTGACTGGTGTCGATGTGTGTCGTCTAGCTGGCCCAGCCCTGCGGTGGTAAAACCACGACTCAGGATGCAACATCAAACTCTTGGCTCCCCGGTCAGCGGCCTGATGTCTCCCACCGGCCGCTTCAGTCCTGCCCGGCATGCCGCCTCGCCAGACTTCAGCCCCAGCCGTTACAGCCCTGCCAATGCTAGCTACATCCAGCGCATCCGCCTCAAGCACTTGAACGAGCCACCGATCTAACTGACCACTCTTCTCCCCCCACCTCCCTACGGCCATATCCTCTCCGAGCCCTAACCCCAACCTCCCTCCCATTAAAAATCCAGCTGCACCAAGGTGGCGACACCTGAGCTCAGAAACCCTATACCTAACAGAAATATGCACAAGTGTCTGGAAGATTTGTATTAATGATGTATGGTACTACTCCTATGTAACAGGAATTCTCATCACGTTGGGTTGTGATGTACACTCAAGACTTTAAAAAGGAAAAAAAGAAACCTTGATAATTTATGTACTGTACGGATGTGGGCCATGTTGAATTGACGGTAATGTTATTTGTGGCAAGTGTGAAGCACCTGTATCATAGCCTGAGTCAACTTTTTTGAATATTGTGAATACAAGCCGCACTCCCCAAAGTTAGTTCATCACTAAAACCTTAGTGCGGAATCCTCAACAGGATTCTGTCACTGAGGATGTTCTTAAAAAAAAAAAAATTTGTCAATATTTTAAAATTTATTTTTTTGTATGTTGGTCAGTAGCACAAAAATGTAATGTTTTTATTAATGGTGTTAAAACCGACTGCCATTTCCTATGTTTTCCTCAGTTCAGGAATTGCCTTAATTTTCTGAAGTGATGAACCAGCTCTCTGTCAGTTTGGACACGCTCTCTAGCTCGTGAAATATCTGGTAATGGCAACCTCACTGGCTGCGTGATTTACAGATAATTAGGGCAAACATGGGAAAAACTGATTAGACTGAGATCTTCCATGTTTTTATTTTGTTCTTCAATAAATGCATACATTTTCCATCTTTTCTCGGTGGTTCCGTGACACGTCTTGACTTTTCCTTTCTGCCACAACCAGCGGCCTTAGACTGTGCAATTTGTAATTTTTTTTTTTTTTTTCTGAAATATCTTAAATTCACAAGCATCTCCCATAGTGTGAGCATGAATACAAAAAAAACACTCATCTGGAAAGTGTCATTTCAAATTTGTCTTGTTTGGGCTAAACGTCAAAATTGCCATGTCTGAGACCACCTTTAAGCTGTATTGAGCGATTTTTAACCACTAGGGGGCTGAAAGACTCCACAACAAAATAATGTATTTATTAGCTTATTATATTAATGAAAAACTGCCTTACGCTTCCAGATAACCCAACTGATTAGATGAGAGCTGCATAGAGTTGGACGTTGATTCCCAGTGGGATCGGCAGTATTCGCAAAACAATTTCACTTTATAAACCGTAGTTTGATAGTGTTTTCAAAACTAGCACTTAATAGAGCTTTAATGCCTAAAGTTATGTCATGAAGCTCTTCAATGGTTCAAATTGGCTTTCAGTAAACTCATGTACACATGGCAGGTACTTGCATTTTTTCAAAACATGTCTAATGGTGGAATGTGAATGTACAAAAACCTGCTGTATCCAAATTATGTTACTTAGGGATAAATTCACTGCTGTATGAGGGCTTATCAGCTCAGTCTGGGACAAACAAGCCAATCATTTTAAATATTCAGATTGACAAGTGTTCTGAATGTACATTTTCTGTGAACTAAACCTTTTATCCGAGAGCACAAACTACTTCACTGAGAAGATTGTATTGTTGTCCTTGTGCTCTCAGGTGACAACAGATCTAATTCTGGTCTCTGAATGTTTATGAATGTGGAACTTTGCAAAAATGCACCTAAAAAACTTAAAACATGCTTCTTGTGCTTTTAGCATTCTGTGCTTTATTAGAAGTTAACTTTCATTGTGAATTCTTTCTGTATGTCTAGACCTCATTTGCTTTCAACTAATCAATAAAACATCACTCCTTAATTGCTAATGTGTATATGTGCTTTTTTGTGATAGTTCAATTTATTTCAAGAAAGAAATTTGACAAACAGTTTATCATTTTCTTTTATTTACTATAGCTGCACCATACAACACAATAATCCTCACACTTCAGCCTACTGTAATGATAGATGTAATGCTCAGAGCAAGATTTGCATTTACAACAGCCATACAAATACAACTTTTTTTTTTTGGTTTAAAAATCAGTCACTTGTGAAAAAATCCTCAGTTACATTCAGGAGCAGCTGTTGATCACTTCTGCTGGCGTTCGATGGCACGGAAGTAATCACAACCACAGAGTCTCTCATTAGATGATGGTAGTTCAATTAAAAAATAAGAACATCAAAAGTAATTTTCAAGACACTTAAGGAGAAAACTGAGCTTTGACCCTGCAACCAACCGACGTGGCCTCTGACTCCCAGAAACCTGCCATGCGTTGGGACCGTCAGGTCCGTGTTAGTTTGTCCGGGGGCATGAATCCTGCGTCTCCCAGAGTTCTGAGGGCCACCCTGCCGCTAGGTCGAATGGTGAGCCACGTGATGCTGCCGTTATTCAAGCCCATACGTAACCAGCCCTCTGGAGGAAACTGTAGAGCCCTGAGAGAACAAAAAGAAAAGATATGAGCACGGGAGCTACTTTATATATTTACACATCACTTATTTGAACAAATAATTTGATGTGTGTGATCTTGTCCTGCAAGTAGCCATTTGGAGGATTTTAAAAACGCTTGTCATAACCAACTACGTGTCCTAAATGTTCCTTTTCAACCAAACGCACACAGTCATCAAGAAATGCACAAAGCTGTATGTAGCAGCTACAATATCAACATCAAACAGGAATCTTCTTAATTCCATTAAGAGCACAATGACGTGAGTGAAGTATCTTGTGAAAAACAATGCTGCATAGTTTATACACAATGGTTAGCAAAGCAAGAAGGCCACACTCTAGCCTCAGCTGAGCCCGGACCACCAAGTCCACCGGCGACACAAACCTGCAGACAAAATAACGGATGACATTGGCATGACACACGATGATCTCGTAGCTGTCCTCCTTCTGCTTGGGGTCAGCCCGGTGGATGTAGCGGCGGAAGGCTGCCTCGATGCGTGCTCCATCTTCGTGGTACTGCTGGAGGATGGTAGAGAGGTTGAAAGCCACC
The DNA here is from genome assembly GCA_016806645.1 of Ophiodon elongatus. NCBI lineage: Eukaryota > Metazoa > Chordata > Actinopteri > Perciformes > Hexagrammidae > Ophiodon > Ophiodon elongatus. Next base: position 1,420,280 of record JACSYO010001694.1, read on the forward strand.
TTTGTCAAATCAAAGGGTTCTGTTTGAACCCCCCAGTCAAAACAGAGTCAATTGATGATGCTGCTGTGCACTGTAGGGAATGTATGAAGAGTTTGGTTCCAAAATGAGGCCAACTATATGGAAAACGTTACTTCTACTAAAGCTAAATAAGCACTGAATCACTGAGGGCAGAAACTGTTTTCATGGGGCATTTATGGAACTGAGATACAGTCCAATTATGTCTTTGTCATGAGACTACCATGATCTAAGTTCTTCTTTTAGAAGGAAGGTTTCCAGAGAAAAAAACAAAACTCAACAGCAATTTTTCCTTTTAGAAACAGGGTCCTGGTAACTATGGATAATCCACAATCCTCACGGTCAAAAGTTTTCTGTTTACCCCCATTTTACTGACGGTAGCTGGGTGTATGCATTAACTAGAGTAACCAGAACAGTGCTTCTGGAAAGGCACACTCCGTAGCTATTGAATATTTTCTAATGGTTTGAAGAAAACCATAATTCCCGTGCATGGCTAGATATCATTGGGGTATGTTTTTCGGCAATTGGGTTAACCAAAAATAACATTTATCAACTGGTTATTTACATTTAAATTAGCAAAATATAATAGAAAGATTGATCCTCAGCTGCCAGACTCCTTTAAACATGTCATTTTGGAATATGAACTCTTCCTATGACACATTCCTGTGGCAGTGCACTGATGGATTGGCTGATTGTTTTTTGTTTTTTTGCAGCTTTAAGCCTAAACAAGCACTTCACAGGACACCTGCACAGACACATGGGCAGCAGAAAGAGACCTAAACAAGGATATGCAAATATAGAAAATCAGGCCTCCACCCGCTCAGGAGGCAGAGTGCATGCGTCTTCTCTCACCACAGCATCGGGCTTCCAGTGAGTGACAGGTGGAACAGGCTCGATGGGTGCTCCCTCCCTCAGCAGATCACAGCTCACAAGATCCACTCCTAGACCCGTATGACATTCAGGGCAGGGAGAAATGTTAATATACATTTGTGATGTTCAGCATTTAAAGCAGGTGCTTCTTCACCTGCACCTGTTTTAGTTCATGCTGCACAGAATCTAGCGTGCTAAACACAAAAAAAGTGACCGTATACAAGAACGATGAACATGATATGAATAACGTATCAACGGTGTTATGTGTTACCCAACAACTTGAACATGTCTCAAGCGGAAATGTATTCAAGTATGAAAATGTATCATTGAAAGCATAAGGATAATACTGCAATTACATCTTGATATTTATTTAAGTGGCATACATGCTGGCATTACATGGGTGTATAATTATATTGTAAATTTGATAGTTATTTTATCATCAAATATTTGTCCAATAAACTTCATATTTTTACACTAAATATCCCCATCAACTCAAAAGACAAAATCAGAATGAAAAAATGACTACGAGATAAAGTATATGGTGTATAATTTAGCTGTCTTCAGCTAAAGTAGTTTAGCTGAAGATAGCTAAGAACCACAGCTTTTTAAGAACCACAAATATAACAATATGTATGATGACTGGATATATAGCAAACAGAAAAGTAACATTACACCAGTACCATGAACCTTAATGACTGTTATTGTTCATATAAAAAGTATCCAAAGGAATCTTATAAAAATAAACATGAATAATTTACTCTCCACACTATTATAGACTCGTGGGGGGAAAAAAATGGTGTTTGACAGTGCAGCTCTAAAAGGAAATGTGGCATCTATCCACTACCTGAGAGGTGTTTGCTGATAATATTGGCTGTCTCTGTGGCCCTGGCCATGCTGGAGTGGATCATTACATCATACTTGAGTCCCAACGCTGCCAACCGCTGGCCCGTGAACTCAGCCTGCTCACGACCTGGAAATAGAAACACAACGGCCATTAAAACAAACGACTGGTGGGTCAGAAACGGTCTGAAAAGAATGTGGGTCGGACAACGGGCAAGCAAAGAGATAGTTCTGCTGCGAAGGTGGTACAGTGCATGTAGGTATACGCTCAACACTCAAGCATCAATGTGTACTTGTGACCCTCCGTTTGACTAAAATGACTCTCCAGACTGCTGCCTATTCAACTTTCCAGGTGACTCGAGTGGAAACAAGTACCTAACGGCGTGAGGATCCTCTCCTTGTCCATGGAGCCGCTCAGGTTGTACTGAGAGTGCCTGATGAGGAGGATGTTGCGTGTAGCTTTTGGTTTACTGTTGTCCTGCTCGGAGCTGGGGTCTTCAGTTGCTGGAGCACTAGTCTTCTTCCCATTCGTCAGTGCAGATGGGTCCCTCCTGAACAAAAAGGGTGAGATGAGCTGATCTTGAGATTAAGTGGCTTTGTCAGTCTTGGTTAATTTGAGGAATGGAAAACTGGGTTAACACAATATGATTTAGGATGAGGATCAGTATAATACTTTGAAAACTTATAACATTCTTGTTTTTAAGAAACCCTAAGCTAAACTCAATTTTTTTTTTTTTTTAAATAAATGCAATTTATAGCTGACATAACATATTTGAAGAATAAGGATCACCACAAAAATCCTTATGGTCCACTCTTGGATTTGTTATGCATCCTAAACACCAACACAATTTAGCAAGATATATATATATATGTCGAATATGTACTTTCACAAAAATCAACCTAAATGGCCCTGTGGTGGATAAACCTGCTATTAAATTGATGACTATATAACAGAGATTTGGGGACGTTGGTGACGTTTAATCCACACAAGGTGGTAGGAGTACAATGAGGGATGGAGTGGGGGAGAATAACACTACAGACAGCGTTCAAATACTCAGACAGCAAAGAGACAGCGCGCGTAAAGACACGTACTTATCCCAGTTAAAGTCCCACGCGTGTCCCGTCGGTGCCGGCGTGTGGCTGGCAGGTGTCCACGCCGGCTGCGCCGCCTGGAGAACGGTGAATCTCGACCATCGACTGGCCGCCTCTCCCCGCAGCTCCCCGAAGTACCCGCGGGAGTCGGCGGCGGCGGCAGCGAACACCAGGACGGCGGAGCCTCCGGCGAAGCCGCACACAAGTTTCAAAGTTTTCCTGTACGACATCCTGGAGAAGCAGACTACTGCTAGCTAATTAACGTTAGCTGAGCTTAACCTGTTTGCCGTTAAGGAGGTGTTAACAGGATCTCCCCCCCTACGAATGTGTGTTTGTCTATTTACTCAGCGGCGTTTGACTATTTACTCCAACTCCATCGAGGGATGCAAAACACGCTTTCTGTGCCACAACATGTACTGGGCAGAGGCTCTTAAAATAAAATTACCGTTCGCACAGGAGTTACAAGCTAATACAAGCAGCAGTTTCCTACAAACACTACGGTGGCTCGCCCGAGATTTCTTCTTCTTCTTTGAGGGTTTAAGGGCTGCTGGCATTCTTAGCTTTGTATTACTGCCCTCTTCTGGAGGAAAGTAACGCTAACTCCCACAGGGTCCGGTTGGTCACATTTGTATCTTTAAATCCGTTTCTCCTGAACTTGCGCGTTGCAATTAAATCCTCTTTTGTGAGGTAATACATTCGTCTGTCATTTACCATTTGTTGCATCAGATTATGTGCAATGTTAATGTGCATGTGTGGTCCTGCAGGGCCTGCCCTAGACTTTTGGGGACCCATTTACCAGAATTTAAAGTACATATGTGCTATTCCTTTTAGATTTATTATGAGGAACTTTTTAATAAGGACATAACACGGCTGTTGCAATGTGAAAAGAATGATAACACTTTCTTAAACCAACTTCCGAATGAAATTTATTTAACTTAAATCATGGGCTGCAGTGCTGGCAAACTGTCAAAGAATAGCTTGCCTATCCCAGTTTGTGTTTACTTTCGTTCTTGTCTTGGCACATTTTTCAACTTATCATATCTAATATTAACGCAAAAGAAAGATTTTTTTATTCTTACCACAGAATCTTGGGAGTGCTAGTTGGAAGTACTTGTTTTAGATAGTAAATTACTTATTTAGCCTACACAAACTGTCCATTTCGCCTGTCTCTGAGTTTATTGTTTTGTTAGTATTTGTTGGCAAAAAAAATATTTTCTAGTGGGCCCCCAGAGACCCAAAGCAACTGCTTGTATTACTTATTGAATAGGACCGGCTCTGTTTACTTGCATCTTTCCCTGGCTTCCTTATGGGGACAATAATTGCCTCCTTCCAACTCACTGATATTCTACCCTCCTCGCACACTTTATTGTACAGTACAAATAAATGCATTCAATCCTTCATTGTTGTTTTACATTATATAGCATATCCTTTCTTGTCAATTCATCTTTAGCAAGGGTCCTTTTTACTTCTCCAAAAATGAATGGAACACTCTGCTCATCTTTAGTGTTTTCCTTCTCCCACAAACAGTCACCGACAATAGGCTGTTTCCTTTTAATTCTAATCTGAGTTTAGAGGTAAATTGGCTCAGGATTGTGATTGGAAGTTATTTCAAGAAGGAGATTTTGAAGGGCTTTAATTTTTAAATCACACATCAGAATGTCTTGATTGTCTGTGAGTGACAGCTTGAGGTGGTCTACTATTACTCTGAAGTGAAATTAGCTTGTAACCATTTCCTTTCAAATTAAATCTGAAATTAGAGGTAAATTGGCTCATGAATGTGATTTTCTAGGGCTTTCATTTTGAAATTCAACATCAGAATGTCATGATATTGGAAGAGATACCTTCCAAGGTGGTATGCTATCGATATTAGGTATAAGTACTCACACAATGGAAATTAAATTTGTTCTTGAAATAGTGTTTGCATGTGGTATTTTCTTTTAAGTTATCATTCATAAAATGTATCATTTTTCACTCATTCATTTAGTTAAATGTATTAATGTATCTGTATTTACAGACGTATTGACTGACTATCACGTTCAGCGGAACTTTGCTCTTATTTTGACGTCAGTTCTTACACACTCTTACCGTAATGCCTAGTACACATGCCTACCGAAAAAAAGACTGCAGGCTGGCCTGACTGTTTTTCGGAGTGGAGACTGGCTTGACTGCAGTCAAGCATACAGACGTAAAAAAAGGTAAACAAAGAGGATGCATGTGGGTGTTCAGCCTGGCAAATTACATTTACACAATAACATTAAGGATTAAAGATGGAACATAAACACGCATGAAATCAGAGGAATGGAAGCAGAGACCAGATTGCACAGATTTATTCATTAAACATTTAATTTTGTCATTGAAGCTGTTTTGACAAAAACGAGTAAATAGATTATTTGAAATGACCTCTCATCTTGTGAAGAAAGAGCCTGGAAGACGTTCAAATCACTCACACTCAACCATTTACTTCGTGACGTCAGTAAATCCCTGAGGGTTCAGGGTTTAAGGCTTTTTTGGGGTGGGTGGGGGGGGGGGCATTGTAATTGGGCCCTTCTCACCACCTCTCCCCTCCCCTTTAACACTCCCTCCTATGCCCCCATCACTTCCATTTCCCTTCTTCCGCAACGATGACAACTTCCGGTCCTCACCCCCTCCCGAGCAGTGGACGTTTGCAGTCTGCGTGGATCCCAACACGAGCCACTTGAGAGCGCTGTAATCCCTAAATCCACAGCAGTAACAACAGCGGAGCTGCCCTGATTATTATTCTCTCGCTGCTCTCTGTGGTCGCTGTATAATCCATTCAACACGCAGCGTTTCAGTGAGGCCACACTAATGAGCCTCTGAGGAGGCCCCGGTCTACAATGCACAGCCGCACGAGTCCACCCACAGTTACAGTAACATTTCAACTCTCTTGTCGGTGATAGGTGACTGGGCGGTGTGGGGAAAGTCATTCTTAGCTACTTAAATTACACTTAAATAGATGCCTATTGCTACACAATAATTATAGCGAATATAAGAATATAAGTCAACTTTCTGTTAAAGCAGCCATGCCTGGTTTGTGCACGTGTGTGACATTAAACTGACTAAAAGACTCTTAAGTGAAGTTTGGTGTTTCTCTCTCCGCCAAGAGACCGATCCTCTCAGAACCAGAGCGAACATCGGACTGGACTTCTTAAAAACTGCGAGAGACATTTTGATTCCCCCCCCCCTCCTACTGATCTAACACACATCGATATTCACAGAGTCGGTGAGCTATTCGTGAGACAAATAATCATTATTATTATTTTCATCCGCGAGATCTCCGGGTGACAACATATAATCGTGCAGAGTGACGACACGCGTTTACAATCCACATTAGAGCTCCGATCGCTTACTTCCGAAGATACTTGCAGGGTTTTGCACGGAGGCTCCACCTTTCCGAGCGGCTCGGTGACCTCACCAGTGGGCTGGATTGCAAGGGTGGGATTTCCAGGCTTCCAGTGAGTGAGCGCTGTGTATTCCTGCCTCTCTATCTTAGGATCTATGCGGCTTCAGCGATAGCAAAGACCTACCTTCAAAAGCCACAGAGAGGACTATATATATATTGCACACTGGACCTTTTATTTTTTTTTTTCTACATACGACTCCAAACGGAATAAATAATTGAGGAATGTGGAAATTACAGAATGCCCAACAGCGCTGGAAAGAGATTTAAACCCACCAAATACATCCCAGTGTCCACTGCTGCCACACTCCTTGTGGGATCGACCACTTTATTTTTCGTCTTCACGTAAGTTTGCATCGCTTCTTGTTCTCATTCGTTGCACGCCGGGATTTTCCTCCACTGTGTGTGTGTGTGTGTGTGTGTGTGCGCGTGTGTGCGTCCACTAGATTACACAGACTAGGAGTGGGTTTGCAGCTCAAAGTTTGCATGGGTGGATTCAGTCACTTGGGTAAAATAAGTGATTTGTATAGGCAGACAACCTCATCTGTCCCAACGGGGGGATCTCCTGGCGGTTCTGAAATGGGTTTGCAAAACGCAGCACTGCCTTCATGTGCAGCCTCCGACAGACCACTCAGCCACGGGCTAATACCTGCTCGGCAAACTTCCAATAAACCGTGCAAGTTTAACGTCGCTATTACCGTGCAGGAGACCACAGCTTAGGCCGCAGTTACTCACTTTCCATTGAAGAAATGCCGCAGGCAGTTGTTGATACAATTAAAATGGTTGCATTGGCCCAGCAGGCGGCTGTGTGTGTGTGTGTGTGTGTGTGATTCATGCTCACTCGGTTGGGATAGATACAGTGTCACACAACCTATCAAGAGGCATTATAATCATGGTAAGCTTGGGGTTCCCAGAGTGGAGTCCTGCAGGGGTCCTCCACCTAGGGTTTATTGCACCTACCACCATGTGTCACCATATGTGTAGCCTACACAGACATTTAGGGTTTCCTTTGGAGAAAAGAGGGATTATGGGCAACCCAAATGCACAGGTTCTTACTCCCTCAAAAACAGATATTAATTCACTTTTAGTGAATTTCTATGTTCTGACAAGCAGGTGACAGTGGTTCATCCACACCAGCTGCAATCATGATGATAACATAATCTCTCTGCGATCAGCCAGCATCATCGTCCCAGACCCCTCCATCTGATGAAAGAGGAAGTAAGTGTTGTGAATTTAATACAGGGCTTTCACTGTAGGTTGGGAGATCTGCAGAGCGAGTGTCTGGTCTAAATCATCAGCCCCACATACGTTTTGCTGATCCCCAGGTGAATTCCTTATCAGTAAAATGATCAGTTTGAATGAAGGAAGCCCACAGGGGTTAAAACTCATGTTGGAGTCCTCCGATCAAGACTAAGGACTATTGGAAAAGATCATCCAACCTTCAGCCGATGCAGTCATGTTGTCTGCCAAAGTATAACACTGCCGAATGTGATAACGCTCTGTTTTAAAGACCGTATGTTGTTTATATTGTTATTACATTTATATAATGTACAACACATCTTTTTTTTTCTCTTAATATGTCTCCAATAATTGCTGTTTTTGATCCAAGATTGCGTGTGTTTGCATGAGTAAATCATGTATTGCTTTTTGACACGGATCTGTGTTGTGGATGCAAAAGTGTGACACCAAATGTATTTTTCACTTGTATGAACGAGAAAATGCAGGAAGACACAGAAAATGCTTAAGCTGCACCCTAAGTGGTTTTGCATTCTCAGTCTCAGGTCAATGACGAGACGGAAGGAGACATATGGTGTTTGTGGGTTGCGTCGTTAGGTCGGATTTTAGCTTTAAAAATCCCAGCACGCCTTGGTGTCTCGGGCTTAGCATAAACAAATGGCCTGATTTACAAGCCTTGCTGTGGAACGAATGTGTTGTGATTTAATAAGAGATCTGCATTTTATTTTGCAAATAGCAGGAGTTTGAATTTTTTATTTTGATCGTAGCTGTTCTTTTGCTGGGGTTCACGTAAATCTACACATCAAGGTCCTTCCCCGCAGCAGATGGTTCAAGGGTGAGGATTAAGACATCACTCGGTCGCTCCTTCGTTTCTTAGTAAAAGGTCCGGAGGATGGAGTCGCACATAATGGAACCCCCTGGGGAGCAGTGCACATCCAAACTAGGCCATGTCTCTAAATTCTCAAACACACATAGAGAGTCCATCACGTTGTACCCAGTCTAGCCGTGTCTTTGACTGGAGTGCAACGCTACACGTTTACACTGCAAACCATGGAACAGCGGTGTGGTATTTACATTTTAATAACCAGAATAACATACAACAACTGCAAAAGTAGTAACATTTTAATGTTGCCAACTTTTTTTTTGGCAACCATAAGCTTAGACATGCAAGAGTTAAGGAACTATACTAAGTCAATCATATACACTCATGTACAGCAGAGTACCAGGGACACAAATCTTTTTTTATTTCTAGGCCGCAGTGTGTTAAAGGTCCCACTGTTTGCCAGCAGGCCACTTGGTGTCATTTGGGCAACGGAAGATGAGACTTGGTGCCAGCACTGGCTCACACACACCAGCAACAGTCCATAGTGTGTTGCTGTGTTTGGCTTACTGATGCCTGACAGTTTGTGTTTCTCACAGAAATTGAATTAGAACAAATTAGTACAGAATTATTTATATCTCCACAGCATGACCACGACTCATCACAAATAATACTGATGATAAATTAAGCTTTTAGTCATGGTTTAGCCATCATAATATGATCCCAGCCCGGGTCTATAACTAGATTCTATTATACAGTAGCTTAGACCTCTCACTGTGTCTAAATTTGTCCCAGCATATGTATGTATGTATATATGTATATAAGTATGTATGTATGTATGTATGTATGTATGTATGTATGTATGTATGTCTGCCCTGAAGAAGCTTTCTTTTACCTTTAAGTAATCCCTCAGGATTCATCACTGCCCTTGACCATATGCCAAAACGAAAACCTGTTCAGGACACTGAACTCCCATGCAGGCCATTATAATTTGTTGCCAAGCTAATAGTCAACATTTTAGAGTATGCATGGATAGATGTGTGGAAACTATCAATTGAATCATCTGGACAAGACCTTTGTTTAGCAGTTTTTGCTGCGTGAAGGTGAATTATGAGTGAGGTAGTCAGTGGTGGAGCCATAATCACCAGGCTGAAAGCAGTGCTGCACATGAGAATAAGCCTGTCAGGAATCTAATCTTCAGCTTCCACATCTGTTTCCTCCTTTTCACTTTATATCGCTTGAGCCGTACTTCATTCAGATCCTACCCTAATGCATTGTTTTGCATTTGTGCTCCACTCTGAGGCTCTTAAAGAGATTTTTAAAGGTATTTCCGATTTAAGTTGAGAGAGTGCAGAGTTGTTGATACATAGGAAAGAGGGGGATGATACGCTGTTAAAACAAGTGCTCATATATTTAACCCTTTAGGTTATGGTACATATATGGTTAAATATAGAGCCACTTACAGGGTTAATTATATAGAACCCCTGTATATAGTTATCCAATCTACACAGTACAGGAGCTTGCCACCACATCCTCCTTCTCTGGCTTAGTGGTATGGCCAATTGTAGATAGCGTTAGCTTAGTGACTCTCTTGAAATGAAAAGCTTTAATGAAAGCTGAAGGAAGGCTTGCTTATGAAGCCGTTTCTACATTAGTTACTATACTGTGCTGTTTTTGTGAGCCACCTAATTTATTTCCGTTACAGGGAGCTTGACATTTAAAGTTGGGGTCACCCCTATATTCCTAGGGTCCTCATTGTAAGAGATTGGTAAGGGCTATCTTTACAGTTCAAATTGCAGAAGGACAAAGGGAGAAGGACGTGTCAAATGCAGTTTGAATGGTAAAAATCAATTAGGCCGTTGTGGCGATATCAATATCTAAAGTCAAGAAAACTGTCTTGCTGGCCAATATGAGGACATAGGTCATAACATCAGCAGGTTATAAGCTGTAAGTGGGTGATTTCAACATAACTGACCCAGGAAAACATACACCGAACATTTGGTCATGGGAAAAAAAGGCATTGCTGAGAATATAAAACCCTGAGAGCATTTTGGGTTTGGAAACATAGGACCTCTCTTTCAGTTGGCAGTTAACATACATTAGTTAGGAGATTAACTAATTAGCTCGCAAATAGTTCAATTCATGTTGAAATGCTCATGCTAAAGAAATGGGACAAGAGAATAGTGTCAATGAAATGGAGTGGAAACTCTGGGTTACTGCAGCCTGCCTATGGGCACAGCAGCCTTGTAGCTCTCCTCACCAGTAGCTGGGAAGCCTCTTCTAGTTTCTCATATCTAATTTTGAACCTTTTTGTGGCAAACATTTCCTTGAAATATATTTGAAATGCTTAATGTGGGCTTACATACATTTTTTTATATATATGTAACTTATTTTACATTCAACAGATGGCCAGAGGTGTTGATCATGTCAAACTCTGTGTTCACCTGTCCCCTTCTGACTTTGCAGCGTGTAACATCGTGGTTTTCTGTGTCTTATTAATTGAAAGTCTAAAAGCATAATTGAATGCTGGTTCATTGATCTTAATCCCCGCCCCGTGTGTGATTATGTATGCGGAGCTGCTGTCGTCTTTTTATCGGGGGGTTCAGTAAACAAGCTTGTAACCATTAATGCTTCACTGCTTGGTATTAGTGTCCTTTAGTGCCCATTTGCCTTCCTTTTGTGTGGTATTAGTGGCTTTGAGGCATCCCGTCTTTGACTGTAGTAAAGAAATTGTTGGTTTAAGCCGTGCTGTTTATGCTCTGCGGGAGCCGGACTGTCTTGGCTGCCCGTTTTTAAATATTTCTCAACTGACATTGGGGCTGATTTGGGTTTGGGTTTGTTTATTCAAATGTGTGATGAGGGTATATTACCAGGTTTGAGATGTCGCAAGGACAGAGCGTTTCTCAGGAGGAGGAAATTACCAATTGACATGTTATGAATATGCCCTTGTAGCTGTTTATTTGTCTCTGCTCATGAACAAGCATCTATTAAAGCAAGAAACCAGAGAATCTCTGCATCCCTGATGCGATACTCATGTGTAGCATTATGAGGAATGAACAGGACTTTTGTGTCATACTCGCACAACTTTAACCTCCAAGTGAGCTTTATAAAATACATATTCCGTGACTCTCATGAGAGCAGGACATTTTAGCTCTTAAGGCAAGCTCATCAATATTCCTCTTCAACTCCCGCTCATCTTGCCATCAAAAACATTCGCTTAAATATTACTATTCTGTCCTCACACACCGTCACAGCATTAGGTTTCAGCTTTTCAGCTGAGGTGGATAAGGAACTATCCTGTCCTCATGTCACACAGAGGATAAAATGTATTATCTTGACGGGGCCAAAAGTAGCCCATAGGTGCCCAAAAAATATTCCCTCAGCCTATTCATAAAATCCATGTGGAGCAGACTGCTGGTTTGTTGAGATAACTGGGGATAAAAACAGTCCCAGGTCGGTGCGGTGTGGCTAGCTTTGTCAGATTAGATAAAGATGTAATTTCCTCTGTGGGTCCTCATCCATCGGCACCTTGAGTGAGGGTCTGGAGGTTAACAATAGCAGTGCAGGGTTATGTCAATTTTACTCTCAGAAGGTACTTAAGGTAACAGCCAAGTGGTCTTATTTCTCTTTGAGCTAATGTAGGAGATAAGGCAACATTTACAAATTGACCTTTTTTTACATTATAGTCTTATTGCTTTTGATTCTTATTGTGGTTTATGGTTTACCACAAGGCACGTTTCCAACCTGTAAGATCAACACAGATTGTTCACCAATCCACTGCTCTCACAGCGGATGACTCTCTCCACTTCTTAGCAGGGGTGTGGGGCTTTCTTATTTTTTTGGCATGAGTAATTTCAAACGCTCGTTTCTGAATGAAAGTAAACACAGAAAGAAGCCTCCTGGAACGTCCATTATGGCTAACTGAATAGGGATCTAGATTGGGATCAACTTGAACATTGGTTTGTTTTACATATATGAGGCTGTGAGCAGCTTAGCGTGTGTTTGTTCTTGAGACGTAGTGGATAATTAGTCCCAAAAAGCCACAATAGCCACATTTATGGGAAATACGCCAGGTGGAAATAAACAGCAAATTTCCTTTTAAAGCTACAGAAGCTACATGGTGTGGCAGTCAGAAAACTCTATTCCACCACGGTTACGTTAAGTGAATGTCCCAACCCCCAATGTCCTGATTTCATCAATACAGAAGCAAAACTCCTTTGAAGCGCTGTTGCTTTGATACCATCATGTAACACCAATCTGAGTTACTTTCTATTTAAATCCATAAGCACTGTTTTGATTTCCGTTTGTAATGTAGAACATTACTCCTCAGACACTGAACTATAATTATATTGAATGTAGAGACCGGTGGGTCCTAAATGGTGTTCATGGGCCTCAAAGGTCCTTGAGAGAATTCCAGGGAGTCTCTAAATAAGAGTTCAGTGTTACAATTCATTTGATCTTGATTAATCCCAGTTAGTGCACTGTATGTATATGTTTTAGCTCAAGGCATCATTGTACCTGATCATAGCCTTACTTGTCTAGTTTTTAGTCTTTAGTCTTGGATAATTATGAGCAGCTTTAACATTAAAAAATAAGTCATGTAGCTTGCTCCTGTGGTAGAATTAAACAAAAAGGGTGAGTTTTGAGATGGTTGTAACACATGTAAATGACTTTGATATATTGTGTCATTTTTGTTTACATGATGAAGATACAAATATAAATAATGTTGGAAGGATTCTGTTGTCATATATTAAAAATCAAAGTCTCATTTCCAACAATCGGAGACAGCAGGAGAACTCATGGTGTTACTCTAGCGGGAGCTTGATATGTCTAAATCGCAACTCCATCGCTCATAATATTGGTAGCCGCTGACTATTTGACAGTGACGTGATCAAATGTCAGTTTTAGACAAATGTCGTGATCTACTGTATCAATGGTCTAACAGTGTGTTTCGGAATGGGAGTCATATGGCTTGGAGCTAGCCATTTACCAAACGGCTAATACACGAAACACACACACACACACACACACCACACACGCACACAAACCAGTCCTGTCCGCCCGGTCAGTGAGCTGTCATATATCTATCTGTCGAGCTAAGGTATGTCCAGCTGTTGCGTCTCCTCAGAGTAAAGATCTAAAGTAGTACTTCTCATTGGGATCAGGAGTCCAACAAAGGTCCTTTTTAAAGACTTCTAGGGGGGCAGGGTTAGGGTTAAACATTCATATTATTTGTTATTTCGATACTAGAATTAGTTCTGTGTTCACTTTGTGTAGACCATCACTTGTCCTGCCCGCAGTCCTAGTCAGACCCAACCTGCATTACACTGTGGCCAGTGTGCAAAAGCAAACTTACTCTAAAGAGACAGGTAATCTTGAACTGCCAGCTCCATCGTGGTTCATGTAGGCCTGAGCAGCAGGCTGCTAGCAGAGCTTTCATACAGTCAGGGCAGACTGCCTCCATCGGTATTGATGAGTGAAAGAGGCCCAGAGTATAAAAGGCCAGGTCTTCTAATCTCATTCCATCCCAGCCCTCCTGTCACCGCTTGACAACTAGGTTAAGATAATGCTGACAGATCCTCTTCCCTGGCTCTCAACCATGTATCCTAGAGCAGGGCAACTACCTACTCTACATGCTACATAAACCAGTGACAACTTTAAATTACCTCAAGCTTCAGGTCAAGTCAAGTTTACCTTGATTTGGTTCCTCTGTAAATTTCAACAAAATCAACATTGCTGTCACCTACTCTACAAGATGAATACAGTTATTATGTTATTATGATTTTGTACAAAACAGCAATTTCCTTTGTTATTGTAAACATTTTTTAAAAAGGTTATGAGACTCCAAAAATGCAAAGTGCTGTTACAGTGCCGTTACCGAAACAAATGCATTGCATAATTCTTCACACTATATACAATGTGTTCCCTGTTTTGTGAAAGGATTTAAAAGGAGTGCTAATTTCAAAGAAAAACCATCTGCATAATACCATATGTCTTTAACAGGGTTAGATCATTGTTTGGAGATTTGCATTATTTATCATAAATGAATAAAAGCACAGACATCCTAATCTGCTACAGCAGGTGATACAATTATCAAAATTGTAGTGTGTCCTTAGCATGGTTTTCAAGCAAATGTTGAGTTTTAATAGAAATCAGTGCTTTATAAAATTAGCCTGTCCTCTTTCTACCAAGCTCTGAGCCACTTGTTTTCTCTTTTGTAGTATGAGTGAATCTGACAAATTGAATATGACTTTTTAAAAAAGGAGAGGAAAAGTCTGGAATTTGTCTAAAATCAATAGAGTTGGATGAATATTTAGATTCATATTTTTGTCCCACTGCAGTTCGAGACTGTTCCTTTCTCGCTGTCTATTTAAAGTATTTTTGGTTTCTCTGAAGCAGTGACTTTCTGGAGCTCTGGTGCTTGCCAAAAAAGTAAATTGTGCCTTGTGATGCCATAGTTGAGCTAAATGGATCCATGTGGATTCAGTGCACAAAGCAGTGTGTGGGCGAAAAGTGCGGGAAAGTGCAGCGAGGTGCTCTCAGAGTTCGCTGTACTCCACCAGTGAGTAAACCGAGGCCGCCTGGAAAGTCTCCTCATGGGGAACATGTGGGATTAATTTAGACCTCCAGCCTCTCCCTCCAAGGGTGTCTCCACCCTGTTCCCCTCATGTTGTTTTGCCAGAGGGAGACCATGACTGGTAATAAGTAGAAACAGAGGTCTATGTCTTAACACCCTCAGTCAGAGTGGCTTTCTGAGAGAGCAGGTAGTATGTTGCAAGTCTTTGCCACTTTTGAAGTTAATGGCTTTAGAAGTCGGTGGAGATGAGCGGCCACAGCGGACAAAGCCACTACCCATTCATCTGTGTAGTAGAGTTCAACCATTGAGCTATAGGCCAATCCAGATATCAACAGTTTGGACTTGAAGCCCCTATGTGGAGAATTGTTATGTGATTATAGCCGCTTTCAGATTATTCTGTACAGTAGTTTTATATATTCTGAAACATAAAACTTCAAGCTGATATTGTTCTTATATAGCCCTCTGATGGGTTTGCGTGAGGTGACATTCTATAAATATAAGTGGTCGCTCTCGTCTTTGAAGCCACGGATCCAGGGGGCTCCAGCCAGACTCGCCTCTGTTAGACTTTCACCCAGTCTCTCTGTAGTTCACTGTTGAGGCGACCTTATCCTGTCACATCTGTCACATGCTATTATTTCACACCACTCTGGACAGTTTATGAATAGGCATCAGATATATATTGATATTTATTGGAGCGTAACCTGCCAAATGTCATGTACTTATAGATATGTCCTTTCTTGTTCATATATATACAAACATAGTAATGCCTTAGCACACAGAATACAGTTATATACAGGTATATTTCTGTGACATCCAAGCGATTGTGTTTTTTTTTTTTTTTTTTTATAGCTTTAAACAGCAGACAACAACTGTTTCATATATTTAGTGGTTCATCGTGTTTTGCATTAGCTGCTGCCTTCCATCCAAGCCTTTTTTAGCTTTCACCCACTCTCCATCATCCACTCTCATATTTGAAAGTGTAATGGACTCCTCTGGCAACAAACCTCATAAGGCAAATACAGCCACGTCATTTATTGTTGATTTATTTCTTCTTTTTTTTTATGCTGGACTAAACAGGTTTGTTTGTCTATTAAAACCCTGCCAACATGCTAAGCTACAGCCAGAATACAGAGACAGAAGATAAACCCCAGTGAATCAGTTTGGTGGAGAGCCTCTGTACTCCAACCAGTTACTGTGTTATCCTTTTGCCAAATGTCTATTTAAAAATAATGGCATCATGCTTGACAGTGAGGATATTTTAGAATGAGGTTAAATTCACAATGCACAAATGTATTTAGCCCTCAGGCCTTCACCATTCTCTGTGGATTCCAGGTCCATTTCCACCTAATATGGCATGTCTGACTGTCCTATGGAGAGAAATATCTGTCACAGTTTGAATCATGAAACTAGTTTTGAAAGGTCAGAATGTGGACTCAATTTGAGGTTCCACGTCATCCAGTTTCAATACTTTAAGTGACTTTAATTTTTAGTTCCATGGATTGTTTTATTCAGCTATCGTCGCAAACCAGTAAAAGACCCAATTGTACAGCTGTGCTATTCTTACTACCCAATTTGGCAGCTATTATAAAAAAAATGTGTAGTGAATTAATACCCTTGATGATGGGGAAGGAAGTTGTTGGCTACATCTGTGACAGAGGCAGTGCTCTGAACCCTTTGCTCAAGAGCATCACAGCCAGCTCTAAGCTGTGGATTTCCTCTGCTATACTGTTTTCTTTGGCCCAGCTGTGTGCAAAAACCTGCAGAAAAGCCTGTGATTCTTTTGTGAATGTTATCCATGTAACAAAGCAAATCATAGTTGCTCTATCTTTGACTGAAAAACAAGGAGAGGAAGCTTCACTTCTCACTCATTTGGAGATAGTGAAATGCATACAGAAACTACAGTAAGCTATTCACTGGCTCTATTACTGTTATGTAAATAGCACTTTTAACATTTTAATGTGATATGGGTCAGTCAAGCCATTTAATTGAGTGGTATGTTTTTTTTGTTTTATTAGGCAATGGGCAGTGTGGTTCTGTAGACCTCAATATGCCTGCCTTATCTCTCCCAGGGTGAGGATGTTTACTGTTTGTTTGGCCTCTTGTCTTGGGGGAATAGTCCTCACTACAGCAGTAACCTAAATCAGCATTACTTTGAAGGCCAAGGAGCACATAATTTACTAACAAGGTGATATTTATTTTGTAGGGTTACAGGTTAAGTAATAAAAAGTCCGGTTCATGACTACCACATCAACATTTAGGCTAACTTTAATTTGTTATTGGATCTGGAGATGTTTACACTCCACAACCCCCAGCGATTAAAAGTGAAAACTAAACTACTAAGCAGCCAAACAAGGTTTTTCCTTATCATACGTATAATACTAGCACTAACTAGCTCTACACAGCAATACAAGAACAATGCTGATTCTGGAGACAGTGTTTTGTCAACTAACAAATGGAGCTCACATTAGCCTAATTAGCTAGCTCGCTAAAGCTTAAAATTGCTGGCTAGAACTGAGAAACTTGCTCTTGTGTATGAAATCAAGAACCCATTGGTTAAGTGGTTTGCCACCATGATCATTTTAAACTGCATACATGCAGAGATTGGAAAGCTTGACACACATAGCAACTGTAACTAAGATGGGCGGGTCTTAGCGAATGGCCTATGGAGTGGTAAGGCTGTGTGCCATGTCGTTGTGCAGCCTCAAGTGCTTTAAGTCCTCTAACTAACTTAAAGTCCCAGGTAAGGAGCTTCATCCGAGCTTATCTCTTCCAGGCTGAGGAGGGTGTTTTCTGTTTGTTTTGCCCCTTGTCTCGGGGGAATTGACTGAAATTATCCATCTTGAGAGATGAGCTGGAATTTAGAGCCTGACCTTTTTAGTAAAACAGTTAATGCAACTTCAGACCTCACACACTGACTATACTGCACAGGCAAAATTGTGCTCTGGCTGCCAAGTGCAAAATATCAACAGACCCGAAGCCAAATAAGTGATGAACTACAACAGAGCCCTTGGGTGTCAGTGCTCAGAGCACCATGGATTCAGTGCCACACCACAGTGCCACTTCAAATTTGGATCTTAGTCAGAGTCTTAATCCGACCGGCACACGGCGTTGATCTAATTTAGTGACCTGGCTGCACCCAGTTGGTTCAGCAGGCTCAAACCATTTGATCAGAACTGACATCAGCAGCAGACTTTGTTGTTCTCAAAGTCTGTTGCACAGCACCCTGCCCCCATCCCTACTGCCGCCATGTGCATTCTCAGCATTGTGAATAATTGCTATCGTCCTGATTAAACTTCTGGGGAACTATTAGCCACCCTGCCAAATCCAGCTGATCCCTCAATTGTTTTAACAGTATCATCCGGGTCACCCTGCTTACAAAGGCGGAGTGCCGATCGCCATCTCTACACTGACACCTACTGCCCCTATGTTTTAATGTCCATGATATATTTCCTTAAAGTAACATAAAGTAGTGACTCCAAATAATAGATGTGACTGGAAAAACTTCATTAGGGTTTGGGTATTGTTTGGGTTTGACAGATTCGTGGTTGAGCAAAAAGTTGCACAACTCAGGGTACTGTCCTTCACAGCTGCGTGTTATATGATGTGTAATGTCTGTGAATGTGCAGTTTACCAGACTACTCCAAGTGGACCATATTGAAGTTCCAGTCAAATATTTACTTAGCTCAGTATCTCAAGAACTCCCCCACCCCCTATCTTCGACAGAAACTCTTCTTCAGTTCCACTTCACCCACCTATGTTTTAATAATGCAGCAGTTATAATGTACCTCTTTGCATTATTCCCATGAGCATGCTGGCTTTTAGCATCGCTGGATATTTGGCAGGATAACCTGTGAGTGTCAATTGGTTTGTTTTATTGATCTTTATACAGGGCTCTGTTCTCTCTGCCCTCCTTAATTCATTCTACATTCTCATTCTGCACATCTTCCTCTGCAATGTGTTTTGTGAAGATGTCGGCTCGTGTCAATTCACACTTTTCTCCTAGCGACACGATATTCACCTCTCTGGGAGTTTTAATCTGCCATGTTCTAAATGAAGAGAGACAGGTTGGCTTCACAGTGACAAGTGCTGCACAAACACCTATGATGATTTATTTCCCAAAGCACGATGCCATGATCAGGTCTCTGTGTTCAGTTTGTGACAAGGGAAATTGTCTGAGTAGATGCACATGTTTTCATCTTCTCACTGGGGCAGGTTAAAGCCCCCCTAATGTGCCTGTGGATTTAGCGCCGCTTGCGCGATATATCTTGCTCCATGTTAATGAAATAATTTCTTGGTTGGGGCACTTATCTGCGACGAGCCCCAGCGTTCCTGAGCATATTTCTGCCGCCACTAATGCGCCTGGCAAATTCAGAAGTTCCCCTTGAGAATGTGTGCAGAATGTTATTCGGGTGTTTTAGGTCTTCCTTGGCGACTCTCTATCACATTTTAGTTTCCAAGTTTTCTTTCCTGATTTGAGAAGAATCTCTGGTTTTCGGATTTATTTCTTCAAACTCTCAAAACCATTTTTCCAGCATCACAGTATTATTTTTAAACACTTTTTGTTTTCAGATTTCTGAACTTACAATAGCCCTGAGAATACTTCAAAAGTAAAAGTAAATGCATTTCTTCATCATGATAAAGCTCAAAGTAATATCCATGCATTAAATAAGATGGATTAACTGCATACAAGTGCAGCTCACAGTTGGCCTTGCCACAGGAAGTAAACCGTGCAATTTGGTCTTTGGCCTTGGTGACTGACAGATGTAATTATTGTTTGGGGAGACTTAACGAAGCCAAGAGCAGGAACTGCTTGAGAGATGACCATCCAGGGAACAACAACTCCCATGAACAACCTTGTGATTGATTTGATGGAAAGCCCAAATGAATAGTTTCCAAAAGATGGAGGAGGTGGAGCAAGAGGTGGAGGAGGAATCACAAAGAAAGTGCTGAGCAGTCAGAAACTACACCTGGCTCTGGGAAGCCCTGACAATGTAAACAATTGTTCAAGATAGTGCAAAAAAGGCAGCAGTACAGCTGTCTCAACCTCTGAGCTAAGACCTTAAGGAGCCAATACGCAACTGTAGCTCACATGTCAAGTTTCAGTCTGAACCCTTGGAAAAACCTCAGCTCAGCTGTGGCAGTGATGGGCAAGGAGTGTTGTTGTGTCTGGATAGGCTGAGAAAAGGTCGATCCCTCAGCAAGGGGTGACAGGGAATGTGACGACAGCTGCCCATGGAGCCTGCTTTCATGCCACATGGGTTGAGGTGTGGTGGCAGTTGGAAAAGGAGAGCTCTGGTACAGATATGCAGAGCTGAGGCTAGAGAGAAGAAAACTGTTGGAAAAGACCAACATGCCTCCAGGCATCAGCCTCCTGCTTCTACGTTAGATTCCCACAAAATTATATTTTTAGACCATTACTAATATCAATCTGAGCACAATGTCACGAGCCTGTCATGATGTTAAGTGAGGTTGAAATCTGTAAAATCTTAGTAATGCCTAATTTGTTATGGTAACAACTTTTCACATGGATGAAAAATACAGTAATATACTGTAAGATATCTTTGAAAATGTACAAAAATTGGCAACTATGTATGTACAGTAGATGCATTATTTGAAAAATAGCCTGTTTAAATTCTGTCAAATCACCAAGCAAAAGGTAGAAGAAGACTACTTGTCTAATATGTCAGAAGTGCAATAAATGTATCTGAATAACAACATGAACTTGAACAAATAGCTTTTTTCCCCCCTTGCTGGAATGTTACATTTAGGTAGGATTTTGGATTCAGCTAAATTGTATTAGTTATGTGTAAATGTAACAATTTTCATGACAGAATTTCTTGGCAGAGAAGGTACAATATCCAATTTTCAACAAGGTGCTGATACCAGCACTGGATTTACTTAGACATTAGAGTAACATTAGCTCAGTCTGCAGCACACGATGTGAATCAGACCAATTGAGGCCAAATGGCAGCAGAGAAGCAGGTCGAGGCTGCTAATAGACTCTCTGGGTCAAGTCCTCCCATCAGCCTTCTAGCATGGCATAACCTTGTACCTCGTATACACATATACAGTACATCGACAATGGCAAAAAAACACAGCTGTGTAAAATACTTTGATGCTTTAGACATTAAAGGCCTAATCAGACTTTTTTTGTTCCCCAAAGCCTGCAAACTTTCAAGTCTTTTTATTTTTAAATAACTATGATTAGCATGGACATTAAGCATGGCTGCGGGAAAAGGGCTATATACTGTGACCCTCTGCACTTCTATGCGTTTCATTAGTATGATCACTGTGTAATCACTTCTCGGTGGCTCGTGGGCTCAAAATTGAATGTGACTTAGCCTGTGGGGTAGCAGGAGCAGCCAGACATGTGATCCTGTCTCCCTGTGAAGCAAAGTTGTGTTTTGAAGCAGAGTGTTTGCAGACATGTGATCCTGTCTCCCTGTGAAGCAAAGTTGTGTTTTGAAGCAGAGTGTTTGCAGACATGTGGCTCTCCCATGAGAGCGGCGTCGACTAGGAGTAAGGCTGCTGGTACAGCCAAAACATTTTTCAAGCCCTGTCGAGGTGATGCGTTGTGGTGCGCTTAATGAAGCACAGGCAGAATGAGCAGGACTATTGATCTTCCCTCTAATGAGTTATGCATGAAGCAGGAGCTAATTACGTTCTGATATAATCTGAGGCTATACAATGGAGAAAGTTCATGAAGGCAGAGGGGTATGACTGAATCTTTGCTACTCTGGGTTCCGGTCAGTAGCATACACACTTGCGGTGAAACTGATGACTGCCATAAATGGATATCTTCTGATTTAAGTGAAGTGAGTCTGCAGTTCCCCTCAGTTCTATGGTACATTTTAGCACTGCTCCATGTTTTTTGTTTTAAGAACCACAGCTTAACTGTTTTGCCTCATTCTGACGGCTCTCATAAACCTTGTTTCCAGGCTCTGCAAGCAGATGTTTTTATTTATTTATTTTATTTTATTTTTTTGCAAAAAGTGATCAGATAAACACAGACAGACTTAGTTGGTGGCGACCAAAACAGAGCTAAAAGGAGAGTAAATATCAGTTTGGATGCAAAGAGGTGCAGTAAGCATTCGTCTGTCACATTCCTCATGGCCCAGATGAGCCACTTATAAGGCTTTCTGGCAGTTTTTGGTCACTTTTGGGTGTTCATCATCTGTCAACTTGAACACTGTTCAAGAGAATGACATGTCTTCAGCTGCTACACGTGCCTCCAATAGAAGAGCAAAAGTAAAGTTTTAGTATAGATGTGCAACGAAGATTTTGATTATAGGCCGTAATGTCAGTGCATTTGCAAACCAGTGTAGAGGTCTAACCATACAACTAAGCATCATTTCTTCTTACACTCTTTCAGAACAACGTCTCTGCTGTTGTCCTTATCTGCCAAACATACAGACCCTTAATGCATGATAAGTGTGTGTGTGTGTGTGTGTGTGTGTGTGTGTGTGTGTGTGTGTGTGTGTGTGTGTGTGTGTGTGTGTGTGTGTGTGTGTGTGTGTGTGTCAGAGCCCAGAGAGCCAGCGTCAATGGCTGCCATTCAAGCACTTCACTGTGCTCATTTACAATCTGCTCTCCACATTGCCAGGCTAAGTGGTGACTGAGTGAGACCTATTTTTAACCCCCCCTCCCAACTCGAGCAAAGCCTCTCTCATTGAAATGGCTAACGGGGCTAAAAGGCAGTTAGTTGTCAATCAGCAACTAAGGATGCACAGTTGTACTTTTTCCATCTTTTCTACACAGACAAGTGGATACAATTTTTTTTTTTCGTTTAAAACAATGGTGTGGCTTTTCTGGAACCTGCACTTTACTATGAATGTTGCTACTGGGAGCTTTTAGGAGTTTAACTTGGCTGTGAGACTCAGGAATCTCAGTAGCTTTTTGGGCTCACTGAGCTGGGCGCCTGCCAGCCCTTATCTTCAAACCATATCCAGAGGACATTTTTATCACCCTTCCATGTGTACAAACCCAAGAGCCTGACACGGCCCGGACAGTTTACTGAGCAAACAGCTCTGATGAACTTTTTATCTTGCTCCACTTGAACATTTCAGCCAAATACATCATCAGCTATAGGAAAGTGCAAACATTAATAAATCTTGGGATTCTTCAGCGTCTAGATGGAAACATTTACTTCTTGGCAATATCACTAGATGATAAATTGTATAATCACAGAGTCCTTCCTTGCATAAGTTGTGAGCACCTGGTGATCATCCGTCGACCTGTAATGCCTGTCTGTGTCTGTGACCCCTTTCCACTGTGACAATAGAACAGATGGGCCTGGGGCTTAAGCGGAGAAGGGATTCTGCTGATGACACCTGTGCACCACAAGTGAGCTTCATGCTCTTGGAGCTGTGTGTGCACAGGTACATACACTGATCTCAGATTGTAAGCTGAGATCGGCTCAGTCTCAGCCAAATGATACATTGGGGACGTCACTTCTGAATATTTAAGGATAAAGTTGGCAATGTTCATAGCAATTCATTGTTGTATGTGGTGGTTCCATAGGAAAACCTAATGACTTATTCTTATCCTGTTCTTGTAATGTAAGGCTAAAACAAAGGCAGAAAATGTGCGTCCCAGGTGGGTACTCAACCTTAAAAATCTGTTCAAGAGTGGCACACCATCAAGGCAAACAATGCCTGCAGAGCTTTGCATTTGGTTGAAATATTGCTGACGTGTTTTCTCAGAGCACAGAGAAAGGCAAATGGTGCTCTTCTGCTTTTGATCTGAACTATAAGGCTGTTGGATAGAAAATACATCTTGTTCTATGTAGTGATCTCCTACTGATCGATGTGACAGATTTCTGAAAAACGCTTTATGTATATATATATATATATATATATATATATATATATATATATATGTATATGTATTCCTTTTGTTTGTCCTTTTTTTCTCCTTGTAAACCTGCTTCATTTCAGAGGAAAAAGAGTCTCTGAGCCACACTCTTTTGCTCCGGTTCTGCCGATCTTCTTGACTCAGTACCAACACCCGAGGTGAGGATCAGGGCTCTGCTGGAGGCTTGTCTCCTTCTAGAAACCCCCATCCAGGCTGTACTGTGTGTACAAACACGCACACACCTGTTCCTGTTTGTGAATTTATTAGAACTGGGATGGAAATTGGAATATATTAGCATCATCACCACATATTCATAACACAATATATTTAGTACAAGTTCTGATTCTTTACTGAAAGGTTTGACTAAGTGGTTTGACCAAAGAAACCTAAACACATGGTTCCTAGCTTTGTCCAGAGTTTCTATGTGGTTGGAAGCTCTAGAAAAAGCATGTATCAGCCAATGGAAGGGGGCTTATGCACACACACACACACACACACACACACACACACACACACACACACACACACACACACACACACAGACACCTGCCCCTAGTCATGCTTATACATTTACATTAAGAAACACGCACACCGTTGGCAGTGTCTGGTTATCGTGTATAAACTGAATGTCCTATAAAAACAGTGGCAGCTGGTGAAACTGGACGCTGCTTTACTAAGCAGGGTCCAACAGTAAAATGCAGCAGGTTGTCCCATAGTTCACCCTATGAATAAGATAATGATGCTCCGAAGCCAACACTTCACTCCTTCAAGGTACAAAAGAGTGGTTCAAATATTTTATTATCATGTTTAATATAATGACACCATATAAACAAACACTATGAGACTGTCACTAAAATTACAGTTTGTCTTTTCCCATGTAGAAAAATAAAACCTCCCAGCAGGCGTTGAGCTGGAATGAAGACCTTTGTTGCTGCTACATAATATATTTATTTTCCAAAGCACCACACTAACCCCATTTAAAGTGATGATATTGGATGGGTTTCAAATCATTTATTGGGTCTTTAGTGAAGCCCGCTAATGTTGCATTGAAATATTGAAACAGCTAATTGATTGCTACTAGCATCACTCTTTGCAATTAAAATACTTTTAAACTGCAGGTGCCACTACCTTCTTTTTAATCTGCTGCTTTTCATTTAATAATGCAAAGAGATTGACACTTGCTTTCATGGGTCTGAATTGGATTAATGCTGTAGCTAGTGTGTGTGTGTGTGTGTGTGTGTGTGTGTGCGCGCTTCATCTGGCAACTGATTGAACACCACCTCTTATTTGCAATCCCTGGACATTAGCTTAATGCCTTTTAGTCAACCTTCTCAGCACAAAATTGTCGCACACATTGTAAAAGTGTCAGCAGGCTTGAAATGGTGACACCCCCCTTGGTGTGGGGTTGTGGGTGTTTCATTAGATTGACGGGGGCAGAGGTGAGTTTCGAAGCAAACAGAGAAGCAGAGTCAGCGTTATTAGAACAAATGCAACACACCGTTCGCCTTGTGCTAAACTCCAAATATAGGCCTTTAAACGCAAACATGCACTGACATTTCTCCCACTGTTTAACCTGACAGCCTGAATAGACAGAACAAAACAACCTGTTTGCACACAATGTAGGGGCAAGCTGAGGCAAGGTGCTTAACTAAGGCTTTAGCTTGTCATGTTTTTTTGGCAATGCAGCTGTGTGAGTGTTTGAACTGTGAACCTGTCACAGCTTTAAAAAGGTGGGAAGTGAGGTGAAAGTGAATACAAAGCCTGGTTTTCCCTGACTAATCCCTGCAGGATGGGTTGCCTGGTTCCAAATAATCACAGTACAACAATTATTTGTTGTACTGTGATTATTATTTGTGTTATTACTGCCCATTGCATCTGCTGCTTTATATAATATTGTCTGCTATTTAATGGGCACTTTTATCTGGACTATCCATACCAAATATTCTTCTGGTGCTGTAATGTACTGCTTTTATCCAATGTGGCTTCATTAGAGGGCGTACATACTTGGTATGGGTGGCTTACGAAATAATAGAAACACACACTTTGGCAGCATGAAAGCAGTGTAAGATAAACCTACCTAAAGTTAGTTTGCAGCAATTTAACTGGAGAGGCATCAGTCCAAAACCTTGTTGCCAAGCCATGAGGATGTAAAGAGAGCACAGCTCATCAACCTAGCTGCATTGAGCTGCTGCAAATGAAACTTGGTTTAAAAGTCTATAGTTCCAAACTAGTTATTTGTGACATTTGTTGTTCATAAATATTTACACAGACTAACTACCAGGTGTAATTGTTGCATAGCTAAAACCTTCTTGCTAATATAAGAACGTATCAAGTATTAGAGGTAGTCTGGAATATATTCAACATACTTCAATATATGCATTTAAAAGTAAAATAAGCAATGGCTACATTGAAAAAGTACTGGCAGTTAAGTTAATATATGCGTAAAAAAAGTGACTGCAGTGACTTCATGTTCATATAGTTTAGATTGTGCTGTGCAACAGGTACTTCCTACCAACCAATTTACACTTACAAGCAAAGACATCATTACATTAGTTTCAATTATGCAATCCTATTCAGTACATGAGTATTTGAGTAGCAATTCATTACTAATCACTTGGTGGAATGTTACACAGTTGCTTACTCTAGCTGGTGCAACCCAATATTGAACCCTCGATCCTGTAAGCACCAATCATTGACCTGAGAAATATTTTGAGGTATTTTGGCTTGCTCCAATAGACAAGAGTACATATGCTGTGATGTGTTGCCTGAAACCAATTAATATTAGGATTATTGCACTGTTATGTGAGTCACACCACTAACATCGATACATGTTTCTACTGTAGCTGCTGTTGAAGGTTGAATGTGATATCAGCCACAAGACCCAATCAAATATGACCGGGCCCATGAACTCTCTCTGATACAGTATGCAATTAAATACATTCAAAACATGTTATAGGAGTGGAGTTTGAAAGGGCGTCACGCTACACAGGCACCTGAATGTGTGCTGATTACATGTTGTTAAATGGCACGTCAGCAGTTTGACTGAAATAGAGTTCTTCTTACATTTGCCAGCTATAAATATTTTACCTTCAATGGAAAACTCTTTTTGTCTTTGTTCTGCGGAATTGCAACACGACCAGGCTCTCTGTTGGATGGGACAATGGCTACATAAAACAATGGCTGAGATGAAGGACGGTGTATTTAAAAAAAGAACAGTTTATAGTCACACGTTGACAGGTCACTTTAATGTTAGATTGGTAGTAGGAGACAGAGGGTGGGGGATCCAAAGCCTGTCATGCTGTTTCTTCCACCATTTCTGAAAAATTAATTTGCTTTACTTGGCGGGGACGGATTTAACTGTTTAGGGAGATCAGTAGCCGTAGAAGATGGAGCCCAGTGAAATTCTTTAAATAGTGTTTGAGGCCGCTATGCTGATGCAGTGATTAAGATAAATTCAGTGTTTTGCAGTGTAGTGTCATCAGCCAAGCCTGACTGAAATAATCCCATTAGGTTTCAATTAATATGTGATTTACAGGCTAAAAACGGCACATTCTAATTCAACCTGTCGATAACTTATACTGTTTAGTGTGTAAATATGTCTGCTAATAACCTAAATCCTAAAATCTGACCATTTAAACAGTACTGAGATGATGGGACACTAAAAATGTAATTTGGTTGGTTTTTTAGAAAATATTAGTTTGAGTCGCTTATGTCACAAACAAATTAGTCTAACCTACTTTTTTTAACAGTCAAATGTTTGTCCTTTATGTATTAACTACTCATAAATGGTGCTGCCGGTTTTCACTGACCCTCTGAGGATATTTTGGGGTGTTGTTTTTGAGGAAAATGTCTCAGATTATTGCCTTGCCTGTTGTTTTTGAGGAAAATGTGTCCTTGCTGTACTCCTTCAGTCAAAATGTCACGATGCTCTCTGACCAAATAGTTAATTCAGTGTAGAGGAGTGACACATTTGAAGCAAATCCTCCTTGCCTGACAAATGTTCGCTCGGCCTTTGGCATTACAGCCTGAGTGTGTAGGTAGGTGGAGAAAGAGGAGAGGGCGGATAGAAGTGGAGGAAAAGCTGCCTGGAATCAGAGCAACTGCTTGTACCAGAGCACTGCACTGCAGCTCTTCATTACCTGCAGCCATTGTTGTCATGAGCACTAAATTAATACCTTATATTGATTCTCTTGGTTATACCATTGCATTCATAATTAAGTGAGAGAAGCAAAAACTGGCAGTTTTTCTCTCACCAAGCAATTATTTTGTCATTATTGAGACATTTTAGGGAATATTTGTTCTACAAAAGGTCTGTGTGTTCCAGCCATGACCTTTGCACTCTTAAAGCATGCACTCACTCGATGAAGCTTTTTTATGAGGACACCTCATAGCAATGGGCATAATTTGTGTCTCTGGTTGGAATGACAATATGGCCGCTGACGCAACCATCAACAGAAATGTCTAGCATGTTTGGATAATGTTCCGGACATCCCTGATGAGGCCAAGAGCATGGGAGAAGTAGGGTGCGCCGACTTTTTGAAAACGGGGGAGTGATAACAGTTTCACAGTTTATTTTAATTCTTTTTAGATTTTAGAATCATTATTTTTAACATGACAATTTATCAAATGACAATGTAAAATAAAAGTGTCATAGTGTGAATGGGGTCGCTCGTAGTGACAGAGAATTATCAACTGAATATCCAACTTTCACTTTTGCACTTATTTGATTGTCCACCACAGCACCATGGCCTTGTCTGATGGTGTTTTGTGGCTGTTTGGCAAAAGTTGAGACAGGTTAAACTTTCATTTTAAACAACCCTATGTAATTGTTTTTGCTGCGCCGCTGGACTGGTCTCATACAAATGAATGAGTGGGATGTGTTTTTTTCAGGCAGGGCTGAAGTCTATCTGGATGTGGCTTTATGGCTAAAGAGACGGCACCAGAACAAGGCTCCTCTGATGCAAATGGGGGTTTCTGAGTTTCTGAAAAAGTTCCCAAGTTGGGCCCTAATATGCACATGTCTTGTTGCCTGTAGTCAAAGAGCAATCAGTCAATTCAAGACAAAGCTGAACCTTTGACCTTGGAGTCACTGATAATAACTGTCAGTTAAACATCTACAAAGACATACAAGGGTCTGTGTGTAAAGTGGTATTGGTGGTGGGTCCTCCCACCCATCCCAGAAGCCTCTTTCTCCTACCTGCTGCTGGGTCGTCATATTTTCCACTGTGGGTTGAAGCAACAGACCATCCAGGCTCAATAGAGCCTCCATTCATTCATTGAACCGTGAGAGGGAGGTGGAGGCTGCACCCAGTAACGGCTGCTGCTCTCTTCTCCTTGTGAATAGGTGTGGATGTAAAAGGTTCTGAATCATGAACTGTTTGTTTCATGGCTCAGGAGAGACCGGCGCTGGTCATAATCCAGACTCGAGGGAGTTTTTGTGGAATAAAAAAGAGAGGCAGCATTGTTGCGTGGAGAGGGACAGGCTTTGCTCTGTGGTAGTTTTTAATGAGATCCTGCGTTCACATAGGTGTTTACTGTAAACCCTTCCTGCCAGTTGGTCTGAAATACTGTGATGGGCAAGGTGTTGATCTACTGAGGAGCTCAAAGAAACCAAAAGAACGAATATTACTCTGCTGATCCAATATTTACCGGGCATGGGAATCAAAATGTTCTTTTCCTGATCAGATTCCTGGAGTTACAAATTGCCTTCATGCATATGTGATTTTGTCCATGGACCATTTTTCTGCCTTTCACTTTATGATTAATGGTTAAGGGATGAGATGAGGGCCTCTGGCTGACAGTGGAACAATTAATACCCCACTCGATTGGACTGAACCCCCCGCCCCTCTCCCCCCCCCGCCCCCCCCACCACCACCACCCCCCCACCACCACCACCACCACCCCACAGAAACTGTCAAAGAATTGCTGAACACTACAAAAGAGAGCCAGTAAACAAGATAAATAATCCTCTAATTAAATTTTGTTTTTGGCTGAAAAGTGGGCATGGTAAGTTATTTCAGTGTTTGTTTAATAATGCAGCCAGGTAGCAGAAACAGATAAAGAAAAATAGTTTCAAAGGCTTACAATTACATGACATTTCATAGCTCTCTCAGCCAATAGAGTAGATACTTCACAATGTTTCTATTTATGGCTATGTGTCACAAATTGAACAAGAATTGAATATCCTTGTCATTTTCATACTCCCTAAAAAGCTGCATTACTTCAGCAGATGCAATTTCTACGTATAAATTTATTTTTGCATTGCTAACAAACTATATTTACACCCCATCTGTATTCCACATCCTCTACCATCGACTTCTGACATGAAGCCAAAAGCTCACTTCCCCTTTTTTCCGCTTCAAGGAATACCTTTGCTGATTCAATCTCCTTGAAGGAAAATGAATTGCATTCTTGCATGTTGTGCAAGAAGGGAGGGGGTAAGAGACAGATAAACAGTTTAGATTTTACTGTAACATTCAAGGCGGTGAGCTGATACTTTAACTGTGAGGAAACTACAGTGAGTGTTCAGCATCTATAAGTCAAGAACGCCAGTCTTTAACAACTAGAAATATCAGTGGAAGATGAAGAGGAGGGATGTGATTTCACGTGATAGATAGTGTCATAAAGAGTTCACTGACGAGATGAGGAGATTTAAAAGAGATGATATCGAGACACAGTTTGCTCTATGAAGTAGTGGGGGAGGGGACGAAGCAAGGTAAAGTCATGGCCGGGTTACTGCAGGGAATAGAGAGCTAGTAGAGTCCTGGACGTAGCAGAGTACAGAGTTGCATCAAACTGGGTCGTGTGAAACGGTTCAGTGTGTTTCAGCTGCACTGGGTTCACAGGGAGGAGAGCCCAGCTATATACTATGTCCTAGTGGTTGCTCTTATCGCTTCACACCGGATATTCAGCCACCTCGTGTAACGTCATGGGACACACCGATGGTGTCAGGCCTGTTGTAGTTGTCACAACGAGTGTGCTGGTCAGTCCGATTCCTGATGGGCAGAGCAGCATGGATCTGGCTCATCATTCACTGATGATGTCTCAAAAGGGCAGTTCTCAAGTGTCCTGTTTGTACAACCAGGAGTAGAGCAAAGTGGTGTCTGTGCAGGCTGGTCTGAGTGTCAAATGTTAGAAACTAAAACAAGACTTGAATTAATGGTTAGCACAGATTCAGAAATATGGCTAATGTATTCTAGATTGACTCCAGCTCATTTAATCTTTTATTGCCTTGTGCTACTGTTATTAAATTTTCACAGAATGTTGACTCAGCGATGGAACACGCTTGGATTTAATTGTCTCTTGACAGTGTCTGAAACTGAGACATATTATCTGACATGGAATGTTAAGCAAAATGTAATTTTTTCTCATATCATGCTGCCCGACTTGTGTGATAGTTGCACTTCAGAAGCACTGAGTGTGAAGTAGGCTGTATTAAAGGGTCACTCAGTGAATCCACTGTTGCACTCCTGGGTGGGAGAAGTCTCACCACACCTGCTGATACCCAATGACAATATGTCCACTCTTTCATATCCCACCTTAGAGCATCACGCCACTTGTTTCCTCTCCGCCTGGCTTTCTCTCTCTCTCTGTCATCTCTGGACGTTTTCTTGGCTTGTGTGTCACTGATTCAGCACCAGGAGAAAGAGTATGGGCACAAAGTGCTGAGTGTATCTCTGCCAAGCCAAGAAGGGTGCAGCGCCACACTCTTCATCGCTGACGAGATCCATTTTTGGGTATCTTAGAGTGAATCTTCAGCCCAAGGAATGTTGGGATGCATTTGGCTTCAATAGGTCCCAACTCTTCCCTCCCAGATGGTTTCTTTTAACTGTTAGACTGTTAGGATGAGTTTATCAATCACACTTCATAGAGTGCATGCAGTCCATGAATGCACACAGCCTCCGCATGGCTTGCATATAATATATGTATCATGAATGACCACAGATATTAACAAGCTTTTATTTGTTTGCATATTTGATTATATGTATTTATTTTTAAACTATGTTGTTAGTCACGCTTGCAGC
Organism: Ophiodon elongatus; assembly: GCA_016806645.1. Classification (NCBI taxonomy): domain Eukaryota; kingdom Metazoa; phylum Chordata; class Actinopteri; order Perciformes; family Hexagrammidae; genus Ophiodon; species Ophiodon elongatus. The sequence goes on from JACSYO010001694.1 coordinate 1,452,025, forward strand.
GGTCCACTTCCGTCTAGACTGAAATATCTCAATAACTATTTGGTTGATTGTCATACATTTAGTGCTAATTAGCAAATCAGCATGCTAACAAGCTAAACTAAGATGGTAAACATGTAACATAATACTTGCTAAATATCTGCATGTTAGCATTGTTAGTGTGAATTTGTTAGAATGCTGACATTAGCATTTAGCGCAAACCATTCCTTTGTAGGCTCTTAGTCTTGTTTCTGCATGATTTGGTTGCTCTGGGTTTCATTGAAAAGCTTTGGTGTCCCATGATGCCTTTTCATAGTATTGTTTTGTCTAATATGAATAAATGTTTGTGGGCGACAATAAAAACATTCAAGAAGTTCAAGCTGATTTAATAAAAGAACGTTAAGTAAAAACAGATATCAGCTGCTTCATTACAAAAAACACATTGTCTGGCTACCAAGTCCCACATAATTTAAACCCAAGTAATCACTACTGCTCTGTTTTTCATGGTGAACTCATCAGGTCAGGCCACATAAAGAAATCAAGGCTTTTAAGAAAGCCAGGAACACTGTCCCACACTCAGATACCCCCGGCCTTTTCCTTCTTTTTGTATGTTGCCGAGCCGACGCAGTCGATGTATGTCCTAATGTGTCCGCAACAAAAGCCAAGATAGCACAGGCCGTACGAAATTCATATTTAGAAAGGTCATGATTGTGCTCTTGTGAATAGCTGGCTCCACTGACTTGCCCCGGGGGCCTGTCAACCATATTCCCCCTTATAACAACATAACACATTTGGACTACTACAATAGAATTTATGTCCCCTTATGTCCTTCACCTACTTAAAGCGATAGGAGAGAAGAGGGATTACTCTTTTTGCATTTTTCAAGTCTGAATCCAGACCTCACTGGTTGTTACTAGAAAAAATTGTTTTCATTACCGCTTTTCAAACAGTGCCCCGAGCCATTCTGTCAGCGTGATAGGGGAAACTTGGTGGTATTGAAAAGGAGACAAATTGGTTTCTGGCCCAGGGGGAAAATTATAATTAGCATAGCTAAAACTCGACTGCTTTCATGAGAGTTTGCCTTACTGTGCTTTTGCCATGATCGCAGGGTGCCATCAATCTGTCCTGTGGCTGCTGTCAAAGCCAGACTTGCACCATATTGTCTCGTCACTCAGTCTCCGCCAGGTGTTACGCAGCCCGACAGGCCTCTCATTTTTTCAAGAGGCCTTGAGTTCAAAGAAAACAAAGGAGAGTCTAAAGTAGATATTGTAACCCCCTTCTTTCTTTCCACTTCTTCCTCCTACTCCTCTGATTCAAACTCGCTTCTGTCATCTATGTTGCCGTAGCACTCTGTGAGAACTTTCCTAAGATGTTTCCTCAGTTTGGGATCACGGAAATCTCACGGAAATCTCCACTCTTTGCTGCCCTGAATGTTAATGACTCAACTTCTCACAATAGGAGTAGAAGTGTAGATAGTGCAGAATGATAGCTGAGGAAAAGCCTGTTCAGAAATACTTTGACGAAATCAGTTCCTTCATTAAATGTTTTTTTTTCTATTCCTGACATAGACAGGGACACTCTGCCACCAAGTTGCTTGTTAACAAGGTCCAGCTTTGAATCAGGGTTAAAATTGGCTCCTAGATGTTCTGTCCTTATCACTTTGGCGACTCCTGGTCTTAATATAAGTTTCAAATCCTGATCTATATTTATGCTATGCTATAACTATTCTCATTTTACATGTGTATGGTCATGTTTCTCGGACCACTTATGTAGATTTCAGGGCTTAAAGCATTTATGGGTGTACTGGTTAAGATTGGCAATCATCTCTAGGTTTTACTGACTTGACACACAGACACATTTTATACTAAATTGAATGAGAAGTGCCAATTCACCATTGTATTTGAAAATAACACATTCAGTCAAACCCTTCAGCACTCTCTCAGGGGGAAGGGTGGTGAAAGCTTTGGTTTCTTAAGTGGTTTTCCTCATGCACATTTACACAGCTCATTCAGGACTCAATGCTTTTGTTTCTCTGCCCATAATCCAGGAAAGGCAGAAAGAGGGAAGAAAAATAGGTGGGGGGAAACGCATACAGTAGAGTCAGTGGGAGAGGAGAAAGGGTTGGGATTCCATTGGGTGGATTGGAGAGGATTTGGTCCTTTAAATAGAAGCACCTGTTCATCTTGGATTAGTAGGAAGCAGAGCTCTATTTTGGTTCAGTGTGGATGCTTGCCCATCACGCCCTGGGTCCTAATGGCTGCCTGGGTGTGGAACGGATTCCTGGTGCTCTCATTTGGGGTTGTGTTGTGTGAGAACTCACTATCTGGGTTTAAATTGTGTTAACTTTGGACAGTCTTTGTGCTATGATAAGCTATTGCTGGTGCAGATGCCATGCCACTTGCTGATTACTGGCTAACAGCAGAGCGAATGGTCAGGTCCCAGATGCATCTCCAGATGTCAACATAATTGTGTTAATTATAAGTGCAACAGTGCTGAAAAAGCATGCATAATCTGGATGAATCCAAGGTAAATTAAGAGATGCGACTGGCCTTCAAGGGGTTGTGCCTCAGGCAAAGTGTTGTGATAATGAGGTAGGGTGAAAGGCTGGGAAGGTGTTGGTTAGTGCAGACCACACACATCACAACAGGTGATAATGAGGTCAAATGCTATATAAACACTGGCATGAGTAAAAATGTGATTTAAATCACAATGTTTATAAAAATATAAAGATTAGATCCAGTTGTGACAGTTGCAGTTGACACCTGCCATGAATATGCATTTCAAATACCTCCTATAAACAAATTGAGCTTTTACAGTTGATTGTATCTGCTGGACGCAAGTGGCCATCACCCTGGCTAAAAGCTTAAAGCAACAGTTTGACATTTGGGCAAATAAGCTTGTATGCTTTCTTGCTGAGAGTTAGCTGAAGATTGATACCACTCTCATGTCAGCACAGTAATATATTAAGCTACAGCTAGCAGCAGGTTATCTTATCACAGCACAAAGACTGTAACAAAACCCTCCTACCTGCGGCTAGTTTAGTTTGCACAAAGATTTAAGTCTAAAAATTATGATTTGCCGCTTTCTTGACCCAGTACGAGTTGCCAAATTACCTGCGGAAACTCCAGGAAGTTATTCCAGTTACATATTTACGATACAGACAAAAGAGTGGTATTGATCTTATCTCGTGCTCAGTAAGAAAAGGAATGAGTGCATTTCCAAAATGTCATACTATTCCTTTAAGCCAGTGAGGAAGTTCGCGTTTTGTATTGTTTGGCTTGGTGGTGATTTTGAGCTTCCACCTTTCACCCGTGCAGGCTTCCTTACCTCAGCTCATCAAGGCCTCCTTCCTTCTGGCCTAAGAGGGATTTTCTGGTTTCAGTATTATTGGGAAAAGATGACCGCATGTGGAAAAACCCCAAATCCACAAGCTTCAGAAAACTTCCTTTAGAGACCTGATAAAAGGATGCACATGTGCACTCAGCCATACAGCTCAGCAGTCCTCCTATGTGGCCATTTGGATTCACAACAGGCAGTACATACAGTATGTGGGCACATATGACCACCTCGAAATGTGGCTTGCGTAAGTATGTCTTCAATGTAGTTTGGTGCTCTCACATCTGCATTTAGAGGTGATTGGTGAAAGGTACTATACCTCAAAGTCATTTCCACCAATTGTGTCTGGTTTTAACCTGAATATGTAGGGTTTCACCTGCAAGACCATGCATTCTTGCAATTCTTCTGCAACATATTAAAAAACATTTTTTTTTACTGTTTCTTTAAATATCCAGCTCTAATTGTTTTCAGCATATTGGCTTGCCCCACCCAGCCTACTCAAGGGGATTTGTTTTTGGCTGGCTTCAAACAGACTAATTCACAGATGAATGTACTCCACCTATAATTGGGTCAGCATGTGTATTTATAGAACGAATCGGTCTGTCAAAACACATTAAACACAAAACGGAGGTAGTTGCACTAAATGGGCTGTATAGTGCTCTATGTAAACACCTGCTATGATCAGGTTCTCTCCTTAGCATCCTGTAAAACAACCACTTAGAGCATCAGAACGCTGAGCTGAAACTGCAATTGGTTTCTGCGTTACTCTGCATAGCAGTGGACTAGCAAATACATCGTTATCCTTCTCATCTTCAACATGGCTGTACTTTGAGTAACGCGTTGATACGGTGAAGGAGCAAAGTACATTTATCTTAATAAAGGCTATCAGTCTTCATTCCAGCATGTCGCCAACTCGCTACTCCCCATTACACCGTTGAGCCTTTCAGCAAATTATATGTCCAGAAATCGCTTAACAATTCGGTAATGAAATCCCACACCCTTAATGTGTATATGTTGTTCTTGTAAAAGCCTAGCGGAGTAGCCCTGGAGAGTCCCCCTTATTGAATCAACTGTGACCTGACATCAGCGTTTATCCCTGCATATGGCTCCAGCTAGGATCTGACACTCCAGCTCTTGCCTGCCGCGGCTGCATGGGGAAAGGCCTCAACAGCCCCCTAAGCGGATCAGACCTTACATATTGCTCCACAATTTCATTAAGAGTCACAATTCGCAAGGCTGTCAGCGCCATAATAAACTCCCCAGTGCAGCCGGAGCAGATGGCGCGACCTGAGTGTCAAGGGAGAGGCATCCAATGGAATCCCCTTAATAAGTGAAGTAGGCCAGCAGCAGGCACTTTAGAAGATAACTCCTGCCTTTTCACATGATATTCACAAGATCCTTTGGTGTGTTAGTCGATCCAGATGAAACTGTACATCCTCGTTTGGCTTTTTAGGGAGTCAAGGGGAAACGGTTTTCATTTTTCTTGGTGAAAATAGCTGTAAATCAGTTTCATCAGCAATAACTGAGCTTACATCCAAGCATTTATATCTAAAATCAAATATTTTTTGGTCTCATTGCACATTCAAAATTGTCTTTGGACATGCTGAAATGCTGCCTGTAAAATATCAGTCCTATTTATTGTTCCTGCGTGTGATTAAACAGTCAGTAGTTGATTCATATTCTTTTGAATTGACTGTTCACTAAGCCTCTGTTAGTTATTGGTGTTTTACCCATCAAGCTTTCCATTGTAGCATGGCACACATGCAGTTTGCAGTGGCAGCTTCACCTCTGATTGAAACAATTAGACAGAAGTAGGCAAAGAAAATAATTCTCATTTCTGACTGATGACTGAAATGACAATTGTAAATTGAATTACCTCCAGCTTAATTTTAGCTCCCTGAGAACCATGTAAAAAGGTAAACAAGTGCAGGAAGTAAATATTTGTAAGAACTGTAGGTAGTAAGATGGTTAGCAGGGAATGCTACAATTTGCAGCTAACAGCAGATAAACACAGTGTTTTTCCATTCCTTACACTTTTGCTCTTGTGATTTAACTGTGATTTGTCAGATATGATCTGGAGCAGACATTTTGGCTCCGCAGGCCTTGAACTCTATCCTCTCATGCTTAGACATGGAATAATCGGTTGTGAAACTGTTCCTCCTTTCCCTTTATCTTGCATGCAACCTTTGTGCCACCATTTATATTGCCGCAGGGCACTTTTTCTTTTTAGCCCAAGCTCTTCCAACTGCTACCCCCCCCCCCCCTCTTATGTTTCAGTCAGCCGATTTATAAACACTTCCTTGGAAAGAATGATCGGTCAATTGAGTTTTCATCACAAGAGAAACTCTTTTTTTGGGCGGTCAGGCCAGGACGCTGTAACTGTCCCTGTGAGCGTTTAACGCAAGCAACCCATATTACATCTGTCGGCTGGCAACACGTTTCTCAACTAAGCAAGGCTCACTGGGCAGTGGCGTGTGATTTGGCACTTGATGTGAAAGAACATATTGATGCTCTTCGTAAAAACGCTAAATGCTGCTGTAATATCAATTATGCAACCGTTCAGCGTAAGCATGAATGTGCCCAGTCATGTATGTGCCGTCATGCCGTTCTGTGATGTGACTTGTTGTACGCTAGAGCTCTAGAGCTTGCATTGAAGACAGGTCAACCCAGTTTATTGACCCTCCCACCCTCTGCCTGTCCCTGTCTTTGTTCCCAAAGAACACTGGTGGGATTCTGCCCAGTTCTGCCAGTCTCTGTTGCTAAAAGGAGTCATTGTCTTGTCTTGTTGAAGCTCGGTAAATCAATGGCACTCATTGTTCCCTCTGCAGCATGTAGGACGTGGAGACCCGGCCCTTACTGACATGTCATGATTGCGGCCTGTTGAGCATAGACACATCATATTTGTGTGTCCTCTGTGCTTTTAAAAAAGGTTGCAAAAGGATCAGCAGATAGTCACATTTCATTCCAAACCCTGTAGCTATCCTGACAGGGAAGGAACCGGGAACTATGATATCACAGAGCTGCCATATTCCATCTCCTCAGAGGTTTCTCATCCCGCTTTTTCTTTTTCTTTTTCTTTTTCTTTTTCTTTCTCTGAGCCTCTGTGAATGAATATGTGCAAGCATGCTCCTACATATATACTGTATATGTGGTTTGTGTGTTTTTGCACATTCATCTATGAGCAAGTGTGCTTATGGGGACATTTGAAAGAATTGTATGTGGATGCTCATTAATTGTGTGTGTGCGTGCGTGTGTGTGTGTGCGTTCTAAGCCTCCCTGCAGTCCCCCAGCTGATCTAGATCACCTCCCTTGATGGATGAAAAAATCCTCGTTTGACAATATACAATTAAGATTCTTGCAGATGTGAAGGACCCACTGATGAGTTCCTTCAGTAGGAGAGAGAAGGCGTGGAGACAGAGGAGAAAGAGGGTTGGAGGAAGAGGAGGAGGATGGGGGATAGCTCTTCAGGGAGGTTTAGTGAAAGCACCTGCCTCTGCTCTGGGGCTCATGATGGATGAAGAGGAACAACTGAGAAATTGAAGAAGGGAGGGGGAAGGAGCAGGTTTGAGTGTGAAGTGAAGGACACTTTGTCCTCCTGCAAATTCGCCATGGCTGTTCAGCACATAATGCAGTGCAGACAGCGACACTGGGGAAGGGGTTAATTCATGTTAAATCCACACAAATTCTGGAAGGAGATTCTTTTGAAAGGTCCCAAAAAGGATTTTTGGTGGATTTAATGAACTGCCTGGGTTTGTGTGGAAATTTGCCTTATAGCCCAAATGTTCATTTATGATGCAAAACGGGTTAGATAGTGTTTGCTGGGAAATCTGGTCTTAAGGCCTAATTTGAGATTTTTGGAATACCGTTTATTCACTTCTTACAAAGAGGTAACTACACCTGTCATATCTGTCTGTTTAAGAAGAATCAGGAGATGGTTAGGGATACATCTAGCCTGGCAACCTCACAGTGATGACGAGCACAAAATCCCCCATGAAACCAAAAGCATTTCATACCATGAGCTTACAGGTAATTTACAAAATATACTAATATTCACAAGGCTACAACTAGCACCTTAACAATGAAATACACATATGCACTTCTATGCTAACCATAGCTATTTTTCAACTACAATGGTGTAGTCAGATCAAGACCCACAGGGAAGCACATCTGGACATCAGTGGTGGGAGAGCGGGTCTAGTCCCAGGCCTAGTCTGTCATGATGGTATGTGGGCTGCTGTGGAGGCTAAGCTATTATGGAGCCCACCACCACACCACAGAAACTTCCCTTCAGAGTCCGATGCCATGCACTACACAGGGAACACACACACTATACTGTCAAGGGGGGGAAATAAATCGTCAACTATACTTTGAAAGTCCTGTGAGGCAGCAATTTTTCCACAGTTTCCTGAACAAAGGCTTCTTGTGCTGCAGACAAACTATCTCTATCAAGTGTTGGTCTCTTACTTTACTCAAACCAAAGCTGCAAAATTTAAGCACCTGGCTGACTGAGACCTTTTCAGAGCATCTTTAAGCACTTAGAAAATAATATATGGAATGAGCTTTGTGTTTCCGTTTTATTTTTTTGTCACTATGATGCAGCAGGCAGCACTATTGCCCCAGCCTCCTACATAGTGCACCATGGTTTTTTGTACTAAATATATATTCAATCTGACTGTGGAATCAATCTCTTTCCACATCGTTTAGCGGCTGTATTGAATTGGAAAGTACAGCATTATGAGCTGCATATGGACAATCACTTAGGATTAAGACTCTCATATTCCAACTCAGAATATCCCATATTTTCTTTAGGGATAGTCAAATAATGGCTTTTTACTATGATGTCAAATCTGTTAGAGGTGAGCGGAAGGCCAAATCTCTCCAAAAGAAATAGCCCGAGGTGTCAGGCCTGGAGATTGGGTTTGACTGAACACATGTTGGAACTGAAATAAGGGTATATCAGTTCTGGTCAGTGCAGGCCTGTGTGCGTGAGGAATGTTCTTAGTTTACTCTTAACTGTGTGAATCTGGGTGTATTTCTGGGTGAGTTGAAAGAGCATATTAATTACTTTATCTAAATTTACTGTGAGGATGGACTTGATTGATGTTTAACCACTCCCACTGCTGGTGAAGTTCAAACTATTTCAATCATTTATAAAATATTAAAATGAGACCATAGTATATAACATTTTATTCTTTGAAGTTGAAGTCATGAGTAATAAGCCACACCCATGCACAGTTTCCCTCTACAGACCACTGATATGACTGGTAGCTTATGGTGGCCAATGTAGCTATTGTTGTAAGCTATAACTGACACTTCTGAGTTTGTTGCTGTCTTTCTAACTCGTCTCTCCTTGTGCTACTGTCACATTTTATTGTTGACGTTGAAGCCACAGTGGCTGCTGCTCAGCAAAAATACTTGCTTTAAACAACCCTAGTGCCAAATTATAGGTCAAACTAGTTTGTCTTTCCTTCACTGTCTTATATTTAACATTAGCAGAAAAACATGCAATATTAGGCTTGTTTCTTTTCTGACTCGGTCCGGTCATTTTTATCACACTGTCAATTTCTGGCAGTTGTTGCCTCTCAAGTTGCATCTACACAGGCTTCTCCAGGATTATTCTCTGTCTTCTGGTATCTGACTCGAAGCTTTGGCTGTAAGGGAGGTGGAATATGTGTCGACATCTCCCTTTGTTTTATTACCAGTCGAGTCTTGTGCCATCCATCTCTGCCAACCTCTGTGTGTGTGTGTGTGTGTGTGTGTGTGTGTGTGTGTGTGTGTGTGTGTGTGTGTGTACATTAAACTGATTGATGAACAGTTCATTAGGCTGATGGGCTCTGCAGGGGCAGACAAGCATCCGTCAACAAGAAGTGGATTTAAAATACAACCAGAATTTGCTGTGGCTTGACACCGGCTGCATCAGCGTTTTAGCGTGACTCTGTGATACATTTTGTGCTGTGAGGACAATTTTCTGGATGTGAATATATATATTATTATTGCTATTATTTATAAATGAAGCTGAGGTTTGTTTACATAGTGACTGCCATTGTGCTATACATTACATGGGTAATTTATGAGATTAAATGGGTTAGCAGAAAAGGCATGCTTGAGTTGTGAAAACAACTGTTTGCTCATCCCATTTAATCAATATTTTTTGGAAATGTAGGTGAGTGTTGTTAATATCATGACCAGAAGGCTGATCCACAAGTGACTGCCAGCATTGCCCGCAAAGAAGCAACATGACTGTACATAGCTTGGCGTGAATGTGTGTGGTGTGTTTAATTTAAATTTATCCAAGTTTCAATCAAAGTTTTACTTACTCAGACAAGTTATCAGCTCTTGTCCTTGAGTGTCAGTTCTGACCCTGAAAAACACAAATTAGTCCAACCCGAAACACAGGGCAGGTCTTCTATGCACGCAGGTTAAAACCTGTCGTGGCTGTGTGTGTCATTGAACTCTCCAAAAATCTCCACATTGTGTCTGCTGCCGACTCAGAGGATTGCTCTGTTCTCTGGAGAGCAGCTTGTGTTTGTGTTTTTGTGTGCTTGTCCAGTCCCAGCTCTACTTCGGCTTCCTGCAGGAAGTGAGAAGAGAATTGGACTGACCTCACTGGTGTGGATGGAGGCAGCTTGCAGATGGCGCTTGCAGATAAATAGCCAGAACAGTCATAATTGTGCCGTAGAAATTGGGTTTGGGGGGGGCTAGATGGCTAGAAGGGTCATTGTGCATTAAAGCATGGACTTATCTCATTTCTTAAAACTCTGTCAAGCCTTTGTGTTTATTTACTTATGTGTGTTTGTGTCTCTCAGGCTATGTATGTCTTTTTAACTGTCCACTGTCTGCTGTATTTCTGGAGCACCTCCTCAAGTTTCTGCTCAGTGCACTGGCTGGCTGTCAGATAGATGTGATGGATAAGAAAAAGGGACCTATTGAAACATGAATTGAAGTAACTATACTTAGTTCAAGGCCTGGTCACAATTTAAATGGTGGAATGTTGTGCCAAAATCCATTCATTTCAATGGAATCCCTTGGATCTGTGGATCAGCGTACGCCATGCACATTTTGGCTAACTAGCCCAGCACTTATTTCGAGAAAACAAAACTTTGCTGTCCCACTTTCTGGTTTTACTGCAACTGTTAGTTAAATGCAACTCATTCTCATTGTTGCATTTAATTTACAACACTAATGTCCATTACCCAATTACCTGAAAAAGGACTGCCAAAGCGGACTGAAAGACTGTCGCCTCTTTGAGTCATAACTCTTGAAGTTTCTGACAGTGGACACACATGCAGGCCGCAGTGCTCGGGGCTTAGAAGAAGAGTGGCTGGGAATGTAACACAGGACAAGCCAAGTTTTGCAGGCATTGCTTTCCCTCCGTACACATTAGCCTTGCAACTAAGTGAACAGGTTTTTTATGGTTGTCTGAAGCAAGGGGCATCCATGTTAACTGAATCCACCCACATTCCCACCACAAAAGCCAATATCAAAATTGGGTTACATGCAGATGCATAATGCAAACTGGCAGAGCTTAACATGCACAGGCAACAGTTGCATCTGCAGAGCTGACCATCCTACTGTGGTCTAAATACCCACAGATATTTACTGTACTTGTCTAGTTAAGCCTCAGTGTCTTTGGCCGCATAAGCCTAATTTAATCCAACTGACCCATGGCACTGTACTGGTTTCCAGTTTCCCACAGGGAGCTTGGCAGCACATGTGTCATCGGCACTTGGGGAGATTACTCTACACACGAGCCCATACAACACACTGTTTGTTAATGCATGCACATGGATGTGTTGTTTGTTGAGCAAGTACATTGACACATGTCAGATGTTGACATCTGATGTTTCATCAGAAAAAGTGATTGGCATTTGTTTTATTGGATTATGAGCACAGACGTTGTTTTGTTGGAGGTTTACTGTGTGTGTGTGTGTGTGTGTGTGTGTGTGTGTGTGTGTGTGTGTGTGTGTGTGAGACATTTCTGCTTTTGTGGATTCCTTATCTGGGAATTAAACAGAAAGCGTGTGTGTGAGTGTATTTTTTTTTTAATACTACAGACAGTGAGTAGGAGGATAGGGGGAAGAAAGGTGACACTAGCCCCCTCCCCTTGACACACACACTAACGCATTCCTCTCCAATATGGAAATATTTGTTTTATCACCAAGTGAGATCTGCATTCGCAAAATGTGACATCTGCTCCCACAATATGTTAACCCACATAAAAAGGAGCCTCTGCAGGGGATATGAATGAAATATTCTTATCCAAAATCATATCAAGTTATCAGCGAAGGTTGACACTTTAACACTGTCAGTGTTACAAGAAACATTGAGAATCAGTTTCAGTTGGATGACCAGTAATCACTTATTTTTTTTATTTCATTTTCAATTTTCAATTTCTTGAGCTGAAATAGCCATATTATGTATCGGCTGCACTTATATCTTTGGAATGAAACAGTTCATTTAAACATTAGCTTCATAGATGCGGAGTAATTTCATCAGTGCTCACTGGGCTTATTTATAATGTGATGTAATTTACCATGGTAAGCTGGTTAAACTACATTTTGCAGCTGAGGGAAATAGAAATGTTTTTCTTTACCGGATAGATTTCCTGCTTAACTCTTTCTAGAGACCACAAAAATGAGGTTATGAATATGTAAATTACAAAAAGGACAGCCTGTGGGGGCAAAGCATTTCATTTCATTTCAAATGGACCCCTTATGCAATTATGAATATGTAAATTACACTGAGCTCTGAGCTGAAATGCAGATGAAATAGTGTAGCCTTCCCTGCAGCTGAACAGGTTCTTCCTCTTCTCAGTTGTCTTACAGTGAACGGTCCAGCAAGCAACTTACACAAATGTTGTGTGGAATGGGCTCTGAGAGCTTGTTATAGACATTACTTACTATTTTCTGACATTTCATAGACTAAAGCCTAAACTTAAACAAACTCTAAATGTGAATATACAACAAAAAATTGTATTGCTGTGCAGTTTGTAAAACTGAGTGAATAACTAGGGGCTCGAGAATATGAATTTCATGACACCCAGTCAATCAATGTAGTGCTGCCTCAAGCTGCTCTGCTGCACATCTCCAGCAAACATCACCATCACCATCACCTGCGCTGACAACAGGCCTGCTGCTGTGTGTGTGTTTGAGTGTGGAATGCTAAATGCCACATATGTGAATGCAGAGCCTCAGGGATGTGTTTGTGTTTGTGAGATTGGCAGGTCCCTGGGGAGTTGGTGAGTGGTGCTGCCGTTCATGAATACCACGAGGAGTAAAATAGGTTAGAATTTGAAGAGTAGGTGTGAATCTGGAAAATACTGGATCAGGGCTTCAGGGGGCAGGTAGGACTGAACCCAATAATCGAACCCTCACCCGCATTCCCTCATAGAATACAATTCCCATTTTTTCCCATAGTGAGAATTCCCATCCTGGAAGGAGAAATGGCATTAGCCTTGCAACTGATACAGGATCAGTGGGTCTTAGCAGGCAGTCTGAAGAAGAACAGGCCTTCCATGTGCGTCCCACTGGGTCCAGCGTTAATGAACTAATCAATGGGATGGTGTTCTCACTATGTGCTGAACACATTACTGTAAGTGCTCCCAGTGGCCCTGCAGCATCGTTGAGTGTTGTCACTCATGCTCACAGGCATTGCAGTCTGATAAGGCTTCACTGATAATAGGTGATGTATTGTTTCGAGAGAAAATATGTTTAACTTTAAATGTTTGAATGTTAAGAAAAGCTGAGGTATGTTATGTTTTCTGCAGAATACTCACCTGTACTGAAATATGTTGGTAGTCAAATGGCATTTTGTGAATACTAGTGGCAGGGGACTAGTTATAAGGTCGTCTGATTGTGGGAAAATTAAATGTGTTAAACAGCCTTTCAGCAAACCTTTCAGGCACTATTCTAAGATATTAATTATCTAACTCGAGTATTAACTAGGATTTGTTTCTTTTCATTTGGGATCAAATTTTACCTTAATAATCTACTTCCTCTCCTATTCTCCTTCACAAGCAATAACTTAACTTAACTGTAACTTAATACCAGGCTGTAAAACAGAGTTTTGAGCTTGAAGTTGACACAAAATGATACCGCCTGCATTACAAACTGAGGGTGTGGACATGGAAAGACATGGGCAATTACCAGGCAGGGGGTTTCTAATGACATTATTGTATTGATTACATTATGGGAAATGTAGGATCCAGCTTATTCGGAGCTGGACATGTTTTTTGTGAGTTCCCCAATTTTACGGAGGTGAACCCTAAATAGCTGGAGTAGCCATTGCAATAATTGTCATATATGATTATATGTTTCTTGATAAAATATTAAAACAGTTCAACAAGAGCATGGAACATGTGAATCTTAAACAAGCAAGCAGACAAGTATTTGATATTTAATTTGCACCCATAGTAACGGTTTTGAGATCAGCTGACTGACCTTAATGTCACTGAGCAGCAAACCTGTATTTATCACCTGAATGAATCAGACACATGCAGTATTGTGCATATTAGTCCGTCTCCATTCATTCACAAAGACTGGCATCTTGTGAACCTTCGTGGCAGACTAAGAAAAGTGCTGCCTGTGAGTGTCTGTGCCAAAGGTTCTCTTGATTGAATCAGTTTTCTCTTTGATGGTTCTTCAGACTGCCCTCCACACACAACTCCCACCTCCATTCTGAGCTACTACAAGAACAGATAAGAGAAACTTCAAAGGCTGCTCCAATCCAAAAGCAGGCAAATGAAGGACGGACAGATTTGAGTAGTCAAATAGCTTTGGGGTGTGTAGTGTAGAAGGCTTTTCATGGTAGATGCAGTGGTGAAGGAAGTATTCCGATTAATATACTGAGGCAAAAGTACTAATACCATACTGTAAAAATGATCTGTTACAAGTGAAAGTCCTGCATTAAAAATGTTAGTAAAAGTATTTTCGCATAATCATGAAAATGTAATTCAAGTAGTAAAAGTACTCAATGCAGATATCCCCTGTGACTGTTATAATATTATACCGTATATATTCAGATTATTATTACTCAACGTTCACAATGCTTCTTTTGTCCAACCAATATTACAACATTCAAAATGATTATAAATAAATACAAAATTATATCAAAAATGATTGAAAGGAAAATCAGCAAATATTTACATTTGAATCTTTGAAAAATTACTTGAATTACTTTAAATGATTCTGAAAATAATAATATATACATATTTTAATTGATTAATTGACTGGTTGTTATGAGGTTGTGTTATTTAAATTAAAACAAAACATCATATTTTATAAGCCCTTTGTATGATTTGTGTGCACAAATTTCAATTTGGAGCTGTCACATATTTGTAAGTAAAAAGGACAATCTAAAATGTAATGGAATAGAAGTAGAAAGTACCCTGAAATGTGCACTTAAGTACAGTATTGAGTAGATGTACTCTGTAGTTACTTTCCACCATAGGGTAGATGTGATTGAGTATTGTCGCCCTATTTAGAGCTGCACCTGTACAGACCAATCCTACCACCTCAAAAAGCTTCTTTAGTTCTTCAGCTATAGCACCTAATTACTCTACAAAGGCCGCTGAGTGGTTTATCCCTCCATAGGGTTGGGCACTGGGATTAGAGGGCTCATTTCAAAGTGTTCCACCCAGATTTTGTTTAATCAACAGACTCGAGCCTGTGTTTTTAAGGGTGACAGCTGAGGATTTGTGTCCAGGCTTTTTTTTTTTTTTTCTTTTTTCTTTTTTTTTTTTTTTAAAAGACAGCTGGGTTGTCAACACCCGAAAGCCTGGTGTTTTCTCTAATCTTAATACCCAACCAGAGACACCCATACTGCTGCAGTGACTGAGAAGGTTATCGGATACGCAAGGCTAAGATTCAGTCAGTCCATAAGCTGCTGCTGGATGAAGCTAAGTGTGTGGATGTCTGTGTGTATCATATGATTTCACTATGTCTCAGGGGTGTATATCAGATGCAGCATCTTTGTAATCCACAAATAAGATGAGGCCCGTGAGAGTCGAAAGATACAGAAGGGGAAACTAGTGCTTTACAATTTAGCGTTAGTTAAAGCTGCAGTTTAGATTAAACTAATCTCAGTTTGTGGTGGTTGCAGCTAAACACAGATTTTTACTTCTCAGTACACAACTTGACTGGAAAAGCAATGAAAGGAAATAGATTAAAGCTGCATCAATTTCTTTATTTTTGTATTTTTCAGTATTGTTATTTTTGGCCACTCGGGCCAGTAGATCATCATCATTGACATTGACATTGACATCTAAAGTTAAGTTATTATGGTTTTATGCAAAGAGTTATGTTTCATAAGACCTGACGAATGTAAGCCCACTCTCCTTTAAGCCCTTTTTGGTCTCCTCCTGATGGAAACATATCACTCTTTAGCTGCTTAATACTGCGGGGCTGATAAATCACTGTTGATTTGTCACTATGAGCAACTCCTCTTACATTATGCATTTTCATTTGATACACTGTTCATAAAAAAATATTGTTTAGTGCAGCTATAAAAAGTACATCCAGTTTTTGTAAATACCATCCAGTATATCAGAATGCAAAGATTGGACTGTACGTATAGATATTAGTGATGTTTTCTTGCCCTGTAGTAATCACAAATCAAGTGACTTTCCCACAATCCAAATTTCACAAATTCTCAATTCATTCATATTTATATTGTAGCAATGGTTTGTGACTGGACAAAAAATTCTGCAGAGTCACACTTTGCTGCTATTGCTTTAATTGACCACGTTTGCATTAAATCATAAACCTTGTGTCACATGTTTAATTATTTGCATATGCCAAGGCTTTTGGATAAAAACGTCTGCCAAAACATGAGTCATTTAAATGGAGAAAGCTGCAGAATGAGAGTCCAAACTCATTTCCACTTTGACGATGCTAATTTACGAAGACAAAGGGTAGGCTGCTGTGTGGAAAAGGTGTGCCTTCTGCCAGCCGTCTGCGGTCTCATATTGATCTGACTGAAATTAGTGAGGAGACAGTGTGTTGCTCTGCCAGCCTGAGGAGCAAGCTGTGGATTATTCCTCTTTTAATCCTTTGTTTTTATCTTGCTCTTTTCCTCATTTCAGCCAGGAGATGAAATCTGATGTTCATCTCTTTTACTCCGCTGCATAAATGTTATCTTTACACCTCTGTCCCAACTGGGCATGTTCAGTAGCTTTTGATCTGCTGTTTAAAATGCAGATTGGCTGCAGGGTGCCAGCTTCGTTACCTCTCCAGCTCCATTTTGTAGGCATTTTGATTACCACAGAGATCCCAGGCCTTTCTTCCACTTTGGCCAGCAAGGACTCACTGTCCAATCTCATTACATTACTGCAATTTTGGCATCGAAAGGCCCTTCAGCTTTATAAGCTTGGTCCAAACTTTTTAACAGTATCATCGTTACACAAGCAGTTAAAGTGGCTTGTAAACGGTCTTGATAAGCACTCTGTGGTTATTTGTTACTCCTACACAATTAACCAATGTCTGTGGCCCTAATCAGGCTTTCTCTGTCACATTTCCTCCCACGCTGTCTGCTCCCACAGACTCCTAAAATGGTTGCTGTCAGCTTCACTTTTTTTCCTCCCTCCTGGCTTGACTGTATTACACTGTGGGCAAAAACACATGATCCTTTGACAGGCGAGTAAATTGGGATTTTGTAAGGCGGTGGAGCTGCGAGCTATTGCTTTTCTTTGATCAGTTCTTTAAGCGTTTGTACCTTGCCTACTTGCTGCCAAAGCTGTGATCACACAGCGCGGAACTACTCACTACAGTCCTCTGCGTAAATGGCAATTCCACTGAAATGTACTTTGAGGTTGTTATCTTGCAAAAGTAAATATGTTCCATAATAAACCGCTGAAACTGTATTCAGAGAATAACCAACAAAACCTAAATTACCAACCTTTTGGTAAATCGTTTGAGACATATTTATTCATTTTTAGTTAGATGTGTAGTGTGGCTGAAGATCTAAAAAGAAAAGAAAGACGGATAAGATGATTATAGTCTCATTGCATCTACTGACAGCATGCCTTAACAATGAGAATGGTATCACAAACAATACTTGGCATGTGATTTCCTGGTGGTGGTCTCATTATAAGAAATTATATCTCTTACTCTAACGAGTTTATAATACGCTTGTAATACATAGGAATATTATCATGTGAGCTATATTTTCATGTGACGTGAATGTAGTCAAATATTATCGGCCCCAGCATTGCCCTGATATGGCGCAGTGATATCTTGGAATAATGAGTCAAGCCCACCCCACACTAGCCCTCACAAAGCTGAGGACCAGTGCAGACTGGTTATGTGAGAGCCCACCTCATCCCCGTTAGCGTCTCTCTATTCTCTGTTAGTGGCTCCATACAGTCACGGCTCTGAATAATTCAACAAAGCAAAAGAGGCCTGGCGGAGTGGAAGAGGAGATATGGATTGAAGATGATCTCGGGGCCAAGGTAGCAGGAAATTGACTTTTTTGACGTCAGAATAATCTGGAGAAGCATGCTTGAAAGTGAATACGTGTTCTGTTCTGTGTGCAAGTGGGCATAGGTGTGTTAATCATTGTGCTCGGAAAGAGAGCTGTAAGCACAAGTGAAGGAGGGAGTCTCTCTCCTCCCTCTCTTGCAAGAAACTTTATTAATTCATAAAATTCTCTCTGAGTCTCTGACCTGCAGGATCTCTGCAGTATGCATAACCATAAGCGTTAACACATCTGGGTGTTTCATCTCTACAGAGACCACACAAACAGTTGGCTTGAATAATATCACCCTAGGACACACGCAGTGTCTTGACATTTGAGTCCAGGTGATCGAGCGGGGCTGTGGGTGTGATTCAGATGTCTCCACAGTTGAATATTTCACAGCACTGACTGAGTTATGAATGGCAGGCAGTAGAGAAGGTCAGTCTTGGTGGAATTTAAAGGATATTTTATGCTGATAACCTCAGTAATTGACCTGATAGGTTTCCATTGAGGTGTGAAAGATAATTTACCAGCACAGCAGAGAGTTGTATTAGATGCATGTGATGGCAAGCACCCTAAAACTAGGTTGAGCTACCGGAAAGAAGAGCTGATCAGACCTGAAATAAAAGCTCATGCGTGTTTGGTTAGCTTTACTTTTAGACATGCTTGCAGCAAGACTTTATAGATGTGTGTCATCACTTTGGTCCAGACTAAAATATCTCAACAACTATAGGATGGACTGCCATGACATTTTGTACAGACACTCAGGGTCCCTAAATGACAAATCCTACTACGGGGATCCCTGACTCTGCATCTTGCGCCACCATGAGGTTGATATTTGTGGGTTTTGAGCGAAATGTCTCAATAATAACTATTTGTTAATTTGGCACGAACATTAATGTCCCCCTCAGGAGTAATCATAATAACTGCAATGCTAACTTACCTTTTCATGTAGCTGATCAGGTCATCAAATGTACAATTATTTGGTTTATGACCACATTCCTGCAAAACTCCAATCCTCTTCAAACAGGTAATTCTAAAGAAGGCTTTTAGGCAAAGGATCAACCATTCGCTTAATTTATTCCAAAGTAACTCACCTGGTAATTGGCAAAGAATGACAGTACTCTAAAGATTATTCAGTCGAGCTGGCTACCTTAGTGTTATTACATTATCTGTCAGTCACAAGATCTGGCATCCACTGTTTACCTTGCTCTAATTCACTCTCTGTAATCATGTCTCTACTTATGAGTCATGCTTCGATTTTATAACCAAGAATCACAAGAAAAGAATGGGAGGGCTCATTTAAACATGTGCACTTGAACATGACACGGTTAGGGACTAACGGTTACTACTAAGACTCGAACAGAAACGGGACAGTGGTCAAGTGTGTGTGACTAACCGAATCTCTGTCCCTTCATTTGTGTCTCTAGGTGCCCCTGGTTGACGAAGGTAATCTCTCCCGCCGTGCCTCTCTACAATGGCCTGGTCTTCCTCTTTGTCTTGGCCAACTTCAGCATGGCAACCTTCATGGACCCTGGTGTATACCCCAGAGGTTAGTATGCATGTCTGTGAGTGTGTAAATTAGTTTTAGTATCCGATGATGGTGTAAATGCTGTTTCTAATTTTACAGAATTCCGGGGAAAAACAACATTATTGCCTGCAATATTTATCTGACATCTAAAATATTAGTGTCTTTCATCATGTACTATACATAAGTATGAGTTATGTTTCCTTCTTGTTGAGTCCTGGTGTAGAGGGTACACCTTTTCAAAAGCACCGCATTTATCAGAGCACCGACCTACCCAATGTCTCATTACTCTGTTGTCCGCCTTACCGCCTGTTACAGTCCACATACTCCACACGCAGTATCTCTCAGCCGCTTTGTCCATCAAACAAGCTGCACTGACTTGTGCTCCTGATGCAAACCTCTTGTCGTCGGTGCTGGGTTAAGTAATGATGATTGAATTCATCCCCGGGGATGTCTGTAATGCGCTTGTAAATGATAAGCACCTGTCTTGTGCTTTCTGTGCTCATAAAGGGGTAATAATCATTTGGTTGTATAAAGCTCAGGTTATCTGCCTCCCCAGAGGTGGCAGTGGCCTTCTGCTGCCGCTGCCCTGCTGCATTTAATAGACTACTGAGGAGCTTTCTAAGCTCTTGATGTTATATCTCACAGGGAGCCGACCCACCAGTACATTTTTTATAAAAAACAAAGAAATTACATCTGTTTTGAACAATCCCTCCGTCATCCAGATTGTAAAGTGAGAATGAAAGGTGGGTGTCGACTGAAGGTTTTTCCATTCAGGTCAATGATGTATGGCACAGCCATTTATTGTCATTTTCTTTTGTTGGGAAACTGCAAAATTAGGTAATAAACACATGAGAGAGGTGGCTGTGGCTCAGTAAGTGACATTTTACATTTTCAGTTTCCCTGCTGGGTTAAAAGGTGTTTTGACATTAATTTATGATCTCAGGAACATTTTCATAGAATGCGTGTATTTCTTTAAATATTACTATCATAAGTGTAGAGTGGGACTTTTGTTTATTGTTTATTTGGTCAACATAAAGTAGACACTTAAAAAAAAAAAGTGTTGGCACTAATCAATATATTTATATTAACAGTGGGTCAATGACTATGTGTATTGTGAAGGGCTGTCAAATGAGATAGAAAATGATGATTATGTCTTTCAACAATTGCTGTTGTAGATGTCAAGCTTCTCAAAAGAAGAAGCTGAGCCCTACTGTTTGTTACCTTAGGCAACAGCTACAATATTAGCCATGTACATTTGTACATGTGTGGAAATGTGTGGATGAGAGGATTTATTACTAAAAGGTAAATTATTTGATCCCCTTTAATAACCCGCCATGCCTGTCATACTGATCTTTTGCAAACTCACTCAGTGTGAGTTGCCTTCTTCATATAAATACATAGTTTACCCGTTCATAAGGGATGATACACTCGTGATCAATGGCAAATAGCAGGCATACTCAGTATCGATGCTGTGGTGGGTATACTTGCAAAATCTCTCCTGCTTGTGGATAATGTCCTCAGAATGCTTCTCTGTCAAACAGCAGTCAATAGTAGGATTAATATATATATATAAAAGGATTAAGCCTATTATGTATTTGATTAAGATTCTGTACAGACACATAGATACAATAGTATAATATAATAATATGTACGTGCCAAAAATACTTTTAGGCAAATAATTATAATTTCAAGCAAAAACTGTAATCAAACTGAAAGCTATTTTTAAAGTGTAAATGTACATTTGTATGAAATAGGCCACTGCTTTGTCCGTTGAATACTTCTTGCATCGAGCATTTGTAGAAGAAGAAGCTGTCAGGGGAGATGCAAGCGTAACTGCTGTTTGTGTCTGTTGGTTTGGCAGGCGGTTTACTTTTAAAATCTATTTGAAAAGACTTGACAGCCATAATAACAGAGCAATCTCTGCTTATGGAACTGTTTATTTCTGTGCTCTACCTTTTTGTGGCTCTCTCTTGTTTTCTCTCTTCACTCTCTGTCTGTGTGTCTGTGTGTCTCTGTGTGTGTGTGTGTGTGTGTGTCTTTGTGTGTGTGTGTGTGTGTGTGTGTGTGTGTGTGTGTGTGTGTGTGTGTGCTACCTGGATCTCTCTGCAGTTATTACTGTACTGTGAAATTATTTTCTCTGGTTGCAGCTCTGTGTAGATCATTTGAAAGTGCCCTTTGATCAGCTGAAGGACATTTTATTTTCCACTGCGGCTCCAGAGCAAAAAGCTCTCAGTCGTAGGAAAGCAGCACAAAGTAAAAAGCTTCTCATAAACAGTTTGATTGAGTGCAGTGTCGCACCAAGTGCAGTGGAAATGTCACTTGTACTCTCATACTGTAGTTTACAGGTTATGGGTTCAGTTACAAGTCAGGTCAGATAGAGCAAGGCACCATCTCTGCCAAGGTTAGAGGTTTAAATCCCTTAATAGAACATTTCATTCTGATAATGTCTGAACTTGTGGGAAAATAAACCAAACAGCTTCTGTTATACATGAGTTACAGTGTGCATGTTAATCAGTCTTAATGTTAAAAGCAGAATGAATAGGTCATGTCTATAAAAAACATTATTTCTCTGGGTTTGCTGTCCCTGTAGACAGCTTGCAGCGGGGGAGCTTCATTTAAGGTGCTCCCCTGTTGTCCCTGTCAAATGTAATCTCAAATCAAAACCCTGTTTGTGACAGTTTTTCTCAAACTCCACCATATGCATCTGTGCTCTGTTAATGTGTGTGTGTGTGTGTGTGTGTGTATATCTGTATGTTTCCCCACAGCCGACGAGGACGAGGACAAGGACGATGATTTCCGAGCACCGCTCTACAAGAATGTGGAGATCAAGGGCATCCAGGTCCGGATGAAGTGGTGCGCCACCTGTCACTTCTACAGGCCGCCTCGCTGCTCGCACTGCAGCGTATGCGACAACTGTGTGGAGGTGTGTGTGTGTGTGTGTGTGAGAATACAAATGTGCAGAGAAACAGCGTATGTTAAGTATACATGCAGGCTCTGAAATCTAAATAGGCATCAAGGTTAGACTGATATATCAGCTTTTAATCAACAATCTGATGCTGCTCTGTTGACGATGGGCTTGTTTGACGTGATATAAGATGCAGTTTGTTTGTATATAGTACAAATGTTTGGAGCTGTTTTTCTCCTGCCAAGAATTAATATCTGAGACAAACACTGAACATTTTTATTTTATTTTATTTTATTGTCCTCCATAAAGAACATAATTACTGGCATGAATGGCAGCTTTTGGCAGCTTCAAGCGTAAAATACTGTTATCATTAATAGCTTTTAAATCCTCATTTTGGTCCTACAAACACACACACACGCACACATCAGGACGTAAACACACACCTACACACAGGATGCATAATTACACTGGCTGTATTCCTGCACCGTTTCCTTTCAAAAAGGGTTTGTAAAAGCCTAGTAGTGAATTTAATGAGGATGTAGATTATCATTTACACATCAACTAATGAAAGTAGAAATAAGAAAGGTGCTTTATTGGAGTTCAGGGTTGATTATGGATTCAATATTTAATTACATTTTTTGACCCTTGCAACCAACAGTATTTTGTTCCTTCACTTATTTTGCCTTAATAGTCAAGATATTTATAACTAGTCCCCTCCCAGTGATAATAGATGATGCATAGGTCAAAATTCATAGACCTGAATTTACAATCAAGTTTAAAGCCCAAACCCAGACTAGCTGTAGGTCATATAATTGATTACCTTATGAATATGTTACATAGATTTCCCTCCCTCTCTCCCTCCTCAGGACTTTGACCACCACTGTCCCTGGGTGAACAATTGCATTGGACGGAGGAACTACCGCTACTTCTTCCTCTTCCTGCTGTCGTTGAGCATCCATATGGTGGGGATTTTCTCCTTCGGCCTCATCTTTGTTCTCCACCACCGCGAGAGACTGGCAGCACTGCACACCACTGTCACGTATCCTTTCACCGCTTGACTGCAAAAGCCTGCTTCTTTTTTTTAATGGACGATTTGGTTGGTTGTTGATTTTAGTTTTTTTTTTAGAATAATGTTTCCTGAGTGACAATAGGTTGGTACCAGTAGCTTCCTCTGTCTGAAGGGCTCAATGGAGTTATTCTTACAGTGCATGTGGTTGTGTTCTTCTGATCCTATATTGTTGTTGTTGATCTTGACCATTGTGTCCAGTCTGGTGGTGATGTGTATAGCAGGGCTTTTCTTTATTCCAGTCATGGGACTCACAGGTTTCCATATGGTGCTTGTTGCTCGAGGTCGAACGACCAACGAACAGGTCAGTGTAGGAGCTGTCGACGTGCTTGTTCTGAATGTACACACACACACACACACACACACACACACACACACACACACAACCGATTTAGCCTGTTATTTATCCAGCGAAAGTCAACAGAGCTGTGCCGCTCTGCTTCACACAGACTCAAACATTCACACCTGGAGCTGTCTGTTTTTTGGCAACCGTGTTTCCATTAGGGAACCTTTGTAATAGCTGGAGAATCTTGACAAGCACAACTTCTGGCCAGGCGAATAATACAGTCCAATAAGTGTGGACAGAATGAATTCCCATGCATCACGTAATTAATCACCTATTTTGTATTCAAGCACTGGACCTCTGTGTGTTTATGTGTGTATGTACATATGTGTGCACTTTGGCCTTCCTTCGTTGCCGACTCTAAACCAGGCGTTGTTTTCCTCAGGTGACGGGCAAGTTTCGTGGAGGAGTAAATCCCTTCACCAAGGGTTGCTGTGGCAACGTGGAGTATGTCTTATGTAGTCCCCTGGCACCTAGGTAAGATGCTTTAGTGTGTGTGTGTGTGTGTGTGTGTGTGTGTGCACAGTAAATGCTTTTCAGGGTTTTCTTTCTGTCAGCACACATTTATCTCATTTTTAATTAAATGTACCGTATTCCTGCACTTGAGAGAATATGTTTGTGCATGGTTATACATACACAACGGATGTGGACCATTACAGCCTGAGACATCCATGCCATAGCACCCACGCAGAAACATGTAACTGCAATAATAACATGGGCGGCACAATTGTGTGTAGGTGCATGCACATGCTCTGAAGGTGGTTGCGGAGGTGTGTATCGAGTTCTGCCTGAAAGCAGCCAGCAACCCAGGGGGAAGGCAGATGGCTGAGAGAATTGAATCACTCTGTAGAACAGTTAATGGGAAACAGAGCGCAGAACTAGTCAACCTGTTTTTTTACACACACACACACACACAATTGCTAAAAAGCCTGAGTACCAGTTTAACAATCTATGAAGATGAGTTCCATTCCATTAAAATCAACAGTGTGACTGCAGAGAGGCAACATCAAGTGGTGGTAGAATGCTGTGTTACAAGCATCTGCTGTTAAGTCGTTGCAGAGTCCCTGATGGATGATTTTTG
Organism: Ophiodon elongatus; assembly: GCA_016806645.1. Lineage (NCBI taxonomy): Eukaryota > Metazoa > Chordata > Actinopteri > Perciformes > Hexagrammidae > Ophiodon > Ophiodon elongatus. The sequence goes on from JACSYO010001694.1 coordinate 1,476,714, forward strand.
ATTTACTAAACCATTGACTTAAAACATGTTGGACCTGACTGATACCGAGAAGAAAAAAAAACAAGAATTTCTTTTTTTTTAAACAGTCACATTAATTTAGTGACGTGTTCTTTTTTTTATGTAGGGGTTGATTACTAAAAATGTACAAAGACTGCTTGGAAAATATGCCACACCAAAGCCTCCACGCAATTAAATATTAAAGCAATTACACTGACAGCCCCTTTTAATTATTAAAAAAAAACTGTATGACTCTGTTTTTCTGTCAGGAAGTTGTGTTTAAAATGTCCTTTTTAAACTGCATAATCCCATTTGGCTAGTGAGACAAAGTGCTTGACTAATTTCATCATTGTACTCTGCACTGAACATGGATTGATAGTGGAGTACAAAGTGCAGCGTATCAAGTAGAAGAGGGGTACTGAAATATAATGAGTCATATTAGTCTTTTTTGTGCACATTCTCATATGTATTTTTTATAGGTGTACATACATATTCAGTGCATATATCTGGTCATATATCTGTATAACATGTTTCCAAGTTATACTGTGTGAACAGTAGATACATGATCCACCGAGTATTTCTCATGTAGCAATAAAGATTCAAAGGTTTAGGGTACGATGAGACTGGAACAAGAAGCGATTCCTGAAAAATGAATTCAGAGTTCCCCCTCCTTTGCATAAGTGGTGTCTACTTTGATGTGAATAACTGTACACTGTGTGCTGTTTCGGCTGTGTTACAGAGTTGCATACTTGTCATCGTGCTTGCATTCAGTGAGGCACTGTGTCACTAAAGATGTAATGGCAACGCTGACTGCCAGGACTATACCGAAAATTCTGAATCGGGAACGTACTGTGACGATAAAGTATCTGTTTGTTCTAAGAGAGAGCCTGTTTTTTTCTATGCAGGTACATGTTGGACCCCAGGAAAAAGCCCCATGTCAAAATTCAGCCCCCATTCATCAGACCTGACCTGTCAGAGAGGCAAATCACCATCAAGCTCAGCGACAACGGCATCCACAGCACCATCATCAGCTCCAAGGTGATTTCTTCTCAATTGCTACAGAGCTTTTTTCTGTTATTTCCCTGTAGCTCCATCAACCAACTGACCTACGTTTTCATACTGAGGGCAGTATATACAAGGATACAGTAGCTCACTAGAGTTACATATATTAGGGGATTTCCTCATTTCTAAAACAGGATATTATCCGAAACTTCACATCAAAGCCAAGGGAGTCACAGATTTCTGAAAAATTAATTTGACTATTTTTCACACCAAAGGGATGTACTGTGTCTGTGAGGGTGATTTTAAAAGCGAGCATATCTACAAACAGTAAACAATTTAGAGACCATAGCCAGTGGTTTCAATTCATGCCATCTACCATGAAAATCATCTTGCAGAGCTGGAAAATGTTTGATATAGATAATTCATGGTCCTTTAAGGAGGCATAGTATATTTTGTCTGTACTTGTAAAATTCACTCAAATCATCTTAAAGGACAAAGAGGGGCTCCAATGTAGAAAAGCGTACTATTCCATTTTAGAGTAACAAGAAAGATTCAATTAATTTCTGATGTACAGGTTTGGTCATTGACAACTTTTCTGCAAACTTTCACTGAAGTGAAATAGACCAAAATAGAAAATTGCCTCTGACTTAAAGGGGATCTCAAAGAATTCAACACCTCAAAGTGTCTTTCCGGGTCTCTGGGAGTCCTACTACATATGTAAAAATAGCTGTGGCTCCAGAGTGAGCTGCATGAAGTCTGATAAATTGCCTCAAGTGATGTTACTAGAGTCAGCGTCAGTTGGGACTAAAGACCAATCTGAGGGTGTGGCGTTAGAAAGAAGTGAGTTTACCAGACCTCTATTGCCCGCTCCTCATCTCAGCTTGAGGCTAGCGGCTCGAGGCTACATTAGTTGCTACTAGCACAACACACTGGAATTATTGGATCAGCTGTTGGCAGACAACTTGCACTGTGGATAATGTGGATGTCAGGTTTTGACAAGGAAGAACAATAATGTGGAATAAAGAAGATGACATTTCTTGTTCTTGTTCTGCATTGATTTAGATTTTAAACTGTGTGTAATGCAAAAAAAAAAAAAAAGTTGAGTACTCTTTTTTTTTTTTTTAACAAATGAATGCTCTTTTGTGTTGTTAATGTAAACTGTTAATCCAACACTGACATCTTTTCACCATTTCCACTCCATTAGCCGCACCAAAAAAAGATTTAGCTCAAGCAGAGCAGCTGCCTAGTGCAGCTTTGCTACCCTATAACGTCTGTGAGAGTTGGTTGGTGCATCCCTACCGCTAACATATGCTCTTCTCTGTTTCATCTGCTGTTCCCCCACCTGTCCTGGATGTTATAACACCTCCTCCCTGTAGTCCAAAAGCAGCCTGGACGGCCTTGAAGAGAAAGAAACCCAACCGCCGCTGCCGCCCAAAGCTGACAGGTACAACCAGCTGAAGAGTCAGCTGACCTCCAGCGAAGGTAAGAAACACAGGAACAAAGTGTCCCTGTGTTCGGCAACAGCTCTCTCCCTCTCCCTTCAGTCATCGTCAATTCCATTTCTCTTTCTTGCCAAGCAGCAATTCCCCAAACTGCCTCTGTGCATCACCAGTATCCCAGTGTGTGACTTCCCTCTAGTTCAGCGTGATAGATGTCTGTCTCATTGGCAGGTAAATTGCCTTTTTAATGCCGGGCCGGAGAATAGCTGTGATTTTTAATGAGGAAGCAAGTCCTGCTCACTGAATCAGCACCAGATTTGTGTTACAATGGAGAGATTTCAGAGTGAATTATTGCAACATGAATCACCACCTTTTATCCTGGTGGCGTGTTGCAATGAAGCCACATGGAGGGATGGGAGAAGAGTATGGTCGAGAATCAGGAACTAAAAAAATGACTGACTGCCTTTTAGAAGTCATCTGTGTGAATTAGGAACTGTGACATATCCTGCTGTGGTGGCGGTTTTACAGCTAGGAGCTTTAACCAGTGGTAACGTCTTCTTTGTACTGTTGCATTCAATAGTCAATCAAATATAGTGTGAACCTACAACAGCCGGTTCCCTCCAGAGGATCTCCAGTGCCATGGTGCATATATCAGGGAGTGAACGCTTTCTGCTCTTCAATGGAGCAGTATCACTGCCTGGTGGTACTTCAAAGTACTGCAGCCTGTTTCAATGGATTGCCTCCCTTTTTAAAGGCACAGTAGAGGAAACCGAGTACCAAGCCACTCAAATTCATTTTGAATGAGTTCAAAAACTCATTCCCAACAGCCTCTTTACTCTGAGAGATTTCTGCTCAGGTCTTATCTTTTGTCCCAGAACTGACTTTCAATCAGTGCTGGTATAATAGTAGCTTTTCTATTACCTGCACAGTGTTAACTCTGGTCTTCTTTCTCTGTGTGTGTTTTAGATAGCTCTCTTTCTGGAAAGACCCACCCTTCCACTCCAGCCATGTACAAATTCCGGCCATCCTTTGGCACCATGCCTAAAGTCCACTACCACACTGCTGGAGAGAAGGTAAGGCACGATTTGTCTGGCACTTATGTAAGATGTATATTCTTAATGTAATATGTTACTATGATTATTAGCTCTACCATATAGCCAGGGGTTTAATGCCTGTTGCAAAAACCTCAGGAGCAGTTGTTAAGGACAAGGACTTCAATCATATCTCCACTTTGATTTGATGTGTTATTCTGGTGTTTGCTGCACAGATTATCATGCCAGATGACCGGAAGTCTTCGGCCATCTTGGAAGAGGGAGTCCGTGGTCATGACTACCGATCTGAGCCAAACCTGGACCTGCCTGAGTACACCAATACTCCTCTCCACCGCACCTTCCAGTCCTCTCCCCTCCAGCTGGACGCTGACCCCATCAACTCCCACTCTCTCAGCCTGAAGCAGGGTCACCGTCGGCCAGATAAGGGCCAGCTGTCAGCCCTGCAGCCGCAGACCGTCACCTCCACCCCGTACAAGAGCGTCTTTTCGCCCAACACGCTCTCAAACCGTAATGGCAGCTTGTCTTATGACAGCCTGCTTAACCCCAGCATCTCCCCTGCCACTGCCAGTGAGTGCATGGCCCATCGTGGTATGCCCACCGTAGGGTTCCACTCGCCCTACCTGCCCACCAAAATGTGCCACATCCGGGAACCTGACATGCAGAGGCACCAGGTCACCCCCGCCTACAGTCCAGTGATGCCGCCCAGGGGAGTGGGCAGGCAATCCCCTCACCTAAGGGACAGGGACCCATCCCCGGTGCGCTATGACAACCTCTCCCAGACCATCATGGCCTCCATCCAGGAACGAAAGGAGATGGAGGAGAGGGAAAAACGGCAGATACTGCATGGGCGCTCCCAGACCCATATCTATGCCCAGGACTCTGGCGTGTTTGATGGGGGCTACAGCCTACCCCCCAATGCTTGCTACCCAGATGGGCCTCGTGGCCCTGGCTCCAGAGGCCCAACACCCCCAGCTTACGGAGGCTCCAGGGACAACCTGATGGGGGTCGGCCTGGTGAGCTATGGCCAACGAACCCCCGTTTTGCGCCATGCCGGCTCCACGCTGGGTCGTGCCCCTAGGACTTCGTCCACCTCCCTGCACACAGATCACAGTAGCAGCAACAGCAGCCAGAGCAGGGCCACTTGCCCTGAGGGCCTTTATCGTTCCCCGGGCCACCAGCCCCACTCCCCTGCTATGCCCCGATCCCCCTCTTACTCCCACCAGAAACTCTCCTACATCAGTGCCCATGAGAGGACAGACTCACCTCGTCTGGGGGGCCCAAGGTATGAACCCTAACGTTACACCTGTGGGACTGCATGCATTGTACTGAGCCAAAGGGGACTGGTGGGCATTGAATGTATTCCCACTGGAAATCCTGCTCCTTCTGCTGGACACAGCCAGCAGTACATGGGCACTAGTATACTCGCCCTTACTTAGGCAACGTATAGCATTTGTAAAAAGTGTATGGTATTTGTCCAACTGTAATGTCCATTTATTCATGTTTAAGTAACAGTCTGGTGTGAATTCTTCTGTTCTGTTCTAATTTATGTTTGCCTTTCGAGTAGAATATCCATTTTTGTATTATTTTACAAATTAATAAAGTTGTGTAATTCCTCTCATTTCTTTTTCTTTTGCATGCTTTTCACCTACTCGTCTAACATTTCCAAGTCTTCTGCCTCACTAACAAGTACACTTTAAACCAATCATCCATGTTGCTATTTTGTTTTGTCATCTGAAACTGTCCAGCCAACTGATCTGCATGTTGCCACAACCCTCATTGTTTGGTTTGTGTTTTGGCTCTTCCCCTCTTTGTGTTGAATAATTATCCTTGTACTTCTCTTTTCACTCAGAGAGGCCATGAAAGTTAACGGGCAGATGGACTGCCACCCCAGTTCCCAGGGTTCCACCATCAGCCCCAGTCGCCACAGTAACGTCAAAAAGGTGACGGGTGTAGGAGGCACCACATATGAGATATCAGTGTGAGCAGGGACACTGCATCCGCCTCCAATGACAACAACCACCCTCCTACAAAGAGATTCTCTCCTGTTATTTTCGTCAAGATAACAGCCAGTCAGGGGCACATAGCACTCCCTGTTTTGGATTTATCGTCCAATCAGAGGATCTGTCTGCCCTTGTGTGGGTCTGTCTAGCCAAATGCCTGTGTATGTTCGTACCGGAGGGGTTGTTTGTCAGGTGATACCGCCGCGGGCTGTATGTGAGAGGAGTGTCTCGTCATTAACATTTTGTGGCTCATCATCTTAGTCGTAAGAGAGGACCGTTAATGTTATTACTTTTGTCTCTCAGCTGTGATCATGAAGCGTTCGTTGTTCCAAATGTCACTCAAACTTTTCTCTAGCAAGCGCTGAAGGCTGAACAAAGATCCTCCAGATGAATTAAACACGGACAGCCTCACTATGGACTTTTGTGAGAAGACTAAAGTCCTTTCCCAGTCATTTGACCTCTAGAAGTCACGGTGCTTCACATTAACTTGTCCTGTTCGTGCCATCTCCTGCGTAGTCGTACATCTTTGAGAAGTGATGGGAGGACCGATCGGTTAGATCAGCACTAACTGCATTTGCAGGCAACACAAGATAATTTAGGCGAGAAGCTGGGGAAAGGGGATATCGAGGGGGGGAGGAAGTCATCGTATCATGTCTGGTGGTTGCATTCCAAATTCATTGAGAAAGGCGTGTTGATTAAAAGTAAAAGATAAAAATAAAAAAATGTAATTCCTTCTTTATCGAAAACAAATTTCTCAGGAATGAATGCAACCAGCAGAGTTGCTAGTTGATATTAATTAATACGCTATGAATGGCTCCTTCTTCGTCAGACTATTAGGGCTTGAATATAGCTTAGCTCCCTTTAATCACTTCACAAAGGTGCTGTGCATCATAGGCTTGTTTGTCTCAGTGAAGTTCAGTTCGGTGATTTCAACATGGCCCATGACACAAGTGCTGGGCAGATATATTGGCGTCCTGAAAGATTTGAATACCTCATCCCAAGAGTTCAGAACGAATCCAGCCTTGCACAACCAAAACAACTTTCTGTTTTATGTCTTGTCAAAAAAAGATAACTTGTTTAGTGTGTAAGTTCTTTGTGTTATAATCATAGGAATAGAAAGATGTAGAAAAACAAGCCATTGTCCCATGTAGTAAAATGAAGATAACTGGTCACCCATTTATCATTTTGTAGTTTTTTTTCTTCTAATGGGTTTGTTTCCTTTTTATATAGCCAGCCTTTCAAAAGCTATGTTTGATACATTTTTTTATAGAGTTAATTAAGCCTGGAATGGATGTTTTATTTTGAGTGGAGTTTTTTTGTTGATAAATTATAAATTCAGTTAATAAATGAGGTCATTATAATGGGTAAAAATCCATAAAGTAAATATAGCTTGTTCTACCTTGCAGTGTAAAGAATAGGTATGATGAAATGTAACTACAAGATATGTGATTTGAGCAAGTGGAATATTTAAGTCAGTCATTGACTTGCCAACGTGTGCTGTACACGAGTCAAGTATTGAGCTTTCAATAGATGCTGCCTTGAGATTTCAGTGCCAACACACCCCTTAATTTCTCAGAGACAGTAAATGGGTGACATTGCTACTATGTCACAGTGACATCATGAAGACTGAAAATGTCAGATCGATCAACTTGCAGCAGCTGTCTGGTACAGCTCCAGTATTACCCGACACTCAGAGATGCAAGACTTTTTTTATTATTGTTTTTGCTGTTAATTGAAAAAAAGTTACAGAACATGTATTACTTTCGACCATAAAAATGAACTGATCATATCCAAGTGGACGGTTTTTATTTATATTTTGCACCAACTGAATATAAAGAAGGAAAACAAAACATGCTGGAATTTACATGGATGTAAATTGGTAGATTTGGTCCAGCTATATTTGCATGAAGAAAAAACCATTGTTGCCTTTTAAGTGGAAAAGCTACCTTTCACACACATGACATGTGGCTTGGTGAAACACTATTGTACACTAAAGGACAATGAACTAACATTCGGGTATCGTATGGGGCAGGAAAAGACAGGAGTGACACTTGTGGGAAACTTAGACTGGGCAAGAATGTTCTGAAAGACAGGCCAACGTACAAGGTAATGAATGATCTTGCTTAATTATGAAATGACATCACTTTTTACAGGATCTTTTTTCTTCCCATTTCTGGTGCATTCATAGATTCCTTTCTCCTGAGTGTGAAGGCCAGTAGCTGTGGTAGAGTCTTGCTTTGACACGTTTGGATGTTATCGAAACTCGCTGTAGTAACAGCCGTCTGGCTAGTACGGTCTCCCTTCTAAGGTCTCACTCAGCTGCCTTACCATGAACACAGTAATGTGAAGTAACAGGATACTCTATTCAAGTCATGTATTTTTCAATTGATAAACATCGTTTCTGTTGTAAGGTATACAGGGATACTTTTTTTGGCAAATTTGATGGGTGATTGTCAATGGAACAGCTAACTTCTTGAAATACATAAAAAGACTGTTAGCTGCTTAATTGCCTGAAAACACAGCCCCGTCTCTCACGACCACATAAAAACACTATCGATGTCATTCCTCCTTAAGATGACTGCCATTAGTCCAATGATCTTTTTTTGGGATGGACATCACTGCAGGTCAGGGACCATTCCTGACAGTCTGTATTGAATCTGTTTTATCAGCCATGAGCTGATTTTGTTTTCTGAAACTTAAATAGAAAATTTAATGTGTATTAAAATATAGAGTATACTATAAATGTACAAGTTCCTATTTTTGTGAAGAGGAAATATTTCCCAATGATCTGAAAAGAGTAAATAAAGTTTCCAACTCTGACTGGTTCTTGTGAATTAAAAAGGCACAATGTGTAACAACTGCACAACATTGATACCACAGTCTATTTATAGTCCAGAGATGTTTCTGAATAGTTGAATTGACTTTTTAAAAGCAGTCGTTTGCATATAACCAGTCACACGATCATCTTGACTCCTACAACCCTCTACACAATCGTGTTTTATTTATATCTGCACATTTTATCGTTAGCTGCAAGTGATTTTAACATGAATGCAAACATGGTCTTTGACAGCTTTTATTCGAAGGTGGAGGAAACATGTCAAATCATTTGAGTGCAAATGAAAAGCAACATTTCATCCATATACATGTATTTACAGATGCACTGGCACTTTCGATGCACTTTCGAGGCAAGGTTAAGAACTCAATTAGTGGAAAGAAAAGGAGAGGGTGGTGAGCACACAGATCAGATAGGGCACACTCTGTTACATATACTCTACATGCTTTAAGTCTGGGAATGTTATGAACTAAAGAATACAAACTCGATTTCCTGGTGTGGAACTTAAGTCAGAGCGTAGCTGCCCCAAACTGATGAACCGTTGACTTTGGACTTAATGGTTTTCAGATAATTAAAAAAAAGGAAAAAAGGAAATGCTTAGCTAAGTGCATCTGATCTCCTATCAGTTAGCGATCAGTGGACGCTGCGATCTGCAGCACACATCTGATGCCCCTCAACTGTCTGGAGTGGATTCCTCTTCTATTCAGTTCCCAACAGAACTAATGAAAGGAGGAACCAAGAAAGAACTACTTCTACAAGGCAACCACTGAGAAGTCTTCACTGTACTTGCTGTTTCTAACAGTGGAAGCATGGACAGTAGACAGGGTAAGAAGGCCCACTGAGATGCATCATGGGATTTTATATGTATAATGCACCTTCATAATGCCTGGTCCCTGACTCTGTGCTGCTAACAAGCAGGCTACATTATCCTCTCCCCCTACAAACAAACTCTGCTTCAGAATAACAAAACAAAAAATACCCCAATGTGGGAATTATCACTATCACAAGCCTCTTTTCAGTTTGTTAAATGTAACGTTGAACTGTTGATGACAAGGATGGAAAGCGTTGCATTCCATGGTGTGGTGTAAAGAGGGAAAGGGGTCGGCTTCTTTTTTTTCCTCAAATTCGCTATCTTGTATTTCCCCCCCAGTGGCATCAAGGACTTGTGATCTTGAGGCAAAACAGATAATAAAAAAAATAAACTAATAATATGCAAGTGTCCAAATTCAGTTCATTTAGAGTCTATTGTAGAAAAAGAGGAAAACTGATAAATTGAAGATCAGCAAAGCAAGTTCTTGGTTCTCAATTCTTCTCCTCAGCCTTCACCTCCTTTTTCTCATCTTCTTTCTTCTCGGTCTCCTTTTTGACCTCTTTCTTTTCGTCTGACGCCTTGTCTTTTACGGACAGTTCCTCCAGCTTCTCTGCCACTTTGTTTGCGCTATCTGGGTTGTCTGTGGCAAAACAGTGAAATGTGCAGTCAAATAAAATGCTGTGAAAGTTTGAACACAATTAATTTGCTTAGCATGTACATTTGTCTTTACAGATCATATTCCTAGTGTTTTACTTTGCATCGCAACTCATTGTCTTCAGAATATTCCACATCTCCATTCAGACACTGCATGCAATTTATCATTTTAGGTTGGCCAAGTGACCTTTTGCTAATGTGATCATACTAGAAAACAGTGTTAACTAGTGTGAAAATGTCTCAATTCTAACATTACCGATTCTGCATCAAAGCAGTGACGGAACAAAATTGTGAATGTGGTTTCATTTCAGCTCAGTACGAGTCTCAACTGCGTTTTGCTGTCGCACTTCTTTCTCTCGTCTCCTTTGAGCTCCGTATTTCACCGCGGGTGGAGCTTTGCACGCACACACACTGTGTGCGGACTGCGAAGCAGAGACGGCATTCAAACACTCGGCAGTCCACTAACTTGTTGCTCTCACTACCAATATAAGTTGCTATGTTTCAACGAAGGTGGGATGATAAACATGCATGCAGGCTGAAATTCAACTGTGGTGTTGTTCTGCCGGGAGACGCAGTGACTTAAACCAAGTAGGACTATTTGAAAACCTAATTTTGGTAGATTACAGCACACTTGTAAAGCACCGCAGAAGGATTTATGTTTTTTTTTTTTAATGTCTATGCACTGGTACACAGATACTGGTATTGAAAATATGGAGCTATTTATATTATAGACTGTTGTAGTCTGATTTTTTAAGTGAGTTGTAATGTAGCAGAACATACCATCACCAACTTTTTAGAAAGCTAGTGAAGTGTTACATTCTGCATGATCATGTAGCAGACATAAAAAGTTCCAGGCCGGAGTGAACAGCAAAGAACAGAGTCTTGTCTGCATTCTCATGAAACTTGTCATGAAAAGATGTTACCCCTAGTTTTAGTTATATTTAAAACAGCAACCAATACACATCACTAAAACAAGAGCAGAGCAGTGTAACCAACAACAAATTATATTGAAAACAAAAAGAAAGCACTTCCAAGTTTGTTGTGAAACGTACTTAATCTAACCTGCTTCTCATCTTTAAAAAAACGAATATATAAAAAATATTCTATAAGAAATATGACTTTAGTTTCATGTACCTGTTCCCTCTAGAGTTTTTCTGACCTCCTCCTTGCACTCGTCAAACTTCCCCTTGAACTTCTGAGCATCTGTAAACAGAACAGAGTTGGTGAACATTCACATCAAGGTGCTGCTGTACAATTGCAAATGTAGCATTAAATAAGCAGCCCAATTGGCCAAACAGTGGACCTGTTGGAAAACAGCTGCTGGGATTTTGTTGCCCAAAGTTTAGATGCAGAAAATGGGCTTCTTACAGGCATTTGTCACATCCAGTGTGATGATCACTACATCATCAGAATTAAATCACTGGTTTGGGCAGCTTTCAAGTGTAACATTGGTCTAAACAGAAATACTTACTTTCTGCATTTAAAAAGCGTATTGCCAGGAGTTCAGGTTTAGGGCTTTCGTCAGCATAATCTGCTAGTGTGTTCCACACCCATGCCCTGTCACTGCCAGCGTTGGGCTTCAGTTCCATGGTAGGTACAACTGTAATTCAAAGAAACAAAGAAACACTTTGAAGGCAGAGATAAAAGCATTTCGAATATATGAGGTCATCATATTAAGTGGTGCACAACTATTAGCTGGAAATTGTTGGACTGCTTTTGCAAATGGCTAACTGTATAGTCGAAACATTTTGATTAGTTTGGTAGCATTTCAGTTGTTACCAAAACCAGTAGTCATATTTACCTACACTTGGGAAAACTATTAATCTTGTTAGCTGGCTCCTGACATTTGGATGCCTGTCAGCACATACAGCATATGCTTAATATATCCATCTCATACATCTTGCTTTATGACAAACGTTTGCTTGTGGAGGAAATTTGAATTTCTGTTATAATCACTTTATTTTTTCTCTCACCGTATGTGAAATAGCAAAAATATCTGTCAACTTGACTCACTGTGATGATTGGCACAAATCTTCAAGGTTCGGTCTCTCCTCATCAAGAGGCGGATTGTGCCCTTCTCTTTGTGTTTCAGCAGCTTGACATCACCGGTTCCTCTCTCCTTCCACTCTGCTGGGTCGTTCTCAGAGGCAAAACGATATAGTTTAGCCCGCCTGGTAAAAATATGGTATGGTTTACAGATATACGCTGTGTATATAAAAAAAAAATGTATACAAGATTACAGCACTTGATAAAAAATAATGTGCGAGTGAACAAAGGAGTCAGAGTATATTAAAACAACTTACATTTTAAAGAGTTCCTCCTCATCCTCTTCTAATGTTTTCACATCCTGCTCAGGAAGGGACACAATCGGCTCAAAGTGGGGATCATGGTTAGAGTCTTCTACAGTTTCTGCAGTGGTCTCAGGTTCTTCCTGGTCCTAGAAGAAAAAGCAATGGATGTTTTACCTTAAAAGCATAAACTTCCACTTATCTGTGTCAGACATTGAGAGCAAGTTAAAGTAATTAGGCATGTGGACTATGTCAGTGTGATTCTTTAAACATTCACTGGAACAAAATGACTGACAATTGACCAACAGGCCACAAATGCTTCAATGGAGGGATTTAAGAGCTCATTGGTTAAGTATAGCTTTTGTATGGGAACTGGCAGAGCCTTTAGTAAATGACTATTGCTGAGCCCAGCATCTGTGATTCAGTTTGGGGTTGCATGTTCTCACGTTGATGTGCATACGACTAAATAAACACTGCAAATATGGCCACAACACATGCTCTTCATACAAAAGAACGACTCCTGTTAAAGACAGCTAACTTATCCATACAAAGGGTGCACGTTCATGACCCGTGAGAGAAAGAGTATGAAAAGACCCAAATGTGAATAACTGTTTAGTGTAATTTATAAGAAACTGAGCAAACGCGGGAGACTTTCCCACTTAGACACCTTTATGCTTTACTAGTTAACTGTTAGCTAGTCAGCTAACTAGTTATAGCCGCTGAAGTCGTTGCGACGTTAAGCTACACAAAAGCTAGAGACAATACAATAAAGCTAATGCAATAACGGTGTTATACATTTAATAAAGGCCAGAGGCTTGAACAATAAAGTGGACACATACAAAAGTTTGTTTTTTGTCGCATTTCACATCATTGCCGTTAATAAATAGTTGTTCAACTTTGTTTGTGAGAGACAACTCATTGTGTAGTTAGCTAACGAGGCCTCTCTCTCTCTCTAGCAGGCTAGCCGATAGCTAACTGTAATGGCTTGACTTTTCACACCACGGTGGGTTTCGTTTTACAACGCCACAGTTAATTTGACAGACTCTCGGAGTGACACGATATTTGGGCTAACTGACATTTCACTCAGAGGGACATTGTTGCTGCCAACGGCCCGATATCTCGCAGTCACGAGCTCCAGCGCCCCGCTGTTTAAGCTAACATTAGCCGTTAAACGTTAGCATCTGTCGTACCCGGCAGACAAAGACGAGATACGTCTTTGTACCAGCTGGTTACACGCAAATTGTTAAATACTCCGTTCAAATGGCGGACAACTACAACGGTTCACTTCAAATCATCAGCAGTTGTGTGCAAAATCGCCTCCCTGGGCAGCTAGTTAGTTAACAGAATGAGATGCTAACGTTAACATGCTGACTGGCTGCACACTTCGGTGGTTTAGAGCTCAACATTAACCACGAAGAAATTAGTAAGAGTGTAAAATATAACACGGGGGGTGTCTAGTTGTCTGTCAGACTGCGGGTAAACTTTAAATTACATCACATATGGCCTCGAAAACAGTCCAATTAACGTTAGCTCGTCTGGCGTCACGAAATACATCATTGTCGGCATTTCTGTCTCGCAGCTTCCTTTACAAACTTTGACGCATTTCGACATATAAAACAGCGGGTTTGCCACACAATTCCGATTAAAACGCGAACATAGTGCTTCAGATGACCTAAAATGCGTGACCTCACCTTCGGGTCTGCCATATTAATTTAGATGTTTGTAGATTATGGAAGTAGTTAGATAGATTCAAATCCGAGACTGGCCGCCGTTTCCCCCTCAACTGCTCTCACTTCCTGCCACGGCTTTCGCGCGCCGAATTTCCTACGTATACGTGCACGCACACATTGTGAAAGCGCGCGCGCGCACGCAGGACATCTCTCCTCTTTTTGCCTGTATCATTTTCTATCATAAATATATATATACTGCAAAAACGAGAGGCTTTAATCCATCGAAATGTAAAACTGTAAACCCTCTTTTCACATTTTTTCAAAAAAAATGCAACATTGAGCAAAATTAAGGGCCTGAACTAGCTTTTGTAACCTGTCATTTCTGTTTTTAATGTGCTGTTGTGGTGCATGTGGTAGGTCTACAGTTTTAATAAAACAAAAAAAAAAACATTTTCACTTGGAGACAAATAAAAAAAAGGTTAAAATAAGTTAATACAATTATTGTTTAATGGGAAACAGAAATCCTTCAAAAAGGATACGTAAAGTACCTAAAGGGCCGATAATTACCCACTGAAGAAGATGGAGCTGTTCTAAAACACGACTACCACTTTAAATGAGTTCAGAGTGCTCCGCTGCACGTGGTTAAAGCAACATGGCAGCGCCCTGTACACTTCTGTGAGAGTGAAATTGGAAGTTGAGTATAAAGAAGGTAGGTAAATAAAAAACATTGTCTTGACTTCAATTAATTGTGGCCGTTGCTGATATTTAGCATGACAGGAAACAATAAGCTGTTAGTTATTAAAATAGATAATGGCGAATCGTTTTCTTTACACAAGAAATAACGCAACTTCAGTGCACGTTAGTAGCCACTTCAGCCTTTCGCTCACACTAGAGACCCTTTTTGTGCAGTGCAGGTGATTCACACCTTGTGGCATGACGTACAGGCACAACACAAGTCCGTAGAATTAGTTAAAGCATTTACATCAAAACAATTTTAAATTGTAAACGTTACTTTTTAATTTCCACCGTTACATTTAGATTGTAAAGTTAATTGTGACCCTTCATAACAAGTTACAACATCTCCTAAACCAAGCTTGATATTTGAGCACAACCTGTCCAGCTATCGTTTGATTGTAAAAACAACAACAACAATTTGGTAAAAGGACAAATTAAAACGAATGTGTGGTAACGTTGACAAGACTGTTTAAAAACCTATTTTTCACATCTATTGTGTCTTTCTGGATGTAAGATCAGTATCAGTCTGCTAATGGGATTGTTATTTTCACAGCATCGACAGTGATGGCAGATGTTAGCGGCAGCCCAGCGGCTGATACTGCACCCTCAAACCAGGAGAAGCCCGATGACCTCCCTCAGGTCTCCAACACCGATGATGATGTAAAGTCTGACGACAAAGCTGAAGGGGGGAACGAGGCGGCCTCTGACCCGGGCATGTACCGCTACATCAAAGAGGACCTCTTCACATCTGAGATCTACAAAGTGGAGATCAAGAATCTCCCCAAGTTCACTGGTTTTAATGACCTGAAGAAGTTCCTGGCTAAACAAGGCCTCAACCCGCACAAAATCAAGCTGTTTGGCAAGCAGACGTTTGCTTTCGTCACCTTTAAGAATGAAGAGGAGCGTGACAAGGCCATGAAGATGGTTGACGGCGTGCAGTGGAAGGGCCAGTTGCTGAGCGTAAGGCTGGCCAAACCCAAAGTGGACCCCATCCTGAGGAAGAGGAAGCAGGAGGAAGGCGAGGTCGCAGGAGGGCAGCCCCCATCCAAGCGAACAGAAGGGGACGAGGAAGAGGAGCCGCTCAGTGTCCAGATAGCCAACGTGGTGACTCCTCTGTGGAACGTGCCTTATGAGGAGCAGCTGAGGAGGAAGGAGCAGGAGGTGGTGGGGGTTCTGCAGAGGCTGGCCAAGTGAGTGGTTTCATTCATATCGAGTATGTGTGTCCACAGCAGATCTGCTGCAGGTGCTGTACAGTATCAACACTATCATTTGACCAAATGTTCTCTATTGAAGGGCCAGTACCGTATTTGTGGAAGCTCCTAACGGCCCTAGTACCATCTCTTATTCTTATGTATGAAACACTTAAAAAATTGTATTTAGAACATCACCTTAAACCCCTCCACGTACACGGTTATTGTTTCAGGCATTATTGCATATTTTACTGAGTGACTGCAAAAAAGTTCTGTGTGTGTGTGTGGGCATTTTGCAAATCAAAATATATATCAATCCTATGCGGTTTCCTTTTCAGAGAGATCGGCAGCACCAACAAAGCCATGTTGCCATGGGTGTTTGCGCAGAAAGGGAAGTACAACAAAATGTGCTGTTCTCTGGAAGCTATCCGACCATCTCCGACAGAGGTATGTTGGGTCTCACTCATCTCACGTTATCATAAATACATACTACTGTGTTAGAGATTAGTTTCAAGCAGATGGGATCCAGTAGGCAGAAGTATCACTATATATTTTTTTTTAACACTTAAGATCACAATTAGAAAAAGTAAACGCCATTGTTTTGCATCTTGTAATGCAGTAGCGTCTAATATCTCCTTAATCCTGTTCATATTTCTCTCCCTGTATCATGGCAGACGGAGTACAGAAACAAGTGTGAGTTCCTCATTTCAGTGGGTGCAGATGGCGAGGACAAGACCATCGGTTTCCGCCTGGGAAAATATAAAGGCGGCTCCTGTGCTGTGGTGGGGCCGGCTGACACGCGCCACGTCTCAGTTGAGGCCAAGAGAGTGGTCAGCGAGTTTCAGAAGTTCATCAGGTACCATTACATGGTCGTGATAGTCCACAACAAGGAATGGATATGGAAAAGCAAACTACTTTCAAATGCATTATTTATTATTCTTGATTTTTTTTTTTCTTTGAGGGTTTCATGGACATGATTACAATAGAAAATCAAGTCTTCAGACATCAGTGACATTTCCACCATTGTATTTAATCTCGCTTTTATTTTGCATGTAGGACAACATCATACTCTGTGTACAGTCCTGAAACATATGAAGGACACTGGAAGCAGCTGACTGTAAGGACTACGAGGACCAAACAAGCCATGGCTATAGCGTTCTTCAACCCGCAGGTGAGCAGGACCTGTTCTCTGTGAGATCCGGTTTTCTGACAGTGGAGTCGCACAGTTGGACTTCTTCTTCTTTTGATGCCTCGTACGTGTTTTAATGACTCCCTAGAAACTTGAAGCGGAGGAAGTCGATGCATTGAAGAGCTCCATGAAGAAGTACTTTACAGAAGGAGAGGGGAAAGACAGCGGAGTAACCTCTCTTTACTTTGTCAGAGAGGGTCAAAGGTGAGAAAAAAATCCTAATGCTCAATTAGTCAAGATGGCTAAGTTGACCGACGGTATCGGAAAACAAATGCAGGACAAGCCGTGCGGAGCAGACTATAATAATATCTACGCTCTGCTCTAAATGAGTGTTTTTGTCTTCACAGGACTTCTCCTAACCTCGAGGACTTGCCCTGTGAGCTGGTGGCTGGAGAGGGCAGCATTCACGAGGAACTCCTGGGTCTCAAGTTTAGAATATCTCCTCATTCCTTCTTCCAAGTAAGAACGATTTACTGCAGAGCTTCGCAGCAAATTCATAGAAAAGTCCTTTGTGTTTATGGTTGGGAGTTTTGTATTTTTTATTGTACAACACACAAACACATTATGGTGCCAGCTGCGGTGTCTGTCTTCGTGAGACAACTGTGGCAATGTGAAACGTGTCCGTGTTGCTCGGCAGGTGAACACAGGAGCTGCAGAGGTGCTGTACTCCGCTGTGGGGGAATGGGCCCAGCTGGACCAGGACAGCACGGTGCTGGATGTGTGCTGCGGGACGGGAACCATCGGCATCTCTCTGGCTAAGGTGACATGTTGTCCGTCACGGAAACTTAATTCACTCGTGACTGTTTTTGATAATTACAACTGACAGGAGTTGGTAATGGATACGGTAACAGTCTGCACTTGCTTAATGACTTTCGCATCTCATCCTTTCCGTGTATACCTTTTTTTGTTGTTGTTTTTACTTTTAAAATGGCACAAACAATAATACCATTCTTGCAATGCATTCGAATCCTAGCTTCCTCTCACATACAGCGACCTCTGTGCTATTTTAATCACCTTTTCTCAGGGTTTGTACAATTATTTTTTTTTTTTAAATGTATTCTTTCTGTGAAAATGGTGGTTGTGGCAGGTTTTGACCTCTTTGTTCACTTGGGTCTTTAGGGGGTAAAGAAGGTGATTGGAATCGAACTGTGCCAGGAGGCTGTGGAGGATGCCAAAGTTAATGCAAAGCTCAATGGTAAGAGGCCAGATGGCATCAAATTACCTCCAGTGATTTTATGGATGACGTGTTAATATTAGGTTTTCATTCAACGGTTTACCTCAGGATTAATAATTTAACATTAACAAACTCATTGTAGAAATTAGAAAGTATTCAGTGTTCTCCCCTCGACGTTGTTCTTGTCAGTGTGTAAACGGCATAAAGGTCATGAAGATGGTATTAATAATTACGATCTGAACGCTGGTAGTGGTAGATTGGTACTGTGCAGTCCTGGTTTATTATGACAATTTCACACATTGAAATAAAATTTAAGTGATGACATGGATGTAAACTGCAAGGCAGTAATTCTACGTTTGACCAGCTTTTCATTCGTTTGTATTTGAAGGTCTGAGTAATGTAGAGTTCCACTGTGGAAAAGCCGAGGATGTGTTCCCCAAGATCCTCAATGCTCTGGTGTCACCCAACATCACAGCCATTGTGGATCCCCCGAGGGCTGGCCTACGTGAGTAAACAGTCAAAACCAGGAAAAATTAATGTTACTCACCTCAGGGTTTGTCACATATTTTGGTCTTTTCTCTTTATCAAACAGATTCCAAGGTTATACTTGCCATCAGGAGGGCAGAGCATCTGAAGAGGCTGATTTATGTAGCATGCAATGGGAAGGCAGCCATGAACAACTTCATCGAGTGAGCCATTGTCTTTTATTTTGGCTGTTTTTTAAGCAGCAGTAACGATGAATTCAATTTGAAAAGGTGGCCAATTCTATGAAATGGTGATTCTTATGTTGAAACCTTTTTGTCTTTCAGTCTGTGCAGAGCACCATCCAACCGAGTTCATGGGGCCCCATTTCGTCCGGTTCGAGCCATGGCTGTGGATCTGTTCCCTCAGACCATGCATGTGGAGATGCTCTTGCTGCTGGAGAGAGTGGAGTACGACTCCCAGCAGACCAGCAAGCCATAAGGAAGAGACAGTCTGTGTGTTCCGATACCCACACCTCCCATTTATGTCAAATGCAGTCTGCCGAAAAAAAGAAAATCAGGACTTCCTACTGCTTCAGGTCATATTTTAGTTAAGAATATTATTTGTGTCCATGGTCATAACATTGCACCTTCAACTTTGACCCTCTTGCTCATATATCTGCTTTGCAGAGAATTGTGGGTCAGAACCAGAAAAAGCATGCTGGCTTGTGAACTGCAAAATGCGACCAGATGCAGTAGGACATCCTGGTATTTTTGGCACATGGAATTTGACATACTACGTATTAGAAAATACTTCTTTTCTGGCATACTAAACAGTATCATAGTTTGGGATTTGAGACGCTCAAATGGTCCTACCTTTTTAGAAACAGGCCCTGGCCTGAAATTTACATTAAAAGCATTTTTTTCCTCTGTTGGTAAAGTAATCCGCAAAGCCTTAGTCTTACTTTTAAAGGTTCAGTTCATTTAAATAACATGTACCCTTAACCAGTCTTTTGTAATGCAATATTAATACAATAAGCTTTGCACTGTATTTGGTTAACTGAGCGTTAAGACCTGTCAGAACTAGGTTACTATCTTGATTAAAATGTGTCTTCGGCCTCCTGATACCTTGTTCGACTGTTAAAGATTAAAGGCTGATAAGTGAGTACTATGGAATAAATAGCTCAACCTATTAAAGTGCCACCTCAGTTTGTTAACTGATTTCATCATTCTTAGACTGAATAAAACTAAAGGCTTTCTAATCATTAGTCAATACATTTTATTTGCATAACAAATATCGCTAAAGTCATGGAGCTCAGGTTGCAATACATACTTCATTTTCTAAGCAGCAACATCTCAAACAATTCATTGGTACAACTGAACAGAAACATGTAAAAGCAGTAATTTTTTCTTCTGACACTTGGCAAGACAAAACGTACAGAGGGGAAAGCACATTCTTAAAGCAATTTACAATATTACAACAGCCTTGTTTGAAATGATGTCCTTGAATATTTCGTAGAAAAAAAAAAAAAAAGACATACTTTACAACGGATGCACAGCAGTTTCTATTGTTCCAGCAAATAGTGGGTCTATGTATTTTCCTCTGATACAGATGTTCCTACTGTACAGTTTGCAGCAACATTAATTCTATAAAATGCATAAGACTGTATGTAAGCTTTGGTATACACACACACTATCAGCTTCTGTTGGACTAAATGATTTGATCGCATTTTGTTCACGTTAGTGTACCAAGTAAATTTTAAAAGGCTGCCTTTTGTAAAAAATGCATTCTACTTGTGGTCAGAAAATACTGTAACAACGATGGCAAACATACACAAACAAAATACACACTCCATTAAGACAAGTCTTAAAAATCTGCACACGCTGGAGGCATTTTCCCCTCGAGTATCTGATGTTTCAGAGGCTGTCTTCAGTAAATTTCTAATTGGCTAAACAAATGCTTTATCAGGTAAAGGGTGCTTGGTCTTTCCACTTCCTGTTGAAGGGTGTTTTAGGTCCAATGCAACGTATTATACTCTGAGCCCTTCATGAAATGGATTAACTAAGGCAACATGTCATCGACATCATTTCTTAAGGGCACCACAACTGAAAAGCTACTGAAATGTACCGAATGGTTAGTGGGTGTGCATGGCATTAGTACTTTAATAATAAGCTAGCACGAACTAAGAGCATTAAATAAATGAACGTTTGTCCTAAACATATTCCAGTACTCTGTGCTTGGGTTTACTGCAGCGTTGGCATGGGAAGCAGGACGTCTCTTTCTGGTATTGCCAAAGCAAAAGAGGGTGAAAAAAAAAAAGTGGCAACAAGTACCTCCAAATGCAAGTCACCTCAAATATCCCAAACGCAGTTATTCCTGTACCAACAAGATCAGTCCACATAAAATATGACAGGACACAAGTGCATAACAATAGTTCTCAATAGTCATCACTTCACAACGCAGGTTTCTATCGTGCAAACCAAGACAGCAGCTGTCCATTCTGAGGGGGGAAAAAAAACAAAAAAAACGGCCTATTTTGTTTACTTTACCCAAAATATCCGTAACACCGACCATTAAAATACCCAAACAACAAGTAACTTGGTTTCCCAATAAAAATGAATGGTATAAATACACAAGTACTAGTAGTCCCTTTCAAATACTTGAAGCACAAAACAAAAACTAATAGGTGCTGGTACTCTGACTCTTGAAAACAACACTTTCAAACAAAACAAAAAAGGTGTGTAGTGGTTTTTGCTGTCAAAGAAACATGCATTTTTATTTTGATGTGGTTCATATGTTATCAAGTCATGTTACCTTCTCTGCAGCCCGGGGGATTTTATGTTTTCTAGTGCCGTAACGAGGCTGCATCTAGAGAGGTAGACGATATTTGCTCTGATGTCTGTTCGTGCATTTAGACCTACCCTTACGTTTACCAGCTGAACCAATAGAACAACAAAACATGGGCGAAGGATGCAAGCAGTTCTACCGGCCTGGTCAAAGTGGAACTAAATTGCCATTCGATCTCAGTGATGCATAATTAAGTGATGGATGGTGGGGTGTGATGTCTGACAGTGACCGGGTTTCAGTGCCGTGGTTCATCAGTGATTTCGAGACTTAAACGTCAACAGTGCAGAGGGGTTCACTCCCTGGCTGGGCAGACTCCATTATGGTCATCTTGGGTTTCTTCCTCGTTTCCTCCTGGTACAGAAATACAATCAAAGTCACCATGTTGTTCAAAATAAGTAAGCTCAATTCTTAAATATACAAATCTTGGCAGTGGCAACGGAATTCTGACCACCAGAGACCGACAGCTATGCTCGTAAAGATGTTCTTCTCAGCCTCAAGCAGCAAGTGTAGCTGCAATAAAGAGGACTAATTGAGACCCTGCAGATTTACTGTTTGCCCAAATAACATGCAGGGCTTTATTTGGAGTAAAACTACCACCTTGGTTTCCTTCAATGAGCTCTCTGGTGAAAAAGTAAACCCCCTTTGGTTCTTGTCGAGGGACGAAAAACTATAAAAACAAACAGTCTTAAACTTAATCAAGAATTCCTATATTGAAAGAATATTAAAAAGGCTCATAAAAATTAATTTTTGACATGTCACAGGTGTAAAATCATAAAATTGATGATGGCTGAACTTCAATTAGCTGTTTCAGGGTTCTGCTTTTGTGAAGGTTGGCTCACGGTCACAGCTTACTTGGACAATTAGATCCATCATTTTATTGTTATTAGTAACACCTGTGCTTTTATAAGACAAAATGTCTGCTTTGATCTTTTACTATACTTTCACTCATGTTTGAAACCACTGTCAAATGAAAATCTAAGCACAGAGTTACAGCCAAAGAAAGATGTGATGGGGGTTATGGAAGACAAGATATACTGGGTAGAATTAAAAACAACATTTTTCTCTCTTCATATTACACAAAAGGAAACCAGTCTCACCCTCTGCTTGGCTAGTTTCCTCATTTCCTCTTGTAGTTTGTTCAAGATATGAAGGTTTGGCTTGTTCTTTTTGGCATACTGCTGGAGCTCGATCACACTCTTGTCGGAGCTCTCCTGCAAAACATTAGTCGTCTTAAAAGTCATTACCAGGATATCAACATTCATATTTCCCTCGTTGTCTTAGTGGTGAAGTTAACAAGGCAATGTGTTAACATGCCAATGGCAGGTACAACTATAAAAAGGGTTGATTTAGAATTTCTTTTTGAGTGAAAACAATGCGTTGAGAGAATTGTGTATTTCTATGAGTTTAGCCGTCTGGATTGATACCTTCATGTTTTTAAAATTGTGTGCATAGTTCCATTTGTGTGTATCCCCCCCAAGAATGTCACCACAGACACCCAGTTTGTAGTACTGCACATGGATATTAATATAGTAATATTATCAGTGGGCTATAGGCTCAATCAACATTGTGTTACCTCCTTCAGTGATAGTGACTTGACACTTTTTTTTTTTTAAATGAACATCTTCAAGACTACCACTTAAAAAGCTGACAGTAATTACAGCGAAATGGTTTTATGCTTCAGGACATTTTAATTGCCTTTATGGGTTTGACTGTTGACCTTAATGCGTTTATTGGCAAGCGGCACTAACAAAGTTTACACAATCCTCATAATCAGATCTCTTATTCTGTTAAGATACTTGAAAATAAATATTTACTGTAAATGGAGCTCAACATCAAAACAGAAAGATAAAGAAAATATTAACATTTCCATGACCACAGCTTTACAATAAGTGTTGAGGAGAGAACTGACCTTCTTGACCATCTTATTGCTCTCTCTGCCGTACATGCGCAGCAGTGAGCCCCAGTTCTTCACGTGGGGATGGAGCATCTGCAAGATCTTCTGAGACGCTAGTTGTTTGCCAACCCTTTTGTTCTTGCCTGGTGGCACATGTACAAAACATGTCACTGAAAGCTACATGTATGTTTGTTCCACAAGGTCAAACCAAACAGACACGCTAATTTAATTAACACCAACTGTTCCGCTCTACACGTCGACCTGTTCAGTCTCATGTGGGAAAAGGAGGATTACGGTCTACTTACACCAGCCACGCACGGTGTGCTTCCCACACGTCATCACATATTCACTCTTCTGGTTTTTCCCCGGGATCACCTCAAACTTAATGCTTGTGTCTCCCATTCCATGGTTTCTAAATAAAAAAAAAAAAACACAATACATTTTAAATACAACTACAACCCAGCAGGGCTGTCACAACAGGTTATTAAAGGATAGTTTGGATTTTTTTAAGTGGGTCTACCGCTCCCTCTATAGGTTTGTTTGTGTGACTTGGGTGGATTAGAATGAACCCTTTAAAAACACCACAATGTCCCGCCCGCTTCTCCAAACTGAGGGCGTGCCGAGCTCCATCTTCTGTAGGTAATACACCGACTATGGATAAGCACCTCATACAACCCAACTTCAAAAAATACACATGATCCCTTTAATGTTAAGTAGCGGAGTGAAAAGATTGCCGAGTTGTTGTGACAGGTTGTGTTAAGGCCTTCCCACCAGCGGCTTTAAACGTCGGCATCAAGGACCGGTTCTCCCCAGCAGAGAAAACCACAGGCAAACAAAACATCTCTCAACAGCAAAATTCGGAAGAAAATTACACAAACAAAATATTTATTAAAATGCTCTTTACTGATGGCATTATGCTTCAGCGCTTACCTTTTAAGGCACTCATGAAGAATCTGATATGGCGAAAGTAGTCCTGCTTTGTTGGTCAGCTCATACACCCTCGAGTCTTCTATATTGATATGATTAAAATACTGTGGAGCAGAGTACACAGAGTGTTACCAACGATGCATTAACATTCAATTGTCAAAATCCTGTTACCTACCTTCAATTTCGGGGAAACGTACTTGAGCTTTAGCTTACGCTGTTCCACTACATTGAAAAACATAAATATTGAAAATAGGGGGAAAAAAAGTACCTCCAGTTCATCGCCCTCAACAGGCTTCTCCTCCGAGGTCTGCTTCACAAAGTCAGGGATGAGGATTTCCAGTGTGGCTCGAGCTGAAGTTTACCCCAAATTACCAGTAAGCGCAAAAGTAGTTTTACGTATTACAACATGTAGATTTACCTGTGCAACCATCTATCGTATATATTAAGAATATACCGTATATTGTAATCTGTCTCGGAAGGTGCCACAGATGTAACTGTCTGTTAGTAATAGGAAAGTAAGTCGGTGGGAACAACAACGTGTATTCTTGTGGGGCCACAACAAACAAGGTAACAGTAAGCATTTTGTATGAGTCAGCTGATTAAAACTATTAACTATGATAAATCATATACCTCCAACATGATCTATAAAATACAGTTTGATTATTACACATCACAACCAAATTGGTTATTCATGGGAAGCCTTTAAATCCATTTAATAACTACATTATTGTAACATAATATGTACAATGACCAGCATTTCCAAATTCTGACATAACACCTCACAGCAATCCCACATACACAAACCAGTCAATCACAATCATAAGTACTGGAAATAAAAGAACTTACCAGCTTTATTCTTGGCAAGTTTTTTACTGCTTGCGGTTCCTGTGCCGTAAGTTACTCCATCTATAATGACTGACGCTCCAAAGGGCTCACTTGGGTTCTCTATAGGGCACACAAATTCAGTTTGATTTGATATCTTGTAATAGTCAACAACAAATTGTAACATAAGGAGCAACAGCAATAATTGTGTGTGTGGACATGTCTGAATACAAAGAAGGTGATGGAAATGTGTCCTGGGTTGTACTGGACAACAAAATGAGCAGAGCAGATTTACACAGCACAATAAATACCAGTTCCACCACACTAACTCACATTTTTCTTAAACAATTTATCGCTGATAAAGTAAGAGTGACAAGAGTGACATAGGACTTAAAATACCTCAATTCCCAAAAGACACTTGCAAAAAAGAACTTACCACATTCAAAAAAGTTGTAAACAGGTCGAACCTTTAGGACACGTTGCATATATTCATGCAAGATGCAAACTTCCGACTTCCCGTTAGGGTTGATGACAAATTCTGTAACAGAAAAATGGAAATCCATTAACAAAACAACACACTTTGAATGGACAGCTTTGATAGAACAGATAGGTCATACTCACAAATAACACATATTGACATAAAGGCTTTTTAAAAACGGTTTTGCTAGAGATTGTAAGTTGACATTTAGCAAGTTTGTTTTTACTTTAACTACACTGCTGCAGAGTGACAAGCAGGCAAAAAGGAATACAAATCATCCCGGTCAGGTTCATCACAATGCAAACATGTCGCCCAAATGCAAACACAGTGCACTTGTGTTTGTTTTAAATAGCCGTTTGTTTTATGGTACAAATTTAGAAGCCATTTCAGGCAATATATAAAAAGGATATTGTTGTTTTGTATGGCTTCATTGGTTACTGATAATCAAAAATAACACCGGCCTTCCTCTTAAAAAACAAACAAACATGAATCTATACAACCGCTACCTTTCTTAGTGGGTGCATCTTGGACTGACAGTGTGATGAGCTTCTGGTTGGCAGGCAGGATCGGTCTCTCCGATTCTGCCTGCTTCCTCTTCATGTCTCTGTTGAACTGCCTTCGCTCAGCCCAGGTACGAAACTTCTTCACTGTGACTTGTTCAAAGTCAAAGCATTTTTCCAGGTACAGGCGAAACTCTTCAAGTTCTGTGAGGATGTGTTATCAAGTTATATCACTCAATGAAACACAGCGTGCTGACTTTCAGCAGCAAAAACACAACAATTACCTTTCAGAAGTCCATCACTGAACAAGTACTATGAAAAGCCCTTACCTATGGACTCGTCCTTGCACACCTCCACCTTGGCCCTGACTTGTCCTAAGGCTCCGTGAGCAAAGTCACAGAGTCGGGGCCTTTTAATCGGCGGGCTGTTATTGGTTGCATCCTCTCTATCTGGCCCAAAGTCAGTCACACTGGTGGGAGGGCTGTTGTTCTGCTCCTCAGCTGGAGCATCTGACTTGTCGGCCATCTCTTCACCATTGGCCTCGTCGCTGGGCTTGACAGGAGACTCCTCTGCATTGGTTGTCATCTCTGCATTGGTGGACACCTCGGCATTGGTGGACACATCGGCATTGGTGGACACATCGGCATTGGTGGACACATCGGCATTGGTGGACACATCGGCATTGGTGGACACATCGGCATTGGTGGACGCCATTGCATTGTTGATCACCATTGCATTGTTGATCACCATTGCATTGTTGGTCACCATTGCATTGTTTGTCACCATTGCATTGTTTGTCACCTCTCCATTTAGCTCCTTTTCCTCATGATCCTTCATTTTCTTGTAGTGTAGGCAAGGGATGCTGCTGGTAGGAGGGTCGTGTTTCTGTATCGAGAAAGAAGACCAAAATTCGTAACAAAATGTTAACAGTATTTAAAAAAACTGAGCTGGAATATTTCCATGACCGTAAAAAAAAGAAGAAGAAGAGATGAGACTGAGGTCATCAGTGGCAGATTCTGATATTATGAGGCAGCTGCTGAAAACTGACCAGCACCACCAACTGGTGGCAGGAGCAAAATGTGTAACTAAGAATTCTGTTTAGAATACTGACAGAGGTGCACCCAACTAATAAGAAGATCAAAACCCCACAAAAAAAATTGTGGCAAAATAATTAGACATGACATTTGTGTTGCTTCTTACCCTAATGCTGCCAGTCCCAAGGAAGTAGGGTCTGGACCAGGTAACCACCCTGGTCTCTCTGTGCAGGTAGACAGGAATGCCCGAGTTATGGAATGTCATGATCCATCCATCAGGTAGGGGCTCAGTGGGTGGACGCCCACGACCTGGCACAGGGGGGAATGTAAATGCAGCCACTAATTACTACACCATTTCTTTTTGGGGGAAACTTTTAAAATAATTATTAAGACTTTTATGCATTACCACAAAACTCATAATTGTGTGACACTCAGTCGAGAGGTTCTCAGACCTGAAATGAATGTTAAAAATAGTTTTAATCTAAAGTTGGGTTTAGGTTTGAGTATTGTGAAGACCAAACATGCAAGTAAAATTTTACAGAATTTTGATTTATCAATTAGTTGATCACTAATCTACAAAGTTTTGAACAAGAGATTGTTTGAAAAAGAAATGAAATGCAATTTTAACATTTCTAAAAAAAAAAAAAGTATTTTTTAAATTTCATACTTTTCAGACTCAGGTTTATTAATTTACCATTAATATTTCAAACCTGATTAGTTTAGAGGTTCCTTGTATGTAGTGTTTTACATCTCACCACCTGACCAACACCAGTGTGTATATGTCAAAGGTGCCCATCAGCGTGTGCGTTTTGATTGTGATACTATTTCAGAGCACTACAACACAGAAAGGAGGGTTACTTGGTTGTCCATTGTAATTGTGCAGTTCTTACCACTATTGTTAACCAATTTACCAGGTAAACCCGGTATCGTAATCTATAGCTGCAATGCACACTATTGTGTAACACAATAGTAAAAATGATAAACACAATACTATCCTATAATTTATCTATTCATTTGTAACACGTATGTAGCATATACTGTGAATAATATATTTCTTTGTGCCCCATAGTACTAAAACCACATTTCACAATTCCTAGTGAGTACCCAGCCCTAAAACAAACAGATCCACCACTCACTCTTCAAGACAGTCTTAATTTTGGTCATCATGGGCTGAACACCTCCTTCACCATCTGACGGATGATCACTGTCCCCGCCATTATTGTCCTCTGCCGGACGCATCTTTTTTGGGACTGGCATGCCCTCCTCCAGCAGAGCATCAACATCATTGTCAAACTCCTCCTGGAAGAATCAATGGTTAAGGCCAGGAGAGAAGGATGGGCCACCAGTTTCAGAGTGTGTCTGATGTGATGCCATAAAGTGAACAATTGGAGAAAATAATAAAACCGTGCGGTACTCTACCGCAATAAAGATAAAAATCAGTGCCACTTTGAGGTATAAAAGTAAAATGCTTCTGAATTTAAAAACAGATTATATTTTCAGATTTATTTACAAACATTTAGCAGCTTTGATCTGTCTCTTTTTACTACTATTGCATCAAAAGAAAACTCAGCATTTAATGGGAGACATTAAAAATGGCACTAACCTCTTCCAGCACCTCACTTGTCATTTTCAGTAATAAAAAGCAAAAAACAAACAAAAAACACCTCTATAAATGTCTGCTGATTAATTTAATCCTGACTTAACCACTCCCGCCTACTGTAGCAGAAAAGGTTTTACATGTTGCAATATTAAAAATCAAGAAGTCATTGCAACAGTATTTTTATCAGTTCTAGCTACACTTAATCTACAATGTCTTCTTCCAATTTATAGTTACCCTGTTTGTACTAGTTTTCCCTGTAGCCAATAGCTTAACTATAAATATACAACCAAGCCTATATATTTACCACAGTATTGCCATTGTAAAGGAGAAACATGCCAACTGTCCTACTACTTGCATCAAATGATGTTTTGCACTTTTCATTTGGAACTATATGGGGCTTGTACTTTGATAGAAAATATTTCTCAATGTAAGCACTGAGCAACTCGTGATTTCTTAAATTATCTACAGTTACCAGGACATTATTTTCTGGAGTTGGTGGCTGTTGAGGTTTTCCAAATTTACTCTTTATGCTTTAAAGGCCACAGATCCAATGCCATTCAGCTGCATTGTTTTGAGGTAGCAGTATAAATAACACCAAATAAAACTAAAAGAAAAGTATCTGCATGGCTACAGGCAGTTTTTTTAATGTGGGTGACCTGACACCAGGGAGGAGTGGGGGCCAGTTTATGGTTTCAATTTAGAAAACAACCAATAATCCTAACAAACCCACCACCATAAAACAGATGCCACCAACTGTCATTATTCTTGGCCTCCTTTAGGCTGCATTCCCACTAAAATCTGTACTGTGTGTGTTGGTTTGTAGGGGTGTCTCCAGGTATTAGTGACAAAAAGTTATTAATCAGTTTAATTTTGACATCGGTTTATAATATTACGAGAAAGCTATATTACGTAAGCAGCGGTAATTTTCTCAATCTAAATTATCATATGGATGTCTTCAGGGTCAGGATGTCATGACATATGAGTAATATGGAGCTTTAAGTCTTTAGGTGGATCAACTGACATTGTTCCCGTGTCTATGGTCTGTTCGTCATATGTCAACAACCTTTTTCAGGACATCTGCAGCGTCCACAAATGCGATGTTACGTTACGATGTTACGTTGCGATGTGGGGTTGCAATGTTACGTTGCGATGTTATGTTGCGATGTAACCATGTCTAATTATGTGACATTTATAGGTAAGCAGCAATATAACCCTATTATTGTTACATGTCATTCTACAGAGAATAAGCACTTGCATGTATAACCACTCTGTATGTTGCATTGCTTGTATTTTTACTGAACAACCTTGTTTTTTGTTGTTGTTGTTGCTGCTGCTGCTGCTGCTGCTGCTGCTGCTGCCATGTCTGCTCTGCCATAGCAGTGGTCTCACTGACACAAAAGCGAATGGTTAATGACACGGTGTTAATGATGCCCTTCTCTTGTTTGGACTGTATTGTATGGGCTGTAGTAGGCCTAAATTATTTCTGTTTGATCATTATGGGCAAAGTGGGTGTGATAATAACTGATAATGACAAAGGTTACTGCAGACATAAGAACAGACGTACCTCATAGGAGAAAGTCACGGCCTCCTCATCTGCTTGCTCCTGCTGAACTATGC
The DNA here is from genome assembly GCA_016806645.1 of Ophiodon elongatus. Classification (NCBI taxonomy): domain Eukaryota; kingdom Metazoa; phylum Chordata; class Actinopteri; order Perciformes; family Hexagrammidae; genus Ophiodon; species Ophiodon elongatus. The sequence goes on from JACSYO010001694.1 coordinate 1,506,929, forward strand.
CCTCAGACTTAAAGCCACCATGCTCTGCATCGTCATCATTATCCAGGAAGTTCTCGTAGAGGTCATCCAACTCATCCAGGACGGCAAACTCTACTTTATTTTCCAGGTCTACCTCTGTCTCCTCTGATTTTCTGCCTGCTGTGTTCCCTGCTCCAAAGCTGCCCTCGGTTAATTCCTGCTCACTAGTGGAGTCATGCAACTCACCATTAACGCTGTCTAAGCCATCATCACTTCCTCCCTCCTGCCCTTCACCGGTGTACAAAACCTTCCGGTCTTTGCTATTGCTGCTTTCGGTGAAGCTTACACGGATCTTAACATCTCTGAGCAGCTTGAGGTCTGGTAGAAACCCGCTGACTTGGGGAGCGTGGCGGGCTGTTCTGGGGCACGTTGGGTTAGGACTAGCCTCATCTGAGAGGTGGTTATAGAAAGTTATAGAGCCCTTGCTGAGGGGCTGCTGTGGCTCGGCTTCTCCGTCCCCTGGGGTGTATGTGTATCCATCACCACCAGAGCTAACGTCCATTACCTCTGCGTCACTGGACGTTTGCAGGGGAGGTGGTGGAGGTACTCTGCCCTCATCTTGGCCAAAATCATCAGGTGGCTCCAAGGGGAGAGGGGGTAGCACATCATCTATCTCCATTTCCTCTATGTAAAGGACTACAATTTATACAAACTGATAACGTATTCTAAAATCTGACCTGTCCGGAAACTTTGCTTATCTAAAGCCAGAATGCATGCAGAAGCACATCCCTGTATAGACCACGTACCAGAGGTGAAAATGCTAAGCTGACTACATTGTTCTTTTCATTAATGTAGACAGCTTTCAGAATTACTGTCTCAATTATTGGAAATCACAATGCATTCAGCTTAATATGGGATCTAGGCACTGATCATCTTCCACTGGTATCTTCTGGAAGCTAGAGAAGGAAAAAGGACCAGTGACAGTAACTTTAGATTTCAGCTAAGTTAGTTCAACTTTAGGAATACTTAAGATATTTAACATAGGCTACTAACTAACTAACGTTAGTGTTACTACAATGAAGCTGGAATAAAAAGGACTTCAACGTGACGTAATAGCTCATTTTGCACGGGAACATGATTAACGTGCATCTAGGTTCAAATAAGCAAATTAATCCCAAAATAAACCGCTGAGGGACCTCGTTGCAGCGCATCTGTTCGGTCTGCAGCTGCACGTCGGGCCGCTGAGAACGTTAACATCTATGCTAGGCTAACATGCTAGTGAGCACTTATACGGCTGTAACGTTACAGATCTACGCGGCTGTAAACCCGGTGAGCTAGTCCAACCACAGCTTATCGCAGAAATACTCACCGATAAATGTGACGCGACTGTCTTCTGTTGGGCACCTGGCTACCTTTCTAAATTACTGTATTCTCGACGCAGCGCCATACTGCCTCGACTGCAGCCCCGCCATCTTGAAGAAAACCACAGCGGCAAACCAACTCAAGTCCCGCCTCCCCAGTACCGGCGTTTTGTGAGTGAGCGTTCGGCGGGCCAATCACAGCGTCCTTCGTCGACGTCTACTTGTGCGATTCAACCAGAGCCGTAGAAAGAGAACGTCGCGTCAACCAGGAAGTAACTGGCGGGAAATGTGTGCGGGTAGATAGTGGTAGAAACAGAGAGACCGGATTGCAATTTGTGCTAATTAGTAGTAATTAAATGCATAGATTTACAACATTCAATAAGGAGACAAGACATACGTATTTAGATCGATCCATTTGGTGTTTTTTTCACAGTAGTGATTTGCTAATAGTTGATGATTAGTAAGTGTAACAGCTACACTGCCTTGTTGACACACGTTAGGCTAAAACAAATCCTTGTTTAAAGGAACAGCGTGATATATAGTGACATCTAGTGGTGAGGTGGCAGATTGCAAGCAACAACATACCCCTCCGTTCACCTCTCCCCTCGTGGTGGGGAACTACGGTAGCCATGTGGTAGGGACAGGTATCTTTAGGATTGTATTACTACAAGGAGCTGCTCTTATCAACACTCCGTTATTTTTCATGACTAAATAATTGCTTTTAAAAACACATCTAGAATTGTATTCAATTATTCAGAACATAATTAGAAATTATTTATAATTTAGATATAACTAAATATTATTTCTAGAGCAACGGCAGTAATATTAACAGCAAAGTTATTCATATCACATTGGAAACCAATCTAAAATGTAAATAAATTACAAAAAATTACTTAGTGAAGTTTACAAGTGCTAATAAACTGGAAACAGAACACTGATGCTGTATTTAAAAAGGCTCAGTCAAGACTTTTCTTCTTGAGGAAGCTTAGACCCTTTGATATCAGCAGAAAGCTTCTTCATGTTTTCTACCAGGGGATCTTAGCTAGTGTCCTCTTCTATGCTGTGCTCTGCTGGGGGGTAGGGGGGTGGGGGGGGGGGGGCATCACTGCGGATGATAAAAACAGGATCAATAAGATGATTAGAAAGGCTGGCTCAGTGATTGGCCTTACCCCGGACTCACTAGAGGTCACTAGAAAAGACAACAAGGGCCAAGTTAAAAACGATTGTTTCTTTTGAAGGCCATCCACTACACTGTGTTTTTAATGGACTCAGAAGCTCATTCAGTGAGCGACTCAGGATTGCCTCAGTGTTCTACTGAACCACTCAGAAGGTCTTTTGTTCCAGCAGCAGTTACATTTTTTAATGAACACCTTTAGATGTGTTTTTTTTTTCAGATTTAGCATCTTTCTGATGTCAATCATGTTTCATATGGCATTTTCTGGTGTTATTTATTCTTTGTAATGTGTTTGTCTGTTGTGCACTGTGGACTGTGTCTATTGTTGTCTGTATGAGTCTGTTGTCTGTATGAGTTTTTGGTGACAAATGAGTTTCTGAGATATCCTAGCTGCAGCATGATAATAAATTACACAGACACATTTAAAAGTACCAATAAAAAGCACCAGTAATGTCGGGGTTTATCAGTACTCCGGTCTTTAATAATTTAGCACTTGGGCCCGTTTTATTTTGAGTTTCATTACCGATCCCTACCTTTATTTAATGTAAAAACTAGTTGTCATTAATACAACGTATATTTTAATACGGATCACAGGAAGAGTATTTGTTGTTGAGGTAAAGACTGTGATACAAATAAACTATTAAAAAAGTTATCTTAATGCATCGTCTACATTTTCTTGGATTTGAATATTTTTGAAATGAATGCACAAACTAAAAATGGATTTAGCTAATTAGTGACTGAAAGAGAACCGTGGAGTGTTGGCAGATATCGTTTACATTTAGGACACAAAGGGCCTTGGTAGTATTCCTGGAAATTTGGCGAGCTTATAACGACTTGAAGAGGAGCTTTCCTTTTGCAATTACACAAATCTGAAATGCTTTTGTTTTGCTTGTTTTTTTTTTAAATGCTGGCCAATGGAGATGATGTTACTCTCATTTAAAATGGTGCATTGGAGTGAACGGAGAAGAAATGACCCATTAAACAGCTCAGGATTCAACCAGAGCCTTCTAAGAATTCAACCAACCTACATAACAGCATTCACTAGCTACTAGATACAAATGTTTTTGTACTTTTATTAATGTTAAGTATGCATTCATCTGACAGGTCAATGTGACAAAAGCCATGCTGACAAAATGTCCGTTTCTTTTGTAATGTCACCACCAGTGTATGTGGTTATATAGTCACTTTATATCCTAAAGTGATGAGGGGCAGACTACATAAGGAATATGTGCATTGCAATATCTGAACTTGCCAGCTGGGGTCACTATTTACCAACAGCTGTAGCTCAGTAACAATGTGTGGCAGCCCAGTCAGTAAAATTAATTTATTTAAAAAATGATATATAGAATAATGAATAGTGGAGATGGTTTCTTAAATTATTTTGTATCCATTAATATAAAGTTAAATCAACATAAAATTGATTTACTTTTCAAAATAGGAAAAACAGATGCTTTACTAATCACATTACTTTGGAGCCAGAAACCAGAAGCTAAATGGATTTCAGCCATAATTCATTTAATTATTTGCACCTGTACATTTCCTACTGTGACGGTGCTGTACACGGCCTGGGACAGCCTATACGAAAGCTCAAATGACAGAAAAAATTGAATAAAGTCATATTAATTGTGAGTTCCTCTGCTTTTACAGGCACCTGAAGACTTGCCAAAAACTGAGGGGGCCACTGGTGTTAAGGGGTTCCTCACGGAAATACCCCTCTTCACACAAGATAGTTGAGAGTAGCATAAAGATGCAGCCTCGGTGTTCTGTTACGCATTGTTTTGTGTTGTTTTTTTCGAGTCCCTTCCCTCAGGCAGGAGGCTGTGGTCCATCAGGACCAACACCTCACGCCAGTAAAACAGTTTCTTCCCATCTGCAGGTTCATAATTAAAGCCCGGGACCCCCACTGACTCAGACACTTACATCCTCAGGACAATTTATTACAGTATCACATCCTCTCTATTAACATACAGTTGACACTTGAATAATATACTTGTTTTAATGTAATCTTATTTGTTTGTTTACCATGATTTATTGTACATTTTTACATTTTAAAATGATGTCTCATACTATTGCACTGCATTTATTGTTATGCACCAATCACCGAGCCAAATCTTCCTTGTATGTGCAACGTATACTTGGCAATAAACAGTTCTGATTCTGATAGTGGAAATATCCCTCTTTAAAACAATTTTAGTCCAGGAAGAATGGCGCACTTCTATAAATTGATAATAGATATTACATATTTACCCAAAGCGTTTTCTAGTTGGAGTTTCAAAAACACCTAACGGCTTTCTTTAGGTCAGTAAGTGTGAATATTTTCCCCTTTGAATTAGCGTCCCAACACTCGTAAGAGTAATGTGAAAATAGGCAGTAAAAACGTCTGTAAATGGCAGAAAACAGGAAGTAGAAGTAATACAAACGGTAAGAGGAAGAAGCATTTGTCTTTTTGATATAGATTAAATGCAGAAATGCAGAAATGTGAAGTTGCTTAACAAAAGGCTTCCTTACTTGTTTGTGTCAACCATTAATGAATGGAAAGCCAAGTGTGAGTGTTTTTATATTTTCTTTTTTTGTCAGCTGTAAAATGCTTCTTTTTATTTATTTATGTTTACGATGGAAGTGGTCAGAGATCCATTGCCTTCAACAGTTTGCATTAAACATTTGTTGTAACCAACATTGAGGCTACTATTGTGCAGTGTTGGGGCATAACTAAATACCTGCAATAGGGTTACGGTAATCCAACGTAAGTAGTGATAACTCTAATCTATAACAATTGCTGTAAATTTAAATAAGATTATACATTCTCTAGAAATATACCGATGACCCAATGATTTTCTATTGTGTAAAACAGAAAATAATTTCAAATTCTAGTCCAGAAATTGTGCGTTAAGTGTATATTTAATAATAAATAATCTTGTGCATGAAGGTATGGATTGCATTTCAAAGCAGGATACCAGCAATTTGTTATGCGTTAGACTTTTTGAAGCAACCCAACCCTGCTGTTTTGTGTGCAGGTAAAAAAATGTCCTTTACAAAATTTTAACTGTTCTTTGGCAATCTTAAATTAGCACACATTTTCAAAAGATGCATTTTAACTTAAATCAAAAGTAAGAAATACATATCGCTGATGTTAATGAGGCAGCTCGCATTAACCAGCCGAAGAAAAAGTGCATACAAATCTTCATTTTCACACGGCTGCTCTGGTGCAGCTCGATGAGAGTGAAGACGGATGGAGAAAGGCACAGAGTGGGTTTCCTCCGTCATTTCTTCACGCCTGCAGTTTGAACTGGAAAGAACTGGTGCTCCATTTGCTTGGGTCACAGTTGAGCATGGTGCGCTCTGTGAAGGTCACATTACCTTCCGCGTCTATCAGGATAATTGTATTGGTCCTAAATGGGCAGGGACACGGGATACAAGCAAACAAACACAGACGTTTCACATTAACAACTGAAAATGCGAGAAGAAAACCCCACAGAACACAGGCAGGTGGCAGGAGGACCACCGTGGACAACTATGATCATTTAAAAGTCACATTTGCGATATCTAGCAAAAACCTGTATTAAAAGTGAGCGGGCGGTGGAAGGCAGTGACTCTTCGACCTTTTGGCCACAGCACAGTCTCTGTCCACAGTGGCATCACAGCGCAGACAATGCCCTTTCATTTCCTCACTGTGCAGGATTGATTATTACACTGGGGCCTTTTGTGGAGCCACAGTTCTGTGTTCTCTACTATCCTGCAGGCCAGCACAGCCCTGTCAGTCACCTCAGGTAAAGACAACCAGGGGAGAGAGCAGAGAGATTTAGCGTAAGTGGAAGACACTGACCTTGTGCCATAATGAGGGTTGCGAACAAACACTGCGGACTGAGCCTGGATCTGGAGCTGGCTGTAGCCATTACCCTGGCTCTCCATAACTGGATCAGGTGTGTTCCTGTTAAACAAACCCACAATACGCCTCTTTGAGAAGGTTTAGAGAGTCAGCATAGATCATTCTTGTTCATATCCCCCATGCAGTACATCCAAGTCAGCAATCCACTGTTGTTACTCAACCTGCTTTGTCCTTGTCCTTGTTTTCTGTATCAAACTTAAATGAACATGCTGGTTTGCAAACTTTCTCTTAACTCAGCACAGACATCTGTTTCTGAAAATATCTCAGGCAAAAAATAGGTTAAGCAGTTGAGTCTTGATACCTTTTTTGTACATAAACAACAGCAACTAGACAAATTTCTCCATAAGGTTTGAGAGTTGACATACTAGATGTTAAGGTCAAGTCTAATATATGCTTATCTCTTTTGACAAAAGCATAATTTGATATTTGAAACTCTGTTGCTTTCAGTTCAGGGAATTAATTTCTGCATCCTGGGCCTAACTTTTGCAGGATTAGCCATAGTTTTTTATTAGTTATGAAAATGAATTATTCTAACATTCTCTTGTAGAGATACATGTCTGTCAGGACTATTGTCTATTGACTATATACCAGGACCCAACAATTATTTGGGTGGGGGCACTAACTTCCTGGAGTCTTGGTTGGTTTCCTGAAAACATGGTGATAACACCGCTACCTTTTCACTTATTTTTATCACTTCATATTTAGCGTTCAGAGAGCGGTATCGATTTTCTCATCCAACTTTCAGCAAGAAAAGTAAATTAATGTAAGATTTCTAATTTCCCTCCATCTGCGCATGCTGAATTAATCGTTTTACCCCACATATAGCACCTAACCTGGTAAGATTTTGCAATTTTTGCAATGTTCACCATAAACATACTAACACACACACACACACACACACACACACACACACACACACACACACACACACACACACACACACACACACACACACACACACACACACACACACACACACACACACACACACACACACACACACACACACACACACACACACACAATATTACTAGTAAATGTAGATGTAAATAACCTCTACATGTCAACATTCATGACATTCAACCCATAAAATGGCCTTTAAAAATCAGTAGGAACGCATGCATTTTTATACTATTATTCCCAAACTAAAACGAATAACATTTTTTATGGTGTGTGTAAGTAGGTGTTCACCACTCACAGTTCCTCATTATTGAGGACGTTGAGCAGCTCTTGCACCAGTCCATCGCAGGACAGGGACTGGTCGCTGACAACGCTGCTGAAGTGGCTTTTGCCTTGCAGCAGTTTCCTCCATGGAGTGTCCAGCAGCGAATTACTCAAGCCATAGATTCCTGCTGAGGGACATTTGAAGGACACCGACACAGATATACACTATTGAGCTCTGTTGGAGACCTTGTGGCAGGAAATGAATAAATGGACAATCTGATAGCGATATCAACATGGAACATGAATGGGCCATCGGCCCGAGAGGAAAGGACAGTTTCTACAGCAACCATAGTAAAAAAGAAAAACAGACCTGGTTTTAGATGGATGGGTTCAGGGCTGCCTCTGTTTCCATAGTAACACATAATGTCTTGTTTGGCTCTGCATGGGACACAGTAAGATGGAAAATTACAGATTGAATTTAGTGATGATTGAAGTTGTTCTTGTCCAATTATGAAGGCTGTGTCAGAGTCACAATGCTTCTCTGCTCTTGAAATAAACAAATACAGAAAATATATATACTTTGTAGTATGTATTTTGCATAGTTCTTCTAATATATTTATATCTTTTCAACTAGTTTTTGGTATGCATGTTATTATGGGGATATTAATGTACTTTATGATATTTATGGTGTCCTTTAGACATCTATGCATTCTGGATCTACTCATCCTCCGTTGTACTCTGACATTAATTGTATCTCATTATCTTATGGAAATATAATTTGTATATCTAATTTTGTGTGGTAGAATTATAGCTGCTATTGCCCATTATTTTATTGAGGATTGTGAACCTGTTGGATTCTCCGCTGATCAGCACCTGATTCTTTAAAAAGGCACACCTGATGGAAAGCAAACGGGAAAATATCCAAAAGCACAAAGCGAATCTAATGAAGCAACATGCAAAACTCATGGTTTGCTCCCTGTTGTTTCTCATGTAATCTGTTAATAAAATAGTGTCTATCCTGGTGTGCTGGTGTGCGCTAGAACTTTGATAATTTTTTCGTTTCCAGCAACGATGATGTTCAAAGAAGTACTCTTGAGGGAATCCTGTGAAATGAGTGCTCAGGGTGAGAGAGAATATGAACAGTGCACCAACAATTTTCTTTGCAGTCCTGGAAAATAGGAATTAAGAAGCCGGTTTCATTTGTAGAGGCAATTCAAACGGGAAAATACCCAAAAGCATAGTTAATTGCAGCATTTAAATTCAACCTAAAAGGAACAACTGGGTAAAATGAATGCTTCAAAATACAAATTAGTGCTGAAAACAACTATGAATACCACAAAACCATTTAGTTAGGGTGTTAGATCTCTTTGCAAAGTCCTCAGTTAGAGGGAATTTATTCAGTCTGAAAAATCTGTCTGACATCAAGGGCATCTGTGACGGCTTTGGTACAGGAGAGTGAATAATAAATTATGACCAAATCCTTTGAACCAGCAGTGGAATTAATTTTTGATGTCAATTTTATGACAGCCATACCAGTGGCATCAGTCAATCTGAAATGTGGCGCAACACTGCTTCAACATCAAACTTGGAAAGTTTCCCAGTCAAGAGCTGGCAAGACCGGAGCAGAATATGCTGCTGGGATCGTAGCTCTGCCACAAACTTTATGAGACAGTTTTAAAAGCCAAAATACAGATCAGCCTTTGGTCTCTACAATATATCAACATGAGCAGAACATGTTCACCATAAAACCCATTAACAATGATTTGATATCTGATGTTTGGAGCTGACACAATTAGTTGACCGACAGAAAATTCACCACCCGATACTTTAATAATCAATGCGGCAATTTGACTCCCTTTTCAAGTAAAAAAGGCCAAACGTTTGATTGTTCCAGCTTCTAAAATGTGACCATTTGCAGCTTTCCTCTGCTTTATGTCACTGTAAATTGAATATCTTTGGGTTTGAACTGTTCATCATTTCAAGATGTCACATTGGATGTTGAATTATGATAGGCATTTCTTCGTTTTAATATTTTCTGATGTTTTATAGACCACACAATTGATCAATTAATCTTGAAGCCAAAGATTTGAACAGATCTTTCAGAAAATTGCTTGAATCCAGAGGACCACAGAATATATAGAAATACATATGAAAAACATGAACTTCAACTACAAGGTGACTTTAGTGTTTCAAGAACCTAGTTGAGATGTATTTTATTTGGTTGGAATTATTACGCACACAAAACATGCAACACTTAAAGTAAAGGAAGATTTTAGTATATTTTGTTTATTTGCTTATCAACGTGAGACTACTGAGGCTCGATACAATGAAATGCCTCTTGTGAGCATCATTATCTGACACCATACATATGCTTGCATTTAGCATTTTAACATACAGGTGGTGACTGTACTAATTTGAGATATCTCATCTGATTAGTCCGTTTATCAGAATTCATTCCATTAAAACCGCCCTAGACCGAGGACATAACATGATGACACATACGAAATGAGGAAACCACAAATGATTAATGCTAAGCTTGCTTGTCTACAAACAGTTTCCTCTGTGCAGAGGTCATCCTTTAGTGTTTGCGCAAGCACTCCTCTGTCTTGTGTAAATTTCCTGGAGCAGAACGTCTCATAAAAAAGGCAGGACAACGCGTGTCCAGGCAGCTGAGAGAGAATCCTCAAAGCTGTAGGTTTACATTACACTCTCTCTGACAACAACAAATCAAAAGACCTTAATATTGTTTCCAAGTTTTACCCAAACCCAGCTGAACAGTCTGAATAAACGACTGCTTTTCCTGTGTTCCTATGGTTACTATGAACACAGCAACACTGGCCATTGTTGACTCGGGTGACACCAGTCACCCCTCAGACATGCACGTACACAGTAGCTGCTCAGTGGGAACCAGAAGGCACTATAACCTGAAGGAAAACTGAAGAATCTGTCAAGCCTTGAACCTATTGTCATTTCTGCTGGGAGCAAAGACATGTCTGGAATACACGTTTGAGCTTGGCACTGAACTCGACACAACAATACCCGAAAGGCCTGGTGTTTATGTACACACTTTGCCTGTGATATGCATCAAATTGACCGTGGCGGTGGCAAGTGGAGGATTTGCAGGGAGATAGCTCTATTTCTGCAATTTGATACTGGCTAGAGTATAGAAAGTCACATCAGGTGTGCTGTGGGTTGATTTGGGCTGAGATGAGGGAACAGCAGGAGGTCAAGGCCACTGGGCAGAGAGAGAACGAGGAGGGAAAAGTCGAAAGCAGGCTTTTTCAGATCTCGGTAAGAGAGGTAATCAGTATGCTGGCTGGGAGACGATCTAATGAAGAGTCCTCTATACTGAGGCTTCGGAGCAGTTTCCCCATCGCCAGCTGTGGTGTAGTTGCCTGGAGATGGTTGGATGAGCTTTCGACATTATCAGTTCAGAATGTAGATGGGCATGTTGGTGAGGGCTCCTGGGTAACGGCAGCATGTACTCCCATATCTAAACACACACATCTGTGCGTGTACACCCACACATGCAAAGATTAAAGGCATGAAAATGGTGTTTGGTGCATTTTGAGCCATTCTAGCAATGTTAGTCTGTCAGTCCGTCCACTATTGAGTGAGATCTCTAAAAAGCTATTGGATGGATTCCCATAAAATTTGGTTCAGATATCCATCGTGCTCAGAGGATGAATGACTTTAGAGATTCCCTGACTTCTCATTTAGCACCATCACAAGACTGACATTTGTAGTTATAAGTAAAATGGCTCAACAACTATTGGATGGATTGCCATAAAATTTGGTATTAATATTCACATCCTCCTCAGGAATAATTTCAATACATTTGGTGAGCCTACAAGGCTGTTGAGCCTTGTTATGTTAAGCTACAAAGTTAAAATTATAAACTCAATTCAAACTAAATTATACTGACATTTTCATGTGGTACCCCATTTCATCAGCTACTGTTTGTGAACTTAAGGTGACAGCAGACTTGATAAATGGAATAGAATACCATAATATTCTTATATAACTTTGGTAATGAAATCTTATCACACATGACCTAGAAAGGTTAGCCTACATAGGATCAGACAGACTTTCATGGGAAGATAATTGCATGAAAATGTAGAGGCATTCAGATCTGGTCCTGATGAAAAATACCACCCCATACTAACAATTGTAAGGCCAAAATTACCAATATTTCGATCTTTGTGGCCCTTTTTGGACATCTGGATTCACTCTATGAAGAAGGCAGGCTATTTGAGTCATTTACTGTGAGCATCTACTGCTAATTCTATTCAGTACAAAATCAAGTTCTATTTTACTCAAAGAGAATAGTATTTCCCAAAAGGTAATTTTAATAGTGCTTGGAAAAACAAAACGTCATAGTTGTTCCTCTTTAAAATGTTGAGAGTGCATCCACCCCTGATACTCTGGAATGTGCGTATCTGATGCTCCACTATTTGTCTTGTTCAGCTCATACAAGTTTCTGCCAAGACTTACAACACAGTATCACATATTCAATAAAATGAATAATATCTGGGCATTGACTTTAAAGTGAGAGTGACATGAAAGGGAAGATCAAAGACAAATGTATAGAAAAGCCAGATGGAATGTTGGATATGCAGCTTTGAGAGCATCAAACAGAGAAGATCCTAGATCTAAATGTGAAAATATATGGTATTAGCTCCACAGAGGGAAGGTTAGGACCAAATCAATCGCATGTACAACTCAACCCAAAATGGTAATAGATTATTAATCAAGGATATAATGGTTTAACAAGCATCCCAATTAAAAAGGAGAAATAAATAAATCATGACCAGACTAAAATATTGAAATGCCTCTCTGGGTTGTGTATGAAGTGTACACCCGTTCTCCTCATTGCATCTCAATGAGTGGGATCACACACTCTCAAAAACTGAGTGAATACAGATTATACATACAATACAATGCTTGAAAATGGTGGGCACATGGTGTCCCCCAGTGCCACCCCATCATAAACCATGTTCTGGTTACAGATGAATGAGAAATCCTCTAATTGTAATATAGTGCTACTCTCTATCCACCAGATGTTGTTATTGATTCGGAAAGAAACCAGACGCCTTATTTTCATTCGAGTTGCTGGGCACACTACAGTGGAAAACAAATAGGCTGGTAATAAGGGTGTTTATAAAGAAGACGCAGGCTTGCTTTATGTCTGTGAGTGTCGTCTCTATCTGCAGAGAAAGCAGCTCCCATCAGAGGGGTATTTGAGGAGGGAAACATACACAGTACATTCACAGCATGAGGCTCTGGTGAGTGATTTCCACCCTAGATGACAGCCCAGTCAAAGCGGAAGACATAAGGCATTATCACGCATAAACACACAGTGTTCGCTGGTGTCTCATGAGCGTGGGGTGGCACCTTATTCTTCCATTTAAAAGGAATGCCACTGGGGCAGTACAGGAGTAACGACAGCTCCCGGACTTAACAAGGACATTTGCATATCTTGATGGCTTCGGCCTATCAAAGAAACAATAGCGAAGCTATCTAACTGCTGTTCTGTCCTATGTGAAAAGAGGAAAGGCTGAAATAATAGTGAGGCTGTACATTTCAGATATTTTGTGTTCTTTTTTAAGTTTCTCTACATGGAATTCAGAGCATATCTATTACCTTCATAAGGTTTTCAACAAGCGCTAACAGTGCACACAACAGCAACAGTGATGACCACTATACATGTTGAAGCGGAGCATGGGGCTGTATTATGAGAGACACTCAACATTTTAAGAGGTTGGAGGGTGGTATCTTTTTTGACCTTTCAGAAACCAAAAATACAAGAGCAAAATTGTTAGGAATGGACAGTCTGAGCTCACATTTCCCTCATCATACTTATAATACTAGGACAAACTAAGTCTACACTGCAACACAATAACAATGTTGATTTTTTATTTAATTCCTTCAACTTTTCTCTAACTTTTTGCCTGGGACATTTAGCTTGAGCTTTAGTCTCATAAAATGAATGTATGTAGCCATCAAGTCCATATCTAAGACCTCATGGTTCTCATCTTATAACAAGTCAGTTAGAAACATTAAAAGTCAGCCAGAGAGAGATTTCATCCAACCAATAGAGCCAACATTAGCGCAACTATTTACTCAGCTACAGCTGATTAAATCTGCCAGTGACAATTGCCATTTCTGTCACCTCCGTCTGAAATCAAGGACCAATTGTTTCAATAAATTCCCTCATATTGGGAGGTAGGCAGCAATGATTAGCGGACATCATAGTTTTGATTATGTTCTTCGTACAACAGAAAACCAATGTATTCGGTCCAACCTAAAACTAATACTAAAAAATGTGGAAGAAGGGCTGAACAAGCATAAGAAAATCCTCCTTGAGAGGAGATCCTCCTTGAGGCCATGTTACCAGGATACACGGATCATGAGACCAAACTCAGATTTTCTTTTTTTCTCCCCCACCAGGGATACAGTTAGGTAGGGGCATGTGTTGGAGCTGAACCATCAACTTCTTGCTGGCATAAACTGAGACCTGTTTCCATGCCAATTGTCTACAGGGGCCTCCACCATGACAACTATCTTGGTGTGCACTAATCCCACTTTGATTTTCTCCCCTTTATCAGACCACCAAATTCAGTCAAGGCCAGGCTGGCGAGACAAAAGACGAAAAAAGAAAAAGGAAAAAACCCTCATTATCTTTAATGCTATCTACATTTTTTTCATCGATGTCTTTGTTGATACTTGTCTTAACATCTCACAGTCTTATGTGGCCACAATTTGTATTTTTTCTACCTCTGGAATAAATTTCTACTTGCAAAATGAATAATGTATGGTGGCTTTCTTGAAGACAAATGTCGTTTTGCAACCAAATCTCAGTACTAAAGATTCTCATGATGTTAACACATCCTTGACTCAGCCTTATCAATTGATGGACCATACACTCAGAGATTTCACCCAACCTTGCACTCACTTGAACTCCGCTGTGAGGAGGTTGAAGCCATTGTACAAGTGGCTTTCTGCTGACACCTTCTTTAGGTAAGAGTAGCTGTCCAGATCCTTGTCCATAAGGTAGTTAGACACTAGAGATCCTGCAGAGCAACAAGGGTAAAAATAAATAGTTCTTAAATTATGCACTCAATGAAACCAGCCTACTTGTTAATAATAAATACATAATAAACATGTACATATAAATAATAAAAAAGACATATCTCAAACATGCAGCACAAATTATTTCCCCAGATCTTCCAAAAAGTAGCCAAAAATCCAATTGCGGTTCTTTTAATTGTGGATGACAAATAAATATACCGTACCAACTTAAAGACATTTGCATGAGAAGACTAAAAATGTATTAGAAACGGTAAACTTATCAAATAAATATAAAGTGTAAGCAACACGCAAGATACGTCACAAGAGACCGTGGAGACTATGGATGTCTCATGTAACACTCGGCATTTGATGCGTGAACATATTTGTCATGGTTGGCTCACCTCTTCCTTGTGCATCAGGGTTGGGATGCCCTTCCATGTAGTTGGTGATTGCAGCCAGTTTGCCCCGCTTGCTGATCCCCAGCCATGATCCTCCTTCCCTTCCACATTCAAGGTCCAGGCCTGGTAAACACAAAAGCAGTAGAATGTTTATTAAAAACGCAGCTCCAATGTTCATCAGACTTCATCAAAATTCATGTAAAATATACTGCACGCTTTTATTTGCCATTCAATAAGCCATTAGATGTATAAGTAACTCTTGGAATAACGACTATCACAATATGTCAAATGACAAAAAAAGATTCATTGTGTGGGATTAATAAAAGTGTTTTTTCCAAAGATTGGATCAATTCTCACAATCAACACCCTTAGATGTACATTTGTTGCCAAATTATTCACTGGCATAATTTGGAACTAATAACGTAGAAATCAAGACAGTGTTCAATTGATCGCACTCCAATTGGTTAACGACACAACAGATCATGTGAACATGGACATGGAAAATGTGAAATTTGTCAACAGATAAGCACACAAGTCAACATGTGAAAAATAAGATTAACAAATAATAAATAAAAATGAATAACAATTTAATGAAACAGTTGTCTTACGACAATGGGGAACGTCCTTGGTAAGGCAAACCCTCAATAGACAAGCAGCAAAATATTCTTCATTTGAGCATGAAAGGCTCACAAAGGCAGTAAGACAACATACTGAACTTGAACTATCCTGCATTTAGATACATCTTGTGAAACTCTTCATTGTAGCTTTGGCAATAATTAAATAAACTCAGTCCATCAATAAATCTGTTATTTTCTTTCCACGTTCCTCTTCTTCAAATGACATGGAAAAGGTGGACGGCCTGTGCACTACACTTCCTGGTGATCAATAAAGACAGGTCCACTTACACTGACAGTGACCGAGAGAGCCAAATGGTCTTGCTCCTCTGGGAGTGAATGGAAAGCGAGCCTGAGCCCACTGGGAACTATAGCTTACTTCCCTTCTCGTCATGCTATGTCTCCTTTAGGGCCCTGCCTGCCCACCCTCTAGCCCCGCAGATAAGGCAGAGACATTTATTCCTGTCACACTGCATAAAAGCAGCCATCAATTAAGAGCCCACTACTGGAGTCCTGACCCCTCTATTACAGAGGGGAGAAGGAGACTGATGAACAACGGGGCTATCGCAGCGTTTCCTCCTTTGGCAGAAAAAAAAAAAAAGGATGATTGATTTCCTCTGCTTGGCCATAATGTGTATTGGACATCAGTCAATTAAATATAGTTTACTGTGGGTGGGAATATCCCGTGACAGAGAGGTTGAGAATTGGATTCTGAGGTGGACGAGACAGATTTTTCCCTTGATTATTGACAGCCATTTAGCTTTGAATAAAACTGTAGTCAAACACGGCTAAATAGCCAACATCTGCTGTATTGTCACAGAGAATGAGAGATCAAGAGAGATCTGTTTCCATGCCAAGAGAGATCTTCTAAAAGTCGAACATATTCCATTGGTCTTGGTTTAACACAAATTCTTCTTCATTGTTTAAATATATTATCCGTTGCCTGATTTTGTATTGTTTTGTTTTCATTGTTTTTACCGTTTTGGCCAAAACTTCTTTGCGAAAGAGCCTTCCAGCCTTCAAGACTTTAAATAAAGGCCAGATAGAGACAAAGCCTGCACTTCAAAACACAACTAACTGGTATAACTTGCTTTATGGTTACTTCTTAATCACACATGGAAGAAGACCAGCAAGAAGATATTCATTCAGTGTGCAAGGTAGTGAAATGGTGAGTGGTGAGCTGGACTCAAATGTACAGACTTACCGCTGAGGATCTCAGTGTTGCTCACCCAGAAGTCTGCAGCTTTAGACGGCCTGTTGTAGAACTCATCTCGGTTTGCAGCCAAAATTAGCCTGGAGAGAGGGAGCGAGAGGGGTTTGGAAGTTGTTCTGTTATTTTTGTTCATTCAGGGAGTCTTGTTTATTTGCTCTTGCCGTGATACAATGAGGTATTAAAGAAGGCAATCGCTGGTCTCAAGAGCAAATCCATCACCAAAGACTCATTCGTAACGGCTAATAATTGGTAGACAGAGCAATTCACAAGCTGGTTTCCAGGATTTAGTGTTACAGATTTGCTATAACAACCAGAGTCTCGCTTTATTTTCATAGAGGCCTCATATGTCCAGGAGTCTTGCAGTACAGTTATATTGCAAGTTGATTGAGCATGATGCGGAGGATACAAAAGGCCAAGGTTACAGGGAGGAGGAGGTCCTTTGATGATGACCAAAGAAGAGAGGATCAAAAGGAAGGTGACAACTAAAGGACAAGCCAATATACAAATTACAGTCAAGTTGTCTTTATAGACAGAAAATAATGAGGAACAGAACTTGGAATCAAAGTTCACCAGTTAGTAATACAGCAGCTTTGTGCATTTGCTTTTTATTTCCTTTTCAGTGCATTATAAAACTAAGAGAGGGGTGGGTGATGTGGACAGCATTCATGATACTGTAACTATCACAGTTATATTAACCCACTGATGTTATGATATTAATTGAAGTAGTCGCATTGTACACAGTTAAACTCATCGTCGTGGAAAATGTTATTAAATATGAAGAAATGTATTATTTGTTCAGTGTCATGGTTTGGTGTTTTGAGAGGCCTCGGAGTCCTTCACACTTGGCACGCTGTATGTGAGGAGGCTCTGGGTTTCTCGAGGTTAAGATAAGTTTGAGAACTTGAGGAGGTCTGGACCAAGGGTTAGCCATTGTTATGTCTCCTCCCTGGTGTTGTGTTGATACAAGACTCTGTACGACGTGGGACATACTGTGTAACTTTAAGTTTGTGGTTTATCTGCGTCCATGTATACAAGACGTACCAAGATATCCTGTGACATTTTCTTTTGTAATAAACGTATATTTAAGTAAGGACAACTGAGGCTCTTTGAGTTATTCTTTTATTCATCTAACTGAAGATTGAAGTAAAAGTTGAAAACATTTATTCATCTGACATGACAGATCTAGATAAACCATCTCATCTCGCGAAGCTGCTTGCACTTGCCTTGCGTCAGTCAGTAAGCTTCCCAGGTGTTTTATCAGTTTTTATTGCCTCAGCAAGGCTGCAACACTAACATTTACTGCTCCTATCACGAAGGACCAGTCGGAACAGTGTCAGACACAGGCTGCCTGTCAGTTAAGCGCTGCACTACACCTTGACCTGCATTATTAATCGGGGTGTCGGTGAGTAATGCTCGCCATTATGTCCATGGCCATTAACAACTACAAACTGCATTGTGACCTGTGTCTAATGCAACACCAGCCATTAGATTCTTTACTAGCCGGTCACTACTGGCACAAAGCAACACACACATGCACACAACCCCTCATCCAGCTCATTTCACCCATACAGTCATTATGAAACACAGGAAACAAGTATTCTTTTGCTCAGAGGATAAGATGACCTATCACCATTGCACCATGTGACTTTTGTAAACATGAATTAGCATTTTAGCGGAGAATCCTGGACTTGTGTATTTTATGGTGCATAAGCATGCAAAGCACCAACACATGCAGCTTCAATTACACTAATTGTTGTACATTTATAGAACTCAAGTTGAGATCATTGAGATGTGGATGTAAACACCGCAGAGGAGCACTCATACCCCCTTTGGGCAAACTACACAGGCCAGAGAAAAGAAATGTATTGAGCTCTATAATAGCTGTATGTTCTTTCTGAGCGTACAATGCCCTCCCCCCCTATTAATCTTGCGTGGAAGCTTGGATCTTGTTAAGAGCAAACAGATAACCCAAACAAGCCTAATAGGGGTCAACCTCTGTGCATTAAGTGGTAATGATAGCCTGTTCCCATGGCACTGTGTGAGCCACAACTGTTCCAGAAAACAAAGCTCACACTAATGATGCTACACCAGAAAGAGCATCTGCTATCGGATCCTGAGGGGGAAATCACACGCGAGCCGCTCTGATCACAGTCAGCCAGCTGCATCATGTTGGAGGGATGGTGAGAGGCAGGGAGGTATCAAAGCTCTTCATGAATACCGAACTCTGATTCTTTTGTCTATTCAGTAAACACAGTGGTTTGGGGGCTCGGTAGCAGCTACTTTAGGTTCGTGTGGAATTATGGTTTTCAGGATATTCATGTTTCAAAACTGTTTTTGGTGACTGTGACTTTTCCTCTAGAACAATCATGATGTTGATATCTTAAATGATTCACTGGAGAAGTGAAAACTTTAGTCTGCTGGTAGTGCCACGGGGAAGGTCAGGGGGTCACCAAGGTCAAGGATATCCATCCAGTGGTCGTCAGGATGTGTCAGTGCAAAACCACAAATCTCAACCTCATGGTTGCACTAGAGGAGAGGTCAGGGGATCACCAAAGTCTGTAGGGTTCCTCCTCGGGGGACCATGAATGTCTCGACAAAAAAATTATGGCAATCCATCCAACAACTGTTGTGATATTTCAGTCTGGACCATAGCGGTGGAATGACCAAAAGACACCGACATCCTTAGAGGCACACGGAGCTAAAAATATAAAAATCTTACTGACAGGCTGCCGTGATGTATATAATGAGCATATTCATGTTCCCACAGGGATAAAGCTTTCCTCTTCAGCCAGCGTTTGGGTCAAAATGTCAACTTGCTAACAGCACATATCATCAATTTAATTGGCAGATTGCCATAAGTAACATCATACTCCGAAGGGGATAAACACTTTTTGCCGTTTGTTTATTCAATCACTTCTAAAGGTAGTGCTAAAATTATAAGCTTGAATCATATTACAATGTCTGTTGTTTGAGTGCAGCACTTTTTTAAAACAGTGCAGGCTGGAAAATGACTTTTGAAATACAGAAATCTCGGCATGTGGGTAATCATTGAGTCATTCATGCTGAACATGAATCCATTTAACTCCCGTTGGTATACTCCTGTCATTTTGTTCTGTCTGCAGTGTAATAATTATTTTTTAATGTAACTGAAATCTTGCCTTTAACCCAATTTAGTATGGGTATTCTGAACATTCCTTTTGATTTACACATCACTGCAGCAAAATAAAACTACTTCTACAACTAGTAGTCTATATATAGGACTGACATAACCACATCAGGACACAGTATGTTTCACCTTTCCCCGGGTTGAGGCCTGAGTCAGAACTCATACCACACCTCTGCTGTGACCTCCTTGGGCAGAGTCAGACTCCCAGTGGGAAGGACAGAGCTGGACTATGGCCAGGTAGAGGGTTCACTCTCAAACTTAGCGGGATGATAATGTGCTGGACTTGACATCACCCTGTAACTCACAATGACAGCATGTAGTGCCCTGCTCTGTGCTGCCCACTGAAAGAAGTTAACTGCCAGGTAGGGCATGTGGAGGTTGTACAAAGATTCAGTCAGTGCTTTAAAATGGTAACTTTGAGCAAAATATGAGCTGTATTTTCTATAGTAAGCAAGTGTAGAATTTGACTAATAATGAGGGCTATTCATGTCATCCAGTAAAAAAGAACTTGCGCAAGATTGACACCTCCAAAATCAGATGCCACATTTCTATAAAATAGATAAAACAGAAAACAGAAAACTCTCTTCCCTTAACTCTGTTGTCACTATAGTGCTGTTTGTGTGTGGACCTCTCAAAGCTCCAAGTGGCACACTAGACAATCCTGGAACAAGATGAAATACAGAAAATTGCAGCATTGCCAGAGTGTGACAGCAGCAATGTCAAGACTTGACACCAGAAAGGGTTTTCACCTTATATTCATTCTTTTAAAACATATAATATATATATATATATATATATATATATATATATATATATATATATATATATATATTCTGGAGCTGCCTGTTTCTAACACTTCACTAGAGCCATATGATGCAAACAGAGACATTTTCAAACCCAGCTCTTTTTATATATGTTTTTTTTTATAGTTGCATCAAAAAGAAATATCACGTATAATTATTATACTCACCTCTCAAAAATACAGCCTCTTGAGTATCTTCTGAAAAAACAGCCTCACAACACTGTTTATCAAGATGGCCCAATTAGTGTGTACTTCTGGATTTTAAAGGTTTACATAAACACACTGCAGTGCCAAAACCAAAAGTGCACACTAATCGCTGTGTTTTCCCACTTGCTGCTCGACACTTTAGATTTATGAAATTATATGTGAAGACGCATTTGTCAACTGCTCTAGCAGAGAGAACTCAACAGTTAACCATTGTCTCGATCATAGGTTTGGAGGCAGCGCCCTTGTCTGCTCTAAAACTTCTCATACGGATATGTGAATGTTTGCAACATAGCGGTAGCGAAGTACAACTTAAAGTACACTTTCTACACATCTTTCATGATCGTCTGGAAGTACGATCTATCATATTTCCTTTGCAACTCCTTTCTTTAGGAATTCCCTTTCCGGGACAGCACGACTGACCAGATTAGCCGTCTTATATACTGACCTTGCTTCAAGTACGGTAAAAATCAAAGTTTGTCTTAAGGCTTGACTGCTCACCTGTAGGCATTTTTGGATGCGGGCCGGGGGTCAAACTTGAAGAAGATTATACACATCGATGGATGTATCGTGGGATTGATAACAAAGTTTCACTCAATCCTCGCCTGCCTTCAAATCTGAGTCATGTCTGCCAAATAGAAAAACAACAAGAATCGAAACTAGTAAGAAAAGTGTTCAGTGTTGGTGTATCAGAACATGGATGTGTGTCGACTGGAGAAATGAGACATCGGTTGCGAAACAAGTGTTGGAAAACAGGTTTGGGTGTGTTTACATTTTAACAATAATATGCAGACTGTCTGTGTCCATGGAGAATATATCTTGGTGAAAAAGACTTGGGAATGCTCATGTGCAAATCTCAACAATGCACTCATCACAAACAAATACTTTACTGTTGATTACTTCAATACTTACACAGTGTACTTACGTTAGCTGTAGGAAAACAAAAGGAGCATCCAGAGTGCATGCTGTGTGTCCTCCTGTGTACATGACCAATGTTCAGAATAGCAAGTGTTAGGCATGGGGATCATAAAAGGTGTATTATCCCTGTCCTTCTTTTAACTGTCATGAGAGCAAAAGTTGCAGTACATGACGTAATTCAACGATGACTCTACCGAGCGAGCCCCTTGCAACTATGTAGCGTTTCAGCACAACTTGTTAACCTAAGCAATAACTAGCTAACGTTAGCATTTATGCAGTCAATTACGTATAGATGAAACACCGAGCAAACTTTAGCTAATGTCACCTACCTAACGTTAGTGATGCACGTAGGACTGCAACAAATAACTTCTAAGCTAATTGTTTACCTGCTATATTCAACACAGTCGGTGCCGGCTACTTGTGCTCGCTTAATCGATACACTTGCTCTTGAAAACTAAAAGGAAGTGTACACACGGAGTCTCCTCGATTTGCTTCGCCAGTCATCTCGGTAGCCTCTCGAGCGGGCGTGAATATTTATTCTCTATGCGTT
Source organism: Ophiodon elongatus (assembly GCA_016806645.1). NCBI lineage: Eukaryota > Metazoa > Chordata > Actinopteri > Perciformes > Hexagrammidae > Ophiodon > Ophiodon elongatus. The sequence continues at coordinate 1,529,408 of JACSYO010001694.1, forward strand.
GACTTGAATCCCGCCCACCCCGGCACTGTCGATGCATAAAACGAGTACCCTTCCAACAAGGCTCTGAATCACGCTGTTGATTGGTCAGTTTACAATAAATAAAGCAACCACAAAGGAATAATTACTTTTCCGGTTATTTCAGAATAAAATCATTCGTATTATAAACATGCTTTGGTAAAATTATTAGGCTTGGCTTGTTGATAGCAGAGCTAAATTTGATCCCACAGCTTTTTCTTTGTTGACTTTAATTAGATACAATGATCAACCTTTCAATAAATTATGCTCCAAAGAGTTTAATCTGACTGAAATGTACACCAATTTCAGTCCCAGGCTGAATAACAATATTAAGTGCTGAATGACTATAGCACCTAATAAGGGCCAAACACAGTAAAAAAAAACAGTAAAAAAAACCCAGTAAATTATTATATAGTTACTCCAATGCTTAACATATGTCACACTACTAGGTTTTAAACTATCTTGAAATATAAAATCAAAATAACTACACTTTGCTGATTTATTCTGCACAGAAAAACTATATTGTACTGTATATGTTTTACTCTGGTATGTGTGTGGCTTTGAGAACTTTTACTTTGAAAAAAATATTCACAAGACGTTTTCTTTGTGTTTGTGCTGACTTGACGATGCCACAGTACCAGTAAACATAACAATAGAAGCACCTAATCTAGAGAAATAGAAGACGGAACAGATGTTAAAATAAAAGATAAAATATAACCGATACATATGAGCGACTAAACTGATATTCTGTGTTTGGTGGCATTTAATGAGCGAGTTAACGGAATCATATTTTTACATAAACAAGTATAGCATTCATTACTTACCACATGAGGACATTTAAAGTAATAACAAGTAATAAATTCTTGAATAATTCTGCGGATAAATCATCAAAAAGTCAACACACAAATTTCCTCCAGCACTCTGCGAATGGTGATGGGGCGGAGACACCTTGTGACCGACAGTATCCAGCACTGGATGAGAGGGATAGAGGCTGCCCTGCCTTTCATACAACACAACGTCGCAGTCACTAATTAGTGATAATTAACCATACTCGCTTCGAATAACGTTTGCAAGAAGTAACTTTTAAATCAGTTAGGATCGGCTTCTTCATTTTTTTGTCCTTTTGCATGTGGCGCGTGATTGAAAGGACGCGCGAGCAGCAAGCTGACAACTACAGTTTGAGATATCAAAGGTTTCTCCGGGTTACTATCCCTGCTGCAGCGGACACGTTGCATGCACAGCAGCGTTGTTGAGCCGAAAGCTCGGACTACTGCACGTCACACCGGAGAGTCTCTTTGCTTTCAATAATAAGGATGAACAGAAGAAACTAAGGTAGGATATTATCAATAAGATACGTGCTCTTTGCTTTATCGCGCAAATCCATGTGGTGGATGATTATCGTGCAACGCCAAGTTTTAGCCTGTGCCATTATTACAACTCAGGCAAGGAGGGTGTGACAGTAATATAATAACAACAATATAATTACAATGTAAATTGAAAATGTTATAAACTGAAAATAAGCCGTCGACTTCCTTTTGGGCGAGTGAGCAGGTGCTCGTGAGGCATATTGATTAGGATACACGGACCCGGTGTGTTAGAAAAGATTGACCACGCTTTTGTTCAATAGTCGGTGTTTTTTTTTTTACGTGATACGGTGGTGGGAACTAAATTACTAGCTTATTATATCAATTAATTAAAAAGTAGAATATGCTGTGTATTGTTGTGCTGTGGAAAGCTCTCATCGCTAATGAATGCGGTCGAAGGCAACGAGCGCGAGCTTCAACGAGCTGTCAATCATCTCATCCTTCCATTGTTTTGCCCCTCCTGTTTGTGAGTGAGTTACCATGGAGAGTCTTCCGGTTCTCTCCTCTAATTACCTTATTAGGAGAAGGGTTGGCTGTCAGTGGCTGGGCTGAAGGTGTTGTTCGGTTAAAGCTACTGTGTTCATGTCCCATGTGAGTAACAGAATGACTGCACGCTTCAGGACAATGGACCTGAGCTCAGGCCGTTACAGAACCTCGAGTGGAAGTTCTCAGTAGACTTTGATTGGTTCTGCCTCGTCAGCTTTTTCACAGCACTAAACGGCCTCAGCATGTGGTTGAATGCAATAATGGTAATTAACATGTGCATATAATTTGCATTTATCTGTTTGTGAATTTTAATGTCCACCATACAAAACCTTTGCAGTACTGAACTCGCGCCCTGCTGTGAGAAGCTTCTGATAAATCAGGTTGAATGTAGCAATGTTATTGTGGCAAACGTGAGCTACTTTACGTGGAGAAGTGGCAGTAGCCAAACAATAATTTGTAATATATATTTTTTAAGAGATCTGGTGTGGTCTGCAGGTATAATAAACTTATATATCCATATATTAGTGTTTACTCTGGTCACTGCATTTAGCAGGTTTGCACCCAGTTGCTATAAAGTGCTGTGTATTGAAGATGGTGGACTTAATTGATATATGGTCATGTGGTACTTCACCGACCTTCAATATACAAGGTGTGTTGGTCAGTGGTATGGCATAACTGTCTGTGTATGTGGACGGTGTTGTGAAGTATGCAACATAAAGTGAAGCAAAACCAGAAAAGGGTTTGCAGGTGCAGGGAAGAGATGGATTCATACTGATCACTGGGGGCTTGTGAGCACTGAGGCCAGGCGTTCCAGATTTCAACAGCCAACTCACTCAAGGACCTTCATGATATATATATATATGTGGTAGATATATATATCTCTATATATATCTCTATATATATATGTGGTGTATATATATATATATCTATATATGTGGTTGAATACATCTATATATCGATATATATCTATATATATCTCTATATAGATATATATCTATATAAATATATATATGCACTAGACCTGTAATTCAAAAAGGGAAACCATTGCTGCAAAAAACTATTTTGGATCAGTTGTGTCTCAAATATTTCTGTTGTAAGGTGTTGCACTGATCACATGTGGACCTGAGAATTTAGGCCATTCAGGCTTTTCAGACGTTGTCAGACAGAATGAGAATCACAGTGCGACAGCGGGAGCCATACTGCCCTGGATGCTTTTAAACCAATTCCAAATTACACCACAAGCTTTTAGAATGCTGATCTTTAATTTTGCTTTCTATGTCTGTTGCTACTTATAATTGTAGTATAAGCTACACTTGAGTGTCAGCATGGAGCAATACTAAATTCAGTCTTGGCTATTACAGTTTGAATACTTACCTACCCCCACCATTACAGTAGAATATGTTTTAGCTTCTTCCCCTCCTGAAAGACTTAATTATTTGCGTACTTTAGGCCTAGAGGTGTAAATGAGTTCATAACAGTAATATTCAAGGCCTCCTCGGATGCTTGTGTATCAGCACATCCCCACGCTCACAGAATACATTTCAGGCTCATTGGCAACCAGGAAGTAGCTTATTTGGAACACAACATATTTGCAAATCAAACAAAGAGCAGTCTCTGGACAGGGTGAGAATTTTCATACCACCTGTTACTGGGCTGAAAAATGAAAAATGCTCCGTAACCTGGGGAAAACTCGAAGACTTTCCATGAATGCTAATGTTAAAAAATCCTATTTCATCTGTTTGTGGCTTTAGTAATCACACGCTCTCTTGTATGCTCACAAAACATAACAACATTGTCTTGTCCCGTATTGTATATTCTGTTTTTCCTGAGGCAAAAAAGCAAAGTTGTTCAAATTTACTACCATAATCACCAGTTAACAAGCCAATTAATGACCAACCAAACGTAGCTGCACATTGTGGCAAGCACATAACTGTTGTTGATGTGGTTGTTGGTGAATTTTAAAGATAAACTTTTTTACCCAGGATATCTGAGCCGGGATGTCTCTTTGATACAGATTTAGTTTTTTGTCCATGGGACTAATTCTTGTATCATCACTTGACAATGTTAAAGGTTGAATGTAATTTTTCTAATGGACTTGACAAGACCTAAGGTCAGCTTTATTCTCAAGAGCAGTTCATGCTCTGATGCACTAATTTATTAGGAAGTACAATGCCTGAAGAAGATTTCTTATTCCTAACTGTCAGCCCTGTAGCATGTTGACAATTTGGATATAAATGTAGAAGCTGGTTACTGTCAGATCCTGCCTTTATCTCAAGTCTGTACGAACTGACTTGCCTTGGCACAATCTAAATACGATTCCCTGGTCTTTCACTCCATCTATCCAACCATTTTATATATTGTCATATTGTTCAGGATGGTGGTGGGCTGGAGCCTGTACATGCATGCATTGGTCCAAAGAGACAACACATTAGACAAGTGGGTCATAAGTGGTGTCACAGATCAATAGTTATGTTTTAGTGCTCCTGCAGAAAATAAACGAATAGTCAAAGAGCAAGTTATGGCTTAAATGCTACTAAACCAGCTATTTTACCATACCTCTTTCAGAAATGTGTCGGTCAGAAATCGATTTTATGTGATACTAGTCCTTACAAAAAAATCCCATCCTTATACATTTTGATGTTGGATAATGAGGATCTTCTTTGCTGCTAGTGGGAGAGATGGAGGTGTTATCTGCTGTCATAGGTGTTTTAGTTCTGTGTGAAAAAGACAGTACAGTGTCTGTTCCACGAAGGGATACTGACTCGCCCTGTGCTCTTACACCTGTATATATCTGAACCAAGTTGGCAAGAAAAAATCTCTCAGCAAGAAGGTTGTTTTATTTGTAGAGGAGTATAAATTCTTGGATTTTTCACACCGTTTCTGAAAGCTGATAAAAATATTTGTGTCAAAACAACCAGTGACCATTTTTTTATTGGTATTCTTTACATCAGAAGTCCTCATGGTGCTTGAAAAAGGAGAGCAGTAAAGAGTAGAAAAATAAGTCTCAATGCATTAATTGGTTTTGCAACACACTGTAATAACAGTTGCAATGCATTGCAATAGACCATTGGTATATTCAGGTTCAAAACAGTCGTTACTTGACCCCACACAGTGTAAGCTACAGTGTATCACTCCTGGTTTTGACCATGTGCATATCAGTACGAACAATAAAGAAGAACTATTGAAATGTCAATTTGCATATGAACATAAATATATTGCCGCTCTCTACATGGAGAGCCGGTGTTATGTTATTAATCATATTAGCCGTATACCTTCCTCATTATTATTTCATGGTCAGTGTAACATTTCATTACTTAGTGTGCATGGGAATTATAGAGCAGCAGCAGTATTTCATAGAAATGGTACAGATGAAATGATATGCCTAATGCATAAAGCGGAAATCGTGTTCAAAATGTATGCAGTATTCTTTGACTGAGTCTCATAGACTAGTAATTATCAGCAATACTTGTATAGTGCACATGAATTATTTCAAGTGACACTGACAATCTTATTCCTGTGTATTTATGGAGACTGAAATATTTGTGATTCAGAGCTCTTCTGCTGTGTTGTATCATGCATGAGCTGTGTTTTGTGGCTTTTGTGAGCTGACTGAAGCGGTCCGATAGCAAGTAGCCTGGGATGAGCCGGCCCCCGACTCAGAGTGAATGGTCCTTTGTGGGACAGACACCTGCAGAGCTCTGCCTCCTGCTCCTGAGGTGATTAACATGCACCTCCAACCTCCCTGGCCTTCCCACTCCCCCGTCCCTCGGACACCCATCCTGGCACTGCTGTGTTGTCTTGGCACCTGGTCTACATCGCCCATCCTGCAAAGGCTATAACTCATGTCTTTGTCTGGGCTGGGCAAACACAGAATGACTACCGAACTGTGTTAGAATTGTATCGATTGCTACTGTCAAGTGGTTAAATTTACAAGTTTTAAAAAGCTAGACAGTGCGGCTTTGTTCTAGCAGGGGAGTTTGAGATGATGTGTGCAAAATACCTGTGTGTCTTTAATATCAGTTTTAAAAGGTATTTGCTTTTTCGGTGTGCCAGTGAGTGAGTAGACAGTAAGGTCCCAAGACATGAGGTACATAGCTTATTTTTCTGCCACTAAAGTAAAAGAGCAAAGAGGCCTAGTCTTACAGTTAATTGAACTCCTTTTTGTTCAGACTGAAATAAGTTAACAGTATACCAGGCTGCAATAAATTCTGTCTAGAAATGGTGTAGGTGAAATATATGTTAATATCTGTAAGAAAGCCACACATAAAGCAAAAGTTTGAGTCGGCAAATGTAACTTTTTTTCCTCAATCTTTTAAATTTGTATGAGCTGACATTAACATTTTAACATTAGCATTGAAGTGAAAAAAACGGATTGTGGGTTGAGCAGCTAATATGCTGTTTAAAGGAACAGTGTGTGAGATTTAGTGGCATCTAGTGGTGAGTTTGCAGAAAGCAAGCAAATACTCGATCGTCCACTCCCCCCTCCCTTTCCAAGCATGTCACAGAATACGGGCCTTCAGGTAGTGATAGTTTTTTATTGCTACAAGGAGCTACTTTTATCTACACTTGGTTATCTTTCATGACTAAATGATTGCTTTTGTAAACATATATAGACTAGAAGTTATTTATAATTTTTATATAACTAAATATTGTGTTTAGATCAGCAACAGTGATGTTTACAACAGCACAACCTCTATATAAAGTCAATAATATGCTACTGGAAACAAATCTAAAATGTCAATAAAATAACTAACATTCCTGAGTGAAGTTTATAAATGATAATAATCAATAATGAAGAATACAGACATCAGTATCAGTCATTCCTTATGTCCTCCTGTCTGCTTTGTCCAGGGGCACGTTTAATACAGAGTTTTCGGTAGGCGACCTGCTCTCTATAAATTAATTTTTCTATGTTAAATAAAACGAAACCATTCTTACTTTCAGGTTATTTTACACGAATGAAACATAGTTATGCATATTATACTCCTATTCTGCCAATTTATCTCCCTAAATGTTACACACTCATCCTTTAAGATTAGCTTGTTGTACATGATAGTATTGTGTTTGTCACCAAACTATTTTGTACCGTAAACTAAAATATTCATTTTACTACAGTATGAGTTTCTGTACAGCCAGGAGATTCATTGAATGCGGATATCAAAGTCTGACTCGTGTTGTCATGTGTAATGGGATATTGCCTAAATGTATTTTCCTGCAGTTACAGATTACATTACAGTTCAGTTCAGTGATCCAATCGCCGGCTGCATCTGAGTCTAATGAAGAGTGAATGCCTACCTGCTTGGCTTGTATAACACCATCACCAATGTAATTTCTGAGCACTCATACTGTATCGCTGATTAGATATTATAATGGCATTAACAATCCTCAAAATGTCACTACAGTACCATTATTAGTTGGACTTTGTCAATACAAACAAATATATAATTCAAAAGGCATGTTTATTAAAGTTAGTAACATTAACAAGAATTCTTTATTACTCCCATCACAACTTTGTTTACACCAGCTGAGAGTTTTTCAGTCGTCAGTCGTTTGCTAATATTATGACTCATATTCTCAGTGGATTAAAAAATGTTTTCAGTCTGATGCTGTGCTGTGTCCTTAAATGCCGGGGTCAGTGCAGGCAGCTCTTCTCTGCCAGACACACGATGACGCTTGTGTAAAAATTGGTTTTAAATCAGATTTCCGTGGCATCATCTCCCCACCCAATTGTCGGGACCTCGGGCTGCGTTGTTATTAGAATATCAGCTGGCCTGAGCTTTGTAACATGCTGAGTTGCTGATAATCCACTCCCCTTTCTTGCACCCTCTCTGTGTCATAGGCTCTGCATCAACATAGAGCGCTGATTGAATTCCTCCTCTGAATATTCCTGAGACCCGACCCCCACCCTCTCCCCCTCCTCAGTGGATTGATGTTAGCTGTGGACCTTTATTTTCCCTCTGTAAAGCGCACACACACACACACACGCACACACACACACACACACACACACACACACACACACACACACACACACACACACACACACACACACACACACACATACCTGTACTGAATATTCTAGCTAAGTTTATGGTAATGTGGTGTATCTAATGGCTTTCACTGGAGACAGTGACCAGACAGAACAGTGAATGTTCTGTCTGTCTGTCCATACTCTGACCCCCCCCCCCCCACCACATGCCCTCCCCCCCTCCTCCACTCCCAGACTTGGGTCTTGAGGATTAACCCCGCCCTTTACATTCTGGCCTGCCTTGATTATGTCCAGGGATAAGAGCTGCTTAATTGTAATCACTGGAGCTGTCCTGTGCAGTGTAAACAGAGGAGCATGGATCAGCCACGGCTACACTCTGGAGAAAAATATACACTAGAACGTGGAAAAACAACATTTCCCTCCCTGTTAAAAAATTCTAAGATGACAAAATTTTCTTACTAATTGACTATCTCTGTAAAGGAGGTTATGTTTTGTTATCAGGAAGCTACTTATTATAACTAAATTAAATACAAAAAATAAAAACAATGACGCTTGTATCTATCCGTGGTATGGCCTATGTAATATAAAGTGTCTTGTTAACAGCCAAAGTTAGAGGACACATCAACTCCAAGTGTATCCATTAATTACTGTAGCATTTTAAAAAGATGACGTAGCAGCAAGTTAACTTCAAGTCAGTGATTATGAGCATGACTCACTTTTGTTTCATCATTCATCAATTTCTATGATACCTCTGTATTTCATTATTGTAAAGAAAAGCTCTAACAAGCTCAAAACATGTAGATTTACTGGAATATACTGTTCTGATGGCCCTTTGTTGCACTGGTCCCATACTGGTCAATTGATATCTCAATGACCGAAAATAATGTGAACTTTTTTTAATTCATTGACATATTTTATAGTTGCAAATCTTCAGCATACTGTTTTGCCTGCAGCTGATCTCGCTGATCATTTGTGGCTTTGTTCCTATTTGACGTTTGCACTGGAGCTTAAAAGTGTGAAATGAAGTTGACACATCATTAGATGGTTCAAGGGGGGATAAGGCACTTGAACAAGCGGTAATTTCTTTGCTTTAGAAGGTAATTGGTTCACAAAGAAAGGTTGTGGGGGAACTTGATGAGATAGTACAACACATTACTATTTCTCTGCAGCATCACTTGTGAGAAGGTCTTTGCCTTCCCCAATCATCTGGAAACGGTATACTGAAGTGTTTTGCCTATTGGATGGTGAGCCCCAATGGTGAGAATCCCACAGGTGACTCTTTCTGCATGGCTAATTCATAAAGGTTTTTGAATCACTCTTTGTTAAATGCAGTCTTTGTGGGTATTTGACTTTGTCAAAGCTGCATTTTGGTTTATTTCATGGAAAGAATATCTGTGCTCAAAAGTGGACAGCATCCATTTTGGTGACCTCAGAATTGCATCTCTGCTTTCTTCTGCTTGCTTCTTTGGACTCATGGGTAGATGGTCTACACTGAGATGCAGTGTGGGAAAACCCTGTCCTCTTGAACTTTCTACTGAGTTCAGGCTCAGCCCTCTGGAGAGTACAGCTTGATGTCTGTTTCACTGAAAAGGACATCTTTATGCCAGAAAACCATCTAATAAAGAGTTTAGAGTAACACGTTAATTGAGAGAACTTTCATGTTAAAGGCAGTCTAGCGGAAAAGGATGGCCATCTGGCATTTTAGTCATGTCAGAGCTGAGGTCATGTCTCAGGCGACCTGTCCTTGGTGCACGAGACCATCAGAGCCAATTACTGCCCTCTTAGAATCCCCCTTGAATGCACTTTGTCCCATTTTTCCACCACAGTGTTAGAATGTTAATACTAGGAGTTAAGTTGCATTGAGTTTGGTTGCTGTGATATGATCAATAATTGTTTCAATGTGTTATCACCCACTTTATATAGCTTAACAGTTATGAGTCCAATATTTTAGGAAATACACATGTTTACTAGATGAGAAGATTGATCCTACTCTCCACATGTCTGTGTAGTAAATATGAAGCTATAGCCAGCCAGGAGACAGTTAGCTTAGAATAAAGACTGGCAACTGGGGGAAACAGCAAGCACAAACCATGATTACAACCAAAGCAGTACAGAAAGGTCACACTAGAAAGCAAACACTGGTTTTGGTAAACAGTCATCAGATCACTTTTTGGCACCAATCCCTGAAATTGAATGGAATAGTTTGACATTTTAGGAAATAATTAACACATTAATTAGTTTTCGCACTGATTGATGCCACATGTCATATCTGTCCAATCAATATGAAGCTGGAGTTATCAGCTGGTTAACTTAAAGGGTGGAAGCAGGGCAAACAGATAGCCTGGCTCTGTCTAAAGCTAACAACGTCACCTACCAGCACCTCTAAAGCTCAAAGTCAACTCGTTTTAACACTTTTTGACACTTGCTTAATAACTAAACAGTCCAGCTTCTTATACCTGTATTACGGAAACGTATGATAGTGGTATCGATATTTTCAACTAACTAACTAACTAGATAACATTATCTAATCTAATTGAGCGGTATAAACTTAAAATAATTTAATGAGCAAAACCCCACGGACTAATTTGCCATAATCGGCGATTCCACTCTAATCTAATTTAGACCTAATCTTCTCCTCTTGTTTAATTGTTTGAGCTTTAAAGAAGAACATTACAAATGTTGTTGTCACTTTGCAAAATGTAGAGGCACACAGCCCACTGACAGCATGGGATTCGTTAAACTGAATTTGAAAGGACACACAGAGAAGCAGCCAGCAACAGTTTTATTCTGGAGAGAGAGAGAAAACAATTTTTATGGGTGTAAATGTATGCAGATATGTGTGAACCTCATTAGATATTTAGATACTGAAGTTATTTGCTGTCCTGCCGAAATGAGCTAAACGATGTAGTTTTCCATAGTATTCACAAGAAGTGTAATTGAGCTTTGGAAGTTAAGAAAGATTACAATCAATTTGGGGAATTTTACTGAAAAACCGCAATTACAGCTTTAAGGGTATAATGTAATCAATGTTACAGATTAAAAAAAAAAAAGTATTGAGGAATGTCTTTCTTTTAATGAGCTACAATGAGAGCAATTAAAAAAGACCCTTGTTTTCTCAGTAATAACTTAAATGTTCATCAGTCCCTGAAACAGAGTCAAGTCATGTTCATGACAGTAAAAGTTCTCCTACATATTGTGAAAGTCATAATTGTACACTTTTTTCCTGAGGGTTGTTGCATTGTTGAAATCCAAAAGTACCTTACTTAAAGGAATGGTTTGACATTCAAGGAAACACATTTATTTGCTTTCTGGCTGAGAGTTAGATGAGAAGAGTGATACCACCCTCATACGCTCATATCTGTCTTGTTTGTTTAATCTGTAAAAGTACAACAAAGTATAACAACTACAAGTTGGGGTTTTACTACGGGTTACGTGCTAGACTATTTCTTGGCTGGGAGCAGTTTCATCATTGTTTGCCTGGCATCCTCACAGAGACAACAAGATGTCAGAATGCTGTAACGCTTTATATAATGGAAAATATGAGAGTGGAATCAAACTTTTGTTTTAACTCTCTGCAAGAAAGCGAATAGGCTGTTTATTTCTCAAAATGTCAAATTATTCCTTTTAAGTTGAAGTAATCAAGAAAGGCTAACGGAAATCAGAGTACCTAAGGTGGCATTTCCCTTTACCTTGTTACAATTGCAAATTATATTTAGAACTGAATTGTATCACTCCTTTAAACTAATTAAGAAATCAGCAATTAGTTGAATTTTAATGCTTGCATAGACAGTTTGTATAAAAATAATTACACATTCTATGTGTCCATTTTCATGTTTGTCGCTCTGGCCAAGCAGCGATGTGACTGCTGATTTATGTAGTGGTAATGCGAGATGCCTCATGAAGAGGCTGTCAAATAAAGACAGGAAAATGTTTTTCTCCCCTACTTAAGAGCTGGCAGCAAATATAAAGGGACTCTGTCAGAACATGAATGTGGTGGAGAAGAAGCCAGCGTATTCATCAATGCCGGGCTTTATGTGGGGGAGAGTTTTTGATGTGCAGGGCTCGCGCTGCAGCGGTCTTCTGTTGAGGGTGAAAGCCAGGAGCTTCACTCAGCTGGGACTGAGCGAGTGTAGATGCAAGCTGTCTCTTTTGCCTCCTACAGCAGAAAATTCTCCTCAGACTCAAGGAGAAATGACTAGAGTGTACAAAGTAACAGTAGACTGTCCCATTACAAGGGCTTTGGGTGATTGGAAGTGGCTTATTTTGAGTTTATGACGTGGCTTGTTATGAGTTTATGACGGAGTTTAATTGGAAACCCCTCTTAAATGCTTTTTTGGGTGCCGGGCTTGCTTATTAATAAAGCATGTTTTCCCTCTTCCTATCTCCCTATCTATTTGAAGTGTAGATTTCTCAGATGCAGAGATCTGGAGGAGAACTGCAAATGAGGGTCTCTATGCCACCCAATGTTGTGGCTGTGCTGAAATCAATTGTGGCTGCTGTAGAGCTTTGCAGCACAGAGGGCAGTGCTGCAGTGTGTATGCGGCTCCTTCAGCCACAGAACTACATTTACGGCACTAACGTATATGCTGCACAGGCATAGTAAAAAACATGTCATATGACACTATGGGACAAATCAAGCCGACTCAGCACTACGATCCAGGAATTAGCTTGAATTTATTGGCTAATAATTCTCCAACAAGTAGTGCTTTGTTAAGATTGTTGTGCCCTACTTTGAAAAGTGTGTAAAAATTTAACCACTTCACATTTCCTATGTTGTTGCCATGGTGTCTGCACTAACTTGTCATCATCACATCTGCGGGAAACATTGTAATCCTCTTATTCTGCTAGTATCCCCACTGCAAACTAGAATTCTGACAGGGCCTGGCCAAGCCGCTGCTGTGTGACCCTCTATTTGTGTAGCGGTGTTAGGCTTGCCTTACTTTTGCTCTACAGCAAGTTCACTGAAGTCATCCTGCGGCAGCACTACCATAGAGCATTATGGGATCCAGCAGGCACCACCATGGCATGAAATGATCTGGATCGATTTGCGTGAACCAAATGTGCATCTCCTTCGTGCCTGCGTGGAAATCAGAGACCCAGCGTTTCCGCAGACGGCCTCTTCTTCCATTTCAACTGAGCTCTTTGATAGTGCTGCAGGCCCGTGGGTGGGTGCTGTTGGATGGGTGATGGGTGCTTACCGTGTAGCTCCAAGCCAGCCACACAGAGCTGGCAGAAGGCCTCGGCTACTGAAGGTCCAAAGGGAAAGAGGAGAGAGGGAAGTGTGGAGACAGAAGGAAGCAAGGAAGGAGGGAGGGAGCAGGAACAGAGGAAAATGGAGAGAACACTTAGCATTACCGGAGCTCGGATTGATTTAAACATTCAGAGCATTCGTTGGGGGTTGTGTAGTGTGTGTGTTGGAGGGGCTGTGTAGTGGGAGAGCTGGCTCTGACAAGAAAAGAGTTCACTAATAAGAGAGAGGCAGTCAGCAGTATCAGCCTCCGTGGTAATCGAACCTCTAACCTTGGCAGAGTTATTGCTGTGATCTCTCTGCTGCAATGCAATGCAGTGGATGTAAGCTTTAACTATGAATGAACTCCAGTGTACATTGGTGTGATATCTTGATAAGTAGCATCTCTTTTTTGTGTGATCTGAGCAGGACATCCATTGTAATGTTCTTGCCTGTCATACATTATTAAAGTCCAGTGAAGAGAAGCAATAGTTAATAGTTCAGTTCCCATTTAGGCACTTAAAATAGCCTACATGTACAATCATGGCTGGCAGTGTCATAATCTATGACTTCCATTCTGTGATTATCGTAAAAAAAACATATCAAGAATATTTTCAGAAAAGCTTTTTTTTCTACCTTTCATTGTACTCATATGATCTTATTGTACCAGTTTGTCAGTTACAACCCGTTTTGATTATTTGACTGATCATGATTCTTGCTTTGTTGGACTTCATTGTAGCAATGTTTCCGTGTTCCCAGATCTCAGCAATTACTCTGGTAATTAGAATGTCATCATAAATGATGTTCAAGACTACTAATACAACTTGGAATTGGGTTTCTGGTGAAGGGATGAATGTAAACATGAAAACTGGCCATAAAACCCAAAACATTTAGCTTACAGACGGATAAACCCTTGATAGAGAGGCGTTACAAAATGGATTGGCTATCTGTAGGTTTGCCTCAAGAAGCAGCCACTTTGACATCACACACAGTCATTTGCTCTATTGTTAACACTAAAAATATTGCTTCGTGGAGCTGTCAAAATATGGTACATTTAAGGTGGTTTACTTTCCATCACAACGTGGCTTATAGCACTGTGAAGACTTATGGACGAAAGAAAACCCTTGAAGAGATGTCTTACTAAAACAAATCTATAAAACAAATTATCTTTCAAGAACACTGCACTCAATTTCTTTTTGGCTGTATGGAAAAAAATCAAAGCTTAATAATAAGATTGATTCCACAGCACTGCCTTACTCATCCACACTGATATCATTACAGTGCGTCACAAACACCCTCACCACTCTAGCCCCCTTTTTCCTTCACAGAATCACTTTTAACTGATGCTTGCACCATGAATGACAGTGAGTAAAGGAACGAGTTGGAATTCCCTGCTGGATTTAGGGAGGGGAAGGGGATGGATGCAAGGGGTGATGGGATTGAATGGTAACTGATCTCCTGGTGTTGCTGGCATAGCATGGCAAAGGACGAAGCCATGATGTCCCACAGGGACCCAGTTACCCGAAGCATTCGTCATGGTGAATGATGTAACAGGCTTTGTTAAAGGATTGTGTGTGATGATTTGTTTGTTTGTGTGCACTGACATACTGTAGGACAAATGCCCAAGCACCCCTTCTCAGGATATGAGATCACATCGCTGCATGTCCACAACGCTGTTCTGCGCTGGCTGGTTGAATTAATTTCAGTTTGCATCAGCATTTCTACTCCCTCTCTTGATCTCTTAATGTTCTTATCCCACTATAAGCTTGATATCGTATTCCCATATCTATACGAGCAAAATGTGTTCACTTGTCTTGTCTCTCAGCGCAAGCCAACATGAAGGGAATGACAAGAGATGTGTGTAACTTTAGACTTAACAACCTGTAACGATTACACTCCTCATGGAAAATCTCCTATCTCCTATTCACTGGCTTCAATGATATCTCTCTCACTCTGTGTTTGTGTGTTTTGGAATCGACAAAGTAAGACAGATCTGTGGTTTTAGGGATCCAAAAAACTTGTGTGATAGGAGGCTTCTAAAATTAAGCAAGCAGACAATCATAATTGTACTTTGGGGCCTCAAAATTTAGCCTATCAGAGAGTAGTCTAAATAATGTGAGGTGAGGGGAATGTCAGTTCTCTTTAGTTATATTAAAGTTGCACTAATCAATATTTTTTTGTATTAACAATGGGTTAAATGTGTGATGTGAAAAGAGGTCACTTGTAGTGACAAACCCTCAAAGAATTATCACCCAACTCCATAGTTCCCTTCATCTTTATTGAATGTTTAATTGTCTGTCAGCTGACTGTTTTGATTTCATGGCCAGCAACTTACTGTTTTGATCTGCTTGCTTTTATGACTTTGCCAGAAACATGAATCCAAATGGCCGCTGTTGTTGGTCAGTGTCTGAGTCTGATGTGTAAAGAGCAGGGTGATCATATTTTCAAACCACCAAACCAGGACCCTAAAGTGTAGCCTACCGCACTCTCATGGACATTAACATGTATGCATGCAAAACACAGTGATTGCATTAGTGTAATATAACATATTTGATTTTCAGATACTTTGTAAAAATAAAAACAAGGTCTTTGTCAGTGTGCACAAGAGCAGGCTGCCGGCTAAATGGCTGACTGTGACACATTGTCTTTCAGTTATTGTATATAGCTATCTGGCCGTCTTATAATTTTTTATATTGGCATTTCCACCATGCACAACCAAAAATTAACTTTTGCAGTTTGTGCAGAATGCAGCATTTTCGTTGCCGGTACTTTACGAAGGAAGGAGTAAGCCTGGTGCAGCTCTCACACTATTTACAGACAAGTAGATGAAATAATAAGGACAAATCCCATAAAACGCCAATATCCTTTGGCCTTTTTTATGATAAAATCATGGTTGACCTTGCCATCCTGCCCTGTGCTGATGCCCCTGAGTCTGCTCTCATCACCCACGTCCTCTGTTTTCATCCGTATAATTTATAATTATTCATTTTTTTCCCCCCTACATTTTCTCTTTCCCTCTTTTCTTCGTCATTACGGCCGATAGCCAACCTTGTTAAAAGCATACCTCCCCCAATCTTACGTCACATCACAAACACTGGCAAAATGCAAGCTTCTAGTTTATTATAAACTGTAATGATGTGCTGTACTTGTCTAAATGCCCTAATGTCTGTATGTTTTAACATTGTCCAATTGTCCCATGTCTTCTTGTATGTCTTATTGCACCAATCGCCCTATGTCTTTTTGTAATGCTATATTGCAATAATAAAAAAGTGAGTGTCTACTCACACCCAACTTTATGTATTAACTTGCAGCAGATTTTGTCTAACAGGAGCCGTGATTCAATCTGGGAAGCTGATTTGATTTGAGGCTGCGATAAAGCTACTTTGCCCACTTTTTCAGTCCTTTCAATCACACAACTGAAAAAAATCAAACAACCTTTTCATGAATTGTGAAAGCTGCCATATTTTCTACTGATAGGATCTAAAAGTCTGTTTGGCCTCATAAGTAGAATGAATGAGAAGAGAATCACTTTTTAAATAAACTGTCACAAAATTAATGACCACTCTTTGGGACTTGCAAAGTTCTCCGACTTGATGATTGATATTAAAGGAAGTGTAAGCTATTTCTTTGGAGTGAATGAAAACTACTTGCAGTGTATCAATCAAACTAATGTGCTTTTCTATATTCTCAGTTGTCTAAAATAATTTTCTTTTTGGAAGTGTAACCCATTATTTCCAGTGTGTAGATTTGCATGAAATTTTCAAGTCAAGGTCTCTGACTAAATGATAATTTTAAAAAAATGACAGAAAAATGAATTGGACTCTTTCTAACTGTTATTTGCTCTTCAATTTTGTTCTCTAATGAGACTGTTTTTAACTGAGATATTTATTTTTGACCTTTTCAAAACTTCGCCAAGTGAAGAGATTAAACTAAAGAGGAGGAATTGTGATTTTCATGCAAATCCGTCCCAGTTTGACCTTGGGGAATGCATTTATTTAAGTTTCACAGTCACAATAATACCGCAGAGGCTGGAATCCAGCCCACTTCTTCACACTTTAACCCCCAGATGTTCCCATGCCAGCTCTGTTTATTATGAAAAAACGAATCTAAAAATAATTAAATTCTATGAAATGATATGACCCCACTTACCTCATTCTAGCTATGGCAGTGTGGACAAGTGCTGCAACGCACTGTAAGGTTTGGGCACTGCAAATATCAGGATCTTTGCAGAATCACAGCATGTTTTCTCTAATAAGGATTAAGCACTCCGACACACAATATATAAACAGCTTATCAAAAAAAAAAATGCACTGCTAAATCATTTTTTTTGTCTGTCTTTTATTGCCCTGCAGAGATTGTAGCTGGAGTACAAGATGCTGTATAGATCGTGTTAACTCTCTGAAATTACAGTGCAGTCAACTGTTTAAACAAGTTTGTAAATACAGAGTAATCCTTTACTGTGTAAATTGTTTCAGGCAAGAATGGTCACAGCTTAAAATGCCCTTAAATAATCTCCTGTCTCAATATAATGGTGTTAATCTGTCGCTCCCTGTCTGTACTACACTACCCACAAATAAGCAACACTGGTTGCATCAGGGGGATTTAGAATGTATATTACAGCACTGCAAATCAATTGGTTGACCGCAGGCAACACAGTTATCTGAGTGCAGCTTGACACCAATTCCAAATGCCATGCCATCTTCTTGCATGTCTCAACCCTTTTGGTAACCACTCCCGCTGGGTCTGCGATCTGCATTCAGCTGTTCAGGACAGGATATGAATATTCTGAGCAGTTCTTCTGCATACACAGCAAAGCAAACCCCTCCAAAAGCATTCTTGTTAACCGTGGCATTTGCTTAAAGATGCCGAGAGGCAACCAGTTGTCAGAGAGCTCACTGCGCAAAGAGATGGCCCATATTGCACACCCATGTGGCGCCTCCACTCAGGGAGCCGTGTCTCTGTGTGAATGATTGACAGGGCTACAGCACTGTAACAGCAAGGCCTTTACCATGTACCATATTTGTAATGAAAAATCGCCCTCGTCGTCCTCCCCTTCATCTCCTCCTCCTTCTTCTTGTTCCATCCTAATCTGCTTTTATGGGTCTCAGCCTGTGGCGTTTTAAACCCCTTCGTCTCCAACAGCTGCTGAGGACAGGGAGGTATAGAGAGATTAAATGAGTCTTTGCAGCCCCCTGAAGGAATCCCACATGCCTCTCGGCCTCCAGCCCCAGCTAGTGTCTTTGATCCACTGTGTTTTCCAACCCAGTCAAGTCCCATTGCGTACATGGGGTTCCTACACATGCCAACCTACATGCAGACCTCTTCAGACTTCCTGGTGGATGTTGAGCTTACAAGTTATTTAATTAGGCAGATAAAAGGCTAAAATGCTTTCAAACTCATGGTACTGGAGGAAACCAGTGTATTGAGAGCATCTTGCTTGTGCTCCATACTAAGTAGAGTTTTGTCAGGCTTTTTCACTGAAGTATATGCTGGTGGTTCTGGACCTACCGCTCATTGGTGTCATTATTGTTTTTTATTTATTTTTTCTGCTTTATGGTCTCTCATTTGAAGCCTTCTGTCCAACTTTAGATACCAGTGCAAGACACAAATGAAGCAGTGGAATCAGTGAGATCTGGATGGATCGGCCATGATAATCAACCTCTGGGGAATGCCTGCCATCTCATATTAGCCAATTGCAATCTGACCTGCGATGGTCCTTGATAATCATTTAAATGAGTGTGGATGTAATTTTTTCTCTTTCCTTTCCTGTAGTACAAGGGCAACCCACAGACCTATTCAACAGTAAACATACATACTTTCTGCCTTTCATGTAACCTCTGTTCCAATTCAATGTTGTCCACCTCTAATAATCATTGAAGACTTCTCTGCACATAAGTGCATCCAAGTTGAAACCTAACTTTCCAGATGAGCGTGAAAATTAATATCAAGTGCTAATAATACCAATAGAACTCAACATATACTACGATATTTTTGCACTATGATACATTTCTAAGATCTGTTGTTAACGTATGATGAAGTCTGGCTAGCAGGTAATATACAATACTGCAATCTATTCTGAAGTCTATTCTGAGAAGAGAGGATGTTTAAGTCACGCTATGGAACACATTTATCCTACATAGACACAGAGCAAAGCCTCACTAGCTGGCGCATGATGGAAATTGAAGCAGTGTATGTGAAATCTCAGGGCTGCTGTAACCCTGGTAACGTTCAGAGGGAATTTGGAGGATGGGTGATAGATTATTCTCAGTGAGCATCCACTAAGCTAATACAGTCTGTCCCTCAAGTGTGTTTAATTTTCACATTTGGTCCCACGTACAAGCCTCCCTTGGCTTTTAATTTCAGTTTACCAGTGCTGAAGTGAGCCTAGATAACTGGGAAATAATATGTGGCAATTCCGTAGTCAGTGCACTGTAGTATGCTAGTGAATCCTCCAATATGTTTTATGTATGTTGTCATATCTTTCATCTTAGCCTCCCTGACTACATTTGATATGATGCATTTTAAATCTTTCATTTCTGAATATTGCTTTAATTATCTTTAATTCTGCTCTAGTAGGCTACAGATCTTTTTCTTCAAGTACCCCTGGATGAACCTGTGTGCTGGAAAATAGTGCTTTGCCACATGTTGCGTGGGTTTACATGTGTAACCATAGACACTACAGGGTTATGCCAGGGGTATCAGTAAGGAAGCTGGCAATGCTATACTGCTTTGCTTTCATATCGGGTTCAGTACCTTTTATTGCATTATATTTGCCTCTTAATATTTTCTAAACTGTCAAAACAAAGTCTGATGTCGAGCTAGCTGTCTTAGCAGTCAAAATGTATACATTTACACGCTAGCAGGACTGAGACAGCTTTTCATCTGCCTTCCAGTAGCGTGGCTATAGGTGATATCAATTGCAGGATCACAGTATAGTTTAAACAAAATATTGGCTACCTGTAACGACTTTAATCCAACAACATGAATATCAGTATTGGTCAAAAATATATCAAAACATATTTGTAAAAATATATAAAATATTTGTATTGATTAGTTGTCAGCATGAATTTGAAACAGTATCCCCATTTGCTGTGGGTTTGTTATGTTGCCAAATAAGATATTGGGCTAAATAGGGATCTTTTTGTGTTTTGGACAGTTTGAGTGATATTTTTTGTATATGACAAACAGCTTTGTAGTCCTTAGGATTTCTAGAGGATTACATGGACATAAGGCCCCCATTCATCTGTCTGCACTTGCCATGACACTATATCCTTTGAGTTAGCATGTTACAGCCACCCCTGACCTAGAGGTGCTTTCCATTTTTTGCCAGGTCTCCCTATAGTCCTCAGACCCCAGAGCTCCATTCGCCCGAGCTATCGTGACTATCGTTACATTGAGTGCAAAAATACATTAGCTCTTACTAGGAGCAACTAAGCTCACGCCCATCTGCTGCTTGTAGGGGATTAATTAAATTATTCTGCGTGGCCTTTTTATACCTTTTGTCATCTGTTTGGCGTGGATACCCAAATTTCAGCATATACACTTTTTTCCTGAATATTCGTGTTACTAATAGGTTGCATGTATTTGTGGAGGATACAGTTTGCAGTCCATTTGACTTGTGCTTGTGTCAGCAAATGAATACAGGGTGTCCAGGAAACCATTACTGAAGGATAGTGAGTGTGATTCATAAGGGGCAGTCATTTATTATAGTTTGCCGTTATGACAGATACCTTATGGAAGTCACTAACAATCATGTTTGTATATTTGAATACATTACAAGCTCCGTGTCGTTCCTGTGTACTCTGTGCTTTTTTCAATCATGCTGTGAGGAATATAATCAGTCATCATTATGTGCACCAGCCATGTTCTGCCAAGACTCAGTGTAAGATTGCATTATCCCAGCACCGGGGCATGTTTACAACTTGATGTTTACAACTTGATAGATGTTATACAGGAGAATAACTAGTACCCTGCTTAATGCAAATTGCTTTAAGGGTTAGGAATAGGCTGTCACACCAACATATTGTTTCCTTTTAGTCAGTAGTTTACGCTAATGTTTTTTTGTCTTGTTCAAACAGCACAATTACAAGCAAATCAGTAAAAGGTCGCGCTACAAAGCAAACACTGGGTTTGGTAAACCGTCATCAGATCACTTCAGACTTTTTGGCACCATGCGAGTGATTTTAAAAAATCCATGACTTTTAAAGGAATAATTGGACTTTTTAGGAAATAATTAACAAATGAATTGTTTTCTCGCTGATCAATACCATGGTCATATCTGGCCAATCAATATTAAGTTGGAGCTAGCAGCTAGTTAACTTAGCTTAGCATAAAGGCTGAGTGCATGGCAATCAGATAGCCTGGTTCTGTTTAAAGGTAACACATTCACCTACCAGCACTTCTAAAGCTTCCTAACAAGTTATATCTTGTTTGTTTAATCTGTACAAAAAACTGTAGAAAAAAAACTGGCTAATTGTTTCTTTCTGTTTCCAGTCAGTATGGTAAGCTAACAGGCTGCTGGCTCAATCTTCTTTTCTCTCAAGTTATGTTATCATTATATCATTTGGTTTGGAGTCCATTCCAACTCCTAAAAAAGACCAAAAAGTCTCTGATATCAGCATTTTGCTGCAGTTATTAGGTGCAATAATATGGCATGTTTACTAAATAAGCAGAAGTAAAGGACATCTCCAGAGTTTGCATAGGCTGCTTCAAAAGTACCTAACAAGAAAAGCTGCTCCCTGCCTCAGTAAGCCATGAGGCTGGAGGAATGAAACAGGAGGGCTGACAGCGATGCACACAGGAGAGAGGATTCTGGCAGATTCAATCTCAAAGCACCTTGGGGGCATGGGCATTATTCAAATGACTTTTACAGGCTAGTGATAAGAGAACTTCAAGGGTTTCCAATTAGCACAGAGCCTTTCTTTTTGAAATCGTGTAATCAGTAATGTTGCTCTTTTTGACTGCAGTCATTTGGTCAAAATGAAGAGGAGGATTTCAGAGACAAGGTCCATTTCCTTTTTGTTGCATCCTCCATGGTTGTGGGTGTTCTTTAAGAAAAGCGTATTGGCAGCAGCCCTATAGAACAAAATGGTTTTATTTTGAGCACATCATTTCTTTTACTTTTAAATGACTGAGAAAATGGTCAGACCAAAGGGAGAGAAATATCCTTCCGGGGGGATGTTCTTTGAGGAGGGCAGAACCACAATTTTACAGTGATGGAGCTCAGTATTTAGATCCACTGCATCAGAATGCAACCGTGCAATTATAATTTGGGCTTAATTTGATTTGGTTTGGAAGTCCCGCTGCTCCCCAGTGACCGTGTTACTGAGCTGCCATATAGGCAGAGGATGCTCCCAGCCTGCTCCTGTAGACCTCAGAAGAGCCGTTATCCTCTCAAGGAAATTAATTGAATTAATAGCTGATTAGTTGATTGATTTTTACAAATGTTCAGTGCATTTTCTTTATTGTTTTTCAGCTGTTTCTTTTATAATGGATTCAGCCATGTGTTCTAATACTTACATGCATTATTATATGCATCTCATGATTTACGTCCACTGCCAACATTCAGTGCCAATTGGAAGTTGGAGTGGTGTATGAGTTTGTAGTACATTATAGCACAACTGCCATGCAGTAAACTAGAGATCAGCATTAATGTGGCTGGTTTATTAACCAAAACCACCTTCTCACTAACCTTAACCAGGTGTGGCCTGTCTAACTCTAACCATACATTAACTATTTTATATTAGCCTCCATTTGCAAATATTGTAGAAAGAGAGAATTAAGAAAAGGGTGGTATTGTATGTCATAAAAGAAAAAAATGATCAATCCATGGTTTTGCCGAATAGTCCAATCCTCATAAACACTCTTGTCTGCTGAGGTTAGAGCAGGGTGCCTGACTAAAAGTATTTCTGGGGAGGATAGCAGCTCTCCTGACCAATGGAAGTGAGGTGGAAGCTATGTATTTTAATTGGTTTAGATATGACCTCTTGTTGGTTTGGAGACAAAAAAGGAAATTTGCATCTAGACAAAGCTCAGCTCATTCATGAAGTTTCTTTCATGAATTTGTATTACATCCTGTTGTCATATGCCTTTAAGTAAATGTGGTACTCAAGTTGGTCATGTGTACACACATATAGCATCATCACTGTGTTTATATGTGCCATTTTGTGTGTATGTAAGTGGGAGTTGCTATCTAAGATTAATCGGTTTAGTGAAAAGAGAGCTAATTATAGCAGACTGGGACCTGCACTCAATACCCAGATCGCACTCTCTCTCTCTCTCTCTCTCTCTCTCTCTCTCTCTCTCTCTCTCTCTCTCTCTCTCTCTCTCTCTCTCTGTCTTATACAGACACACACACACACACACACACACACACACACACACACACACACACACACACAGACTTTATACAGAGTAATTAAATAACTAATTGAGACCTGTAAGCCTTCTTTCGTGTAAAAGTGGAGCTCCATTGGACATCAGCGTCGCTGTGCGAGTCACATCAAAACCAATAATGGCTGCCACCTGTGGGGCCCCTCTTTATTTGTATGTCAGGATTGCAATATGCACTGAGTGAGCCATATGGTTTGATTTGATTAAATATATAGATTCAAGACGGTTATTTAAACTCCAATTTAAAAGAGTGGCAACTTGTGTAAGCATCATAACCAACAGAGAAAATAATGAAAAGCAAAGCAAGGTGCTGGAGAACTCCAGCTTTTACTTGTGATAATATGATTTTATTCCTTGTGGACTGCCTTGGTAGATACTAAAGTTTTAGTAATGTTTTTATCCATATGCTTGTTTAGTCTGTTATGATGGGAGTCTGGCCTTTGTACTTCTTGGAGACCCTGAGGCCATATGTGTTCCTCACTACCACAGTTGGACTGTGCCCTCTTGTATTGGCTAACAAACTCTCCAAAAATACAGCAAGCTCCTCAATACAATGCAGTGAAAAAGTGCTACTTGGATGTTTTTGGCATTACTTATACCTATTCCCTTTGGGGAATAATCAAGATACTATATAAAAAAAAGCCCACATTATTGTAAATCCAAATAGGGGCTACACCTCTTAAAAGAATGTATGTTAGGGTAGAAATGTAATTAAAAAAAGAAGAATACTGGGAGCCAGATTCAGTGTGAGCAAATACTCCTTTTTTTCAGTATTGGGCTACGTCTTTCTGTGTGACCTCTGTAATCCTAAAGCTGTTGACCAATCCCCACCATGGCTCAAAGCTCACTCCTTCGCCCTTGGTTGACAAGTCGTTTAACAACGCTGATTCCGACTGCGGCCCCCTGTTTGCCCAGCAGCCATCGATGTGGCCTGTCTGGAAATATCGAGGTCAGGCTAAGCCACTCGGCAGCGGTTTCTAGGGCACGACACACATCAGAACTGCGGTAGAGTTGAAATCTAGTGCAAACAGCAGCTGGGGGAGGTACATGACGTCACCTAAGCCCCCCAAATACGAATGCTGCCACCTCCCTCCATCCCGCCCACTTTATAACCAGCATGTCGGCACAAATGGCTCACCCTGGTGGGGTTATTTTCTGTAACGTGCCCATCAATTGGACCTGCAGGAGGCTGCGTGTTGTTTATGTGGTTAAGTGGTTAAACTGCACTGTGGGATAGAACCCTTCACAATGCTATGTGACAGCACCTTCAAGTGCAGGGAAGTGAAAGCGAGCCGCCGGTCTGAACCCTCTTCAGGTCCACGTAGGGACAGGTTGTGTTGTGCCTCTGTGCATTAGCCACTCAGATTGTTCGCCGATTAAAGCTCCTTATGTTCCTGCACACATTTAGATCCTACGCTAAGACTGCAGTTTTAAAATAACACAGGATCTGCTTATTTTTTCATGAGCAGGAGTTCTTATGCTGTCAGCTTTTTTTTTATGGTAACATAAAGTGTTATGTAAGGAACTTAACTACAAAGAAATATGGTCTTCTCCCTTTCTGCTATTGCCATTTTTATGAGAAAATGAAATGGCTTGACACTTGTAAAATGCCTAAATGTTACTCCCAGCTGGAGGTGAAAATAGAGAACACAGTGTGGTGTCCTCCCTCTTTTTTTTTCTTTCTGTCAGCCCTTAAGGGACAGCAGCTCACAGGTTATTATCACCCTCTGAAAGGTTACAAATCAATACTTGTCATGACAGCAAAATCCTATTTTTTCAAGTGCCGCTCGACTATAAAATGAGAATCTCTAATCTCTTCTTTCTCCCCTCCGCCTTCAAAGCTTTGGACATAATAATCTGACAGAGAGCCTGGGGGATAGTTTTTTTTCCCTATTGATACAGTATGTGGATTTTTGGATTTGTGATATAACTACAGTCTTGGTACAATATAACCAGGACATTGGATGTAGTGATTATCTGACAGTATTTGGGATAGTGTGACAGATGTATTGACATACAGGACTAGACATAATTTAGACATCATCATTTACAAAACACATTAGTTTTTAATTAGGGAGGACAACAAGAATTCTGAATATGGATTTTTCTATTTTTCTATTGAGTGATCACACTCCATATCGTTCTCTGTTGTGGCCTCACCAGGTTGGATTAGGGCTGCATAACAATGATTTTAATTATCATTTATAATTTTCACAAGTTTCATCAACTCACCTGGTCTGTAAAAAATTTCCTGTATGACACTTATTTTCCTTTGTGTAGCCGGTCTGGCCTGATACTGACACATTTTGGTCCGACTCTGCGTTGTGTTTGTGGATGATGAATAATTATACGAGGACAACTGCTGCCTTGCCAGCCCAGAGGGATTTATTCTCTCTAAGGCTGTAAAACACAATAATATCAGCACAGCAACTTCACATGACTGGGTCTCACGCCTCTCCTCCGCTGGGCCCGCTGCCGACTGACCTTATGTCATTTGTACCATCATTTACCACATTCGGTCTTTCATAAAAAAATACAATTATTAAAATGAATGCACCTCAAAATGATGATACATGGAAACAAGTATATATCTATATTTCCTTCACTCAATTGCAAATATGCAGACATTGCTATAGCATTGTATTAAGAATGACTTTTACGTCTTCCGTATCTGTCATCTCCTTCATTTTCATGTCCTTTACCCCTTCCCCTCTCTTTCTCTCCCCCTCCAATGTTGCCATAGCCACACTATCATCTTGGAGGAGCCTCTGACATATGGGAGGTGATCACGTTTAAATTACATCTCTCACTAAAATGAAATCTTGCTGCACAAGGATTTTCTTCTTAACACAGCGCAAGGATTTGCTTGCCTGTACAGTTGATACTATTTTCCCGTCTCTCCATTTCCTATTCCATTCTATCTGTCTTACTGTCGGTTCGCTGAGATTCTTTTATTGCCCTCCATTTTCTACATCTCATTTTCAGCTCTCTAGAAGTGAAGCATCTGATGTTCTGGGTGGTGTTACGTCCTGGCTCATGGAGGTTAGGGGATGTGTTTGCATGTAAGGATTTATGTTGAGCGTAGCTGGCTACAAAAAGCAGGATTGAATGACCAATACAAGTAAGAAATATTTAAAGGTTGTAAAATGTGGTTGGGATATTTTGGACATTTATTTTGGGCGATATTTTCCAGTTTCTTTTAATAATCTTATATAGTAATTTCCTCTCCAGTTGAGGTGTGATGATTGTAGCGTTGATGCTCAACTGAGAGTCAGGCCAAGCTGACAGGTGTAGGAGTGTTAGGAGAGCCTTGGAGGAGTTAATTTGGATTAACCTCCTTGGCGCGGGCGCAATGGGAGGCATTTTCACTGGAAGCTTTATCTTCAACATGGTTCTTCACGCAGGATTCAGCCTTTGACAACAGCAGTCATTGATGGGGGTCAGTCATTGCTGTGTGCTCTGTGACTGACAGGCAAACTGGGCAGGACTGACTGAATTAATCTTGATGGTACATTATAATTTATTTTCTCATGCTCCCATATTTAAATATATTAAACTCGCCTGCCAAATCTACACCTCCCACACTCAGATTTATCAGGACATAATTCATTGTTTTTAATTTGTGCTTCTTGCTTGTGAGGGACGAGGTAAAGCCTCAACAGCTCCTTGTCCCCTTTCGTCCATCCATCCATAGCTAATGAGGCTGTGTGAGTGAGGCTGGCAGCAGCCCCTGACTCACCTCGCCTGTATGCTCTCCTATAAAATGCCCACAGTTACTTTCACCTGCATTCCTTTTGGCTGTGTGCCTGTTTGAATTTAGTGGTGCATGGGACTGTTTATGGGAAACTATTTTGGGAGTTGTCTTCCTGAATTCGTCATTATTTGGATCTGAGCGATACATCAGTTACTAGACTGGTTCTAGACTGAGCTGCTACACAAACACATACAGTCGGTTGTTAGCCAGCTTCCCCTAACGTCTATCCAGTCAGTACATTGACTGAACATCTGTGGCTGAAAACAAGGTTGATGACAGCGTTAAGATCAAACCAGAACAGTTCAGGCCAGAAAACCAAAACAAAGCGCTGAAAGACAGAGTTGGGTGATTCTCTGTGGGTTCATCACGACCGACACCATTTACATTACACATAGTTACTTAATCCATCGTTGACATGCAATCATTGCAACTTTTAGGTGAAGGGCTTTCCATGGACAAGTGTGACAATGATCAATTACATTTTACAGTCAATATCAAATGAAGAGTATTGTATCAGCGGTGCCCCACTGACTTTTTTAAGGTCATTACCATCAGATGATATGCGCTTCCAATTACATTTAACATCTATGCCAAATCAGAATAACACAATAACTACTTAATTCAAATTGTCACGTTTACCAGCAATTATAAGTTAAATTCAAAATGAGTGATTCATATGGCTCTGACTCAACCATTGTTGAATCTGAATGAGTTTCGCTTTTGGTTCTTTTTCCCCTCTGAACTGCTCTGCCCACCTGCTCCTGTGTACACTGATAAACCGCTTCACAAGCTCAAGACATCTGGCAGCTCAACAGGTTCAAACCCATATCCACTGTATACTATTCTTGCAAAGCTGAAGTGACCAAACATAAATTACCCTTTCATTTCTCTCGTCATCAGTTTCTCCCACGCTCAATTTGTTCTGGTATTATGTAAGGGCAAGAAGCGCTACCAGGTTGTAAATCATTCAACCAGCATTCGTGTTGGAAAAACCATTCAAGATCTTCTCCATCTGGAGGATCTTAGTCACAAGCAGAGTTCATCAGTTGCAAACATGTGATTGAACATTTGTAGTATTCTAGGTCAGTTATATAACAGGTGTTCATTGGGCGTGCTGTTGTTGAGCTTAGAGAGAGGGAGAGAAAATATAGAGACCAGAGGTAAAAGTAGATAAGATGACCAAGGGCAAGAAAAAGGAAAAGGTGTGTAAATGGGAAATTGGATATTATTGTTGGTTTTAAAAAAGATTCTAGAGCTCAGAAAGAGTATTGGTCATTTTCTATAATCTTTATGTAAAATGATGCAGGCATCTGTAATGAATGAAGTTAGGGTAAAGGTCCTGACATATCCTCCCTTGGTGCCTTTTAGGTAGAGATTTGAAGGGTTGATTAAAATCTTATGAAATATGAAAATGTAAAAACCTGGAGGTTTTAGACGTGGTGGAATATTTGCAGGATGACTGTTTTGACCCCTTCAAACTTGATATTTTAACTGTTGTCTTAGCCACTAGTTTTCTCGGAGGACATACTTTCCCTGTTGAACTTGGAACAGGCCTCTGCATATTTCTGGAAGAAAAATAAATTGGATGTATGTTTTTCTAGAAGTAATGTAGTGTAGGTCATTACACTCGTCGTAGAACGCGGTGTTATGTTGTTTTTGCATTTCAGATACTGGCTGTAACATTAGGTATGTTTACATTTAGATGATATCTCAGTGATTTAAAAAGCAAAGTTGTTTCGGTTTGTGGTTCTAATCTCAATATGAAAAAAAAGAGATCTTTTTCACTGTATTCCATTTTGGATGATGGTAATAAAGACAAAGCAGCAGTAAACATGTCATCTACCACCAGCGATGCGTTTACCCCCTGGGCTGAGTAGGGAGAGCTGTTTTTCAAGGAACTCAAAATTGTGGAATTCGTGCAGTGTAGAGTACAGTGATAGTCCTGCATATGCTTTACAATTAAAATATCACAGAATCTTTCTCTGTGTGGGATATTTGACCTTTAATTATAATGCCCCCTCAAGTCCAATCAGTGCATTTGCTTTGAAAAACATTGTGCGACTTATGGTTGTATTACCACTTGGTCAGAGGTGTCTGAGCATGAGTGACATATGGATAAACGCGCAAACAAGCAAAGAATGGACACCTATACATCGTCCCTGTCTGGGTGTTAAAGTGATGTCAACACACGTCAGGAAAATGATTGCTTCTGCATTATCACAGCTCTCTCCCTGGATGCCTGTATTGAGAGGTACTGCAAACAAATAAATAAGATGTTCTAATAACAGAAATAAAGCGGGACATTCCATCAGATGTAGTAATATGATACAACAGAAAAAAGACTATAAATATATTATATTTAAACATAAGGCTGCAGTGATTTTGTGTTTTTTGTTTTTCTTAAAGTGAAGTGTATTGGTAGTCCCCCCCCCTGTCTTAATGGCTCACGTACCCATCCATGTACCTGTCACTCATCCTGATGAGTTGTGTGTTGAAACAGTGTTTAGCCAAGGGCTGAGCCAACCTGTATAAATAACAGACCCTGAAGCCAACACTGAAACTGCAATAAAAAATATATAAATCAATGCTCGTCATATTTTTTAAGCGGGTTAGTTTTCTTCTTTCTTTACTTTCAACACCGTTGTTGCCATAGCTCTCCTGTGCTGTGGCCTTTGCACTTCTCTTTAACCAGCATATGTAGTTTTGGTGTGTCTTTCTTTGTATGAAGACCAAAAACACATCTGTAGCCAATGCTTGATACGTTAGTCCTCTGTGCCATAGATCTCCATTGTTGTCCAAAAACAATTCACACATCAATGAGCCACACAGTTGCACTATTGTTCCTTCATTACAATGAATACAGACACTGTCGTCTATTTAAATTGATCCTGCGGGTACCTAATGTACCTAACGTACCCGTTAAACCCATTGGTTTTTCAAATAAACCAACTTCATGATTTATTGACCAGCAAAAAAAAGAATACATTTGATAACAAATTAACATTTACTAAAAACAGGTTTGTTTTCAGCATGTCACACATGTGCTACAATAACTCAATATCAACAAATTTGACTGACTTACGGCAGCTTCATTGGAAGAAACATCACACGGCAAAAACATGATAATGTTCTCTTTTACTCAGAAGTTGCAAGTGGGCTTATTAAGTTATTTTGGTTAAATAGGGACATTTACCCTAATGAACTGTGGAAGTTCCAAGGTAATATCTATTAATTAAAGATCCTTTTCACCAGCAGTTTCTTGCAAACATGGAATTTTACAAATTATTCTCATACTTTGAGCCAGACATCTCAACTTCAGTAGCATGTACATAGACCAAACTTTCCAATTTCATTCCTATCTATATTCTGAGGGTTTATTCATATATAATTTTAGAAAAAACATTTTGACAGTATTTTCTTATGGAGTGACGCAAAGAGATATCCAAAATTCCTTCTGCACAAACCATTGTTTATAATATGTTGACAAAATGAAACAATAATTTTGAAGCTGGCTTTATCCAGTGTTAAGATTTCTGTTCTGGAAATGTATGCAAATTAGAAATGAGCTGATTATATTTAATGAGATAATGGTTAATTTGCATATTTAATCATAACATCTCAAAACACTTGTAAAAAAAGAAGAATACTTGTTGTAATATAAGTAATCAACTGGGGAAGTTTTATGATGATATCTCTCAGTTAAATGTTTACCCTATTCACCCCTTAATCCACCACTGAAAATAGTCCTCAACAAGAGTACTGTTTAGAGGGCATTCGTGACCTGTTTTTTAAGATTTACATCTTCAGTTGGAACGAATGGGGTGACTAAACTGTTTATATATACAGTGTCACCTTGTTACAAGGCAATGAATAACATTCAGCTACACTTCTATGTGGGTTGTGAGAGTTGTCAAAAAAATGTGTGTTTCTAGCGCACATGCTGTGACGCTTTATCTGGGTGTGCCTTTGTCTTCTATAGCGATATTGTGGATATCGTGTGTGTATTTGCATGTATTCGTGTGTGTTTGTGGATGAGTGAATGCGGAGCGAGCTAGTGAATGGGAAAATGAGTGAATAAGCAATTGCCTGAGCAAGGGACTTAGTTAAGTGTGTGGGTAAGCGACGAAGCAAACGAGATGAGTGTTTGAATGAGTGTGTGAGTGAGTGATTCATTATTATTGATACAGTGTTTCTCTCGGTGTTACTGTAAGTGTTGCTGCAATGTGGTTAATGTTGTCTGGCAGCCAAAGGTCTGCAATCCCGTATAATAGAGCATGTTGTTTCAGAAACTGGCGCAACAGTCTGAGTAGCTGCTGCACTCAGCCTCACTACACGCTGCAGTGAGCTCTGTTCACACTCCTCCTCTCTTCTGAGAGATGCTCGGCTTTTCTGCGGCCTCTGGGAGATCTTCGCCATGGATGACGGGGCAGGAGGTGCACCAACCAGGGCAGACCGTCGTTCCATTACCTGACTCCTGCAACTCTAATGGGGGAGTTTATGCAGCCTTCCTGACACTGGTGGAGGGAAAATGCTTCATTTCTGCTCGATATGCAAAGTGGTCTGGTAAAGTGCCAAACTGTATTTCAGTATTGTTCGGGTGAACTCAGCATAACTTCAGTCTTGGATGTTTCTTCTTTTTCTCAATTAAATCACTCTACTACTGTTATTTTACGCATCATAATGGAGCTGTAATTTATATTCCTATCTGTTAATATATAATTTGATACAATTCTACAGGGTCTACGGCATGTACCCTATTCTTAACCTTGATCTATTTTCTTAAGACTTTTTGGTGGCATTTTCGCCTTTATTGTACAGTAAAGAGGCAGACAGGAAATGGGGGAAATTGGCGTCCTTGGCTGAGATAGGACCGGCTACGTTGTGGTTATGTGGCATGTGCGCTAACCAATTTGTGACCAAGGCTCTCCAAATTATTTTAATTCTTAATTTTGAAATGCAAGTTTTCGTGTTTCTATTTGAATTATGATTACAGTTTATTGCAGTCATTTAACATCTTCATGATCTTTTTTCTACAACTAATTATTCCATTGGGCCTTTGTTAGTAGTTGTTTGATGGAAAGTATAATTTGAAAGCTAGAAATTTCTGTATTTTTTTTACCCAATAACTTGATCAGTCGGTTACAGATATATTATGGTCAATTTGGCCACCAGGACAATAAAATAACCATTAGATTCATATGAACTTCGGAAAGCATTTTGACACAGATTATATATATTATATGATTTATATTGGAAGCAAGTTATGGAGGGACCTCTTATTGGTCAGTATGAAAATGAGGAATGATTACACAGCAAACAAAACCTTTTTCAATGTACATATGGACACCTGATTAATAGACTGTGTATCCTATTCTTTCTCCTGTCTGCTTGCAACTCAGCGTTGAACGGTTTAAAGATCTGGTGCCATGGGCTGCCATGTTGTATAATTTAGCTCTGTTTTCAAGTCATTTTTAGGCTTTTTAGGTAGTTATCTAACAGTAAAATTTACACTGCAATATACACACTATTGTGCCCATAAGTCTGTATTATAGAGCGTAATATGGAATTACTTTCTTTGTGTAGTCTCTGAACTAAAATTCTGATCTGAGATCAATTTTTATCTTGTAAAGCAATTAAGCAGCTTGATAGAAATTTACATGTAAAATGCTACGTTTGCAATTTCACATATAAGAGAGACGGTTACTTATTGGACACATTCAAAACATCCCTGTTAAAAGAATGGCACTTTCAATGTTCAATGATTATTTAAAAAAAGCACAGGTAGCACCAATGGTCTTTTGAAATAACATTGAAGTAGTAGTTATAGTTATATTCCAGCTTTCTTGGTCTTCACTAAGATCTCTAAAATCCACTGACGTTAACAGTGTTTTTTCCATTTAAGAAAACCAACACATTTTCTCTGAAAACCACATCTTGACCAGCTTTGACATGGTAATGAATGTTTGAGAGATGGGGATCTTATATATTCCTTTCATCCTCTCACGTCTCTGCTGGATCACACATCACAGTGTGTTGGGTATGATCAGGGGTAAGACCTCTGACTGGCTGGGAGGATTCATATCCAGCCTCCCTTCAGAGCTACATGCTTTCTAAATCTCTAGAGGTCTCTGTGGTGCAGAGGAGAAGCCAGCTGTCTTTGAGATATGAGCTGCAGCCTCCTCTGGCCCTTTTAAAGCTCAGTCATTGTACACACAGACCCATTTGTTTGGGCCTGCTCTATAAAAAATATATCACAGTGCTGTGTGTTTTCACCTTGTTTTTTATGGTTTGTGTCCTCAGCATGGGGCAGAGCAGTGAGGACAAAGCTTAGAAAAACACTGCCTCTCCTCTTGCTATATTGAACTTGGCATTCAAAAGTACAGAATTTGAAGCTGAAGATACTCGAGCTGAGTGTGGTGGGGGTTTGAGAGTATATTCCACAAGCATAAATGCCTCACATTCCAAGCGAGAGAAATATGTTGTACTACACTGAGAAATGCTCCTCATTTTCCATGCTGCGGGAGCCACATTTGATGACTCTGCGACATTAGCAAGATAAGCTGACTAATTAGTGTTTAACACCTGAGCTCCAACAATTAGCACTCTCTTTCTTCCAGCCACGATGCAGCAGCAGAAGAAGAAATTAGAGCTGCCTCTCTGCCAGTGTGTTGAATGTTTTCACACCCATAGAGGGCAGCTGTGCTCTCCACATTCTCCCCTCTCAGACTAATAGAGTAACAGAGAGAGAGAGAGAGAGAGAGAGAGAGAGAGAGAGAGAGAGAACAAGTTGTAGAGGTGGTGTGTTTTTCTGTGTGACTGGCCTGGCACGCTCAGAAATGTCCATTTCTTCTCATGTTGCTTATGGCGTCAGCCTATTGGAGTGTGTGTGTGAAGCAGCATGCAAGTCCCTAATGAAGTCAGGCATCTGCCAGAGACAATACAGAAGCTTATTTTGATGCTGAACTCTCTTATACTCACTTTGTGTCACCCTCTGTCTCCCTCTATCTGAATCTTTCTCACTTAAAAGCTTTTTAAAAGCTTTTTAAAAGCCATCAACGTGGCTAGGCTTGCAATGCAGAAGAGCAACCATTGATTACCACTGCCTCAAATGACTCGGGGTAATGAATCATAAGCACAGTGAATGGTCGACCCCTAACACTGAGGCATTCAATGCAAGCTGAAAAAAGGCATCTTCTACAGCTGAGCTGTTGTTCTCTGGCAACACAGTTGGTTCAGGAAAAAGACTCTTGTAGATGTAATATGTTTTTGTCAAGCAGCCGAGGAAGAGAAAGAGAGAGACAGAGCATAAGCTGGCATGAAATCAGCTCTCTGTAGCTATAGTAAGGGTCTTTGCACACACTGGGCTATAATAAACTAAACAATTTCACATTAACACTCAAGGTCCGCCATTAATGGACACAGCTTTGGCCAGCAGACGATATTACTTACACACACATGTGCGCACACACTCTTAGTGCCCACTGTCTCTCCACTGACTGTTTAATTCCGCGGCTGATAATTATAACTGTTATCTGTTGCCTCTGAAAAATTATCGAGCTTGTCAGCACCCATTAATTTACTCTGTATCATAAATTAAGTGGAGCGGGCTGTGTTTTATCCCCATCTTGCTGGAGTAAATGGAGGCAGTTTTTCCAGAGGCTAAGTCTGCTTTACTGTACTGTACGTCACACATGACAGACTTTTGTTCTGCTTCCCCGTTGTTTAAAAGCCTGGAGAAAATGAGTTGGAGATAAATTAGCTACAGTCGAATGTGTGTGCATCTCCAAACTGGAATGAGGATGTGTCATCTAAGCTGAGTGTTGGAGCTGTGGGTTTACATGCAAATAAAGAAACTGTTCCCCTGTTAACCACATATATAGCACAAGAACAAGACCTATAACTGTCTATTTTATGATCTATGTCCCGGAAAATGTTAATATGATAGCCTCATTTTGCCATGTGCAAGAAGCATTTATCAGCAACCAGTCGTCGCTATACGTCCTGCCTGTTGCTGCAACAGGATTTGTACTCGAGCTCAAATGAATCGTTTACCTCAGATCAGCCAGTGAACAGCAGGAGAACCATGTGGCTACCAGCAGGATAGAAAAAACATGATTTATTGGCTCCTATTGTCTATTGTCCTCAGACACCGCATTGTGCATCCATCCACATCCGTCTCTGAGAATAGCTGTCAATCAAAAAGATAATGCTGATGTACATGCTGAGTGCTTTTGGTTGGGAGGGGACACCAATCCTGACCTTTTTTAAACCTCACAAATGCGCAAATTGTTTCACATGTACAGTGTCTATCTCAGGGTTTAGCACATCAGGACAACTCAATGTACATGTCTGTTTACTTGCTGTGCCACGTCCGACATGGAGGTGAGATGTTAACCATATAACATCCATTGAGTTAATAGAAATCCAGAGACCTGCCCAATACCATTTTAGCAGAATGAAGTCTTGTAGTGAGTGTAACAACTTATCTCATTCTCCCAACTGTGTGGGTCTCATCTCATTGTACCATTTAGAAACTAGACTGATATAATATCTTATTGCAAACATATTTGTGTCAGTATATATGTCAACCCGGTCTCACTTCCAACTGTTAAAATACCGACGGTTGTTCAGTCAAGGTAACGTCAACCAAGCTCTTTTCCTAAACCAAATAAAGTGGTTTTGTTGCCCAAACCTAACTTCTTGTGAAACTGAAATTTATTTATTTATTATATAGTTGAAGTAAAAACTGATATAATCTCAAAACAGTTGGTCAACCAGAGAGCAATGACAAGTACGTTTCTCGACTGTACATCCAATTACTAAGAAATAGAAATCCCATTCCCCTTAGAGTAGAGTTTTTTGGATACGTGGATAATAAAAGTGCATGGTGCAAAATATAGGCTACAATTTTGGATAAAAGTTCAAAATGTTTAACTAGATGTGAAAATTTGTTGTGGATTTACTTTGCCCATGCAAGCTAAGTCAGTAATATGGTGATTATGTTCGATTGAATAGATTTCCCTGTGAAAGGTTAAGGTTTTAAATGCTGGTGTGAACTTATCTTAAATCTATAATTTGTGCAGTCAACTAGCACAGACCCGTCCAGCATCGTAGTTACTGAATATTTAACAATATGTCGGATATCTTTTAAATGTGTGCTTCGTTTGGGTTGAGAGTGAGTGAGCAGTCTTGCAAGATTTAGATGGATAAACAACCACAACCCTTGTTTCCAGAGAGAAGGAGAGAGTTGATGCTGTTTGACAGCAGCACAGACAGCCTGCCACAAAACTCCCTCACGAGGGAGAAGGCAGAGATGTGGAAGTCCACTACTGCTACTCAAATCCCTATCAACACTTCCTTTATCCCTCTCTATGTACTTATTCTAAATCCTTCTTGTCCTTCTCTCCTCTTTCCCCACCATTGTTAACTTTTCTACCATTTTTCCTGTACTCCCGTCTCCATCACTTTACCCTCCCTTCCCACCTTCTATTATTTCCGATCCCCTCTTCTGGAAGCCTACA
Source organism: Ophiodon elongatus (assembly GCA_016806645.1). Taxonomy (NCBI): domain Eukaryota; kingdom Metazoa; phylum Chordata; class Actinopteri; order Perciformes; family Hexagrammidae; genus Ophiodon; species Ophiodon elongatus. The sequence continues at coordinate 1,566,156 of JACSYO010001694.1, forward strand.
GAGGCCATTCAAATTGGATGTAACTTATGTGGCTGACGACACCAACAAAAAAGTGAAAGACAAGATATTTATGTTTCCGCCTCCAAACAGACACGAGTGTCACATCCTGGCTGTTGTGGGGAGATGCTGAGCTGTTAGACCTGTTTATTCCAGTCACTATGCCACTAAGTGTGCGTGTGCATGCTGCTGTGGTCCTGTATGCAAACTTGTGAAGCTCATTATCTGAGCAATGTGCTATGACTTCTTGAAAAAGGTTTGACAGCCACTGCGAGTCATCATCTACCATACATTACTCTATACAGTTTGCTCCACTTTGCTACGCGGCAAAGGAAGGCATTGTTGAAGACAGCTCACTTTGAGCAGCGTGGCCCATTTTCTGTCTACCGTTGCCATCTTTCTGTTCCTGCTTTCTTATTGACTTCTCTTTGTGTTTCCATCTCAACAGCGTTCGGCCGGTTCTCTGCCGCAAACTAATAAAACCCCAAAACATTATTATATCATCTGATGAGCAGAGCAGCCTCAGTCAGTTTATCCACCTGCTGCAGTACAGAGCTGATATGATTTGGCAAAATGTGGTTTGTTTACCTTTATGTAATAGTGTGGGCTATTTATGCAGCTTCAACTTTGGAAGTTGCCACTATGAATACCAATCTCTGTTGCTTTGCAGCACCGCTGCCTCTGCATGGGTATTTACCGCTCCTGGATGGGTCCCAGTCTCAAATATATGGCTGAAGGCTTAAATAGATGTCAGAAAGGTCTGCAATTGCACTTCTATAGGGATAATTCAATATGGTGTAACTTTGTTTGGGTGTGAAAAGAGAGGTGAGGTGAAGTGGGGCCGATGATATAAATGGACCGAAATGCTCTGAATGTGCAAAATATTTGGGACATGATACGGAGTTGCAGCCCCTTTTTGTGCAATTTAAAAATCCAACTTGCCTGCTTCTCTTTTGTGATAGTATGCATTCAGCAAGGGAGGTTAATAAGGAATAATGGCTTTTACCTGAGTTCACCTCATCTTGTACTAATATTTTGTAAATGTATGTATTTGACTCAGGACTATCACGACTGCTGCGTCCGAGTGTTTCCAATTCCAAATTCCAATTAGCAGGGGTGACGTGGCAATTAAATATTAAATATTAAATGTAGGAAGCCAGACAGCCTGGAAGCAAAACGAGGGTTGGGTGTGAGTGTGAGAATGAGTGTGTGTAAAAATGCGAGGACAATGCATTTGATTTTTGTTTGCATTTTTAAGTGCCACAGATAGAGGGTCACGACGGGAAAGAGATTCCACAGAGTATTAAATCCGACTGAATGGGTTTACATTCTGTCATAGTGCTCGAGTTTTCATAACAGTGTTGAATCACCATTTCCATTTCTCAATTTTTTTCCCATCTTTTGTCGCAGGCAGCAGACTTGGCAACTATTGTTTGACACATTGCTTGTGTGAGAGAAAGCTGTGTGTGTGTGTGTGTGTGTGTGGGAGTTGTGACTGGCTAATCCATAAACTATAATAGGAGACTGCAGCTTTTAATGCCATATCAAGTGGAAGTGTCCACAGCTGTCTTTGCCTGTATCCATTTTACATCAGATTGGAGGTTAAATGGAAAACATAACATGAATTTTCATTTAGCTGATGTTGGGTTGATTCAAAATAAGTAAAAGCATTAATTTGGACAATCATGGAATTTGAGTTTGTATCATGTGTTGGGACTTGTGATGTCTTAGAGCCAGTAAGTGATGCTTAAAGAACTATGTTAATTTAAGAACAGAAAAAGGAAATTAATGTTTCGAGGATTTTCTGCAACAGCAGCAATAAGCTTTTTATTAATCTGTGCGCTGAGGATAAATTTATATTTTATGTCTGATGAAGAAGCAGGAGACAATAGGTCATGAAGTCAAATGTAGACGTACCTGTATTAAATCTGTTCTATTGTTAAAAGATTGGATCCACAGTCTACAGAGAGTCATTTTTACACCGAAGGGAATCGTGGCAGAAACTTTTAAACTTCAAAACCATTGAATCCAGCCTTTGAGGCACTTTCACTCGTTTCCATTATGCCTCAGCTGAATAATTTTTTAGGAAAATCAATTCCATCAAGGTGAGCTTTGGAAGAGGTTCTTTAGTATTAACATTCACAAGAATATCAATCAGCCAGCCACTGTGAGGGGGTGAAAAGACGAGGGAACAAAAGTTCTGATGGTTTTTCTGTCACCCCAGAGGGGCTTTAATTCTGGTTGTTTCTCCTCACGGAAATCCAGTAAGACCCCCTCCACCCCCACCCCCACTATCCCTTGATCCCATTAGCAGTGAACTCATGGGACCTCTGATCAACCATGCAAGGTCACTGAGTCATTGACAAAAGACTCTGCCTAAAGTGTTTGTTTCTTGGCAGCAAAGGTCCAGTAGACTTTAGATAAATGATGGTATGAAGTTCTGGAACCTCAATTGTAGGCATATAATGCAACCAGAAATGAAAAGTCCAACATTTTAGTTAGACAAAAATGTAAATATTATCTTCTCTGTGTGTTTAATGAATGTAGGTAGAGCCCGGAGAGTGTTAGCTTAGCTAAACTAAAACTCAAGACACGGGCGAAAATAGCTAGCCCCCTTAAACCTCCGAACTTATTGATTGTACGCTTCAGTCTTTATACGAATCAAACAAACAGGATAATGCATTGTGTGAGCTGATTTTGTTACTGTTGGTCAGAACAATGCTAGCTGTTTCCCCCTGTTTTCAGTCTTAATGCTGAGCAAAGCTAACTGGCTTCTGGGTGCAGCTTCCTTTTTACCATACAGCCATAAGACACCAATAATCCTCTCCTCTAAAATACACATATTTTCCAAAAATGTGGAATTATTGCTTTTATACTGTCATTTCAAAAAGCAGAAGAATGCTATCTGAGTTAAGTTTAAGCTAAAAAAAAGAAAGGTGATAAGTATCACTTTTGTATCACAGAGAATTAACAAAGTAAATTTACATAATTTACAAATTGTGACATGGATTTAGTCATTAGCCCTCTAACACCGTGCATGTGGGAACAAGAGCCTTCTGGACAGAATCACATCTGTTAACTCCCTCCCTACTGTCTGTGTGTGTGAGGGGTGCTGTCATTGATAAAGAAGCCAGATCTCCCAGCAAATGACTTCCACGTTACGTCATCTGTCAGTATCAATTAACCTCCAGCCGCTAAGTCTGAAGAGGTCTGAAGCCAAGCTCCGCTGAAGCCAAGAGCTGCAGACAGTGAAGATAATCAGGGGAAGTGTTGCTGAAAGGCCAGAGAAGTAGACATGCTGCAGGTTTAAATCCTGTGTCATATGGGAATATCAGTGCCGAGAATGTGAAACATGCAAGGCGTTCTGTCTAGTAATCAGTCTATTTGTTGTCTTTTTTATTTGGCCTGTAAGTTCACACCATTTAAAAATGGTCACTGACTGTGTGTTATTTGCTGTACACAGGCTCCACTACTACCACCACTTGTGTTCCTATGGTAACAAAGAATGTACCCCCTGGCACTTCAAAATTGTGTTTATATTTTAGCTGTGCCACTGATGTGCCTTTGCAGTGGAACCGCTGCTGGTGGATCTGGATCAGAAATTTCTACGATTAAACGATAAGTGTTGCTCAGCTACAGCTATGAAACTAATAAAAACGGATACTTCTATCAAAGGACGTGCAGCGTGAAGAAATTAATTAAAATCAATTGATAGGGATGTTGTCGTTTGGTGTGAGTGCAAATCATATTTACAATACATTTTGATAAATCTCGGACACTCTGTCTTTAAGATCTGTCAAGATTTTTTTAATGGAACATTAACTGACTACAATCTGGGACACAGATCATTTTGTAGTCTGTTATCAGTGACAGGAGGATCGCCACTGGGCCAATCTCCCAAAGAGTGCCCCGAGGTCCTGCCTGCCTTCCCTCTTACCCTCTTCCTGCATTATCTTCACCCAAGCCTCTGTTCCTAGCAGGTGATCAGACCCACATGCAGAATGTTTGGGAGTTGCACTGTGTCTATGACTTCACACACTGAATTGGTGTTGGTCCAGCACACCCTGACTTCTGAATCAAATTCCTACCTCTTCTGTGTTTGTGCTGTGTGGTGTTCTGTCCCTGTTTTGTCTTAAGCTGTCCTCTCTATTGTAGCTTTCTCAAATAAACTGTACGTTAGAACAAAGTCTAAGTTCTCTGTCAGACAAGCAGGGGCTGCCTGGATGTTTCTGCCTGGTCGCTTTCCAAGGGCCCACCAGACTGTAACCAAGGCTCGGGCTTGGGAGTGGAGACTGTGTGTATGGGTGTGGCGAGGAGGCAGGTGGGGCAGGCAGGCTCCTCCGACCCCTCAGAGTTCCATCTGGACCGTGGGGGGCTGTCATTTAGGAGTGCAGGGCCTGAGCGGGGGAGCAAATTGCTTTTTAATCGATCATATTCCCAGTAAAAGCCACTCCCAGCAGCCACTTGCCTACTTTCCATTCTATTTATGGAAGCTGCCTGTCCCTGTCTTGTGTATGTGTGTGTGTGTGTGTGTGTGTGTGTGTGTGTGTGTGTGGGACGGGGGGAGGGAGAGAGGGAGAGAGAGAGAGAGAGAGGGAGAGGGAGAGAGAGTTTTGTCGACCACTTCACGTCAGTAAAAACAGAATCATGTTTTCCACTCTTCTTTTAAGTCTAGCCTTGTGTGTGGATGTATTTTTGCTCATTAAAATCAGAGAACTACAAGGACCTTGCAATACTCATGTGGTTATAGATGACATGAAGGCTGATAGCAAGCTGTTCCTTTGTATCTGCATAAGACAGTGATTCCAGGACAATGAAACATGAGCATCAGACACTGCTTTATTAACAACACAAGGAAAACCCTCCCCACCATTAGACACTGCAGATCGACAGTCAAACATGTCATGTGCTTTTATAGAAGCCCAACAATGCTGTAATGTGATCGTTTTCCCAGCTCCACTTTCTTGCATCTATTTTCAGTCTGATGCCCAGTGTCTCACACTAACGGGTGCTACTGTGAAGCGTACATGGGTAATACATTTTGACTCAGCCCAATGCTGCCGCTGATTGTTGGATCCATTTTCTAAGATGCCGTTGTTGCCAACTAATCTGGCCCTGGGGGCTCTTGAAAAGGAAGTTTAAGTCTGTATTTGCTTGCTCTGTAGTTTTTTTTTGGGTTCTTTTCATAAAGCATTGAATCACCCCCTTTGTGAAAACAAAAAAAAGCCTTCGACTCTAATGGTGTCACATAAAAGATCTTGCAGAATGAGCAATACCAATGAATAAGGCCATCGCTTGCAAGCACTCCTGTCAGTTTTTCTTTGCAGGCCTCCCAGGAATTGTAAGACAGGTTTTTTACTATCCGCTGAAAATTAGTTTTTGGGTGTGCTTCTTTTTCTCTGCAGTGCGCCAGAAAATGTATGACAATTTAATCTGACTTTGTAGAAGTAGCAAAGGCAGGACCTAAATTGGAGGATACAACAGTTATGAAATCTCTTCCAATTATTTGGAACCTAATCTGTTTTTTTACAGTGCTGATTAAACACTCCAACTGAAGAAAAAATGAAAAGAAGAAAACGACTGCACCAATTTCACAACAAATGCGCAGCATTTAGAAGAAAAATACCATGCCAATAAAACGGGGAAATTGTGAAACAATTGCTTTATATGGTGTCAAAGTGTTTGAGATTGACGAGGATTTCTTCTTTTGCTTGTGTTTTATTTATTTGCTTATGTTTTCTGTAGTTGCAGTGCGTGTTGAGCTCTCAGGGTTACCGTTGTATTTCACTTCATTGTTATGGATGTCTGCAACTGCTGCCGTCCCTGGATTCAATCTAATTGTGGCCTTTCACGTGTCAGCTGCACTACTCAGCTAACACAGGTATAGGGGTGGTAGTGAAGGATGGAGAGCTGTGTCAGGTACTCAGCTGGAGGTCCTGCATTCTCTCTGTCAGTATCTTGTCGTGGTCTCGCCCCCTGACCGAACAGGAGCCCCGCTGCCCCATGCTGCTGTCTGGCTCTGCTGCTGTCCTCATGGACTACTCTGCGCTTTTATTCAGGCAGTTCTCTGTTGTTTACTGCTCATCGTCCCATGCTGGGTGTATATTCTTCCGTAAAGATTATTAATTTATAAATCTTATAGCTTATATCAACCTGTGATATGCTGGAGCTTCTTCTTTAACCACAGCTTGCCAGTATGTTGGTGTTGTTATTAGTGTAACATGTCTGACGTGTCTTGTGTGTTTTTAAGGTCTGTTGTTGCCTATGTGTTATTGTTTGCTTCTTTTTACCGTTTTTTTATGGTCTATTTTTACTCTTATGAAGCACCTTGCGACCTTGCTCTGTGAAAGGTAGAAACTTTGATTGCAGGCCATTTACAGAAAAATATGAGGAGTCATGGCCAAGCATTGTTAAATTATTAGTTTTCAACCAGGTACAACACTGCTACACTACAGTGTTTCTAGACCAGAAAACTCCATTTGCCATATAAAATATATTTTCTTTCAAAATAATTCTGCAGCACTTTTAACGTCTGCCAGGAAAATAGTTAGTTAATAGAATTTCAATAAATATTATTGTAAATCAGTAAAAAAGTAAAGGCCATAATTGGCCATTTATTGGTTTATATACATGGCCTACGTGCTACCTTAAAAGAATATGATGCAGATGTAAATGTAAAATATAAATGTGTCTAATCTCAAGATGTAACAAACAGAACAGGCAGAAATGGTAAACTATTGGTTTCTGCGCCAAGAGGTCACGACAGAGAAAATTTCACTTAATTTAGTCAACATCTAGTGTTTAACGTAGGATATGTAATGTACATACGGTGTAATGTATAAGAAATATGCTCAAGCCACATTCTAGTTTTATTTAAAAGAAATCCCTGTGGGCCATTTAAAATGGGGCTCAGTTGCTCAGCAGCTTTAGGATGTCTGTAAAATGTGCAGTGAAACCTACCTCACCCTGCCTAAAGCCAATAGTAAAACAATTAACTGGCTTAACTAAATTAAGGTGATATCTTTGATTCACTGCTTTTATAATGGATTCCAAATGTGAAAAAAGTATCCCGATGGTCATGGAAATATTCAAACCACACCTGCAGCATAATTCTCAGTATTTCCAAACAGAGGGGATTTTATTGCATTGTTCTATCCAAGCACACTCATTGGCTATTGAGTGAACCCGCCTCCAGCTTGATTGTTGGTTTTAACTACGATTGTAATTGAGAGAGAGGGAGAGAGTATGCAGTTGAGTATGCAGTCCATCAAAAAGCCTGAGTCCATCACTGTTCTATTCAATTGATTGTGTTTCTCCCATAGGTGTGCAGTGCAATAATATGACTTAATAATTTCATAATCACGATGGACTACAATTATATTTTGTATTGATCCTGACTTGTATATTTAAATTTACTTTTCATAGAATTTAATTGGATTTACTTTCTGGTCAATAGTTAGATGGGGAAGATTAACGCAGTTTAGCACAAATACTGGAAACAGCTAGCCTGGCTCCTTCCAAAGGTAACAAAATCCACACACCAGCACCTATAAGGCTCACTAATAAGCATGTTGAACCTTGTTTGTTTAATCCATACAAAAACTGGAGTCTGAAAATGACAATTTTACTTTTTTAGGGAGCTTATATACCAGACTTTTTCTTGGCCAGTTGCCAGGCAACCAGCAGAGATTCCAGGAAGTTACTGGTCTCACTTCCCTTTGGACAGAACCAGCTGTTTGTCCCCTTTCCCAGTCTTTGTGCTAAGCTTAGTTAGCGGACTGCTGGGGGGAGATTTGTATGAGAGTGGTATCAATCTTCTCATCTCACTCTTAGCAAGAAAACAAATAAGCATATTTCCCAAAATGTCAACAACATTTCCTTTTAATAGTTATATTTACTGGGATGACACAGTTTTCTAAAATTTATTCTCTCTGTTTTTTTTTTATTTTAGGTGCGGCATCTTAAGTGTTGTGGCTCTGCTGTGATAAATGTTAGCCGGTCCTGATATTTGTATGGGTCTTTCTCTTCAACCGAAGGTAAGTTCCTCCTCTTCTCAAACAGGTGTGTTGTGGTTTACTGTTACCAGTGGATTTATCGAACTGGTGCTACTGCTTTATTCTCAAACACTAATCTGATCTGCAATAATGCTGAAAGTCCCCAGAAAGCTGTAAAAGACGTCAAAAGTCATAATGACGGATTACAGACACAAAATGTGGTTGAATGACTGGGGAATAGACAACTATATATCATGTTATATAGTGTGGTACATTCATAGGTCTGCCATTGAGAATGTAGTGAATCAGTTAGCGCTGCCGTGTGCTGCCCCACTTAACATCCAGATTAAAAGGGTAGGATTTGGTGACATCTAGTGGTGTGGTTACAGATTGCAACCAAATGAATAGCCCCCTGTAGTAACGCTGTCTGCCTTGCAGCCATCTTCAGAGGTCATCCATGCCCTAATATCTACTTTAGGAGCAATGGAAGTCAGCTGGTTGCTGGCTGTTTTGCCTTCTGCGGTTGCTGCAGGTGACTGCAGTGAGTCAGAGAACTACGGTGGCTAAGTTTTTAAAAAAACGTAAAAAACTAGAAACATATCAGTGCAACGATTCTAAGTTTCAGGTTAATACACACGAATGACAACATAGCTTAAATTTGATATCCCATTTATGTTAATAGATCCCCAGAAATGCTACACACTGGTCCTTTTTAAAGCAAACGACACAATTGCCACCATTATTTTGTATATTGGGATTTCTTACAAACAAGTAACTGCTGTGTGTGCCCAAGATCTCTTCAAAAACTTTCCTGGGTTATCTTTGCTTTCACTGTCTTCCAAAGTACTGCTGTTCTTCTTTCAAAGAGGTAAAGTTCTATTGCCACCTGAAAAACAATTCAAGGCTTGATGTTGGTTGCCTGGGAGCTGTAAACTGAAGTTGAACCTATTTGTGGAAACTCTGTTTCCAAAAAAAAGAAAAAAGAAGTTCAGCCTTTTCTTTGGTCACTTTGACAAGAGGACTCTCTTTAGCCGTTGATTTACAAGAACGCCGAGTCGCTACATTATGTTGTTCCTTTTTGCTACTGAGGTTAATCTTGTGTCTGGCAGCTGAAGCTGTTCATTTGCGTAGTTTGGCTGACAAAAAAGTGGATCCCAACTCCAGGCCGTGTTTTGTTTCTGTCTCGGTTTTATACTTTTTGTTTAATGGGACTGAGCTACTGCGCTGGCTGTTCTTGAGGGAGCAGTACATCACCAGAGCTGCAACTACGCACCTCTACCAGGAGTTACGGCCTGACCTCAGATGAGATATCAGCTTTAAAATTTGACGTGAGGGGAAGATTTAAAGACTAGCCAAAAAATTCCTACAAAATGGTGAAGACAGCCAGGCTCTGACATGCAGTTATTGAAAGCACTGGTACGGGAGATTAACCCAACTCCACCACCTCCCTCGGGCTATGATTCTCCCCCGGATGGTGCCTTCTCTGATATTCCTCTGAGAGGCAGGGCTGCTGGGACAGAACCACACTCCCACTCCATATCAAATGCTGCCTCACTGCCTGTTAGCATTTTAAAGTGTACAGCTAAAAGCACAAATGTTGTTAGTGTGCTTGTGGTTTCATATTTGTTTTTCTACCTCTCCAAAGCCCTATAAATCCTTCCTTTATGATTCACCAAGGGGGGAATAAGTGGCCATCTGTGGATGGCTATAAGAAGGGTTAAATCACGGACGCAAATGCTCCTTAAGCAACTTACTGTTCAACTAGGAGTCGTTCCATGGTTGATGCTGGAGAACTTTTTGAATTAAAGCCTGTGCAAATTATTTATCCATTCCTTTCTGGAGACCTGCTGAGAGTTATCCTTACATTATTTACTTTGCACAGTAAGGTTGTGATTGCAGAACCTAATTATTTGAATATGACCCCATCTTAATCAGGTGAGTAATGTTTAGTAAAATCTTCTATTTACTCTCTGAAAGATCAAGCAGAGCAATCACTTTCTTTTGTCCATATTATATTAACTTTTTCAGAGTTATAAAATAAATATTGCTCCTTGTGACCTTTTAACCTCTCATTAAGAACGGCCAACACACAGCTGCTGTTTGTATTAGAGTGGTGCATGTGTAATCACAGTTGTATGGCATCTTACCCAGGGAGATTTTTCTCTTTAAATATCATGTTCAGTTTGCCCTTTCTCAGGAAAACGTCTGCAGCAGCCCTTCAGATATATATAATGTAGACATCAGGGATTAACCGGTTCATCTTGTAACCCTTACCATGTAAATGCTAGTCAGAAAAGGTTAAGTGCCCCAACATAAGCACAGTGCGGTTATCCATTCACATTCCCCACTTCTCAATTCAGGGCAATTTCTTTTTCCTGAATCCTTGGCCCTCCAAAATGGCACAAGTTTAATTAACTCTCCAGAGCCTTAATAAGAAATGGCCATTTTAATAGAATGGAAATGCATATTAATCTACCGGCAAGGGGCCAATTATAGTTGACTGTCACTGTGAATGCATGCGTTGTGTGGATATGACCTCAGTGATTAAACTCTCATCTTCTCAGTATTAACGTAGTTAAACTTCAAAATAGAAAATATCTAAATATATTAATTTCAAATATGGGAAAGCAACTTGTTAAGTATCATAAATGAATATATTTCAGACCTTTTTTTGCCAATTCAATGTACATTTCTTATACATGTAACATGAAAAGTCACTATTAACTAACAGCAGGGCAAGAATACGCGAATGACATACAATAAGTTGGTTCAGCTCTTTCCTGCTCTTCAGCTGAATGGAAATGAAAATTGTTCCAATAAGTTTTGAAGTTATTTTTCCTGAGAGTGATGGTGAATGTGCAGAGGAGGACTTTTAATAAGGCAGCTTCAGCCAGGAGTCGGACCGACTACCCCCAAGGGCCAACAGGTCCTGAACTACCAGCTTTCTCACTAATGCTCTACGATATTCTCTTTCTCTCTCTCTGTTTCTCTCTCTCTCAATGACACGTTTGATAATCTGGTGTTTTGTTTTGTGTTTTGAAGAGGTACCACTGGCCCACAGCCCAGTTATCCGCATTGGCCTGTTTTCAAAATAATTAAGATAGATGAGAATTCATTAAAGCTAATCATACTCTTTGATTCGATTTTATTTTAGTCCCCTTCGTGCCTATTCACATTATATTTATTAACATGATAAATAAGAACCATTCCACAGAAGAATTGCTACCAAGTGACATTTAGGCCATGTCACCTTTTGAAATAATTTCTTGTCATCCAGTTTCTCAACTTGAGGAAGTCTTCAGATATTGTTTATCATTTTGATTAATTAAGTGTCAGAATGAGGTCACTGCTTATCATTTTAGGAACTGAGGGCACATTAATGAGCCAGGGAAAACGACTTTAATAAGTTAATGTACAAAAAGTAAGAAGCGCTTTTTTTATGACTAGATTTGGCACCGTGAATTGGTTGAGACAGCAGGTGGAATGGGTTTGCAGCCGAGCAGTTAACTCTAGTCCACAGTCGAATTTGCAATCTTTTTAGGAAATTACAGGTTGTAATGATAAAGCCTTCAAGTTCTTCCTGGCTATATTTACCACAGTAATGAGTCTAACCCGACTTGTAACATGCCATTTCCAACATTTCATCTGCGGCAAAGCACCTACAGTGCAAAAGAGGTTTTAAGCCTCCTCAGAAGATTGCATGTTTGACCTCATAAAAAATGAGAGTGGAGCTGTAGGTGTTGCTGGTGTAAAGCTGATATTTGCAGAGGCTCCAGACATGAATGTGGTCAACCTGCCAGTATTAATATACTCCCTTTCTGTCACTGGTACTACATTAGTTAGGCTATAGAAATGCTTTGGGTCCAAATGGCCCTTTCAGTGGAATGATATTGTATAGCATTGAGGCATATGTTTAAAGCTGCTCTCAGTAAAAAGTATATCCTGCAGGGTAGTGGAGAGAGACGGTGCACTGAGCTCTAGGGGGCCTTGCTTTGTGGGGGACAATGATGGGTGTTTCTATTAAATGCTCCCAAATTATGGGGCGACCCCAGGAGGACTGCTGTCTTTAGCACTTATTAAATCCTCTATTGACACAGCTATGAGTAACATTTTGGCTGTATACACTTGTTTACAGTTTCTGTATTAATATACTGTATATCTGACACAAATGTAATTTCAGAATTCCATCAGTAGGGTAGAATATATGCAGCATGAAATATATGAACTATACAAGTTATACAATGACTAATTCTAAACTTATTTGATAATTTACAAACATTGCTTAGCAGCTCCACAGCTGTTGATTTAAGAAAGGAACCAGGATATGGACTTTTATAAAAAAAAAAAGCCCATTCAAGAAAAAAATACATACCACCAATGATATTTTCCACACACAAGTACTTCTTATGCTTCATACACGTTGGTTGCTATGCTATTTGCAATAATAATCAGCAACTACCACATGCGCAAAGCGTGCTGTTTATTTCCAGTCTGTGCATGATGGGAGGTAGTGCAGCATTGCCCTTGCTGTGGTGTGTTGAGACTGTATTTGGATGCGTGGCGGTGATGCAGCAGAGGGTGGCAGCGACAGAAAACCGGCGAGCGTGACTAATCTGGGATTCTCCTGTGTGGTGTGTACGGCTGGCTGTCCTTCATGCCTCACGCCTGCCTGATGGGGGCCGCACACCCACTGCCTCACACGCCAATAGAGGGAGGGTATGGTACAATTTGGAGTTAGCATTATAGATCACAGTGCATTATCACCACATAGAGTGTAGTTTAGACTTTCATTAAATGGTCCAGTAGATCGCCTAGAAAGTTTGAGGTGCTTTTAGTGACACTCGACTTTTATATATATCCACTTGTATTTTTTTGTTTGTTACTTTTTTATAGTCAGTACAAAGTAATGAAAATTCATCTGATATTCTGCTCTGTTTGTTATAACTAATGTAATTGCACATGATTAAGGTATATCTGTCTCTGTGTTCATGTCCCCATGTTCTCACATTGGCTTTCAGGTGTTTTTTAGCTGGGTGCTGCTGTGGGGGGTGGTGATCTAGATTGTCCCTCTCAAAGCAGGTTAAGGAAACACAGTTTACTCTCATTGTAGCAGCAATTCTTAGGTGACCTTTTTTGGCTTGTTTGGAAGCTGGTGAGGGATTGTGTATTTGGCTCTAGTACAGCCTGGTTGGTCAACATGAGCTGTGGAGAAGGACAGTGAAGCTGTTTGGCTGTTATGCCCTCCAGGTGAGTCCATTATCAACAAAAGTATAATAATGATTAGAAAAATGGTAGTAAGGATATTTGAGATGATTCCAAATGATTAATTTAATGTGTTTTAATGTGAGATTCATTATAAAAAGTCTGTAACCCCTTTTGACTCTACAGCCTCCACTTTATATGAATTCACTATTATAGTACAGCACTACAGAGACCTGCTAATTCAGTTTTAATGTTGCCATTTTCATTTTGACTGTCATTACAAAAATGACAAAAATGATGAATGAGCACTCTGAACACAAATCCTCGCCTTCTTATGTGCCAAAGGAGAGAAATTGGGAGCGTACAGTGCCTCTGTATTAATAGGATTGCTTTGTTCTTATTCAGCTACAATGAGAGAAATTCAAGTTGTCTTCTTCTGATTGCCTCCCAACTGGCTTGAGCTCCTCCATGTTTTACACCAGTGTGGGACTACTAATATACTGAATCAAAACTTTTTGCACAAACTGTTATTGTTGCCAGAGACACTTTGTTACCTGTCTGTTGTTTCTCTGTACACTACAAAGATCCAAGGCTCAGTTCAAATCCAGGATGACAGAAGATTGAGTACATATACCAGATAATTGTGTCTTTATTACATTTTGTTTGTCTTTTCCTATTTTGTTATAGGTTATAATAAACAATATTTAATGTTGATAACATAAAACATTATGTGCAAACCCACCATCAGAAGCTATAAATTACACCACACAAAATTCACCAGTTTACAGAAACAGCATTGAGACATCTTTAAAGCCAATTATTTCTTCTGTGTTATCAGTCACCCACTTAATTTAGCGTACAAGGAATTCTCAAAGTAAACACACAGATGTCTGTCAAAAAAACCCTGTGAATGAGTTTTTTGCTTTTTCTTGGTCTCTTTTAAAACTTGTACGAGGAGGCCTATAGCTCCACATGTTTCTCCTTTTCACTGTTTCTTAGTAGACAGAACAACTGATTGAAGCCGGGACAGAATGGTTCTCTCTGTGCTCACCCTGTCCATGTCCTGCTCTAGATACAGCCAGCCACCTTAATGCTTCTTTTTATTGTATATGTGAAACCCAGCGATCAGTTTCTTGCAACAGCTGAACACAGTGTGCTTTCATCTCTCACGTGTTATAAATATACTTTTATCGCGGGTATAAATTAGCTTTTACAGTTTGCTCAAGCATATACACTGTATTTAAATGTGTGAATGTGCAGTGTGAGTTGGGTAGCACTTGTTTCTTTTAATATTTATGTGCTTTTAAATGTGTGTGTGTGTGTGTGTGTGTTTGTGAGAAGGAGAGAGAGGGGAAGGAAGGGAGTTCAGCCTCCTGTTCTCTGGCTGCTGAAACACTGTACTGGAATGTTAATTGGTATGACTGGTCTGCCTCACAGATAACACACAAGGCCACTTTTAATAAGCCAAAGATCAAGATGTCCCACTGTCTCGCCCCACTCAGACAAGAGAGAGGAAGAGGGTGTGTGGGAAAGAGGATGGATGTCTGTTGGAATCCCTCCTTTTCCTTTCCTGTCTCTCACCCACGCATCTTGTTGCCTCATAACAAATAGAAAAACAGAAATATTGCGGAGTGTGAGGTGATTCACGGGGAGACTCAAAGCGCATGTATTATTAAGACTGGAGCATCGCGGTTTTGAAGTTATGCTAATGAGAAGCCTTTTGGTGCAACAAATCTAACCGTCACTTGAATCATTTCTCTGCCCGTCCCTCCTCTTCTCCCCCTTCTCATCCGTTCTTTTTCTTCTCCGTCTTATATCCGTTCAAGGGCGCAGCATTGGCATGAAACACTGCACATGCTGTTTAAGGGAGGTGATGGTAGATTAGACTGCAGCTACAGAAAGCTCAACACAGACCTCTGACTGGAGGCTTCTCCTCCCACATGCAGCCTATAATAAAGAGCTCATTTTTATTTTCACCTCCTCCTCTTTGACATATATACATTTCTCATACAGAAAGCATTAAATATAGAGATCTGTTTGGATGTTCTGTATGTATGCACACACATAACCCCTCACAATCATCCCATTGCTCTGGAACGGAACAGAATCACAGCATCTAACTGTAAAAAAAAACACAAATGATGAATCTTTATCATTCTGAGTGGTATCTATCATATAATTCTGGTAACATTGTGGCAGAATAATTTGCATCCGTGTGATGTTGCGTGTGTGTTCGTGTGTATTAATATTTAACCAATAACCCAGTAGACACCAAATAGAGACTCTGATATTGTGAATTGATGCACACTGAGAATTGCAGCACATTACAAATATTCACTGTATGTACCCCAGACTTTTATTACACTTAAATGCTTCAGGATGGTGCACCTACTATTACTGAATTATTCACACATACTTCTGTTTGAATCGAAGAACTGCATCATATATATTTTATCAGAAAAGGTTGATGTTGACTGCCTGAAAATTATTATGAAAAATAAAAAATAATCTGCTAAACAACAGGTAGTTAGTGCAGGGATGCTAGTATCTCTGAAATACTGTATATATACTGTATAATCTTATCTCTGTGTTCTCCTTAAAACTCTGGAGTCAGAGAATGAACTTTAAACAGGATAGATATTTTTTGCAGATTTAGCAGGCAGTCGCAAGAGTCGCTAATAGGTGAGCCGGTTTCAGGTTTTTCGTAGAGTTAAACGGTCTAATCTTTGAAATGTTTCGAATACACAGAAAACAAACATTGTACCTCAGATTTGATGTGTTGGTTTTGTCTGAAGCTACAGTCTTCTGATGTGTGGTTACAGATAGCCAGGGTTGCATCCAAATGTAGCACAAATTGTAACAACATTTTCTGAAAATCTACAAAAGAAAATGTGAATTTGTGCACATTTCCACCCGCTGCTGTTATGCTATAGTATTAGACATTGGTCTATTGAGTTAAACAGTGGGAGGCACTAATTCTCCAATCAGGTGCCGTTGCACCACTGCAGAAGAAAAGGACACAACAAGATTATATTAATTAAAATTGAGTGCCAATTAAATTTTTAAAGCAGAAATCACGATACAATCTGTGAAGTTTATGTTTGTTTCATAAATGACATTTAGGAAGGTTACATTCTCCCCATAGTTCCACACAGATCTGATGTTTTTCATCTCTTGAGAGGAGCAGAAGCTTTATTGGACATTTAAATTACATGCTTCATTTGTTTTTGTTTCCATTGCACTTGGTTGCATTTGGATTTTATCGATACATCAATTCAGATAATTTATGGATACGATATTTGCACAGTCTGGACCTATATGACTAGGATCTCTGTTTTATTGCTTTTAGTTGTCAGGATATTCTTAGAGATCCACTTGTGGAGACAATGGTTTGCACGATCACAGCTTAAAATGTATAATGTATATGTGTATGTATAATGTGCTGAGGAACAAACGTACCAATCACCCACCACATACAGCCAGTTTCCTGGGCTTCAATAATAAGTCTGTAGTCTAGTCATGGCGATTCCTATATCATTACACATCACACGGTGTAACTCTATCTACACCCAGAGGCAGAATGCAAGGAGTTGAAATAACAACAAAATAAATTGTGTTTGGACTCTGCAACCTTCCAGTGCTTCCAGTGTCAATAAGCTTTCCTACATTAGATTTGGTGAGCTCCACAAGTTGTTCTTGAGCACCGGCACTCACTGCTGTTATTGATTTATGTGAAAGAGAGCCAGGGATTATACTGTTGTGGACACAGTGTAAACTTGAAGCATGGATGAGGCGTGCCTTGATTGTAAGTAATAACTAAAAATAGGTGGAGCTTGTTCACTGACGTTGAGGTGCATTCTGTTTTTGTGTACTTATTTGTTCATTCAGTGTTATTTTTAACAATGTCTATCTTTGTGAGACCAATATGCAATATTCATTGTAATTTACTTCAATTTGTCTTAAATTGCTGCTAATCTCAATTTGGAGAATTATACTGTCCCATGATGTGACAGCTGAATTCAGTTTCAGATGATTTCCCACAAACCAGATCATAACAAAGTATGTAATTTTAGTCCATAAGTATCGCATTTTAAAACCCTCTTTAATATGATATTGCTTTTTACCTATTCCAGATGTCCATAAAACAGAGGGACATATAGAACGTTTTTGTTTTCTTTGTCTTCATTTATTTCAGGGGTAGTATTTAGTTTCAGGTTAAAGGAATATTTGGACATTTTACGAAAAATGCTTATGTGAGTGTGAGCTGAAAAGACGGATGCCACTCACCTGTTCATATGTTAAGTATAAGGCAGACGGCTAGCTTAGTTGAGCAAAAAGACCGGAAACATGGGAAAAGAGCTTGCCTGGATCAGTCCACAGTAGGAGTGTGTTAATTATAAATCATAGTGTTACAGTAATTAGTGAGTGTTAGAGGTGCTGGTAGGTGGATTCTGTTACCCTTGCACAGAGCACCAAGCTGTTTCCCCCTGTCTCCAATCTGTGTCCAGTGCAAAGCTAAAGCTAACCGGCTGCTGACTGTAGCCTCATATGGAGCTAATGGACAGACATGAGACTGGTATCGACCTTCTCATAACTCTCATCAAGAAAGCAGATAAGCTTTTTTCCCCAAAATGTCAAAGAACTTTTTTTAACTCACATTGTTATGACGGCATCAGTTACGCAATTGACTACATTAGTCAATCTGCATGTAAATATACAGGTGTGTGAGTGTATGCGTGTGCCATGCCAAATTGGCTGTTCTTTGTCACCCTCTCATTGCTGTAATTGTAGATAATAGAGAGGGAGCCCCCTCAAGTACATGAACTCTGATTTCAACAAGCTCAACATGGAGGCGACCTGCAGAAATATCCTTAATTATATAGTGGAAAGAACAGAGCAATGCAAATGAAGTGCACTTTATACATGAAGGGCACACATATGGGTCAAGAATGACTTTTACAGTGTCATGATGATATATCATGTAACTCACTGTGATTTGACTACACACCTGAAAATATCAGATGTAGATCTAATTTTTTTTTATTAATGTATTTACTTGTTTAAATTAAAGGAACTGACCAATACAAGCATAGTTTTACTAAGCAGCACCACTGTTGCAGTCAGTTGGTTAAGTGCTTCAATGAAGGATATCTTAACAGATACAGAGGGAGGTGACGGTATTACCAGTCTATTTATTCCCCCTGATAAATTCTTCAGTTATTTTCTACTGTCTGATTTATGGCTCGATGCCTTTTTTAACAGACAAAGGAGGATCACAATTTTAACCGTGACGTTTTCCAGGCAGGAGCTGATTTAGTTTGATTGCTGACGGGTGACAATTTCTCCCTTCACTGACTCCCAGTATGGGCCCACAGCGAGACCTCCGGGTTCCAGAGAGACCACACATGGAGGTGGAAAGGGGAGGTGGAGTCGCTGCCTCACAGTCATTGATCTCTGTCATCCTTTTCAGTTCGCGTGTAGGCTGTTGGTTCCATCCCCCATGGCTAAAGTCATGTCAGACCACCAGCTTAAGACTTAAACACACTATACAGAATTTGAGCTGTTACTGACAAGAAAATCAAATCCGAAAGGTTGTAATACACGTGCACCAGCAGTCAAGTTAGAGCTATGATGACCAAAGACCGCCTACTTCAAATTCATGACTAAATTCTCAGACCAACTGCTACAGTACATCTAATGTCTGTCAAAATTACATCATAACAATCATAATACAGGATGAAATAATCCAAAATACATTGATGCAACATTGTATAAGCTGTTTTTGAATAAAGTAAAACAAAAACATGATTTTTTTCCTATTTACATCCAAACGCTTTCAGCCACAGGGTATACACAATCCAACTGTCTGCCAGAGATTGCAACCAAGATTGTATTAGACCCATCTCACACAGGGTGACATGCATTGAACATTCAATAATGGTGTTATTGCACAGTGTATGGGGGCCATCTGTGTGTGTATATTGGTCAGATTTAGCCTTAAAGGTCGATCCGTATTCTTTTCCATGTTTTTCAATTGGAAAAGCCTTCTCAGTCGTTAGAAAAAAGCAGTGACACAGGTTTCAGTGCTGTTGCACAGAACCTAAGCAATATACTTCTGTGCCAGAGGCAGCAGCAAAATGTATTTTAGCCACTTAAAAAATGGACCACTTCAAACAAGTGGTGTGTTATCTATATTTAGAATATTATCACTGCTTTATCTTGCCGTCAGACTGCCCTTTCCAACAGGGAGTTGAAGCCGTTATCTATACTTGTTTGAAAGCCACGAGACGCCTGTTACAAAAAAAGTATTTTTACTAAGCAGAACACAGGTGCTGGTCTACCGCTCCCTGGATAGGTTAGTTTGTTTGTGTTATTGTGTGATTTCTAAAATTTGAATTTAGCACATTTAGGCCTCAATCACACCGAGATGCATCGCAACAGGCACGGCCGCGTCAAAAACACCCCTTGGCAAAGCGATTCGAGCAAAGAACATGATGAGCCATTGGAGGGGAGAGTTTAACCAGGCGATCAAATGTAAATAACAAGGAAACAATTTATTCAATGCAGACATTGAGCTCTTTAATGAGGAGGAGGAAAAAAATTATATTGTTCATTGTATTTAAAAATACGCTAATATCAACCTTTCCTCTACCTTTGTCCATTCCTACCACATCTACTGGCATCAAAACAGAAAGGCAGTGGTAAAGTAGTAAAGCCCGCCTTTTGCTTGATTCGATTGGTTGCCTGGGCCAAGTGTGACAATAACGATCGGTGCGACTCTGCGCTTGGAGCTGAAAAGTTATTATTATTGTCTCTTCTCTTCTGCGCATCTTAAAACTGCAGGAAAAAGGCGTTTCTAGCAACGCGTCTCGGTGTGATCGGTGTCCCTTTAACGTTACCTGTAGAAACAAAAAAAGGAATTTCCATGGACAACCACTGTTGTGATGCGTTGTATCCATTTAAGTGGTGACATCCAATATATGTAGAAAGGCCAGCTGATTTATGTTCTCCACAGTCGGATGATATAGAAAAGTTAGAATGCAGGAAGGGCTGCTGTGAGTTAAATAAAGTTAACGAGACTCAGGTTCTCTGCCAAAAATACCCATCTCTCCTCTCTCCTTCTCTTCTTTTCTCTGAATGAGGGAAGCGGAGCCGGACAAGGGTTGACCGCCCCTTCTGTTGCTCCTCACCTTCATTGTCCTCCCTTTATTCTCTCGTTAAACGCCACTGACGGCATCACCGCTCACATAGATCCCCCCTCTTTTCTCCTAAAGACCGGGAGTGGCCACTGAACAACCGGGTCGTCAAAAGAAGAGGAAAACAAAGTTCGGAAGTATTAGTGTTACTTCCCCTCATCTCCAGGGATACAAAGGGAGAATCAATAGTTTTTCATTAACCTGTCTTCCTCCCTGTAAACGAGTAGGTATAGCCTCGGGTGCCACAGTAAATGCTTAGTGTTGGGGGGGATGATATTGCTCTCTGTTTCACACTCACACAGATACAGTACACACCCATCCAAACATACATATTTTTTTACCTAAATATATCCCTCTGTCTCTAGCAATTCAACTCACTTTCCAGCTTAGATCATTTTAATTTTCAACCAAAATGTATGCATTCCAAAAATACTGAGATCATGAATTCATGAAGAAATACATTTTATACACTTTACAGCTCTTCTCTACCAGAAAGACTTACTGTACACAATGATGACAGTAGAATGAAGTCAACTAATATAGCCCAAAGACCTTTCACAATTTCTCTGAAGTGCAGATGAAATTAAACCCAATTTAGTCTTGTGATTACGAGACACATTTTTGGTAGAGATATTTTAGCTTTTATAAAAGTTGGCAGTGATCCATATCAACCAAATGTGAATCTTTGCCCATCATCTATAACAAACCACTAAACCTAGATTGGAGTTAGCAGCATCTACATAGAGCTTTATGTGTTGCTTTCTCATTGAGTACATTCCTCCTTCTCTCCATGACGGATCTACA
Source organism: Ophiodon elongatus (assembly GCA_016806645.1). NCBI lineage: Eukaryota > Metazoa > Chordata > Actinopteri > Perciformes > Hexagrammidae > Ophiodon > Ophiodon elongatus. The sequence goes on from JACSYO010001694.1 coordinate 1,587,349, forward strand.
GTATCTCACATCTCTGTCTCTAAACACAATGTAGCCAGTGTTTGGGAATGACCTTGCTCCTTCTACGGTGCCAACCTCCGCTCTGTAATAGATTAATCTCTCTTTTCCCATGCGGGGTTGCACACTGTGTCCCATGTGTTGCAAACACAAGGTGAGACTGTGCTGCTTTATTTTGTATATTTTCGGTCGATGTTGATTGTTTAGCTCAAGGCTTTCCACGGAGCGAGCGGCACGTGTTCGAAAACAGCATCTGTCGTACCTGAGCGTGGGGAAGTGGTGTGTTTTGTTCACGCACACCTGCCGCAGTTGTTGCAGCTGGCATCGTCAACAAGTACTGAGGTGCAGGAGAATGGGTTTCATCCGCGTATGCATGGCCACCCCCTGCTTTTCCTGTCATCTGCCTTGTAAGCATGTCTCTACTCATACAAATTGTGAGTGCTGAACAAGAGCTGGCCAGATTCCCATTTCTGTTCCATAAAAGCAAGTAGAAAAAATAAAACACTAAATCTCACTATGATGAGAAGCCAAACATGGAAGTGGAAGCAGAGGCCGAATAATTTCTCCCAGAGAACAAGTGGTGAAATAATGAGTTCAAATCGTCCAAGATGGAGAACTGATTCAGAAGAGGTGATTATCTCAGCCAATGAAGGCTGAAATTGAACAAATGATTAGGAGTGAATGCATTATTGATGCGTAGACACGTGTGTGCAATACAGGGAGTTATGCTGCTTGTACAACATGTTAGTCTCAGGCCACAAAGGCAACCACAACAACAAGGGATCAGGGAACCTGCTTTGACATGGAGCCCACAAGTCAACAGAGAAGGAAACTACAACGACTCGTCCAGCCTTCAAAATCTAACCAAAATTCTGAATATTTTGGCAATCAACTAGATTTTTTGAACAGAAGATAACCTCTGAATGAGATTGGTGACCTGCCACAGTGGTTGGTAGAGCAGACAGATTTACTAGTCGCATCCAAAATTTATCAACATTTGGCTGATGGTAATTTGCTATCCTGAAGGGGAGATGAAGGCAGAATGACTGCCATGGCATCGCCTGGATCCAGATGGCCCAAGACAGAAGGGGATGGATGCAAGCACTTTATCAGCAGCCTATGCTCCATGAGCCACTCAAAGGCTCAAGTACAAACAAAGGCAACTCTTGGTTTGCCAAAAGTTTCACCATTCATTTCACTTTATGCACTGCTGCCGGTTTGACAATAGAATAGTGCCTGTTGAATGGTTGTGTAGCGTTACTATGTCTGCTGTCATATTGCCATGATGAATAAATTAACTTTCAGAAGTACACTGTGCATCTTTTATCCCATTTTAAGTTCATTTTGGGAGACCTTTATTGGAATATAAAGTAACACATTGTCTAAAAACTAATTTGTTTTTTTCCCACTGTTTAATTTCAGTCCTCACACGCTTCACTTATTTCCCACTGGTATAAACGGTTAATAGTGTGTACAGAGGAATTTACGGTTGGTTTCCCAACCACATCGACACGTCATCTACAATACTGGTCAATGTTCATGTTGAAATGTTCACAGATAAATATTTGACATCTCAACAAGTACATTGAGAATAGATTTCAATGTAAAAATACTTTTTTTCTAATTATCTGTTTGTAATTTCACAAGCATTTTAGGAATGGTTAAGGCAAGGCAAGTTTATTTATCTAGCACATTTCATACAAAAGCCTTGCTTACATATATTACAATATATCGCAATATATTTAATCACAAACCTGTATCGTGATCGTGATACGTATTGTCTCACCAGATTCTTGTCAATACACAGCCCTCCTATACAGTAAGTAGTCTTCCATTGCATGAAATGCGAGGAGCTGTTGTGTTTGTCAGCATTAGCTGTAGCTGTAATTCCTGTATGATTACAGTGCTTGGTGGTTACAGTGCTTGGTGGTTACAGTGACTCATGTTTCTATTTTAAATGTGTGATTTCATGCATCATGGATACCCAAGGAGTCTCCTTGTTTTAAGATATTTTGGCAGAAAGAGGGGCGGAGCAGTGTGACTCAGTGGGGCATCTTCGGGGATCACATGCAGCATGAACTCACCTCACAGCTCCCAGAGCGATCAAGTCTGTGTGAACCAGACTGCACATCAGTATGGGCAATCTGAGTTCTCCAGTCATGCAGCATACTGCTCTGTGCGGTTCTGTGCCCTGGAGGATGCCCCAAAATAAGACGCCTGAGTGTGGAAAACAAGCAAAGGTGTCTGCGTAACTGCGACTAATGCATGCCAGATTCAACCTTGTTCGACGGAAGCATTGCAACCTCCGTCGTTTCACACACCCTCTGTGATCTTAACACTAATTAGGAGTTCTTTGTTTGTATCAACTTACATTTGGGATTTACGCAGTCTGAGAAGTCTGTTGCAGATTTAACTGTCAGCACTTTGATCAAAGTGATTAGAATTACGCCTCCTGTCTAAGTAAGCATGCTCTCACTCCTTTCCAGCTCAGACATTCAGACATGAGCCTCATTTTTGTTTTGTTTTGGTGAACCCTACAGCTGCTGTCTCTCAACCAGCTGAAGAGCCTCACAGTAACGGGCCATTCTCGCTGTGGGGCGTCAGCTGTGATATGTACATACATCATTTTGTAATTGGATGGCCGTGTCCTTAGTTTGCCTTTATTTCCCCGGACAGTTCTGTAATTGCCATTCCCAAAATGCTCTTTGATTACTGCTACCGTGTCGGGCAGCTATGTGCTATTGACTCCATGTCAGAAATCGTTTGGCTCATTTACTCAGCAAAACAATACAATCCCAAATTCCAGAGCATATTGTCTGTTGCTTTTGAAAGCACGAAGCATATCTATCTTTGTTCTGATTTGATTGTGGTAATATGATAAAACGATAGAAGCTGATAAAAATTTTAAAATATGTGTTTGAACTTTGTCTTTGTTATCAGGAGCAAGATGAAGCTCCTGTGTGATTGGTTCTCTGTGAGACTTTAATGACACGTTATCTCTGCTCTGTTAGACCTATTTCACTGCCAGTTGCACCACAAAGACGCCCTGATCAATACAGCACATTGTGTGTGTAATCACGTTTCTTGTAAAACATTGTCACAGCGCTAAATAAGAGCTTTTCAAATCCAAATGTGTCAAATGGCCTCCTTAAGATTCTGTCAATACTCACGATGCACCTGTTATGTGTAAATCTTTTGATTTCTAGCTGTGTTTTCTGCCGTTGTGTTTTCTGCTATTGAGTGATTACACCCTTATTGCAGGGTTTTTCACAGATGTTGCTGGGATGCATGCCAGCCTTTCTCATTGTCATGGAGACACATCGTCCACAAGCGTGTCGCAGGTTTTCCTTGTTTATGAATGAGGGCGGACATGCAGTAGTTCAATTAATGCCACTTAGCATTGGCTAATTTCTTTCTCCTCCTCTTCCGCCTCCTGCGGGTTTTCTCCTCTTCCTCCTCGTGTGAATAGGATAACAGTGGCTTTACTAATACACAAAGTAATCCAGCTATTGGCTATACTTCGGTGAAGGTCTTATTTGGATTATGCTGTTTACACGTATCTTTGATACCATGTGGAGTTTCACTGTTGCCATAAATATACCAATTATTGCCGTCCATCCTTCCCTATTTGACTGTGTAGTGGTTACCTGTAAGAAATAAGTAGAAGAAAATAACTTGACACTTACACTGTAATCTGTCCTGAGTTTTTTTTTCATAATAGTCGCTTTAGCAAACTGCTTCCTTAAGACTGATTCGACTACATTTTCTCAAAGCATCAAGTGTGCCTTAACACAGTGATATTGTAAATAAAGGCATGCACAATATTCCAACTTTTTTAATTAGCTATAATGTGTGTGAAGCTTCACTTTGATTAAAGTCATCTTGAAGCTCCAGATTTAAAGACTCTAAAGATACACTTTTGCAAGCTTCACAAGCTAAGTATGATTGATGCAGTAATTACCCTGTTTTCAGTTACTTAGCTTAACATAAAATCATGTGCACACAGCGACACACTGATGTCCAAACCCTCGTAACAGCCAAAGGCATCTGCTTAAATAGAACCTTACATCAGCAGGATCTAGTTCGTACCAGGCAACACTAATTATTTCCTCAAACAAGTAGGTGACAAAAGCTATTCCTTACTACAAACCTTCTGGTAGAAACCCCTTTTAGATAGTTTACCATTTGTTATACAATTGCAACCATGTATAACAGATCACAACTAACCTAAATACATAACCCCATATCTAACCCCATGACATCACTGTTGACGTCATCAAGTGTAAAAATACAGGAAATGGTTGGTCACCTCCATTTCCTTTAGACTCTGGAACACATAGTGGTTATGGTAAGTAACAAAGAAAGATAATAACTAATGAAATGCATAACTGAATCACGAACAAACCTGGGATAGTAAATGTCTTCAGTTACAGATCATGATGGAACTATAGCTCAACAAACAATTAACAAGCATGGTTAGATTTGTATAAAATATGGAAGTGAAATATGGGGACAAATGGTGTGTTCTCACCCACTTTGTCACACAACACAATATTCACTTGTTGCAAGTGAAGCCTCTCTAGGAATTCTGTGTGGTGCAAAAAGTAAGCCCTTCCTCGATTCAAATGACGTTTCCGATAAACATAATCCAGCCAGCAATTACAGTATTTTCCACCAAAACATGTTTGGCAAAAAAGAAAAATCTGTATTGCCTAATTTCACATGCCAAAAAGCAAATATTGTGTAACAATGAGTCCATGTGACACTTTTCCAAAACGGAGTCAAACAGCTGTAATACAACAGATTGATGAAGCCAACAGTGTTACAGACTCCATGTCTGAAAAGGGATAAAAGCAATTACTATTTTTGACATTAAAAAGTAATTAGGATACCTTGAGTTTGCTTGAGAAATATAGGAATATGTTTTTTTATCCCATGCTGCAGTAACAACCGGTAATAGAAAATAAACACCAAACAATGTGTCAGGTCGACAACATAGTCATGTCAAACGCAGGTCCATGTTGTTTGAATGGAGTTCCTAGTGTGCAGTATGTATAACTGCTCCTTTATCGATCACTGCTGAAATATGCTTGTTACTGGGAGCAATGCACACTGTTTAACATAGGACTGAAAGGGCATTCATTAGATTAATTCATCGAGAGTTTACTTGTGATCTTGTTAACCTCAGATGTGTTAATTTATTCACTTTGAGTGTCATAAAATGTGCTCTTTTGCAGTGTGACTGCATTTAATTATTGTACTGAAGTGTGTGTGTGCGTGCATGTTTATATTTGTTGCCAGGGCGCCGGCCCCTTTTGAAAGAGCAGTGAAGCATTTTACTCCAGGAGGGGGCAATGCTCTGACCCCAGAGGGGAGCCGAGGCAGTGCTGGGTCAATCGAGATGTACCACCTCAGCTGCACAATCTGACAGACATAATGAAGCTATTTGTAATGGTATTCTCTCCCTTCAGCTACGGCCCTGTTATCAGTGGCCAAGCAAGCTCGCTGCAGCAGGGCTGAGGCCAGCTCATCAGTACACCATTCTCTGTGTCTTCTGGGCGCCGAACAAATGATCACATTAGGCTGACTGGATTGTGGCTGTGAAGACCGTTTGTTACAATACCAGATAGATTTCTTGTAAAGAACATTCCTGTCAGTGTTATAATCAACACATATTTCCCCAGCTTGGGACAAGTGGTAAATGACACCACATGGGGATGTCTTTTAACGGAATATTTTGCCATTTTGGGGTAAAACCATTTGCTTTCTTGCTCAGACTTAAAGGTGCAGTGTGTAGTATTAGTCGTCATCTCGCAGGGAGGTTAAAGATTGCAACAAACTGTGTGCCAAGCATGTAAGAGGACTACGGCGACCGACGCTAAAACGTGAAAATGCGAATGGCCCTATCTAGAGCCAGTGTTTGGTTTGTCAGTTCTGGGTTATTGTAGAAACCTGCCAGCTCTGTGAAGAGGATCAGCTCCGTATATAAATGGCTCATTCTAAGGTAAAGAAAATACAACGATTCTTGTTTTCAGGTTTTATACATATTATACACTAAAGAAAACAAACCTATTAATATGATATTCAATTTCTGCCAATAGATCCCCCTAAATGCTACACACTGTTGTTTTAAATGAAAAGTCTTGTACATTATACAGTCAATATGAAGCCACAGTGAGCAGCTTAGTACAAAGACTAGAAATGGGAAAACATTTGGTATGGTAGCACACAAGTAATATTGGATTTCTTTGTTAAGCATTTGAAGGCAAATAGACTTCATTACTTCATTATTGTTATGATCACAACAGGCTATGAATTGTTCGTGTTGTCTGTTTTCATCACCACTGACAGTTATTAAAGCCGGGTTTATAGTTGTGTGTTCAGGGATTATGGCAGAGCCACAGAGCTAACCACCCTTCCCACCTCGCAATAGTGGACTTTCTCGCTCGTCATACTCGTTATTGTACCATATAACTTTTAATCGTGGCCGCTCTATATACTACCTCACTTGCTCCGACCAAATTTTCGACATTCAGCGTATCTGTGGTTTGCAGAAACGTACAAAGTTTTGGTTTTCTCCAACACTTTTATGCTTGAAGATCTGCTTTTCAGCAAAATCATTTCCACTGCAAGCTCCACTCTCTGTCATTAAATATAATAACTTAAACATGGCGCTTTCATGTTAGTAGTCTCCTATTCAGTAGTGATACATCTTATAATATGGCCATCATTTTATTATTAAATCAAATTAAAGTCTAAGTGCTTTGTTGCTTTGTAAGGATGTTTTATCGCTCAAGAAAATTATCCGATATTTAATAGCTTTGAATTCTCTGAGAAGTATTGATTCACATCAACATATCAACAACCCTCCGAACCCCTTCCAGGTAGTTTGAGATTTGAATGTTTGTGTGTTCCCAATATTTAGCTTTTTTTTTCTGTGAGGTCCTTACCCACCTTCATGAGGCTTGTGCACATTGCTGAGATTAATTGCAGTTCCCAAATCGCCAGCCTGCTCAACCCCATTGTAGCTGAGGAACCACTGTTTAATCACCCAGATAGCGCCGAGAGATTCTTCCGGGCTTTGCACAGATTAAGAAGACATTACCTAGAAATGAAGGAGAGAAAATGGTCTATGGATTTTTAAATACTCACTGGCGAGCCTAAGTTGTATGGTCTTTTATTTTGGCAATTTTACTTTTGCCTATATTTGTCCATGAACAGGCTTCATATACTTTATATTCAGGCTTTTACACACACTGAAACTTTTGCTCCAGAGAAGATGCACTTGTGCTTTAGAGGTTACGTGCCTTGCTTAAAGGAGTTGTTGAGACAGGAGAGTGTCATAGTAAAAAAGCTGCACTCTCTGGGCCTCTCTGAACTCGCAGGAATGCGCCACAGCCAGAGTACAGTAACATGTTTTTGATCTTCACACTGACAAATTCACTGATGCACTTTTTTTTCTGACATTCTTTTGCCGCATCAATTTGTTTTTGTTGAAGATTGTTAAATTTAGGATGAATTTCTGTCATGCACTGATGGTGAAGTTTTTTCCCGAGCGCTCGAGGTAACTTCAGGTCTTTCCCATCAATGTCAGTGGGTGTTGGCAGCAGAAATTACGCTGCCCGCCTCTCTCTCTTTCTCACTCTTATTGACTTCACTTTGCCTCTCGCTCTCCTCTCTCTTTTACGGTCCGTTGATGCATGTTTGTCATATGATGCCTATCGTGCAGCAGCGGACAGTTTTCCATCCGACCCGATAAAGCTGCAAACACCAGCCAGAGAGCACAACAAAGGAAGGATGCAAATCTTTACAAAGGACATTTTTTTGGATTCATCCCTCTGACTCTGGTAAACACTATCAACAATAGCCTTTTTGTAAACAAAATGGCCGGTAGTAGCTTTTCAACAGAACAGAGTGATGTTTTTTTTCCAGAATAGTTAATGATTCAGTTGGGTAAACAAGGATTTAATCGTCTCTCAGTGTGCAAAACCCTGACATTTGATGTTAAATTATAGCTATAAAACTCTGGGCAACACTGAGGTGCATCTCACTGCCAAGCTGGCATAGACTGTGGGACCTATTCAATTCAAATCTAGACTGGATGGAGGTAAGGCATGGACACATTGATCTGAGAAATCTCAGAAGGGAAGAGTATATCACTTATAGTGGATTTAATTGTATTATTTTAACCAGAGGTTTATGATTTCATCTGAGAAATAATCTACAAAATAAATGTAAATCACCTTTATTTGACAGCAGTGACATTTAGATTCAGCGGGTTAGATTGATTCGAGATATGACCCTGCAAACGCACTCAAAGTTAAAAAGTGAGTAGATGCAGGGTTTTGGTCTGAGACTTATTCATTAATAGAGGAAAGAGCAGAGCCAAGCAGAGCAGGCAGGACTGTGCTGAAGAGTGAGGAGTGATGGATTGAAGCTCCTTGTCTTGCAGAGTGACGGCTCAGAGACAGCATGTGTTACCCTTCCATCAGCCCCGCTCTTTCTCATTGGCCTTCCCACTTCCTGCCACAGCCCGAGCATGCACATTGAGAGAGAATATCGATACAATATAAATGAGAAAGTCTTCACGGTTTTCCACAATTTTCCTCACCTCCATCACCTTCCACCTCTGCGGAGTGTGCATAACAACATAACGATAACGGCACAGACAAGGTAGGCTGAAGTTGGGGTTGTTGTCACGAATACTTTATGAAGCACATCTCACCGAGCCTTAGGGGCTCAATTTGAAGCCATAAATGTTGGGATTGATTATTTAACTGTCAGTATTAGACAATTGGGGAAAGTAAAAAGTTGAGTAGCATGGTTATTCACTTTCTTGCTGTGAGTTAGATGAGAAGATGAATACCTCTATATCTTTAAGTTAAATCTAAAACTACGGCCAGTTAGCTTAGCTCAAAGATTGGAAACGGTCTCCATCCAAAAGTAACAGCATATATCTAAAGCTCACTTCATAATATGTTTGATCTTGTTTGTTTGATCCATGCAAAGAAAAGTGTGAAATTGTAAAAACAGTGCCGGTCAGTGGTGAACTCAGGCTGTCTGCAGGGCAGTGGCAAAAAATGTTAAAGGGATCGAGTTGTATGCTGTGGGAAACCAGCATGCAGAAAGTTTTCTAGCATGTAGGGCAGCCTTTGTGGCACGGACTCTTGTTTTCTACACTGGAAGGACACCTTGAGGTAGTTTATCATGAAGAAGAAGAAGGCACTTTTACTATGATTTTTTGGATAGCTGTTTCCCCCTGTTTTCAGTCTTTAGGCTAAGTTAAGCTAATTGACCACCAGTTGTAGCTTCCTACTTAATATACAGACATAGATTGGTATCTTCTCATTGAATTCTCTGCAGTAAAGCGATGACACATAATTCCAAAAATGTCAGCCCGTTCATTTAATCATAATTTTGAATGCAAGACATTTACTTGTATTGGTATATTTTCACGTTGTTGTATTGATACTTTCACTTGAGTAATAGAAGTAGAAAGATAACAGCTGTTATTTCAGCAGGTCTTCATTAAGGCCACCACTCAGCATGTGGTAAATGTGGTACCAACTATATTAAAATAATGCTCAATGAAATCTGTCATGGTCCCCATTTCCTTTTGAACTCTTCATTGAGTTAACTTTCTTTGAGTACCTTCATATTTGCAGTGCATTACTCCCTGAAAATATGCAGAAGTTAAATAGCTGAATCCAAGTATGTAGGTCTTTCAGTGGGCTTTTCTTTCCGCAGGAATCAAAGGTATGTGGCCTAGTGGTGTATTCATATGTGACAAAAAAATGCTGTAGCCGTTTTTTTGTATTGTTCTTCTCGTCTCTAGTGGCCAGTTTCACTCCAGTTGAGCCACCTTTCTGTTCCCAATTCAGGAAAATGGGCCTTATACTTGCGTTTCTAAAAATAGCCCATTTATTTTAGCAGAAATGTGGTAGTGGCCAATTACAGTTGGCTGAATTCCCTTCCTGCCCTGAGGGAAAGTGCAGTCGTTTCAAGAGCCAAACCGTCACTCAGTCACTGTAAGACGCTTCGGCTGATTAGTAATTGAGTTCTCAGTCCAGAGCTTTCTGAAGTTTGTTAGATGTAGATGTTATATTTTGAAATGCAATTACCACTTCCTTTTTTGGAGCAGAAGTTAATTATTGAGGCTGACTTCATGGCGAGAGATGTTACTGTCACTGTCGGCACCAGTGATGACCTTCATGCTGGAAGTCCACTCCACACACACATACGCAGTTTCAAGCCTCGCTTCGCATGAATGGCTATGTTGTTGTTGTTTTTTTTCACCACTTAACTGCAATTAGATTTAGGATTGTCAACAATTAATCAGTTGTTCTCCCCTGGAGTTTTTATCCGCTCGCTACTGGTCACAATATGTCCTTCTTAATTACACAGTAATGGGCATAAACAAAGTGTTTATTGTTGTGTAATGAACTGTGGCTTATAGCAAAAAAAAAAAAAGTAAGGGAGGCAAAGTGGAAATCATCACGGTCACCTTTAATTCAGAGTTGTTAGCATGGTTGCAGTGTGTCAAATAAACACAACTAGAGTAGATTTTCAGCCTTTTTCACTTGCAGAATATCTTTTAGCCAACATTTTAGAATGACATAAATGTGAATAGCATAAAGCTTCGGTTCATATGATTTTAAGTCAGGGTCCATTCAGGGAAAATGAATGCTTCTCTGACAGTGCAATCCATTTCTGTCCATATCAGTGTTTGCATTATGATGACTTCAGTTCATGGTTTAACATTTTTTACATATATATTCAATAATAAGAGTGTAACTTGCTTGGTGTGACGGTGATTCTCCACACCTCTGCTGCAAATAGAGGCAGCTGATAACATCCCAGAACAATGTTTGATCGCCTCACGGCTTTGACATCTGCAACACACACACACAGCTGCCTCCTTCTCTTCCCATCTCACCGTCCCTTTCTCCCACTTCTCATTCTCTGATACCCCAGATAAAGTCTTCCACTGTCTTTGTGGATACCGATGAGAGGCAAGGGTTTCGTCAGGCTGCGGTGGTACCCATTACATAATTGACGAGTGCAGGGTTGAGGCTGCCCGTCATGCCCAAATCACAGCATGGATCTTTTATTCAAAGCAGCAGCGTGTAAAAAAACTCCTCCTCAGCCAGTCTCTGTTGTTCCTTCAGGAAAGCCTCCATATATTTTTTATATGATGCTGAGGGTGATGATGTTTGAATTCACAATCACCAGCCCTGGGTTGGACCTGCACACACAGTAAACTCCATACTTTCAGCTTTAATCAATCATCACCTGAATTTTATCGTTCAATCCTTCTAAAACCGAGATTATCCGATATGTCAAAGTGTTATCATTTAAGGGCTTTACGTTACCTACCATTCATCAAACTGTGACAGGATTTGTTTTGGGTTGGTGCTATTAATCATTTTGAAGGAAAAGGTGTCAGCTTTTTTTCACCAAGATTGGATGACTTCATTTGAAATCTACTTTCAACAGCAGAACATTATGTTCTTTATGTGGAAAATGATGAGTGATTTCCTGACTTTGCAGACCGTAAACAGCGGAGAACAGAGAAGCAGAGTCTCGCAGAGTTACAAATTTTACGACCGTCATAACTATGGTTACCTCCACTACCTTTAATAGTTTTACATCAGTGTAAACCTGCAGTGGATATGCCACAAGTTACCTGGCAAGTTTTTGTCCCTCAGCTGACAGTTTTATATCTGTGTTAGAGAGGACATGAATGAACTCAAGCAGCAAACTGAGACGGTTCAAGGCGTCCTGCTAAGATGAGAGGCAGAGCGGTACAGCAGGTTATTACTGCTGTCTTAGGTGACAACCTGACAGAATGGAGATGGGCTGGGATGAATTGCTTCTGTCTATGTTGTCATCAGCATGACGATCAAATACCTTGTGGTTTCTAGTAAAAATAAATGAATGGCATACTGATACTCAGGACAAACACCCCAAATGTTTGTAACCAGTAGTTAGAACATACATAAAATATGTCTGAACTATACACCTTTACATGCAATACAAGACTAAATTATAAAATAATAAATCCCGTCAAAATCTTTATGGTTATCTAGTAGAGACGCTGATGCACCACATAGCAATATTGACTAAATTAGTGCTGCATGAAATACTAAATACCAAGCAGCAACGCACATAATCTCCAATCAAGCACTAGCAGGTATTCGGTTGACCAAAACATTTGTCCGGTTGTGCTGTGTTTCGTCTGATAAGGCTTCAAAGTCATGGATCTATTATTTAATCTGACCTTTCTGGATTTCATTGTCTCGTTGGTACTTGTAGCAGTACTGTAAATTACAATTAATTATGAGATTGCAGATGGTTAATGGATGAGTCATATCACATGTAATTGACTTTCTATAGCAAAATAATGCAAACTGAGTTAATCCTCAGGTGATTTAGCCAAAGTAGCACCACAAGGTTATTGAGAGTTAAACTTCAAAGTTGAATAGCAAAGAAGGAAGCTTGATAACAATGTCACTGGCTGTCGCAGGCTGGTTTACCTGAATAACTGCAGGCTATATGACGAGTGTGAGCTGAGATATTATGTGGCAAGACAGCATAAGGCTGCATAACTGAATCTCTAGTCTGCCACTATCTTCACATAAACATTAAGTCAAAATGAATTACCGCCAGTCTATCTATAACAAGTTCAATTGACTTCACTTCTGTAAAAATAGTCACATTCAAACTACTGACTTCAGTTGAACAATTTACCAAGCTAATGGGTTTCTGCAGACATTTTCAAAACGTTGTGGTTGGCTTAATCGAGGCTGTATGCACCATTGTGGGATATGTTTCTACTCATTCCCTGCGTCTCAAAAGACTGTGGTATGAATAATATCAATATTTTTCTCTCTCTGGAGAATATATTATCAACTCCAGTCACAAGGTCAAGGAGTGCTGTGGGGCAGGATGGTTCCCCATGTTGGGTTTGTAATACGCGAGTCATCATTTGGTGACGATACCAAGGTCGTGGCTTGCGGATTGCATTACTGTTCCCAGTCTGCCTGCAATGAACCTGTGACAAATTTAACTTTCAAAGCAAGTTGCTTGAATATGTAAGAAAACCCTAAACTGCACTGTCCAAAGAACAAACAAGCCAATTAATTTATCATCCTTTCCCATGTACCCTTCAAACGTCTCAGTGCTCTCGGTTACTTTGTTTTGGCAGGAAATCGTTCTCTCTTTGCCATGACATTTTTTTCATCATGCTTTCTTTATTTACATCTTGAGAGGTAGTACGTTCTGATGGGGCTAGATGCTTTCTTCCTGTCTTAAATGAAAGGAGCGTTAGACAAGGTCGGCTCTCTATGATCAGTGCTAAAAACTGAACCAATCTTCTTTTTTGTATGACGCAAGCCTGCCTGTTTGTCTGGACTAATGATGATGGACTGTAATTTTTCTCTTGGAATATACAATTAACTGTTGTTCTCTGCAAACACAGCCTGCACACACAGGAGGAGCATTTGCAATACTATGTGTCTTAGCTCTGCTTTCAGCTGAGCAATTACCTGGAAATACAGAGCCGTCAGGGGATTCTGTCGGAGCACGGAGTGCTCCAAACCAGCTGCAATAGGTTGCAACTTTTTCTGTTTTTATTAGACTGTATACTGGGGAGAGCTGGGTGAGAAGAGCAAAGCAAAATAAGAGACAGAATGGATGACATGGAAAATGAGTCGTATGAAAACCTGAGGCACAACAATACTATGCACTGTTCACAGTGGGGCTTCCTTATGGCTCAGTAGGCTAGTAAACATGCTAAAGATGCTTTCATACCCTCTGTTGAGGGTATGAAAGCATCAAAGCTTGTGCACAACTCTGAATACCTTTTTTTATTCATTAAGACAGAGTACAACGTTTCAATTTTTGTTTTATCCTCTATTCAACCAACAGTCAACGGTGATTTCCTTTATAGGAATAGTTTGGGGAAATATTCCTATAATATTTCATTATAGTCATTTTGGAAAGCCATGTCAAACAACCGGCGTTTGTCATTTTGCTTGGAGGACTTGCTGGAGATTGATCGTCATGCACAGTAGTATTACATAGTTAATGCGTCCACTTACATTTTATTTCCACATTCATATTTAGCATTACATTTACATAGTTTCCCAAACAATTATTCAGGTTGCTCACTGCAGCCGCAGGTAACCTGTATCAACCCTGTCTCCTTAAAATTCTGTTCCCATACAACTAAAATGCATTCTCAATTACGCGGGAATCATATTTTCTCCTGGATTGCAGTTGCAGTCTTAAGCACACTGTGAATTGAAACAAAACAAAACAAAACTACTTGGTTATGTTTATGCAGCAAAACGACTTAGTTAGGTTTGGTAAAAGATCATGGTTTGGCTTAAAATAAGTGTTACGTTATGTTTCGCACTTAACGTTAAATGTTTAACGTAACATTAAAATAAGTCAACATTGACCTATGGTTTTACATGGGCCATCAACAGCGGTCTTCTGGATCAAAGTACTGTGTTTGTTTGACCCAGACATCCATCCCAGGGCTCCGTCCTAGGCGGACTTTAATTTGAAACACATTTGTATTTTTATTTATTTATTCTTTTCTCTACAGTCATTCCACAAATGCACACATGACAAACCCAATCAATCTCATAACACAATTCCACATCCAACCCCTTGTCCTCTTGTGTGTGGTGGTTTGTTGTGGTGCTGGCACTGGGCCTGGTGTAGTTATTGCAGTGTGGTGAATAGGTGCTCCTCAGTCGCGCCGCTGCCACATCAGGGGACTTGGGCCATTCTTTTGATGGTCTGGTCTGGTGCCTGCCCACTGCCACTGTCTCACCCTTGTCGTTTGCTTTTGTTCCTGTCTTACTTTGTACCATTTCTTGGTTCGTATATGTGTTTATGTATATCTGCACTTGTTTAATACTCACTTTTCCACACAATAAAAACAGAAAAGAAACATATTTGTGATACTTCAAAAGCAAATGTAAGCCGGGAGAAAAAAAAGACGTAATTGACAATGCAGGAGGAGACCGACTGCTTGTATACACAGAGGATGTAAAAAATTACATATTTATACTTGCAGGAATGCGTATGAGCAATGTTTGCTTATCCAGTCGGTCATTTATATGTGACTGGTTCTATGTGAGTGTGAAGACCTTCAGCAATGTAGCATTCACCAGACAGTCAGCCCTTCAGTCTGTCAGTCAGCGAGCAAACCCTCACTCTGTATTCATTATTAATCACAGAATTAGACTGGGGTGCTCTCCATCGATGTGGGTCGAAGGGGGACAAGTCTTCATAGAATATGCAATTGTCTGCATAATGCACAGCAGGTGAGGTATCAGGCACTGATATGAAGCGCAAATATTGCATGAGGGCTCTGCAGTTATTACTGTCAAATGACGACGGCGGTATCAGGGTCAGTGGTGAAAATTGTCAACACGGAACCAAGAGCAGAAAAAATGAATCTGACTGGGTGCTGTGTAAATAGATCTGATTGGATGTGGGTATTGGGAGTATGACATTGTATCAGCTTGAGGCATGGCCACTGATTTTTTTCATATATTCATTTACCCACGGAAATGCTATGTTGAACATTCACAACAATGTCTTGTTATCCACATATTACTACTTAAAGCTGCACAACACAGGTCCCTTAAGCATTATAACATCCAATATTTGAGCAATTTATCAGCACTTTGTCAGATTTTGCCATTTACCAACACCTCTTTAGCCACAGGAACCCTCGACGGTCGCCCACAATAATCACAGACTCCCACTTCTAACCTGTAATCAGCTCCACAGGATCAGGAAAGTAAAATGCCAGTAGCTGAGGGTGGCGGGAGCATCATTCATTCATCTCTGACAATCAATCTCACCATTCCAAAACCAGCTTGTAGTCCTGCTGTCCTGTAAAACCAAAGGAAAAACTACAAGAGACAAATCGAGAGCATCGCATTGCATTGAGTAGAATAAAATGTGTAATAATCAAGCCGCTGCTGTGAGCTGTGACTGTGTGTCGAGATAATCCCTATTCAGGAGCAATGTAAAGTCTCGTCCAAAACCAGAGACAGAGAGAGAGACGAGGTGATAACTAATGCAGCCAGGCTTAGCTTCACCTTTGATGTTTGTACCAGAAATTCAAGGAGCTCAGAGCCTATCTGTCCTTGAAGTAAACACACCCAGGAATCCCTGGAGAGGGAGAAATATTCTAATCCTATACCCAGTTTAAACCTGGAGAGGAAAGTTGACTTTGTATTGATTTTTTTTTAACTCACTGTGGGTGTCTTCTGATCATAGTTAATGAAACATTACATGGTTTCACTCCTCCTCTGATGCATATTTGGCCTGAAGTCAGAGCTGCATCTGGAGATAGTTATCATGTGGAGAGTTGACTATACATAAAAACTTAAAGCAGTAGTTCATGTTTCTGATCTTAAGCAGGAATTCATCCAGTTCAAACTTAGTGAGCGTATGAAAGTATGGTGTCTTAGTTTCAGTCAAGGAAAAACTGTCATATGAATGTAAAAATGAAAAAAGGGTGTTAGAAATGACTTTTGTTCTTTTACATTTCATCTTCTCGATAAATAAAATGTTGCTCTTGAACATCATTATCAAGAATCAGTTTGAACCCCAGTTATATCTAAGCGTATTTGAAATGAACTTCTGGTGACCTCATTTTGGGAATTGTTGTTTTTGAAATAAATATTCCACCAGAGCAAAGTATTGCTTGAAGTATGAGGCAATTTTTAAGGAACAATTACATCTTATTAAACCCATATTCATGAAATGAAAGTTGGCTTGTGAGGAAGCATGTGTAAGGGCCCGTTTGATTTCATCATCAGCGACACCTTCAAGGGTGCAGTCGATCCAGCGGTTTTGCTGCCAGGCTTTTGTTTCTGCAGCCATCAAAGGCGGCAGCGCCACTGGACAGGTTGGTGTGTATGGCAGAATGATTCATCCCATGGTATGAAGCATCAAAACCAATTTGCGCTACAGTATTGGACACTGGTCTCTTTTTTTTGTGTGCCTGTGATGTCTATGTTTCCTAGGTGGTGCAGTGTGAATACTAAGGTCAGGCTGGCTTATTGGTTTGTTGAAGGTATCAAGTAAGTGTAGCCTCATTATTAATAGTCAGATATTGGCCAGACAAAAAGTGATAAGTAGACTAGATCTTTATGTGAAGCTCCAAAATGGAAATTATTATTTTACTGTAGCAGCAATAATAGCTGTTGCAACTTTTGTTGCATATAATTGCACATTTGTATAATTATCCTGGGTTTCCTTGGAGAATATTAGTGTCTCGAGAAATATTGACTGAATGTTCTGATTTGGGACATCAGCCAACACCACATGAAAATGCCTGTCTAAAGAAATATGTATTAAGCAGGGACTTAAAGGTTGACACAGAAGTAGCTGGGGAGTAGCTGAAGGTGTGTCCTGGTCATAAGTGGCCAAGAGCTCACAGATGTATTTTGGGGCTTGAACTACCGTGCCATTTTAAGAGCACCTTATCATGAGAGAACTCTGGCTTAAACAAAAGTGATATAAATAAAGGCAGGGATAACTTTCTCCAGATCAGCAGAACATAGAAAAAGTTTAATTTTGGACATGGATGTAAACTGCAAAGTGACTGGTTGGCAGAGGCATCCAACCGCGAGGCAGTATTTTTAGTTTGAGTGAAGAAAGCAGGACTGTACAACCCCCTTAAACACCAGAAACTGTGGTCAAGCTTAAAAAGCACTCCCAGATATTTAGCCACAGGTTTAACATGTATTGACAGAATGTCAAGGTTATTATGGATCAGCTGAATGGAGTCGGGAGCGCCGAGTAAAAGTATCTCTGATTTACTGTAGTTTTGCAGCAAAAACTGTTGGACATTCAACAGTTAATGAGAGTGACAACACTACTATTATCGGCAAGTGTTATGAATACATGTAGCAGGGTGTCGTAGGCATACGAATGAAAATGCTGCCTCTTTTCCACTGCAGATACTAGAAGGTGGAGTTAAATCGCTGCAGACCACAACTTGTGTGGCACAAACCTGCAATCTTTAAATGGCCAAGCTACCATCAACAGCAACAGCATTTTCTTTAATTCACTTAATGGAAATTTAAAAAAAACTGTCGCTGTGGTCAATTCACAAGGTGCAGGAATTCCTCTTTTTTGTTGTCGATGAAAGGATCCAGCGAGAGTTGTGACGTGTTGAAGATGTCATAGCAGTTTCATACAGGGTCGCTTTGACAATCAGCTTAGAATCCCGCCTACATTGATGGGGTACTATCAGCAGTGGAAAATGCAATTTATAAATGTACCTGGTACCAAAAGTAAGTGGAGTAGAGATTAGTCAAACTGTATTTGCAGTGAAAATGAGGTGGTATATTTGCGAAAAGTGACCCCAAAAGAAAGCATGTAAACATAAAGCAGTTGTGGACCTAAAACGGAGCCTTGTAGTCCACCATAAATGATCGGCAGGAGAGGGTGAAACAATAGCTATGGTATATATTATACTATATATGTGTCTTTGTTTTACATAGGAGCCCTTTAGTAACAATGCACTGTCAGCGGGTTGGCTGAATACTTATGTCTTTGTTTTTTGTATCCACAGATCTCCCCTGGCGGACTGAACAAACGAGTCGACTACAACCGAGCTACGCCCGTCCTCAGTGTACTTGTGGTCTGACGGCACTCACCGACATCAAAGGTACACCCGCCTCTCTCTCTACACCTCTAGCCTCCTTTAATCACTTTGTTCAGCTCATCATTGCAGTAATTACATTTCCTGACAGTTTTTTTAGACTTCACTTTCTCTGTCATATCTCCTCGAGGGAGCTTCACTTTACTTCACTTCACTTTGTCGCTGAAGTGCCTTGTATGATTTTTATTTCAATACATTCAGGAGCTTTTTCCTCCAGGAAATATGCTCTGATTTCAATAATTCTCACAGTTGAATCAGCGCAGGTAAATGTCAGTTGAAAGGCAGCCTTGGTTCCCTTAACAGTTTTTAGTATATTTTAAAGCTGAACAGGAGAGGATGTTTGTTCTGGTCCAGTTTCTAAAGACAGACTCAACTGTGTAATTATGTGTTTGAAGTCTGTCACCTGTTGAAGATACAACCTGGGCGCCCAATTGCAATTTGGATGTCTTATTTGCTGCAAAAGACATGTTCTTTTTGTCGCATGCCTTCGCGTTACTTTAAACTTGGAGACACTCTTTAGTGCCTTTTCTCTCTTTAAGAAGTAGGCCACAGAGTATATTAGAAATAGTGACTGATGTTCATGTCTATCAAAGCGTAGTGCATTGCTTTTAGCGTGTTCAAAGTAACTTCTTCGTTGCTTCTCTAATCATCTTCTCACAGTCAAGTACCAACTTGTATCTCATTAATATCTAGAGGTTACTTTACTCTGAACCTTGACCTTCTTACTGTTGGCTGCTTAGAATGTAGGAACTGAAGCTCATGTTATAGTCCCTGATCAAGGATTGGGGTAAAACCTCAGAATGTAATGCAATATTAAAATATGGAATGGAAGAGAAGGCACGTAAAATAGACAGCTGTTAGCAGAAGCTTTGCATAGCCCAGTATTCTGTAGCATATTTCTGTTCTGGTGAAGTATGTGAGTATCTATTAGTCTTAATGGAATGTTCCATCTCTTCAAAGAGACTAACACAGAGGTTTATGTGCTTGTGTGTATGTGCGTGCATATCTGTTTGTGTGTATTTGTCAGTGTTCCTCCACATAAGATTCAAAGAAAAAGAATGAAATTAAATATGGATGGTAAACACCATCTAAATTTCTTTTCTTCTGGCTGTGAAAGTGATCAGCTATGGGCCCCACACATCACTCGCTAAGCTTTGCTTATCCTGACATCACTCAGCAATACCTCTTTGGGAATTAACACTCACTATAATGTTCCTCAAAGCAACAACGAGTGGAATACTTAATTGGTGGTTCATTCCTGGTGACAGTGCATTTCTTTTTCATGTGTTGCATCTTGTTAAAACACTAGTCACTAGTATCAGTCCAGCGCTACTTAGAATATTAGACATTAATTGGAAATGATCATGATCTTCCAGTAACCATTCATTATATTGTAGCTTGGCGAATATGGCGATATTAGCTTATACTCTGTGGTAAAGCTGCCGCTTATGATAAATAAATTATGCATTGTATTTTGTGGTTTTCTTTCAAGACTGTTGAAGATTGGCTTGACTACAGTTATTAAATACATTTTGAAAAATCCCAACACGTATATGCAGCTGTCATGTTTGTCATCATGGGATGGTGTTTTTCTTTATATATAGCAGTGATTCTCAACTGGTGGGTCGCGGACCCCTTTTCACAGGCCTTTGCCTGGGCAAAAAAAAATTGGATTCAATTTAATTTAAAAAAAAAAAAAATTATACTGTGGTTTTATTTTTAAGGGGATTTTTTATGCAGCGGAGTGTCGTCTATTCACACTTTTTTGGCGGCTCTGGTTTGGACTTGGTTTGGACTTGTTTTGCACTTGTTTTGCACTTGTCCCTCCATGTTTTCAGCAGCATTGCTGCTACGTTTCAGCCACTCATTGTTTGAGTTTTTGTTGAGTTTTGACAAGTGATGACAGGTGGCGCGTGCCAGGTTGGGTCAAACCATCCTGATATGGGGGAGACTCTGGGTTTTTAGGATAATGAAATTGAATAGCCTACTGAATATAAAATTCAGCTTATGAACTTACACTATTTTATTGAAAATGTATTAAATAAATATTTTTAAAGGATTTTTGAATCGATGCTAATTTTAAATATATATATTTTTTTAAATCTTCACGTACCCCCGCCATTTTACAGCATAGAAGAACACCGTGACCACCTCCCAATCTGTTCCCCCATCCCCCTAATAACCCAATCTCAAACCCCTCAAGACACGCGCCACACGCTACTTCTGCTTTGGACGGCCTCCTCAGTAGCTGTAGTCCTCTTTTGTCTCTGCTTTGATTCCCGATATAAGATCAAAGTTAAAGCAATAGTCTGTGTTTCGTAAATATGGCAATTTGCTTTCTTGCTGAGAGTTGGATGAGAATGTTGATACCCTTCTCATATTTGTCCTCTAAATATGAATAAATTGCATAGCTTAGGATAAAGAAAGGAAAATGCTAACCTGGCTCTATCCAGAGGTCATGAGGCCAGCACCTGTGAAGCTCTAAACATGTTAAAACCATAAATTGACATTTTTAGAAGTGGTTGTATGCCAATTTGATTATCTTCAGGCAGACCCAGGCTACCCGTTTCAGCAAAGTTAGCTAAGCTAATTTACTGCTGGCAATGTTGGTCATTCCAGCTTTCTCTGGCCAGAGTGCTTGCATGCTGCTCAAAGCGGAAAAGTTTCCATATACACAAAACAAGATTTTCAGCTTGGCAATGGGGGAATCACCAAGGTTTCAGTTTAGGCAGATGGGACATTGTTCTCCTTTGAAGCCCTATTTTCATGATTTAGTTGTGGTATCATATAGTGAGAAAACCAGACCCTTAGCTGCTGGCTCATTTAAAGATGTTCTTGAGAATAACAGCACTTAAATGCTTGCCAGTTTATTACAGAGAGGGTATGATGGCAGAGGTTCTTGTCATTGGAAGATTTGTTTTAGGATAGTCCAATGGACCTGATGAATAAGGAGCCAAGGATTTATTACTGGATTTTCCAGCAAGCCTTTGAAGTGTGCGAATGCTGCATCTCATCTGCAGATCCACACTCAAAATTGTGGCCGTGTATGTGGATATATTTATTACTGGGCTATTTTTAGAGCTGACGGTTTGTGCTGAAGTGCATAAACGCCATGCAATAGTGCAAGTGAAGCAGTCAGTGATGTGCTGTGTCCTCTACACATGGAATATGAGACTGTTTTTCCTTTTAATTAAAGATGTTTACGCCTAAAGAGTAGTAAAATCTAACACACTTTGTGGAATTGATTTAACATTGTCTTTTTTAAAAATCTCATCTCTATGATCAGTGATCATCCCCTCCACTCATAAAGAGGCATCCACCAATTACTTTCCTTCCTTTTGAGTTGTACTCTGATATGTTTACATAAAGTTAAGACAAAGTAGGTCATTCCAGTGTGTAATTGAGGATGGGGTTAAACGTACGGACCGTGGCTATGTTTTTATCCCCTCTGACGCAGACCATTAGCAAACATCTGCTGAACCAAACCTTAAAAAAGCAAGGCTGTCATGGTGGCAGAGGGGAATTCTTCAGACGCCCCTCCCTGTGCTATTTTAAGTAGGGCCAGAAGTTTAATGATAAGCTGCGTGCGTAGCTCACATGCCTGCCATTATATGCCATTTACGACTCAGGAAGCAATGGCTACATTGCCCCTCAACTCTCCAGGGGTGGGAATCATAGGACTCTGTCATTAAGTACGTCCAATCAACATGGCATGGTACCCTGTTGCTTTCGTTTATCTCAAGTAGTGGACAGCTTTGAAAATAGACATGGATGCTATTTTTGCAAGTAGTCATTGCCCAGCAGTGTTTCCATTTTGAGACGAAGTTACCAGCTGATGACTGTAAAATCATTCCAGTCAGACATATTTTAGGGTACATTCTGGATTTGATAATGAAAAAACTGGCTAAGTAATGAGAGCTCATGTTCCCATACAGAGGTAAATTAACCAAAGGAACCTTTTCTTTCATTCAAATAGATGTGGAGTTTAACTTTTAAAATACAGGCTGCTCAGAATGTATTCCTTTGTGAGGACGAGTGAAGGAAGAGTCGTGTCAGACGAGACTCAACTCCAGATAAATAAATGATCAGCGCTCAACAAACATCAAAGAGAGATTGTGTGCTTCAAAGGGAATAAAGGCTTCACTCTCATCAGGTCCTATATTGAAGAATGAATCCTGTGCATGCGTGCACGCACACACTCTGTTTCTGTAATCCAACCTGTTTAAGATTCTAATGGTTGCATCTGCATTGATCATCCCCCGCTGAGCCAAACCACACCTCCTGAATCTTTGTCTGTTTTGGTGGCAAGATCAGCTGGAAAATACCCCAAATGCTTTGATGTAACGTGTCTCCTGACTTATTTGCCATTTCTTGGTTTTCGTAAAGTACCTTCTCTCCTGAACCTTCTGATGTTCTAAAGCCCTAAATATTGGACAGAAGGATTGTCCTCAACACAGTGTTTTAAAATGATACAGACAGGCGCATGTTTTCTTCAGCTTGACCACCATGTCTTTCACTCTCTGATAGAGCAGTCCAGTCCAAGGCCAGCATATTATGTTACATCCACATACAAAACACATTGCTTGTGCTGTACCTGTGAAAAATGTTGCTTGTAAAGTGCAATGTTTTGTAAATGGACATGTCCTGATTAACCCACTAAGGGGCCCTGTGGAAAAAAGTAGCCCCTTGTTCCTTCTTCCCTATGCAGTATGTATTATATCTCTACATGTAAACATGTAAATTAAATGCAAATGTATTTTTTCAATATGCACCATACACTGTTTACAAAATGTTGTCATTGAACATAATCCACAGTTTGCAGAATTAGCTGATATTGTAGGACCCAGCTAAAGGCCCTCATCATTTTTGTCGATATTGTAATTTAGTGGTAAATATACTCAAACAAATATTAGATTAATTAAGTTATTACTATTCAACTGACGTACAGTGAACTTTGGAATTTGGGATCCGCGGTAAAAACTGTCATGTACTTTGAGTAATGAAGATTTATGAAAAATGTACATAGATGATAGTGTACTAATTTTCAAATACTTTTGGAGACTTGTTTCATCAGACTTCATCATACAACCCAGTCAGAAGAAGCATATGCTGCTTGTTGCTTTTAATTTATGTTTTAACCTCTGGCTTTTTCTCTTTTGTCATCCCTTTGTGTTTCTTCCTCCTCTCTCCTAGCTCTCCGTTCTTCTTGCTGTCTCATCCTTCTGCTTCTGTTAGAGTGGGGGATGTCTGTTTTCTAACACCTCTCAGCCTGCTTATCTACTAGGTCTGTATTGCTGTGGTGTGGTATTTCCAACTCCATTTGTTATTCTGCCGTCAACCCCCTTGATATCACGCCACTATCAGTTATGGATATCAGGGTGTGTGTGACAGTGATACGCATTGTGGCTTGCAACTGTTATCTAGAAATCATGATTGTTTATGATAGGCAGTGTATGTGTGTGTGGTACCAAGCCCGGGTGTCCGTATGGGTGGCTGTGAGAAGCTTGCATGTGTTGGATTCATGCCTGCAACAGTGCTTGTGTGTCAGACTGCGTTATGGCTCTGTGCATGACGATATCCAATGACAGTGCCATTCCTCCATGCGGGCTATGATTGTTCATTTGTAGGGGTGAGATCATTCCTTTCCGCCTTTTGGATGTCCAAAAACAAGATTCTTTGTTTTTGTGAATGTGCACTGTGCTGTTTCATTCTCTTTGTTGTAAATTGGTGAATCATGTTTCCATTTTGCTGCACTGATGTTACAGCAGAACTGTATTGAATTGTACATGTGGTGCCAGAATTGTCTTAATTACAAGAAAGGCTCAAACTTCTGAAAGCAAAAACATAATTGGCACCCAGCAGAGCATCCTCATTAATGTCTTTGCTATGCTGGGCTTGGAGTATCAGAGACTTTCCCATGTAGTCACTCTTTGTGGGGAGAATTTTAGCTTGTCTCTTCCGGGTATTGGCTCAAGTAAGCATCGTCGAACTTAAACAAATTTGACTGTAGCAGACTTTCTGTACTATGGCACTGTCTCCCCTGTCATCCAGTCAGCCATCCTAATTGTTCCATTTTGATATATGACGTTGGTCTTTTGATCATGATCATTATATAAAGCTTGCTCTGTGTGCCAAATCATCAATGTCCCATCTTGGCCCATAAGTAAGTCTTGTATTTGACTTTGAATTTGCTGCTGCCTGTTGATGCCGCTCGCCCCGCCCGTTGGGTCAGGGTGTCTATAATGACCTGGTGCCCACTCCTCCCCCTTCTCTTCCCTTCCTTCCCGACATGGAAGATTTGTACAACTGCGACTCAACACTGGACATGGAGGACTATGATGTTCGCTCGGCCGCCAGCATCCTGGCCTCAGTGAAAGAGCAGGAGGCGCGTTTTGAGCAGCTGACCCGAGCCCTTGAGGAGGAGCGTCGCAACGTCACCCTGCAGCTAGAGCGCTCCAACATTCCTCCCAACCCCCCTACCAGCCAACCGCTAGCATGGCAGCAGGTGGTGATGCAGGTAAATGATGCCAGTTTGCTGGCCAACCCCTCGCCATTTTTTAACCAACTTGTGTCTGCCTCACTGCCAACCTCTCAAAAGCAACATTCTCCTGCTCCCTCCTTCAAATCGGATCAAAATTATTCCATCGTCATGTTTGCTCACGGCCATTGCTTTTCATCATTGGTAGGACTCAATAATCTCTCTGTTCAACTTCTCTGTGATTTGGGACACTTGTTCTCTTTGTCTGAACCCACTGTCCTGGATGTTGTGCAATAATCTGCTCTGTGGTGACTCATCTTTAAAAGTGAGCTGATGAGATTCAACCTCTCGTTCTGGCTTCCTTCGCCTCCTCTTTCTACGCCACAGTTTACCATTCAATCCCATCTCCTTTTGCCCACTGGTCTTTGATATTGTCTTGTAGTGCTGCTGATTGGATGTGGCATTTCGCCAAGCTCTGGCCAGTGTCTGGGGGACATTAGAGTCCTGGCCAGGGCTCCTGACAATGCTGGCTGATTCTGCAGGAACAGGAAATGTAAGATGTAGAAATGAGACAACTGTAATCCCCTAAAAATGTCAGCAATCACAACAGCCCATTGATTTACACAAGAAAGAAAGAAACTCTCTCAGGCTGTACATATGTTTTACTAACCTGAATTTGAAAGCACAATTTGGCACCTGTAGCACTTGGATACATCACCTTTAATCACAGTAAAGGAAGCAGGCTCATGTATTATTGATATAGCAAGACTTGCAGAGATAAAACTGCTGTGCAGTTGTATTTGCCTGCATTCACATTTTGTCAACAGTTGTGTCAGTGTTCATTTGTAAAGGGCTTGCTGCCAATTTGGCCTCATGAAGGGGTAATGAAGAGGATGCAGGGAAGGTATAGCTGGGGAAAGTAAACTCGTCATCCCCTCACCCACCACAGGGGGTAATCTGCTGCTTTTCTACACAAATCTGGGAAAATACTGAAAGTAGACAAGCCACCATCGTCTACCTACAATGAAGCTCTCAGGAAGAGGGGTGAAAGAGCTTTGAAGCTAATTTGACATTGTGGCAAAACCGTGGAATTACAACTTTGGGGTCCATCACTTGATGCCGTTGGGCCCCATAGACTAGACTTGAAATGGGAAAGAGACGTATGTAACTCTATCTATCTATCTCTATCTCTATCTCTCTCTCTCTCTCTCTCTCTCTCTCTCTCTCTCTCTATATATATATATATATATATATATATATATATATATATATATATATATATATAAAGAAAATCAACTTCCCAGTAGGAACACTTGAATAGCCCTTATTTAAATCATTAAGTCCTAAAAGCCCAAATCAGCTAAATACAGCATTATTTTCCTTTGTCCGTTCATGCGAATGAGGGTGAGATCGAGCGACTGATATTCGTGGTTAAAGAAAAGTGCACTTGCTCTGTGGGCCCATTTATGCGGAAGCAGTAGGCAAGATCCAAATGTTATACTCGGAAGTTGAACTTTTGTGGCTTAATGCACCACTGAGTGGGGCCCCGCCTCCAACCTTGTATTAAATTGTCTTCATACATCCATGCCTACAATATGCGCGCTTTTCAATACAAGCTGTTCTAAGAAGTGTACAATTTTCTTCTTTTACCTTTTCTTTCTATGTAACATTACTTTTGACAACAATGTCTAGGAGTTTGAGAAGAACCTGTGCTGTTCTCAGCTGCTCCAACAGTTAAAGGCAAACTGTCTAGGGTCCCAGGTGGTCCCACAGAGTAAATTAACTCAATCAACTAACTGTGGCAGTATTGTAAAATGTAATGTTAGTTGCTCAAACTAAGGCAACCGAATAACCACAAAGTAAACATCATTCGGTCGGCATCATAGATAACTGATTCGTCTATATATGTGTGTGTGTGTGTGTGTGTGTGTGTGTGTGTGTGTGTGTGTGTGTGTGTGTGTGTGTGTGTGTGTGTGTGTGTAAGACAGAGTGAGATATCCTCCCCTCCTCATAAACTGGTCAATTATTTAGTGGACAGTGCTTCACATGACAGGCAGTGAATTAACCCTCTCTCTTGCGCTATCACTCACAGATCAGACTCATTGATAACCCCCACCCTGCCTGTTTGCACACTGGAGAATCAATTGGGCATAACAGAGTACCGCCTCATTTTACATCACTTTGAAATGTCATTTGGTCACCAGGCTTTTTGCTTTATCGTAAATACCTATAAATGCCAAAGCAAATTGGACATTGGGATGGCGGGGGGTTTGATCAGTGTCTGCTCCGGGGCAAATAGCTTTGGGGCACGTGTGCTCAGTCTTTAACCAGAAGGTGCAGTGTTGTGTGTGCTGCACCGTGAGACACACTACATTCACATAATGAGGTTGTATGAGCGAAGAGAAATGCATCAGGTTGTTCTCTTTCTTGCTGTTTCGTTGCTTAGTTTCTACCACACACTCACACATATTCCCCAGGCTGCATGATGGATTAAAATGGATCATGTATCAGTAACTGAGGGCTCAGATTCACGACCCAAGGGCCGGACTCAATGAGGCCGACCATTATTTAAAGTTTGGGTCAGAAAAGGAAAAGTGGACCAAGTCTGATTAATGAAATCGGATTCAAATAGATTCTATTGAGCGTGATAAGCCACTGATCTAAATAGCGCTTTGCTACAAGGTGCTTATTTCAGAACAGATTGGGTCCTTACACTTTGATCTGCCATCATCATTTAGATCAGTATTGTCTGTGTTTTAACACAGCAGAAACAAAGCAGGCCGAGTGGGAAGTGAATAAACATGAGGAAAAACTGTCTTCAGTTCACAGAGATTGATGCAGATTACTTCACACATATCAGTACATCACTGTATGATTGGTCTCTTCAAACAGTGCTCTGAAACTCTCAACACTACTTGCTTTTTTCATCAAGCTTCCAGGCTCAGTTTCTTGAGTTTCACACTGCAGGCTCTTCTGTCTAGACCAGCCTGGATGTGGAGTGAAGCATGGGCTTGGCATGCAGCCCAATGACTCAAATAAATCATTCAGTGATGGTTTGACAGTATTATACCAAAATATAGCAGTCATTTCCTCTTCAACTTTAAAGTCAAGAAGATTTGTAGCCTTTCGAGGTATTGAGTTTGGTGACAAATCTTCTGGCTAATGTTCATGTGAACATAAATTTGTTGCATAATAGGAAATAGTTTTTAGCCAAACTAGTGGCATTGCTCCAGGGATGGCAATTTGGGTTGGTCCACCACTTTGGTCCCAACTGAAATATGGTGAAATCTCAGCAAATACTGGATGGACTGCCATAAAATGTTGTACACATAATCATAGTCCCCAGAGGATCTACTGACTTTGTTGGTCCCCTGATTTTCCTCTAACACCACCATGAGGTTGATTTGGTGCCATTATCAGGTCAAAATTTAATTTTTCCAAGGCTTGGTTATTACAAAATACCTGCAAATGTAATTATATACATGTGTTTAGTGATAATTAACAAATGTTAGTATGCTAATACGCTAAGCTAAAACCATGAAAAGGGCATTCATGGTCATTTTGCCACGCTGAAGTTAGCATTTTCTTTAAAGCATCACTGTGCCATAGCCCAGACTCATAAACCGCTGCAGTAGTGTGGCTGGAGACTCTTACAAGAGTTCCATGTTGTTTTCTTTGGCAAACAAATGCTCCATATTCACTGTTTTCTATGATTTATATTTGTCCTACAGAGAGTCGAGACAACACAATAGTCTGAACCACAAATAAATCACCCTCTGATATGAACACAAGTCACCTTGTTTAGCTGGAGAGCAAACAACTAAATAGGATTAAAGAATATTGTGGCTTAACGTGTTTCAAATATGATTTTATGATTTGGCCCTGCATGATAACACAGGGTATAAAAAGATTGATCACCACAAGACGCTTTGACCATTGTATTGGAACAATAAGTATGGGAGAGGTTCATGTAAACAGCCCTGCCCTACTTTCTAAGACCTTATTAATTCAATTCTGATCCTCATTCAATTCAATATTACACTTTATGAATTGCAGGCAAGAAAGAGAATTAGAGTGGTCACACTGTGCTGTCCTGTAAGAAACATCAGAACAATGCTGTCGGACACTCCATTAGCTTTCATGATGAAATAATCAGTAGAGATTCAGTGACACGGACTGAGGCGCCTTTCAATCTGCATTTTCGACTGCCCCAACATGTGGCCGCTCACGTGCTAAGATCATACCCTTTCTTCATTTGATATTGCGTTTCAATGTGGTAATTGATTTTTGCCTGAAGGAGCGTTATCGCAGAGGCTCTGAAAGGTCAAATGGTGCATGGTGACAGTTCTCTGTGTGGAAAAAAGCAGACAGCACTCAGACAAACACGTCTGTTTGGAACTAAGGGAGAAGGTGACCTCATTTCATATACACCAGACACCTAATCTATCTACCCACGGCCGCTGCCCGGCACGTGCACAGATTCCATCTTGTAGTGCATACAATCACCCGGCTGCATTGACAAGCAAACTCAGGATAATTTCTCGCACTATGGGTATCATTAAATGTTGGTGTTTGGTATTCAGATGCTATATTCAGTGGGCTTCTAGCATTGCAGAGGCATATTATCCCCTAGTGCAAATGTTGTGGGAAGTTTTCAAAGGCTTGTGAGCTTTAGAGAGAGGGAACAGTGCAGCCTTTGATCTGTGCTGCTGTCTGTGGTGAAGAGGTACAGGCCCCAGCCCTGCGATGGCACAACAGCACTCTACCAACAATCGCTCCAGCCGCCCTCCACCCACTTTCATCCCCACAGCCCCCCAGCCCTGTCTCGTCACAATGGAAACAAAGGGCTGAGGGTGCTATAGCGACAGAAGATCTATCCTTCTACTGGCAGGGCCCGGGAGCCCCTGTACCCTCGTAAATCACCTGCCTAACAATGAGCCTTAGTTAACCCCCTTCCCTCCTCGATCTTCCCCTGTCTTCATCCCTCGCTGTGCCATCAGGAACCATCTCTCCTCCCATAAACACCCTAATTACCTTGGTGTGAAAATGCCTCCTTTGTTTATTTTTGTATGCCACCCAATTCCCGTACCCTCCTACACCATGTTCCTCTGATATTGTAGCTTCATATAGCAGCCTGCAGAAAAGTCTCCTTTAAAATCTAATGTTGGTGCTTGTTTTCTATGTTTCCCTATGGAGCACCTAATCATGCTTTGTAGCAGTTTAAAGAGTCTGTGTCTGGTTGTCTGTCACGATACTGATTTCCAGGTCAAGACATTCCCTTATTTCCTTAACTGACTTCTTGAGCTCAACTTTCATAGCTCTTTTTCAGGGACCCATGCCTGATGTCCAGTGAGACTGTTTCAATGCATTCTATCTTTGTTTGTAGTAACATATTTGTTTCTTTGTCTTCATCCTTGTCCTGTGCCTGGTGACGTGTGTGATTTGATTTTGAACTAATGTTACACAATTTGCCACAACGTCACACTACTTCTTCTCAGGGTCATAACTAGCAGAGCTTGCCTTTGTTAATATTATTATTAATACATACTCAATATTCAGACTTTGCCTTCAGTATCAAAAGAAAACATTCTTGAGCTGCAAATATTCCTGCTCTCATTTTTAAAGATGGTGGTTGAAGTGGTTTCCAACCTTTTTTCATGTGTGACCCCTGAACATGAAGCAATATTTCTCTGTGACCCCTTGTTACTGGTTGCATGTCTATAATTTACTTTAGTCAAAGAGTATTTTTTTCTTCTCTGATTGTTTCATCTGAATATTTTTCAGAAGCCTGAAGAGGTAAAACAATACAATATTTCATATGAAATATGCAAATATTGGAGAAAAGTCTAAAAGATTAACATAATTTTGCTTTGCAGAATTCTTTTTTTCTTCTTCTTCTTTTCTACCTGTCAAAAAAAACATGTACAGATCCAAAAGCGGGTTCCTGGGGTTCTGGTGGAAAAGTGGATTGTCCAACAATCGTGGGCATGTCAAAGTCTCTAAAGGCAATGCAATCCATTTACAAATCTACTAAATGTTTTAAACATTTAAAGGGCTAACCCCACCTGCTTCTTCCCAATACATTGGTTAAACTTAAGCATAGCTGCCATTTATGTTCTAGGTTATCTTTTATTCACTCCACTTCCACATTAGGAGTCACGATTGAGGCGATGGCCCATGAATCACATTGCTAACTGCTTAAGGTGGGGAGTGAGTCTCAGCTTGGTACAGGGTCTAACATGGAAGTACATGAATTTTTACTCAAGGTTGGGGTTGTGCGGACAAACAGGGAGAAAGAGGTTTGAGCAGGGCAGAAAAGCCTTTTGTACTGTGGGCTATTTATATTCCTCTTGGGTGGCTCAAACATCCATCCTTCAAATCAGCCCCAACGCTACTGGACTTAATGTCTGTCCTGGTGTACCTCCCTGCCATTTGATCACAATCCATTAAACCATTATGCTCACTAAAAGCACTAAGAGGGGTATCTGAACACTGCTCCCATTTCCTTTACCAGACACCCTCTCTGTGTACTCGCATAGGTGAACAGAGAGCTTCCATAACTTTAAAGGGCACTGTCTCAGTCTGAAAGTTTTTGGAAAGCGTACTTGAACATGACTATGGTAGTCTGACTAGACTGTTTACTTGGTAGTTAAGTTTAGAGACTAAATTATAGCCCATGTGTTTAAAATAAAGCCCCTCACCTTCACAGCGCCACCAGAGGAATGTGACCTCACCCTTCCCAGTGTCCAGCAGGATAATCAAACAGGGCTAGATGCTGACCCCTTTCAACTGACAGAAAAATAAATTGAAAACAGACTTTGTAGTAGGGCTGGAGGTGTTCTCCAAAGCCTTGATTTAATTATCCTCATGAGTTTAACATACTGGTGTGACAATTTTACTACATGACTTACAAGCATATAAATGCTCATCAAATGAGGAACAGAATCGGCACTGAGGTGTGCAGGAGTAAATTCAGACTTTATTGGGCAGAACATTCCTTGAGACTACAAATGCCTTAATGGCAAAAGGGACTTAGTGCTGAATATCTCTTTTCAATATCACCCCAGTGTGTTCTTTAATAAAGGTTACTACAACGTGCTGATCTCCACAGCATAAAGTGAAAAACTGTGTTTCCCATATTGTTGTCACTCAACAAATACATTAGCTGGCCTTCAGATCTATTGTTAAGTAGACATAAGTGAAAAGTGTTTGGATGCCAGAGTTGCATTCACAATTCTTTGAAAGCTCAAACTCTGCATCTAACAAAACAGCTAAGGCAGACAAATCAGCTAGTCTGAAATAGTCCCCTCAAGACCCACAAACTAAATAGTAGATGAATCAACTCAGAAGGGGCAGCTGTAACCCTCAGCTGGGTACTTTACCTGGAATTAGTCCTTAATTTAATGCTCACAGAAGGAAACATTTGGGTATTTGCGAGTTCCAGTAAATCCTCTCTCTTTGACCTGCGTGTGTATTGGAGGGATTATCAGCAAGGGAATGATTTGCATCAGGTGTGGTATACTGATGGACTGTATATAAGAAGTGGACGTAGTCATCGTGACGTCATCCATTAGTTTGTGGACTGCTGTTTTGAAGTCGATGTTTCGCCATCTTGGATTACGGCCGTCGCCATGTTGTTTTTTCCTCAACCAATGAACAGAAGTTATCATATCTGGAATGCAGAGGAGTGACGGTGAGACGCCGGAAAGCCCTAAAGCATACTCCGCTTTATGGTCTATTTTTCTCTAAAAGGGACCATGATTTACTAAATATACATCATGCTTTATTGAGAGACTTGAAGCTAGCAGTTGAGACCATAAACTCAAGTTTACAATGTTTTCTGAAGGAATAAATCAATTGAGAAATACAGTAATTTTCTTATAGACTCACATAAATGTATTGACTTTTCACTCTGGCTGACTATATGAGCGCTGCCATTGCCCCCACATTTCACTGTTGGACAGACTGTAAAAAGACTGAACATCACAAAATCTGGAATTTACAAACCTTTGCTGTTTTGTGTCATTGAGTTGCACACACTTTGTCAAAGTGCCTCATTCAAGCTGAATAATGGCATATATACCAAGCACATATTCCATGTATGGAAAAGAAACCCTTTAACATTCTTTAGTTGAATCTCAATTGGATTCCTGAAGCTGGTCGTCAGATGCAGTGGCTGACAAACCTGCCAAGAAACGGTGGATCATCAGCCAACATGTAAACATATTTTGAGGCATATTAAAAATGTAATTTTACCTCTACAAGGAGTACCAGTTAGATGGCCCATCTGTCAATGAGAAATCACAAAAAATACAAAAAGAGTCACTCCTGAATTTTCCTGTAAAAGTTGATGATTTGCTGCTTGTCAGGCTCAGACTGCTTCATATTCTGTTGTTTGACCCTCATTCAATGTCCCAATTACGCATGACAAGATGAAAAAATGAGGAAAAGCCTAATCCATTCATAGTTGAATTAAAAACCTTACTGTGCAATCACAGTATAGCAACATAAAAACAGAAAATAGAACCTTTTGATCTAAAGTGATGTCATTTAAACAGAGCTTTATGTCCCTTAATGAATGGAAAATTGCCTTTTTGCAAGACAAAAGCCCCAATAGATTGGACTCTAATCCTCTGCATCGCTGAGTAGCCATTTTGCAAGGGGAAAATAAAATAAAACATGACAGTAAAAGTCATTAGATGAGGGCTTTTTTGCAAGCTGTGCCATTGTTAGAATAAACAGCAGTCAGCCTGTAACAGAGCAGATCATCCTGCTGCTGTAGATTCTCACACATAAATTGTTGTTTTGTCAAGGCCCTTACACTTTGCAGTGATTGTCTTAAAGAACCTAGAGCAGCAAAGTCAGTATTATCTTTAAAATCACTTTTTTATTCATTTTTAGGAAACCTGCTTTGTGTATCGTGTAATATTTGTTTGAACTTACTAATCTCATTGTTAAAGTTTGAAGGTAAAGTAGGGTTTCCAAAGAAATGTATTCTTGCCAGAGTGGAGAAGCTTTTGAGCTATTCAACATGAGATGCCATTAAAGTCTCCTTTGAAACTGCATATCATAAAAACATAATCTTTTGTACTGAAAAGCCATATATATATACACCACTGCTCCTGCCTTTGTTCTACTTTATGTATCTGCTTTTGCTCCTCAGTCTTTCTCTTTGTTTTTTTTTTTATATACATCTGGCATCTTGAATGGAAGTGAAAAACATGATTTTAACAGATGCAGCTTCATTGGAGATGTCTGGCTGTCAAAGCACGCCTTGTTGCTGAACATTAACCTTTCTACCATCTGTTTCACACCATACCTCCTGACAGAGTAGGGCTGACTTCAGGAGCTTTGATTACAACTCCTGGATTATTCATACACCTTGTACATTTATGTTACAAGGCCCAGCCGTGGGTTGGCTATACTCGGGAGAATATAGCTTTTTTTTTTTGACAGTAGCAGGTGTTTCTGGAAACTGTATGTATCACCAACTTGTGATGTTGAACTCATTCCAGGAATTATTTTGAAAGGACATATTGAATATACTGGTTTGGATATTTGGTTTACCTCAAACTGTCCTGTCTATTTTTACTTTATTTTTGTTTTTGTTTTAAAGAGCAATGGCATTTAAAGGTATCCGTAAAGGTTGTTTGGTTCTCTGGATGGCAGTGTCTGTTGGTCCACAACTTTGGTCCAGACTGAAATATCTCCACAACTATTTGATGGATCGCCATGGAAGTTTGTACAGACATTCATGGTCCCCAGGAGATGAATCCTAATTGGTGATACCCTGATTTCTTTCTCTTGTACCGTGATGAGTTTGACATTTGTGGTTTTGAGTGAAATGTTTTGACAACTATTAAATAGATTGCCATGAAATTCCCTGTCCCCCTCAGGATGAATTGTAAAAACGTTGGTGATCCTTTAACTTTCCATCCAGCAGGATCATAACATGAAAAACAAACCAACTAATGACATTCCCATCAGCCTCAGCTGTACTTTGTGCTGAGTGGTAAATAGTAAAATATTAACATGCAAAATCAAGAAGGTAAAGGGAAATGGTAATTTTTTTCTTTTGCATATTTGCATTGTAAACATGTTAAACATATAGTGGTGCCTTGAGCCAAATGCTAACGCTAACTACAGCCTCACTGCTATGTGGCATTAGACTTATTGTCTTGTTTGAGTTTAGATGGTTTGAGATTTGGCAAATGTCATATTCCAATAATCACTACATACAACTATGAATTGGACAAAAGCAAAACACACATGCCCAGAGGAAATAAAGAGTACTGCTTCTTTTCTAATCTGCTCCCATGAGTATACCAAAGCACTTAATGGATTTTTAAACAGGGTTATGAAACTCATTCAATGCTTAAATGGCTTAAATGGAATGTGATATTGCAAATCACATAAGAGAAAGTAATGCACCGCAATTTAAGTTATAAACCTTTTTTAAAAAAAAACACACACACTTTTTGGAGGTAATGTTTGTTGGATGAATTCTTAATGGTATTGTTGAAAGTAAATAGTAAATGTAATGGTGCATGGTGGGCAAGTTCTTTCATTAAGAACAAATGGAGCAGTAACATTCGGGGCGATGAAATACCCGGCTTGTGGAATGCAAAACCTCAGCCATTTCCCCTCCGTTTAGGATTTCTCCTTTCTCTGTTTTCTTTTTAAAGTCGAGTCATTATTTTCCTCCTTCTTCCTTTTCTGTAAGTCCAAACGTCTCTCAAAGTTGTCCTTAGTTAAGCTTCCATCTACGTTAGTAGATTAACATTCCCTGACAGTCTTGGTCACAGTCATAGATATTTGAATGTGAATTCTTTCACGTACGTTCCACCCCTCCCTTATAT
Source organism: Ophiodon elongatus (assembly GCA_016806645.1). Lineage (NCBI taxonomy): Eukaryota > Metazoa > Chordata > Actinopteri > Perciformes > Hexagrammidae > Ophiodon > Ophiodon elongatus. The sequence goes on from JACSYO010001694.1 coordinate 1,623,389, forward strand.
CAAGTGCAGTGAGAGGAACGGGACAAAGAGGTGGAAAAAAAGGAGCTGTGTGTGTGTGTGGGGTGTAAAAATGTGCAGAGTATTGGGTGCCTTTGCCTCAAAAGGGCCAACTTTGTTTTGTGTGTGTGAGCCCCTTTCCCCCCCGACCTCCTCTTCTTTTTCCTCGTCTCTCGCCATCTATGCCAACAAGGGGGAGGGGTCGATGGATTGACAGACGCAGCTGGAGTGCATAGAGGGAACTGGTCCCACCCCACTAAAGATGCCAGACATAGACCCAATGAGAGAGAGAGAGAGAGAGAGAGAGAAAGAGAGAGAGAGAGAGAGAGAGAGAGAGAGAGAGAGAGAGAGAGAGAGAGAGCTGCTACACTTCCAGCTCCTGCTGCCTGTCTGGGAACCCTCCTTTCTATGAACACAACCCCCCCCTCTCAGCCCCTGAGGTTTTTGTTCTCTCTCTGGCTAACTTTTTTTGTTGAGTGAGTGTGTGTGCGTGCAAATCCACACAGTTTGGTTGAGCTCCATTCCTATTCTTGGATCTCTGCTTTCGTTAGCGAAGGGGCATTCGGCTGTGGGTAACAGCCCCCTTTGCCCCTCCATCTCTTTCCATTCCCTACATATGTACAGCATCTCTGGAAAAGAGAAAGCTGAGTCCCTTTTTTCAGCTGTGTAAAACCAGCCTGAAAAAGCCAGGATAACACTGGATGTAGGGTTGATATTACTTTCAAAATAAAAGCATGACTGCTTCCACAAAATAACACTGTTGTAGCTTACATTTGTCAACTATTCTGCTTTCATGCTCACATTTGTCAACTATTCTACTTTCATGCCCTATCACTGAATATATGTTTCACTGAATATACTTGGTAGGTGTCCTTTAGACTACTTAGTTACTTTATTATAGGTAGAGGCCTATGTGTTACCTGTAGACCTCCAATATGTCCAATAGCAGTATGCCATTGTTTTGGGAGAGCCACCTGGGCTTATGCTTATAGTAATGAAAACAAAATTAATAATGACTGATTCTTTACAATTTGATATAGCTTTCACTTCAAAACACACAACTCTCCCGCGAGGCAGCAGCATTTTTGTATAAAATCACGTCTCCTAACGTATGACTATGCCTGTTTTGTAACCTAAAACAGACCCTTTTTGTCAGCAATATGTTCAGTTACACAGCATGTACTAGGCTATTTGCTATTACAGTATTAACATCAGCTATTAAATTATTTGTAAATATTTGCTAGTTTATCTTAGGGAATATGGTTATATGGTTAGTAAGACATGGATTATGGTTGTTTCAAATGTAGGCTAACCCTTGTTTTGTAGTTGCCAGCAGGTAATGCAACACATCCGTAAAGCTGACTTTTTCGGACATGTGTAATAGTTTCGCTTTTACTGTGAAAGACCCAGTGCCCCACTTCCTGTATTCCTGCAGCTCACTGTGTCTGGCTCGACACAGCTGAGCAGAGGATGGCTGCTTGCGTCTGAGCTGCTGCTGCCTCTGCGCTCACAGAGGGAAAACTCAACGTAAATAGACAAGCAAAGCGTGAGGAGAGGAGAGGAGGGAAAGGAGTTTTCCAAGACCAGGAAATAGTTGTCACACATTTATTTACCCGGGAGGTTTTTTAATTTTTGTCTGGAACGAAGGGGGGATTTTACACCATGCCTGCTGAAGTGAAACAGGTTAGTGTTGCTGTGTCTGCCGGTCTCCTCTCATCGTATCTTCAGCCTCTGTGACTCTTCCAGTCTTTCTCCTCCTCCTAATTGTTTCCTCATTGTTTGGATTTTGTTGCATTCCTAACATTTTTCCTGGATCATCACTCTTTATGTCTTTTATGTAGCTTTCAAACCCTGAACCCTTCCCGAGTTTAATACATGAGAGCAGCTAGTCTCAGATTTATCGATGTCCTTCAGAAGGATAGTGTGTGTAATATGCGTGTGCACGTATGGATGTGTGCATGTGTGTAGGCAATATACATGAATGGAGGTGGCTGCATGACACCAGATACAGTAAGGAAGAGTAAGTACTTCTACCACTTAGTGACCATTTCATGCTGTAAATAGTCATGACCATGAGATGTGTGTGTGTGTGTGTGTGTGTGTGTGTGTGTGTGTGTGTGTGTGTGTGTGTGTGTGTGTGTGTGTGTGTGTGTGTGTGTGTGTGTGTGTGTGTTGGGGGGCTTCTCTTGCAGGAAAGCAGTGCTTTGACTTATGAGTTCCCTGACACATTCATGGGCTCAGACGTGTCAGTACCACCTATAGAATGCCTGGTGTGATCATTGGACAAGCAGTGAAGTATTGAAAGTTTGTCCCTGATCAACGCCAGCGATGCTCTGAATGAACCCAGGCCAGGATTTATAGCCTATGTGCTGTAGTGCTAAATGTGTGAGAGACATGGCATTAAAGTCTTTTGTCTTTCGCTTGCACAGATTCCGCAGGAATGTGCTTTTGTTAGCTCTTGTGAGTGTGTTGCTGTGTCTGTGTGGGTGTGTGCGTACCAGACCATGATGTGCATACATTATTGGAAGTGTTTCCTGTGTTTTGAAGCGCATCCACCAGCAGCCTACACCAACACAACGCTCTTTTCCCCGCCGAGCTTGGCAGCGCTCAGAAGGAGAAAAAAAGGAAGAAGACAGACATCCAAAAAGAAAGAAAGTGGAGAAAAAAAAAATCTGATTGAATAAGGTCAACTTCCCATCAGCGGCGCTCTCCTCCGCTGGGCTGAGAGGGGTGGAGTTACACATTCCCTGTTTGGCAGACAAAAACATTCTGTCAGCTCTCCACGTTGCTCTGATAATAATACATTAACAGTTGCCCCCATGGATGAGTGCCACCAGATAACTGAAGGAGCCTCCGCCAAAAAGAGAAGCAGTTTTTTCTCCCTCACACACACACTCAGTTCTTTCCATCCCTTGGTTTTGATAAGTTTGAAGGCTGTGCGCGAAGTGGGGGTCGATGGATCAGAAGCAGGGCAAATGTTGCCTGTTGGAATCTTTGCTTGGATTATGTGAATGGGATGAAATGCGTTTCAGCAACCTTGTGTCCGTGACCCCCTTAAGACCGAGATAGTTGGCATGCTTGGGGGCAGGCCGGCATCGTGGTGTGACCTTTTCAACTCGGCTGGACATTCCTCAGCTCGGGAGCACCTGCTTGGGCAGTGCTGTGTGAGAAAGGGGGTTCAACGTGTGTCAAAGTCACACTCAGCCATATATGGATCAATGTGTGCATGTTCTTTTTATTTTGGTTGTCATTCTGCTTGCTTTTGCTCAGTTATTGCTGTTGGGACGACAGAAGAATAGATTGGAACAGTTGTTGAACCACCACGCTTTGAAGGGATATTCCATACTGGACTCTATATGTCCTTCAGGGTGTCCAATAGCTTAAAACCAGTTTTTATTCTCAGAAGAATGTAGATAGCAAGGGGAGAGGAGAGAGATTGTGATCTGGCGTGACCTCATCTTAATGCTGCAGCAGAGCTTACGGTAAATGAGTTTTAGCCCACTGAAGATTACTGCATAGCCCTCAATTAGTGGGGGAGCCTGCACCAGACCACGTCTGAGTTAAATATAAAGTGTCCTTTATTTTAGAACTTTACACTAGCAGGGTTTCGCCCCAAATCCTCCAAATTCTGTCGCAGCATCTTCTGCTCATGAAAAATAGAAGAACAAATTTGTCGTGAAGGAGAAGGAAAAATATTATGAATAATCCAGTAGTCATCGTTTTGCCAAGGTCTACCAAAAAGCGACTTTACTTTTCCTCCGCAAACTAGAAGGACCCGTCTGAATAACAAAATAATTCCTCAGTGATTCAGAAAAAGACTAACGGAGGTCTTGTCTTCAGACTGCGGGTTACTGCCAGATTCTTGACAGCTAGCGGGGCTTTCAGCTGCAGCAACTGAGCGTTCCCCTCCTCTCCGATGCCATTTGATTTCTTACCAAAATTAAAAATCCGTCAAACCTATTTTTTTCTGCGCGGCAGTTTTTATTTGACAGCTCGACTGTCCCTGCATACTCCTTTCCATTCATTTCCTCAGGCTCCCTGTTTGAGGCTGCAGAAGATGTTGCGCAGATCAATATTTGAGGACATGTAGAGCATGAGGAGGGGCATTGTTTGGGGAGCGGAGGCCATACAAGAATAATGCCAATGACCGGAAACATAGCTGGCGTCAATAGATGTGGAGACTCCGTCAATGCAAGGGGCATTAACTGGGGGGTTGGGTGCAGGATGGGAGAAGGGGGTCGGGGGAGGGGGGGGGGGTCGGGGGGTTATGAGTGCTGCTGTGTTTTGAAGGCGTGAGGGTTTTGGAAGAGGCGTGGTCATATGTTGGTAGGTACTTGGTGAATGGTGATGCCAGATGGCCCTCCCACCACACACTCCCCATGTTCCCCATACCGTTCCCCTGACTGCCCTTATAGCATGACCCATGACACAATATGGCTTGACATGTTACAGTATCTGCCACTCCTCCCACCACCCGCCTGCCTGCCGTCCTACCCACCTACTCCTCTCACTGGATGCCTGTTTTTGGTTTTAGGTAACCTGAACTGTATTTATACGTGAACAGCTGAGACCATATATGTACCTTCACATGATCACGACCCCATCAGCATATAAGAGCTCAGCCAAATAGTTTGCAAATACTTCTTTGTGATTTGTTCAACTTCCTTGAAGTACCAAACGGTTGTATGTTGTGCTTACAATTATTTTCTTTAGAATATTTCATCTGTTTGCTATTACCTACTACAAGGCTTCTCCCTCTTAGATGATTAGTAGACTAAATTATTCATTTCCAAGAAACTTATTAGCACATCTCTGTGAAACACAAGTTTTATAGTGGTTCAGTTGTGATTCTTTGTGGAGAAACTTAGCTTTACAGATATGTTGATTAAATCAACTCATCGATTAGATTACTGTGTTCATCGAGGACAGCCCTACTATAGTATTCTCTAATGGCACATTAAGCAAAAATATAATTTACTGGCCACGGTTTCTGAAATATAAGTATTTGTTGCATTTCTCTGAAATCTTTTTTTTAATTTATTTTTTTGTAAATTTCTTTACTAAGCAATTAACGAATTTAGGGTTAAAACAAATGTCTTTACTAATTATTTTCATTATCAACTAATCAGCAGATTATTTATTTGATAATCCATGAACTGTTTTATCAATGGACTGTAAAAATGCTCCGGTAATACGAAGGCATTTAGTTAACAATCATAGCGAACGAAGTAAACCAATATTCACGTTTGAGAAGTGTGAATGAATGGCCTTTTTGGCTTTAAAAATGATTTCATTAATTTATTAGTTGGCCATACTTTCAGCTCTAAACCAGGTCATTTACAAGAATCAAAAAAATGATATTGTGACAGTCATATCCCATATAGCACACTATACCAGACAGCTGGTCCACCAAGTGGCTTAAAACAAACACGAAGAAATATGTGAAATATTTGACCCCAGCAAGTATTACACTTTACTATACATAGTACACTGTACATTCTTGCGGACACACCCTCAGGTATTTGGTGTTTACTCTGTGGTTGTGTTCTGTGTGGAGCCTTAGGGGTCTATGCCCCTCAACCCGTTGGCACTACAGATTCCCCCCCTCCCCTCTGCCTTGGCTTCCCCTCTATCTGTCCTAACCCATTTGGCTGTCTGACAGTGTGACCGATGCAGGCCCATGCACTCGCTCACTCACTGTCTGACCACTGGCGAGGACCATAATGCTCTCTCAGCTTTCATCATCACAATGATGGAATTAAAAAAAGGTGAGTGGCAGCAAATTGGAAGGCTTGAGGGATGTTGGAGATGGATGCTTTCATGCTGCTATGTTTGGAAACGACAGTGGGGAGAAGAAGCGGCGTATTAATGAGATGGCTGCTCATTATCTTGCCAGAGCTGTTGGTTGTATATTTTACCTATTCAGCATTACAGCGGGCTGGTTATCAAAAATGTGTGCAGGGTGCATAGAGTGTGAATCATGTTTGGATGCATATATTCATGCACATCCTTGAAAACATTACATTGTGTTCCTCCTGCTTTACATTTTGCATAATGTCCTATCACTTGTTAATGACTTCTTGGCTGATTGAGAGTTTGTGCTTTTCCTGCTGCCAAATACATAAAATGTGAGGTGTGAAGATGGTGTAAGCCCACTCTTTCTTCAACAATGCACATACAAACACACACGCACACACACACACACACGCACACACTTTAGGCGCCAAAGGAACATCAATTGGATCCCCGACTTATTTACTCGCAGTTTGTCTGCAGGCTACGGACAGGGCAGCCCCGTTTATAAAGGAGTGGGATTCATGGTTTCCTTGGCTGTGTCCACTAAACACCTTTCTATCGGTGCTGCTGGAAGCCAGCAACAAGATCCATGTTTTTTTCCGATCAGGTAGATAAGAAAGCCACTTGCCTCAGAGGAAGCAGAGGAGGCTCAGTCACACAGGCTGACCAGAAAGCTCGTTACACTTTAAAGAAAGCTGTGCTTGCGGCCACATCAGGGCTGTAATCGTTGTAGTGACAATATTTACATGATGCTCTGTTATCATAATAATGGTGCGACTACATAATGGCAACAATTTGGTAATTACACAACATGATGCTCTAATTCAAGATATATAAACAGCACTCCTGTGAGGATGGAACTATAATCAGTCAGGTCTGATTATCCTCAATGCTGTTAAACAGGAGTTGACTGAGCAGGGACGCTGCTCATGTTTTTTACTTTTAATTTGAGTGGCCAGGATCATTCAAATTTATGGTAATGAACAACATTTTACACACATTTTCATGTTTCCCCCTGGGTTTTTAGAGGGTTTTAGGTGCTGTGCAGCCATTGGGGCATGGGAGGGCAGGGGTTTTCAAGACGTGAACATTGTATTGATAAATTGCAGCATCAACCCCCCCGCCCCCCTCCCTCTGCTGTCCCACGTGTCGGCTCGTTCGAGTACGCTCTACGCTATTTTAACGAAGTGCAAAAATGCGCTGCAATGGCAGGGAGAATCCTAATATTAGAAAAGCAAACACAGTCAACAACACACAGCTAAAGCTTGGGGACTCCGAGGAGAGTTAGAGGGAGTGAGGTGGTGTATGGATGACCCAAAAACAGGTTTCTAGTTCAATATAATGCAGGACAGTGAGGACACAGCCATTTCTCGCCGGAGACGTGAAGATCTAGCGATGCATGTTCACCCCGAGAAAATATTTTGATAATATACATTTTTCAAATTTTCATTGCAATTAATCAATAGGCCCACAGGAAAAAATACAGCGTGCCGCAGCACCATTACTTCCCACACCGACGGGACTGAGGGTCACTGAAGAAGAAAAAGGACCCTTCTTATTAATGTCCCAATGCGCTGTCACGTTGACCTGCGCTGTGTGGCTGTGCTCGCTTGTGTGCACGTGTATGTGCAAATTTTCCGGTGCAGAAAGTTGTGTTGTGTGTGTGTGTGTGTGTGTGTGTGTTTGCGTATGTCATTACTCTAATTGGCTTTCCTGCAGGGACTGTAGTTAAAGCTGCAGATGTGACCGTTCTTTGGGCAGCGCCATGGAAAAATAACGACCCCGGAGATTCTTAAAGTTAGTGATTGATGACACCATGGGTGGCAGATTCAAATTTTCCCAGCATCCCAGCTGGTAAAGGGAGTGTTGATGTTTTGAGGTGCTGTAGCTGAATTTGATCCAAACTGACGACGAGACTGGACCGTACCTGTCACTGTACTATTTTCATAGGAAAGATTCAATTTTCCCTAGGGGAAGAAAACAATCGTCCAAGTTCATTAGATAGACTGCAGGAACATAACCATTACTCAAGATAGCCCATATGATTAATGGATTAACTGATAAAATATGCGCCATTTATCTTGAATGGAACATAAGACCATAAAGTGTCCATGAAGAGCGTACAGGGGACGTTCTTTCCTCTTATTCCTTCCTCCCTGTTCCCTCTCTTCTTGTGCTCCAGGCCCGTAACACTGGTGCCACCCAGACCTTCAGTCCGAGAAGGGTCTGGTTCTGGGGCCTTAACATAAGAACTTCTTTTACAGTTATGTATAGTTCATATTGGCTCCACCCCCTCTGTCCTGCAGCTGGGGACCTCTTCAAGGGGCCCTAAGGGGGAAGGTCAAAGTCCTCATAGAGCTTCCCTCAACCAGAAACGCCTCCCTACTTCTCCCTTTCTCTTTTTAACTCCCTCCAGTACCATCCAGATTGTACTACGTGCAGCACAGCCGTGGGGGCTGGGGGAGTGGGAGATGGCCCAGGCTCCTTTTGCGTGTTTAGTCTGGAACTTTCTTTTGAGGGATTAGCCCACTTCCTGTCTCTGGGCCAGCCACGAGAAGCTGTCGGGATGCCGGGGAGACCATCGATCCTCCATCATCATACCATCTGTCTCATGCTGCCTTATGGGATTAATGATTCCCTCTGACAGCTCTTTAGTAGGGCTCTATCAGCTCCGGCTGACCATTCAGATTACGCTGACATGTGGCAGTGCGAGGACCTCGCAAGAGGCATCTCTCACTACTCAGTTTAACTGCTGTAAGGAGTCATCACAGTCTTGGGTTTTTGAGAACTGAAAGCCATGGCAGATATTTTTCATTGGACGCTACCAACTTCATGTTTCACTTACTTTTATTAAACATTTTATTTGTTCAACACACTAATTCTGTCACAAACCTGGAGAGATGTAGTATCCCACTTTGCAGTGTATATTGACAGCTATAAAATCTTTTTAAATTCACCACACTTTTGTTTTTCTTTGACACATCAGATAACATTCATCAGCAGTTGTTACAGTCGTACTGGCGATAAACTCTCTCTAATTCAATGTAGATGTTATATTGAATTGGGGTATATAATACAGATATATCAAGTTACTGCATTTATGTGAACATTCTTGTGAACATGATAAATAAAAAAGAATTGGCAAAAACATCCACCTGGACTCAAAAATGAACTGATTAGATTTTTTGTGGTCAAAGGTCAAGGTCAAGTGATGACATTTTGAAGAGACGTGGATGTAAAATGTGTACTTGATGTACTTGACTGGTTGACGAAGGCATACAACCGCAAGGCAGTAATTCTTTTTTTTTTTTTGTGATTCTGTTGACTGGATTAACTGTGATTATTGTTTTAACAAAAGGCTCATATTGTCCCATTGTATGTGGAAAAAAACAGTATTTATCTAACCATTGTAGATCCATGTTTTGCTTACTCAGAGCTCAGTCACAAAGCCTGTAGGGAGTTTGAACTGAGGACTGGCTGTTAGTGACCCGCTGGCGGTTGAAGTGCACTGATGAGGTCTGGCACTTCATTAGAATGCTGCTCTGAACCTCACAACGCACAATAGTGGCTGTTACTGCTGATGGCTTGGATCCAGGGAGAAAAATAAAAGAGAAGGATAGAGGGGGAGAGAGTCAGAGGGAAAGTCCAAACCACTGTAAGCTGACCGGCCTTGGGGCCACACAACCCCTGCTACACACAGCCTCTGCTGTAGCAGCCACAGCTCCGGCCCCAACACTGCCTGCCCACAAACATTATGCTAACCAGTGGCAAGGGTTCAGCCAAACCAGGCACAGAACCTCCTAAAATGGGAAAGATAAACGAGTTCCCGGCATCAACGCTGCCAATTCTCCACACAGACAACGGTTCGCATAGTTCAATGGTTTCTACAATAGAGGCATCCAGACACTGGGCTGGCTGTCATATGCCATTACATGTGATGGCACAGCATTGTTACTCATCACCTCATCTTCTCTTGATATGTGCTCAGCCTATTCCCAGAGGAGCCACTGGGGAACAATGGAGTGATGCGCCTCCTCGCACATTCCACACGGCTCTATTGAGCTGTCTAATGAACCTCTACCGCATACGTGGCCTGCGCTGGCTGCCACGGCTCTACGAAAATACTATCTCGCCCCATCACACCCCCTTATATTTAATTTGTTTGGAATGTGTAATAGGCTGTGAAGTGGAGCGTGGCGCAGTGTTGATCTGTGCCAACCAGGTCTGCGGGTAGGGAGGGACAGGTGCCAGCCATCCGTGGAAGGTGCTGTACTTAACACTCTGCGCTGGGCTGGAGTGTAGAATCCTGGCCCTGTGGTGTAGGCTTTTAGAGATGCCTGCCAGTGTCCTTTTGCTCCAGCCAAGCAAGCTTTTAGTTTGGTCATAAGACATCGTAGCTGTGTGTTCTCATTCTGAAGAGAGGGCAGCGAAAAGTTGTAGAGAAAAGGTTGTGTTTGGAATTCAGTTACAAGCCAGTACAGCTACAGTCGACATGAAGCACAGCACGAGTTACTTTCTTTGTGCTGTAACTCAGGCCTCCACGATTAGAGGGAATTCCCCCCCGGGGACACATGAAATGAAAGGCAAACTAAATAAACCTATTTCTCTATAGTGGTCCTATTTTCATGAAGCCATTATACTCCGCTATCAGAATTGCTTTGATAAACGATGTATTGCAATATTCTACATGTAGCAGCTTAAAGCTATGGTTGGTAATCTCGAGAAACCAGCTGGAGTACGCTAGATGTTATACAACTGAAAAACCCAGCCCAGTGTTGCCAGCACTAGCTCCAAAAGTTGCTAAATCAAGCGAGATAGTCACCAAGTCAACACTGACAACCTGTCGTTCAGGCAACACACCAAAGTCACTCGCGTAAAATGATCAATATGAACGTGAATATGTCAGAATGAATATAATCAACAACATGGCTATTGTTAGTACTCACACATGTCAAGCTAGCAGCTTGTGGAAGACTCCGTTGCAGTGTAATGAGTGCAGGGGCAAATATCATGCAGGCAGACAGACAAGCAGATAGCGAGGACGGGATGGGACAGGTTTATTACAGTCCTGCAACAGCCATAGATACCCGATTTATTGACTGTTGTTGGGGTGTATCGACAATTTCAACAAATGTAACAAAAATGTTTTTGAAGATGATATGTTTGCTTTATTAGATAATGATATACAGGGAGAGTGTAGCGAGCACAGTCATGATCTGATGATGTAGGAGGTACATTGGCTGCTGAGCCACAAGAACACCCCGTTTTCTGTCATTATTTGTGCTTTAACTAGTCACAAAAAGGCAGACAGTGACATAAATAGCTCCAACCTCTCTGCGTTTGCCAGAGTCTGGTGTTTTATCTGTGCTTGTAGACTTTGTGGAAGAAAAATAAAGCTCTGAAGATTGATACTGCAAGTACATTGCCTCTTAAACATACCCAGTGCTGTGCTGTTTTCCTAACTGGACCTTTGCCTTCTATCACCATCAAAACGCACATGGGTATTTATTTCCCTATGGCTGTTTTTAAGTTATCGTTGGTTACTGCTCTGCGTTCCTGGATCCTTAGAGATTCAAGGAGGGTCTCAATTTAACACTGTGGTTGGTCAGAAGCTGTCCTGAGGCATGTTTTTTCTTCAATTTTTTACCTCCTCAGATTTAGGATGTGTGGAAAAGAGTGCGCTAAACACTGCAAAATTCTGAAAGTTAAGCAAACAAGACCTGTTGACACAGACCTCCTTGAGTTCCCAAATTCTTTCCATCATATTCCAGGACAGTTAAGAGAGGCTTAATCCAATAAAACCCACTCTTTGCCTGTTTTTTGCTCTGTCTCTCTCGAATCCGGCTCTGAGTGTGTGTTCGGTGGGGGTGAGTAGGTTCCTGTGAAGGAGTGGCCAGCTGCAGCCTCTGTTGTTCGGGCCACAAGGGAACACAGGGAGTGTTTTTGGGGTCATGGAGCTGCTACATTCCAGACTCAAATGCTCAAATGGGAGCACTCATTTCTCAGTCTGCTCCAGGCCATAATCCACCTCCACTATTTTGCCTGTGTCACCTATCCACAGTCCTTCAAGCATAATGTCCCTGAAACACTGGTGCTAATTAAGGCTGCTAGTGTCTATCTAAGACGTATCAATGCCCTCTTTGTACAGTGCAGAGGCATCACTTACCGGTGAGCCAGAAGTCACTGGAAACCAGACTGAGTGCACCCTTTCCTTGATCCTTCATGTTCTCACGCCGCTCATGTTGTGAGTTTAACAAGGCCTTGTTATGGTCTTGTATTGCTAATGGTGATGAAAGTGAAGTGCACTGAGTGCTTTACCACCTTATATAATTACTTGCAGAAATTAACTCAGATGGTAATTTCTACAGTCAGAGAAAAATGTTATGTTGGAAATGGAAGTTGACTTAAGTTCTATGTTGCTAAGTGCAGGACACACCGGCGATGTCGTGACGCATGACACATCGACCATACAGCCAGGTGAAGTAGCCGAGGTGTGGTTGTGGGAATGTGCCGATCTGATCCAGGGGAGCAACTGTGATACAATTGCTGCTTTTCTGGAGTTTGCAAGTAGGACAGTAGTGTATCCTGTCACACAAGTGTGTAAGTGCACACCCTGGTGCGCATAGGTTCTGTACACTACAAACTACCCACGCCCCATTTCAGTAATCAGGTGTCAACAGACAAGGGCCCCTGAGACCTACAAACAGCCGCAGGGCCCACATTATCCTTTTATTGCAACATTTAGACCAGCTCTACCAGCAGTTAAAGCAGCATTGGCATTGTCAACCAACTCGATGTGACCTAAAGAATTAACATTCTCAGTGCCAGAGTATGATTAGTGGCGAATGTGTCAGTTTTAGTGTCTCACAAACGATTTAATCCTGATTTATTTATTAAAAACACAGTGGGTTTCAGCCCTAAATAATTCATTGCTGCTGTATTTTTTGTAGTGCTACAGTTTTACAATGATGAATATGCAAATATCATGTTCTGCTTTATTAGCGATGACAAATTGCCTGCATTCTCCAAAGAGTCCAGAATTATTCCAACCAGTCTCACTGAAATATGGTGTCGCAGCATGGGCTGAGAGTTGGATACTAAATCTGCAGGACGGCCTTCAAAGGGAAAGCTATTGTGTCCCCTGCCACATTGTAGTGTGAAAATCATAGTGGGCACGTGCACAGAGACCAATCTGAAATTAAAGGCCTCCATCCACGCTCAGCAATCTGAGGCTTGCAGGCAGCAGGACTGGCACGGTGTCCCCAGACCTCCGACCCTGGAGCCCCACAGCCACAAGCTGCTGCTGCGCTGTACTCCAGTCTCTGTGGCAAACAAGCCCCCTGTCTTCTCCATCCAACATACACCAACAAACCTAATTAACTTCCCCTCTTGGCTGAATGCTCCTGCCTCTCCTTTACCACAGCTGTGCACTCTGTCCACACTACTTTAAATAATCTCTCTTCCAGTGTGTTTTGATTCCCAAACTATGGCTAACCGATGCCAGTTCACGGCACCTGATCTCTCGGAGGTTTGTTTCAAAGTCAAACTATACTAATGCTAGGAACTACATGTTATGTGCGGCTTGCCCCGTTTTGTGGTTTTGAAGGGTGCAGAGGTGGGCAGTGTCTGGGGAAGGTGCTGCAGAGGAAGACTTTTGGCTGCCTTTTCACTACAGTGAACCTCTCCAGGGGGGAGCTGATGTCTGCATGATGGAGTTTAAAACTAGGTTTCCTTAGTGTGTTTACTATACAGTGTTTCTGTGTTTATGCACATTGTTTGGATGCTGAGTGAATGTTACAGATGCTTCTATGTATGAATTCCTGTGTACTGTGCATATTTAGCAGTGAACTTTGCTAGCGGCAGCACTGCAGTGTTGTGCGGTGAGGGTCTGAAGTGGGTCAGCCTCTCTGTAGTGCTGGAGCTCCTGTTCGCTCTCAGAGGAGCATGTGAGAAAAAAAACAAAATGTATATAGCCAGGAGAAATCTGCTATTACCATCGCCGTGACTGGTCACATTGATGTCCCCTGTGAACGCGGACAAGCTAAAAGAAATTATATAAACTATCTGCACACTGGATTAATGCTCCCTTAGTGATTTATTCAGGAATTTATCCATCTGTCTTTGCCATGCATTTTCAATAGTTGATTGTACGTATGCGAGTTCGTCACTTCTCACTGGTGTCTCAGTACATCCAATTGGTTCAAGTGAGGCTTTCTTTTTATTGGAATAACAATATTGTTTTTGGGTTGCCTATGAGCGTGTTTCATAATGAAGCAATTATAAATGTGCAGCAGAATCCCTGTAGTCTGTATGATTTTTTTGTTTGTATGGATATTTTTCTCTCTCGAAGTTGCATCGGTTGGCTTTGGGTTTCAGCTTGGCTGCTTTTGAATGATGAGCATTTGGCTGCTCATGGCTCCTTTAGTCCTCCCTGGCAGGCAGAGCTGCCTTAATTGTTGCATGCCTCTGGAACGTGCTTCGCTAATGGGGCTGTTGGAGTCCCAATCAGTCAGTGCAGCGCTTTCCTCCTCCAATATCTCGGCAAGCAGGGCAGCCTTGATGATGCAACAAAACGGCTTTGGTTTGGTGATGCCACTCAGGAAGCGGTGGCCTGGAGATTACATATCTCTTTCATGCCTCTTTCAGGCCGTCTGATGTCAAACTGGGATCCAGCAGAGATGACGTTTTATGATAATGTCTTCTGGGTCTGTTTTTGTGTTTGTCGCCTGGCTGGTCTTGTGAAACAACGTATGTGATGAAATATGACAGCCATTCCCTCAGATAGTTACAGAAACTAATTTCTCAGACTCTGACAACCTAATTCAAACAGAGGGGGTTGGGGGGTGGGGTGGAGTGATGCCGTTACTGATGCTACTGTAAACACTAGATCATAGCTGCTAATCCTCTTCGACATCGCTGAGCACTCGCACAGGTAAGAGGTCCTCTACGGATTGTAGTCAGGGTGGGGCTTTTCCCGTAAAACTCCAGAGATTTGCATAATAGGAGCTTATTGCTCATTCCGTGGATTCATTGTGGATTTAATCGGAATGTCGCCATCTTTTCATTGAAAATGTCCAAGGGCTGACTCATTGTGTGTTGTCCCACATGTCTATAAAGGCGATTTGGGGAAACTGGAGCAGCAGTAGTCTAATACCTCAAATGAGTCATGAGCCTCTCTCTGTCCTCCTTTACCTACTCTACAGTCCAGGGCCTACTCTTGGAGCAGCCGATGAGAGGAGGTCTAACCATTCAGACCAAACAGAGAATTATTTCACTCCACTGGTCTTCTCTTTGCTCCCCTCTTTTGCTTAATCTTTATTTTGGCTTTAGAACAAGTGCTAAGTCTCCTGGCAAGGAAAAGGAACCTCTAATAGGGGGAGATGTGAGCACCTTGTCACCATATGGGGCTCGGAATTCCACGGAATTGCTCTCTAATCTCCACAACATGTTGGGAATTTGAAGCCCTTGTTTTTTGGGAGAAAATAGCAGTCCGCTCACCACGTGGCTTCTCTTTTGGCGTGCAGTGTGCAACCCCACAGCACGTTGACTTTTGAAACACGCACATGCACACACTGACATCCCCCAGGTCCAAGTTGTTGGTTGCGGGACGTTCCTCTTTAGGTTTGTAGCTTCAACTACTTTCAGCACCCTTTCATCTACTGTATGTATTGTGATTTGTAGCAACCCAATGTTCAGTAACTGCCAAGAGAATGATGTCGAGGTTGTTCCCTTGCACAGGACCTTCATCTTCCTCTTGGTCCACAATTGTTTCATTCCCAATACTGAAGCTGATACCTGAACTTCCGTGTCGGCCGGTACCGATCCAATACTGGTGCACTATAAAGAAGAAACATATATATTTATTATGATTATTATTTCACAGCTGTATACTGCTGACCTGTATGGATCTGGTATGATTGCTCTCATTGTTGTATGGCCTGACACAGGTTAAACCCTTTGTAAAATATAAACACATACAGAGAATTAACTTTAATTTATTATTTTTTTATTTTTGTATCAGTCATAACTGAAAAAGATGTTAGATAAATAAGTCTATGAAAAAATTACAATTGCAGCCACAATTGTTGGAAAAGTACCAATCGGGCTGGATGTACGGATCGGGTAGCAAGTGACACGTGCTGTTGTTGTTCCCATGTAGCGTAAATGAGCTGATAGATGATATGATATCTTGATATTGGATTGGTGCATAGACTCATATACTAGTCAATACCCCATCCAGCATTTCAGGCTGTATCGGAGGCATTTACGATACTGGTATCGGAACAACTCTCGAAGTAAAGTAGCAGTGTGTCATTGCCCTGTTTCTGAGGTATGATGCACTGCCAGCCAGCTTTGTTTTAGTTTTTTTTCCCGAGTTGGTGATCTGAAGTGGGGTGGAATGGGTCAGAACTATGTATAGTGTTATTACGCATCATTTTCAAGTTCACTTATTGTACAATGTTTTGTTTGTTGAGGATTCTTTTATCCATGCAAATTTTTTTCACATATCATACTTTGTTTTGTATTTCAAGTTTCCTTACAATTTCTAAAAACATTTCCAAAAAGCTTTTGTGGTGATTAAAATGTATTCTCTGCAGACATATTTGTTGTGTGTGGAAGAACCATGACAAATGTTGCTTTCCCATGGAACAGTCAGATATGACTTCTGTTTGCCGTACTGCCTAAAGTCGGCGTCACTCTTATTGTGAGATGTTGTTATTTGAGTGGGTATTAAATCTGGAAGAGATATTTCTCAAGGTTGTGTTTTTGTGGCTTTAAGGGTGGGGGTCTGTTGGCTTCTTATTACACGGGACAGTAAGTTATGTGTAAACAGTGAGAGTCATCGTTTTTTCTCCCAGAATCATTTGTGGTGGTGTGTTGCATAAAGTTTCTCTTTGCATTCTTTGAGTCATAATCTGGAACAGGCTGTTCTCTGTTTGATACATTCCTCAGGTTTAGCAGAGGTCTTCAGATATCATCCCTCTTCAGTCTTTGTTCACTGCATCACTAGCCTGAAAAAGTAGTTTTCATCATTTTGAGATATTGCCTGGTTCCTTCCTGAGGCCAGTGGACTAATGGGCTTCTGTCTGTGGAATCCACTCCAGTGTTTTCACCCTCATTGGGCCATTTGCTGAGGCCCCAATGGGGCAGACAACAATAGGCTTCATATGAAATATGCACCATGACTGGGGCATTCCAGCGAGCAGTCGATCTGTTCACAGCAGTTTAGTGGTTAGATAAAAATCTGCTTCGATTGAAGAGAAAAACACAACTCCAATGCTTCCAGGGATCCAAAATAAGATTGAGTGTTCATTTTGTTATTGGATGGTGCCTGCCTGTTCTCTATCTAACCACTCTCTGGCACACAATGCTTATGGCCCTGTCTTGTCTCTCTTTGTCTCAGTCAGAATATCAGCCTAATGAAATGAGGGTGCATCCAGAGTCCTGAATTAGAAGGGAAGAAATTGTTACATATCTTATTTATTTGCTGAAATTGCCATGGCAGAAAGACTGGGCCTGCAGCTCTGCCAGTCTTAGTGAGGAGCGATGCTCCACAGTGCTCAGGTGGTTGCAGCCTGGATAGTGCGCAGGTGCTCAGAGTAATTGCAGTGAAATCTGGGGATGTCTCAGGTAGGGGAGTTGGTGCGAGTCCCTTTCCAAACTCAGCTGTCCAACACCAACTCGTTCTGATTAAGGAGCTGCCTGCATGGCTAAGCTGATGCAGACCAGAGAAGTCAGGTGTTGAGCCAGTGCTCATAAATGCTGCAAAAACACTGCCTGCCGGCTTTGATGCCAAACGCTCTGACTCATGTGGCTGTGACGGGTTTAGGGGGAACTGAATTTTCTGTCATATCAGAATGTGTATTTGAAGAGGTAAAAGGTTGAGTGATGACTCAAACGTTTTGTTCCCAGCAGGGCACAAACCATATGAGCCACCAGAATAACTAAGCGTTAATAAGGAGATCAACATGCGTTGTAGGTTTGTGCCATAAACTGCACAAATTGAAAAAGTAATGGGGAGAACATTTTCAGTATCCCAGGAAGGAAACAAAGAGCGTAATTCGCTGTTAGCTGGTCAGAACCCAGAATTTTATCACAATGGTGGATTGTTTTGCATATCAACTGGTGGTTTTGTAAATGTACGTGTTAGTGAACATTGTAAATATAATAATAAAAAAATTATAATATAAGTAATATCCAGCATAAGGGGGTATCTGAGCTGTAAACGTTTGCAAAAGGCATCCAGAAATAATTCAATATCTGCTGTTTCTTTTTGTGTGAGGGAGCTTCTGGGTTTCAAACCCATGCTGCCTGTTGATGGTTCAGATCACACAACAAAACGTTCACTTTTAATTACCTGAAGCTAAATTCATGTAATCTGTGGTGGCTTTATCACTGCCACTAGCTGCTATAATTGCCACGAAGCATGATGCTATCAAGGTGTGATGTGTAGTAAAGAGTTTTGTGAGTTCCACATACAAATTGACCTCTTAACAGAAATTTTGACTGATTAACAGCAGGTTGCGTCATTTCAAAACACTGAAAATGTCCATATGTATACTATCATAATAATGCAGCAGTGGGGTTTCCACCCTACTGCTGCAGGCACATCCTCAATCCTTTTAAAAAGTAAAAACTGTCTATTAGCAGTCTAAATGGACAGTGATTTATCTTTGTAACTTCACTCAACAGCTTTTTGTGCACACCATGTATTGACATATGTCACCTCAAGATTACAATATGTCAGTGGGTGGTGTTGTTTCCCAGACGATTTGCAGTGCGTCACAGACCACGTTTGTGTATGAACTTCACATTCCTGCCGAGGCATAAAGGAAGAGGACAATGCTAAGGCCACAAAAGCACAGGATGTTTGCATGTATTGTAGTTAATGCTGTCTATGTCAGTCCAGCCCTCCAAGTCAGTTCCTACGCAGTGCTTTTGTAACCTCTGCAGAACTGTGTGAAAAGCTGATTAGGACCTTTTGAGAAACTTGCATATCTGCCTCTTTTCCAGCAGTGTAAAGCTGACAAAAAGCCCTGTGGTTATGTTCCGTTTTCCCAGAGAAAGATTTGCTTTTGATTGTGTGCCTGCTTTTCTTTTGCCAAAGCTTGGCTTCTCACAGCTCTTTCTCAAGGAGGATTATTGGGAAAGGCTGTCACTGTCCAGTAATTTTTTTTATACCCGCAAATAAAAGTATTGTGGCAGTGTGTGTGTGTGTGTGTGTGTGTGTGTGTGTGTGTGTGTGTGTGTGTGTGTGTGTGTGTGTGTGTGTGTGTGTGTGCGCCTCTATTGCACTGTGCTCGGGTGCACGACTGTGTGTGTTTGAGAGAAGACAGCATTGCCCTACTGTTTGGCTGCTGTTGACAAGAATATATTGTGAGAGAGGACATCAGTGTGTTAGCCAATATATTTACTTTGATTTGAAATTAGATATTGGCCAGTCAGCCTTTTCTACCTCTGATGTGATTCCTCTCTGACCACACTGGCAACAGTTTTTATTATAATAATCATAAGAACCTTTTGTGTTACAGAGCAAAATATTGTGTGGCGTGACTTTACTCAGCAGCTTGTCTCAGTCTGTGAAACCAGCAGTGAAAGCCCACTCTAAGGAGCTCTTAACACACCTTAAACAATATCACGATTCTTGCTTTATTTGAACATTTCATTGTCAGATTTTGTAAATGAGTTTTGTAAGGATTTTCCAGCCAGTGCCGCTTTAACCATAAAACACTTGTGTGTCTGAACCTGTGCAGTAGGCCTACATGTGTCATTATAGTGAGTTATTTTTGGGCTCCACTTGCATGCTGCAGAACTCATTGCACAGCAATAAGAGTTGTTGAATGCAGCCCCCCCCCCCCCTCCTCCCTCTTTCTCCAAACCAAACCCCCCTTCTGACAAAAGCTCTCCACACAGTCAGTCTGGCTGCAGTCATCTCACACCCTCCACTCTATTTTAAGCCTTCAGACAGAGGCCCGCTCCCCCTTCAGTGGACCCCACTCTCTCTGTGTGGGCCAGAGCATGGGCCTCTACTCACTAACGACATTTATACACACGCAGCAGCTACTGCCAGCTGGTGCCAAGGTAATAGCAGAGGTAAACTTCTGCATGGTGCAGCCTCACTAAACCCCTGCTCTGGCTATACACTGAGAGTTTGAGGAGGATGCTCATTAAAGTTTATATACTTACAGGAGAGTTGACATGTTTGTAAGGGCTGTGCAAGTGGGTCAGAACACAGCAGCCCATACCGTGCTCTGGACAGTTTGGGAATTTGGACTGAAATAGGCTAAACTTGGACTGAATTCCTGTGGACGTGTCATTTTGAATAGATACTAAATACTTTAATGTTATTACAACGTAACTGTTTGCTAAAGACAACTGGGTCTATGGCTGATCTAAGTCTGTTTTTCCAGGCTCTAAAGCACCCATTACTGTAGTAATGAGAACACCAGCGTTGTATAACTTCTGCAGAACTTTACCAGTTTGCCCCTATTTCTTTATGACTTCAGCCTGCCAGGGTGGATTCCACAGTGGGCAGACAGCAGGAAAGCAATGAGCAAACCTGTTTCCTTCCTGTCTGCATACAGTTTGCCCAGCTCACACATTGTGTATAATGCAATGCCAGCAATACGCCACTTACCATTACAGTAAGACAAACAAGTACCTAGGGTTAAGGACATTGTCTAACTCGGCTGACATTAGTACAAATTGTCACAGCCTGTTGACTTGGTATAATAACAGTTTCACACTCACAAGAGTGTTTTAAGTTGGTGTTCAGCCTTCATCAGACGATGTTTACCCACTCCAAATGTTGGTTTCATGTGTCATTCAGGAATTTAGTAAGTGAATAAATCTAATGTTTCCAACCACAAATACACCATAGTGAGTAATGTACCGTGTCCTGGTTTTAGGTTTCATCAAGTTTGCCTTGGTCATCGACCCTGGAAAGTACCTCTATTTCTGTCAATTAGGAGAGGGAGATGAGTCTAACCTGATTTGGAGTGTCTGCACGGCATCAGAATTGTGGGTAATCAGATGGCTAGCTCACACCGGACATCCTCTGTTTGACAGAGACAAAAACACACAAGCTTCTCAGTGTTCCTGATAATCACGGCCGTAGACCGGGAGGCGCAGTGGCTCTATCAGCTACTGTTGCAGTAGCGTCTTCTGCTTATGGACCAGCTTCAAGCACCACTCACTGATGTGTGCGATGATGACTGTTGTTATTTTACATAATTACTTTTAGATTGCCCATGTTCCCTTGGGTTGAAATAATTGTGTTGTGGATATATTACAAATGGGAGTCTGGAGATCCTCAGAGGTCCTTGAGGAGGTTCCAGGGGGTTCCCAGCAAAATGAGCAATAGTTTAATGTTTTCATTACTTACTCTTAAGTATCCACAGTAGAGTAAATGTGACTATTATAATCTTGTATACTGTATGCTTTTACAACTGTCATCCCGTAATAGGCCGTGTGGGAACTTCACCAATTTGGTGTGACACAGAATGGAATGAAGGTCTGTAACGCGAACACGTTGGGGCTCTCATTTATAATGTATTCTGAGCTCTAACATGATACAGGTTACGGGTCTAAAATGGGGTGTTCAGTCTATATTACGTTACACATGTCTGAAGTTGGAAAAAAACTCTTTTAATAGTTCTGCATTGCAAAGGAAAACAGTCTGTGTGCACAATTAGGGCAAACACTGTCGGTCAAACCTTCTAGTTGGTCTGTAAACCATAATAGATTTTAAGGGATAGTTTGGGCAATAACTTTGCCGTTTTCTTCCAAAAAGATTTGGCCAAACTGAGTTTTTTTTTTTTTTTAAGTCTGACTGCTTGTACTTCCTGCCCTGCCCAACATCTCTTAGCAATGTTGATGCCTTTCCAGATCTCAGCTGATAACTTGGTGAGTACAATGCAAATATGGCCAATATGACTGCTGGTAGATACTGCCTAAAATAACACCTATGTTATAAAAACTCTGAATCTTCCTTTAATGTAAGTAAGCGAAATCCAAAAGCCAAATACCACACTCCGTAGAGATGTGTGGTTCAGGGCAGCTTTGAGGGGCTCTGAAGGGTTGGGCTGAACTTTCCTTCCTGTTGGGAGTCATGTCTTCACCAGGATTTGGATGATATCTGTCATCCAAACTACCCTGACCCATCTCTTAATAAGGCAGTTTACAGTCTGTGGGCTGTCAACACTCCTCTTCCGGCTAACAGCTATTTTGGGTCAAAAGCCTGTTTACTGGATACCTAAATCTTAAGAAGTCAGCATTTCCTGCACAGAGCAGCCGTAGCTGATGCAGGAGGGGGAGGTGTTTTATCATGGGGGGTAGATGGATAGAGATGTTTGTGAGTGTGTATGTATTTGATTAAAGGCTGGGGGTGGGGGGTTAGCAGCCAGATGCTAGGCCTGCAGCTGGCTGGCTGAGTGGGAGGGGAGTTACATTGAAAAGCAGCGGTGCCAGCAAAGTGAGGCTTAGCCAGACACTGAGAGGAGATAATCCATATTTCATCTGCATCCTCCTCTTCCTCCCAACCACCTGCAGAGCAACACAACATGGACCCAGAGCATGAATAGTGTATGACACAGAAATAAAATTTGAGAAGTGCTATCGCTTGAGTGGAAATAAAAGATGCCCTTTTTTATATCCAACACCTTGGGGAATGACTCTATTAGACGGTGAGTTTCAAAGTTGCCCCACCCACCCACCCAAACAAAACCCCCACCCAACCACTGGCCCACCCTTCTTATGCAGCAGTGCAGCATGCTCCTCTTCAGTTTGGATCCAGCCTGAAGGTTTCACACTGCATTCAAAATATATGCTCTCCTGATCATTGAAAATGCAGTTTTTCAGATATTTTTAATTCATCCAACAAATGTTTCGATGAAAAGCCACACTTCATAGTGAGTAAGCCACGGCTTCAAAGACGCTGTTTATTTTCATATCGTGGGTCTTGCTTAAAATGTACTCTCTGCTAATTTCGCATGCGAAAAAAGACACATACCAAAACTATATTTCAGATATCTCCGTAGTCTTAAATATTCATGATCAGCTCGCAGCTTTGAAAGTGAGCTTAAAAGACTCCCTCGCTCACTCAGCCTTCCACACACACACACACACACACACACACACACACACAACCACCACACAGTCGCACAGTACCAGAACGAAGGCCTTGTCTGTTGTCTCTGTATTTTCATCCCCTACTCAATATTCAGAGGAAATCAGGTAGACTTGTTTCCATTAGCTTGTAAATGAGCTGTTGTTTTTGTGGCGCTTTTAATCTCTGATTAAAAATCTTAACTACAACACAATGTCAGCTGTAGCAAACCAATACGGATCCTGTTCAAATCCAATTTAGCCCTGTTTACCTCTTCCAGATGCAGTGGAATACATTAAGTGCGGATATGGCGGCTTTGCCTTTCTCACTTGACTTTATTGCTATTATGAGCCTTGTCATGAAAAATGCTCTTTGTTCACACTCAGACATAGAAGTGTTTCACTTTCAACACTGCGAGACGAGAGTGAGCGCTGTCGTTGTTCTGCAGGGATGTGGAGGACATGGTGTCTGTGTACTCTGGTTGACCCACACATCTCAGATCTGTGGTAGTGTTTAACAGTCTGGCTCCAAACTGCTGAGACTCGTAGGGACTGTGTTTGTGTAGAGGCCTGCTCCAGTCCTCGTCATTATCTAACTGGAAACGACTGTTTGGCAGATGGAATTCTTCATCATCAAGTTAATGTTTAACATCCTAATAATGGCCTTTATGGTATTAGATGGTTAAGACTGAGGTTAATGCGTAAACAATTCATCAGCAAAATATATTTGGCCAGTCTTCTTCTGACATAAAGGATATGACAGACAATACTACAGCGTATGTTCATTGTTCATATGGTGATTATATTTAGTGGACTGTGTCTATCAGATTATTCGGAGACAAAGATCCCTGTTGGTTAGACATGGATTTTATAAGAGGTTAATAAAAGAGGTAAAAACAAGTTATTGCTCTAAATACATCAGTTTGAAAGTATCTTTCATTGTTCATTTTGAACATTTGTTTTGTCCAGCACTCTGAGTTAGGGGGCACTACACTGACCTGATGAATGCTCCTATAGCCACACCTGTTAACTACTCACCCACAACACAAACACTACACAAGGTCTTTTTAGCAGAGCTGGACCGAGCAGATGTAATATCACATTTCTTTTCATCCGACAGAAAGAGAATAATAAATAAAGTAACTGGGCCGGTAGCTCAAGCCTCCTGATAGATTTATCCAGCTGTGCAATGGCCCCTTTATGGGACACATATACATCCAGCCTCACCTTATCTCATGACCCGTTGAAGGTTAGCAGTAAATTGGCAGGGATTTCTCTATTGCCCAGTTCTCGCAGCTTGTCCTCTGCCTCTGGCTCTGACGCCACGACATTGCCCGTACAATGAGCCCAATCCTTTACCAGGCGGCTGGCACAAGGCCGTAAAAATATCCCCAGAGGGGGGTTAATCACGTTTGACTGAGTGCATATTTGAAAAGCAGTCGCAGTTATTGTGATGGACTGCGTTAGCTCTGCGAGGTGTTATCTATGTGTGCTTTTCAGAGTAGGGTTCTGGCGATGGCGGATGTGCCTTGGGGCTCTGGGGCTCCTTGAGAAGGTTATGGTGGTTTCCTGTCAAGATGAGGAGTAGTTTAATTTGCGAGAAAATGTCCTAAC
The DNA here is from genome assembly GCA_016806645.1 of Ophiodon elongatus. Taxonomy (NCBI): domain Eukaryota; kingdom Metazoa; phylum Chordata; class Actinopteri; order Perciformes; family Hexagrammidae; genus Ophiodon; species Ophiodon elongatus. Next base: position 1,647,902 of record JACSYO010001694.1, read on the forward strand.
TAGAGAATGCAGTCAAAGGTTCCGCCTTTCCTTCTATTACCTCTCTCAGGGTGGTGTAGACATTTATCAGTTTGGAGGTAAATCAGTTTGGAAGTAAATAAATGAAAGCACAAGTTCATTGGGTCTGTTTTGGAGTTCATGACATAAAACATTTCGAGAACTCTTAACTCGTCCTAAGAAATATGGCACGACTTTGATGACATCCTTCCCTCTTCCTGTAGAGTTCCGCTACTCACCCCATCACCACAGTCCCAGAAGAGGACATTTAGTAGCATTCCTAAAACAGTGAGCGCGCCCTGCTAAGCCTGTTAGTAGTCCTCCATTATAACTGCCTCAGGCTTTACTGTTTTCTACACAAGAGAGACAAAGACAGCCAGAGATGGAGGGTAGGGGGGATTTCTGTTAAATGGGACACCCTGCGGCTGCACATGCAGACAGATTTTGGAGAAAGGGTTTCAGGGGGACAATAAGTGTTGCACTGGTAGCCTGACAGGAAGTGGAACATATGTCCCCTTTCCAACTCCCTAAATCTCCAGTAGACCTCACATGAACTGAGCTTCTGGCAAAGCCTGTCTCACAGCCTCATCCACACACTGCAACCCCCTCCTCCAATCCCCAGTCCACTGACAGAGTCAGGCTGACAGTGATCCAGAGGCTGACTGGAGGGGCACTGCAAACAACCCGCCCTTCGGGAGACTCTGTTATGCCATCAGGACAAACCTACCACCACCCTGCACTCCGCCCACCACCTGTCCACCGTGGCCAGCTACTCTGCCTCTACAGCGCTGGATTTCTTCTTTTTCCCTTTCTCTCTCATGGACGCACCCACTGTCCAAACAAACAAATTCTGGCCACCGGCACGGACCCCTCTCCAAGACTCATTGTTTTAGTTTTACTCTACAGGCTCCATGTGGCTCTCCTCCTTTTGTTTTTATTTATGATCCTCCTCCCCCTTTTTCTGTATCTTTGGCTACTTACTGAACTGATCTGCACTGCTTATTTATCCTCATGCTGCTCGAGTTGTTGAGTGCTACAATACATTCCATGTTGAGAGTGACTTTCTGCATGCTTCACTTCTAATGTGACTCCAGGCCTTGAATTGTAAGGAAAACATATGTGGTATGTGACTCCATGTGTGCAAGTGTGTTTGTATGTACAGTGTGTAATCGATGGCATATGTGAGAAATTACCAAAGGTTTCAAAACATCTCTCAGCCAATTTAAATGGGAATATCTGCCATTCCAGAGATTAAGATGGTGTCGAATGTTGACGAGGGTTGAGCTGGGATTTCCATCTATCGCTAGATAGACAGTGCATCGCTACCATATTTACCTATTGCGAACCACCGGGAGGCAATCAAGCTTTAGCTGGAGGTTTTCCCTTGACAAGGGTTTTTTTTTGTTTAGGCCTCTCTCTGTTAGGGTCTGAGCCTGTCAAGCAGTCTGGCTAACTCGAGTTTTGTCTAGGCACTGGTGCAAAGGAACAAAAGGGCGCGCCGATGGAGGGTGGCGTGGGGGGTTAATAGGCGTGGATTTCAGGGAAGTGGTAGAAAAAACATGAGTGGAATGGGGAATGATGGAGGCTTCTGAAACCAGGAGGCCAAGCGTGAAAGAGATGAGAGGGAGAAAAGCCCAGATTTGGCCCAGGATCAGTCGTCAGAGAAGGAGAGATTAAGGTCCCATCATTCCCAGCTGCATCATCAGGACTTTGGCCCTCTCCCCTACAGTTATTTGTGTGCTAGTTTGTGTGTGCTTTACCCCTTGAAAGAGTTGAGTTTAAGGATTTCTAAAGCATAAAGTAGACAATGTTCACCACCACACACCCCAGCACAAGATCAGCTGGACGTCCAGTCTTTCAGAGAGTTGGGACTTCTGCCCTGGCTGTAACTGAGATGATGCCAGGCTGGCCTTAGAAGTGACTGAATGCCCCCGTTCTCCTTTTCACCCTGGGAGAGCATGCTGTTTTGGGCCTGTGCCACGCATTGTCAGCCTCTTTAGTTCCCCTTCCTCTACTTGACTTCCCCTCAGCCTCTGCTTTATCCCACAAACACATCTTGCTTTGGCTGGATGTTTGGATCACATGGCTGCAGTTCACAGTTGTTTTTTTGCAGGTCACGCTGAACTGTGCTCTCGAACGCTCCCTCTTTCTTTCTCATTCTCTTTTGAACTGCATCATGTGATTCTTCACTGTGCAATGCTGCCGAGAGGGCAGTTGGTAGTAACAGAAGGGGCTGATGGGGAATTGGACGACCCAAGGTTAGCCAGGCGATCTTTGCTGGAGGATTAATTGTGTAAGAGCCATGTAATGATTGCTGGCATGTCTACGGAGTGAAATCCTGTTAGTCACTGCACAGGGGTCAGGCTAAGACTGAGCATGTTGTGTATGTGTGTGTGCATCAGGAAGGAAGGTGACTGATCACGCCGGTATGCATGACCAGGTGGCGATCGGACAAGTTCTGTTGTCTCAACCTGAAAGTAACCGCAGGCTCCCTCCCACTGTGTTCAGACTGAGACACATATCTAAATTCTACTCACTGAGGTTGTGTTGGGGTGAGAGGGAAAGTTGTCCTCATGTATTCCTGCATTAACTGACAACGGGAACATGTGGCGCTGTTCTTAGGAATCATTTCTTGTTGATCACTGGTTATCAGGCTCTCAATGTCTCTTCTGAGCCCTTCACCAATTTTTTAAGTTTAAGCTCAATTGAAAATAATGTAACTGCAATGGCTGATATGTGCAATATAGGCTGGTTCTAATTATTACTACAGTGTTTATTGGGCTGAGTTGGATTTCAATAATTTTTTTTCTATCGACCAAATTGTGTATGCAACACCTTGTGTCCAGTTCCTGATCTAAATGATATTGCCAATTTTAGACTGTATTTTATTTAAGTCATAAAATCATAAATTGTATTATGCTAATATCTACAGTGTTAATATTTGGTCTCTAGGCCTTGACCTCATCAATCTCCACAATGAAACAACTAACTCGACACAGCAGGGAATAAGAAGTGACGTCGATGACTGCCCACGGGGAACTCCGGAGTTGGAGCTCATGCTGAGGCTGGAAAATGCTATATAGCAGTAGTCACGCCAACTGTCAGGCATGGCAGGTGCTCGTAGCTTAATTTCACTGTTTGGTTTAGACAACTGTAAACTTTTTAAAACTTTGGCTCCTTTTGGTTAATAAAGAAAATGTTCACCAAGCTATGGTATTGGAAAAAAAACTACTGTTTTGGTATCGAAATAGAAACCCTGGTGTCGTATATGAGCTAGTGCTAAAAAGGATGCCCAGCCCTAACTGTAAACTGGACGAGAGAGGGGTGGGTCATGGTCCCCTATCAGAATCTACTGGAGATTTTGCGGTGTATGGTATGCGTCTTAACCACTAATACTGTAGTCCTCCATGTTGCTATTTTTACTACCAATACTATCACTATAATATCAATAAAATGTCTGTGCTACATTTACTGTACACCTTGGACACCTACTGCAGGAATGACTCATTCTCTTAACTCCAACTGAAGTTTTCTTGCTGTGATTCTGTCCTGGGGGAAGGAAAGCCCCTTATCTGCAAACATTCTCTCCCTATCCAACATTTTACTCTATCTCCACATCCACTGACAACACTGAGAAGCTTATTGAACACAGATGATGAATGGGTGTGGATTGATGGCAGATAGCAGGCCGCCACTAATTGACACCCCTGTATCACTTCATCTCCTGCCTTTGTATTCCTTCTCCTCCTCCTTCTTTTCTTTCCGCAGCACAGCAATCCATTACGGTTCAGATTAGTCGCTCTTAAGAAGCAGTATGGCCCTGCATGATCTATTGTAATGAAATATCCTCCACAGGAGATTGCTCAAGGGCTCTTATCAAGGGTATTGTTTTTTGGAGGTATTGATCGTGTTGCATGTTGTTGAGTTATGGAAGAGCATGAGTCTCTTCTCATTCTTGGCCGGATGTACACAATGCTTTTTATGTACTTTGATGTAATGTAGCAAAAGTAGTGTTATCATTTTCTTTTCTTATTATAGAACAAGTACACTCCAAGCCTCGTCCCTTCAGGGGTTAGCCAGTGTCAGAGCAGGAAGATTAGGTTTCATCATCCACCAATCAAGTTCTCCTTATACTGCTAGTCAAAGACCAACCACACCAGATTGAAAAAAGTGCAGGTTGTACAAATCCTCAGGCCTTCTTAAGAGCCAAATCCCTGTCTGGTTGAGACCTCAATCTCTCCTCTACTGCTGGTTGAACAGAAGTGATCCAACTGGCAAAGCTCTTGCAAGCTCTTTTCTCCTCATCAGAAGTGGGGTCCAGCTCTTGGCAGGGCTTTTTAGGCTAGGCAAGGAGACAATATTGTTGTTTTGTTATTTATTTGGGCTCAGGAACCTTAAAATGTTTCTTTTGTTTGGTTAAACCTGATCCTTAACATATAGGCTTGCCTGGGTTTATAAAAGCGTGTGTTTTGTATTCTTTCCCAAGTGCTCTTAATATGTTTTTATCCTCTTTATCCAGGTTTGACTCTTGCTGACTTTCACATTTTCATGGCAGGCTGTTCAAAATAGTAATAGTTGTTCCAGATGAACAGGTGAGGTGAGACACTTTGCTCCATGGACGCTTGGTTACTCTTCAGCTAAGAGGCTTCTCCCTTGTTTTCCTGATCGACCTAATTAGGAATTTTAGCCTGCAACCGTCAGATCATAAGCTCACCTGAACAACCATGAGGTTTTCCACTGGCTTATGCAAACCATTTCCACAAGATTTGAATGTGCTAGAACTTCCTCCCCCTCCCTTACCACGTTCTCTCTCGTACCCTTCTTCTACTTTATCGTTCATCTCTCTGAGGTCAGCCATTAACTCACTGTGCTCCTGTCGTCCCGCTCTTGACTTAAGGGTATGCTTTACTGAATCTACTCAACTCAGAAACAGCCTGTTATTCCCCCAGGACCACGCAGAAAGGCGTGCTAGCCCACAGCCAGACGGCTTTTAATCATTTATTTAGGGGCTGTAATGTTGAGTTGAATTCCACTCTCTCACTTAGTGCACGCAAAGACGAGAGGAAAGTGAACGAGAGACACTGAATTAAGCTTCGATCAAGAAGCCAGTTTGTCAGTGGGCCTCCAAGGATCCCTACTTCCTGTCTGTCCACTATGTGTTTAAAACTAGTGTAATTTTTTTAGATGACGCTTTGACAATTTACCCACTGCGTTCACCCGATCAAAGGAATAAAATATCATAGGAATGCACATAAATTGTCCAGATTTTATTAGCGGAGAGCCAAAGAGGTGGAACATTCACAGTGATTGTGCTCAATTAGTAAGGAAGAGTTAACAAACACAGTATCTGCCTAATTCTGTACAGATAATGAAAAGATAAATCATGCCATATATGGCTTAATTATCTTAATTAAATGCCTAAGACTATTGTCTTTCTTGAACAATATTTAGTTGTTTGTTTACAGAGTGTTTACAAAGAGACATGACGCTAAGAAGAAAGGCTTTTATGTATTTCAAAGGAAGTATGCGACTAGCAATCTTCAAAGTAAAAAGTAGAAAAATAGTATATACTATACTTTAAAGGCTGCTAGATTACCTGTCAAATTGCAACAGTCAGCCAATGAGTATCAAGGGACTCGGCAAGACCTTGGATTTTCCGTGAGCCTTGTGATTCTGTGTCTGACCAAAGCTGTAATTTGGTTGGTAAAGGTGCTAAATTCAAAATTCTGTGCTTTTTTACCGCTTATAACGTAGCGCCCAGCTACCCTTTTTCCCTGGGTTAAGGGTGTTAGCTCTGTCAGTACTGTTGCAGTTGTTTGCACTTTTCATGGTGTTGCCTCCGTTAGCTGCTAGCCACAGGATCAGCCATCACTATGTTGAGTTGTGTGGAGACAATGCTTCAATCATAGATATGAACTGAATATGACCTTTTGTGCCTTTAAAGTGATTGTACATTTTTACACATTGTACATTTTTAAATTACAGTAGTACTGCACATACTCAGACTTCAGTTTTCTTACCTTTTTGTTTTCACCACCGGGTGCCAAGTCATGAAAGTATTTCACATTTATGATTGAACAGAACAAGGATGTTGATTGGAGGCAACTAATCAGAGCTCACCTTTTCTGAATACCATTAGAAGGCCCTTCCCAGCCTAGCTGTGCTGTTTAGCCTGAGGTCAGTTGTAAATAATGTCTTTTCCTCAGCTCAGCAATGCTTGTGTGTAAACAAATGTGCCTCTTTCTATGCAGCAGAAAGCCCTCACAGTCATTAACCCCAATAATGGGACTTCAGAACCTTTCTCCGAGGGTAATGACCTAACTCAACTCGGTTCATGGTGCTAATTGACTAATTTACTGGATAGAGTGGTGCAGGTAAATAGAGAAAGTTTTCAGTGTCTTAGTGTTGCTGAAATAGATTATGCATACACCCAAATCAAGGGACCAGTTGTTTTTTTCCAGCAGCCAGCCAGAGCACAGACATATCAGCCTCCCGTGAAGTGCGACTGACAGCTACGTTTGTGGCTTAGGTGAGAACAGGGAGATGCGATTGTTGATCTAACCGACAATTGCGGCCCCTAAAGAGGTTAGCGTAGATGCTGCAATAGCTTCCATTAAATTAGCACTGGAGAGTATTTCTTCAATGAAAGAAGAGCAACAACCGGCACTGAAGGCTTTTCTTGATTGAAAATATGTTGTAGTAGCTCTACTCGCGACTGGCTTTGGCAAGAGTTTGATTGACTGATGGTTCATCCAATCCCATGCCAAGTATTTTTCAAAGGGCCTGCCCTTTTCCAAACAGTCTCCACTGACATGTTCTCAGATGGCAGGTCACGTAAGGAGGCTGAAGGGTTGTGGGATTAGTCGAAAAGATCCTCAACAAAAAAAGTGCAAACTTCTGTCTGATCAGCAGAAAGGACTGAAGATCAATGAGGACTGTGTCGGGCTTTGAAGCTTGAGAGGAGTTGGCCAATCAGTGGAGAACTGTTCACTTGTAAGTGTCTTCCAAGAGGTGAAGAAAACAAGCACTCTCCCACCACAAGGCATCGCTTGCAGTGTTTTAACAAAACAGTGGCGAACAACACTTAAACTTTTCCTCTTGCTCTCTCTTTGCCCTTCTGTCTCTCCCTCCAGCTTTGTGTAATTGGTCAGACAAAAATAGTCTGCTTGGTTCAGTTGTTTTTATTGTTTTTCTACGTGAGGTGAATTTGCAAATTATTTAAGATATTAGGTGGGAAACTGAGGGAGATTTTTTTGTTTCATTGCTTTGATCTTTTATCTTTAGATTAAGATTAATGGGTGCCAAATGTTTTATTTAAAAAAAGCATTTTGAACAGAAATTGGTAGGTGCTTTTTTACTTTATGAATAAAACAACATTTACCCCATGTAGCTAAAGGAACAGTGCACACAATACAAATGGCATTTCAGACAGAAAAACATCTTTGAGGTCAGTTAAATCTATCTAGTACACAACCCTTCATCTTTTTCCGCTTTAAAAGAATAACTCTTGTTTCCACTACACTGTCCTCCTCCAACTATTTCCCTCTCCTCCCTCTCCATTACTTTTGATTTCCTCTTCCTCTCTTGGCTCTGTGCTGTTTTGGTTATCAATGATTGCATTCTCCTCTCTATCACCAGAGCTGTAATGTTGTCACACTCATGCACAGCAGCGGGCCACGCCAGGGCGTTGCACCTCCGACCACTGACTTCATATCATCTTCCATCAGCAGGAAGTGCAGCAGGAAGCCCATATTTCTCACGCACTCACACAGGGTCAGGTGGTGTGTGAGGGACTCACTTTCATCCTAAGCCCATGGACACTTCTTCTCTAAATCCATGGTCTCCCAATGAAATATGAATCAAAAGCAGTGCTTGAGGCTTTTGCTTGCCTTGAAAGAAGCTTTAACTCAATTTAAAGTCTCAAGAGGTGAATAGTTGCTACCCTGCATTGCAGGGTTTGGATATAATATCAGGGCTAAATAAATCATGGATTGTCAAGACAAGAAACATTGTAGAACATTATTGTTGTTTATATAGGCATTGTCAAGAGTGTGTGCTTATGGATGTATTATTTAGAATGCTCTTTCAAGCTGTTCTGTGGAAACTAGTCTTGTTACGTAGCGAGGTTACTTAAGGGTGTGGAGAGGGTAGTGGACGAGCTTGTACTATAGTTTATTTGCCATAACCAACATCTTTCCGTGATCTTTTGAACTTTTAGTTGCCTAACCTGATTCGTACCGTATGTAATACTATATTCTCTATGTGCAGATATTGATCTAATACATTATTCTGATAACATTGTCAGTAAATGTTAAAATGTTGTTATTGAACCCTATTTGTTTTTTTATTTTTATGAATTCATGGGCATCCTAGTGGCATCTCCCAATAGTGTACATGTAAATCTGCATGACCTGTACATAAATAATCTGTTATTTACTTTGATTAATTGAATTCATTAGACAAAGTTAATCAGTAAATAATGTATGGTGATTATGTATTTTCTAAATATTTCCAATTTTGAAATCACTAGTCATATTAGAATCAATATGATCTTTGTGGTGATTTTCATTCTGCACACGTCATGTTTGCTTATTTTTGTATCATAAACACTTTTTTAGTCATCGCCACGTCTCAGTATATTTTTGTGCTGTTATTTTCTACACAATTATTTATGTACTGCGTTTCACACTTTGCATCCTTCTAGTTGCTTGAGTGTCGCATTGCAAATTGTGGGTGGCATTATATTTAATACCCTTCGTTTGCAATGTTCTTATTTATGCTCTATTTTTCTCAGCTAGATTCTAATATAATTTGTTGCTGCAGTGGCCCAATTACAGTTCCATCTTGCCGTATGTCTAATGCAAGATTACCTGGATGTTGTGCTGTTTTTCTTGCCGTCAAAACAACTGAAAATGAAAATATCCCTCCCCCCTCCTGACTGTCTGTGCAGGAGCAGAGCCCCAGCAACGCCACATCCCTGGCTATGATGCAGGAGCCACAGGAGGTGGTGGAGGAGACGGTCACCATAGAGGAGGACCCTGGCACCCCCACCTCCCATGTCTCGGTGATCACCTCTGATGACGGCACCACACGGCGCACAGAAACCAAGGTAAGACACAAAGGTTGCAGTGTATATATACTTGGCGGGTGGCACTGATCCTGTAACTGAATGATAAATAAACTCTCAAAAGAGTTCGACGTATATTTATTGATTTTTAGGGTGATAATTGACCACGTATTTTCATATTGTAAATCATGTTAGATGCTGTGAAAAAAGTTCCCCTTTGGAATGATAACTAAAAAGGTAGACTTAGAAAGTTAGCTGTAACCTGCATATTAAACTGATGATTCTTCTACAATCTGCTGTACAGAGCTGATAATCAGCCTGGTACCTACTATCACACCTGAGCAGGACACCTCAGAGCAGTTGCATTGTTGTGGCAAAGAGATCCCATTGTGCTTATCGCTGTACCCCCCGACCCCCCCAAAGTCCCTTTGATCCATTTCAATATTGCTTCAAATTATGGTTATGGATTTCTGCTTCCAAACAGCACAGCACTGTAGCTCCTCTCCCAGACTTCCACCCTGAAGAACTCTAAATCCCATAATCCTACAGCCCAAAGTGGTTTCATCTCCCTCTCACGGCTTCATTTATTTGATTATTGTGTTATTATGAGCCAACTCTCCTGGTGTTCTCCTAGTTGTGTGCTTCTTAAAAGCTCTTTTGTTGATTCGTCCTCTGTTATTTCTTTCTGTAAGGATATCTCATCTAACGTGAAGGTGAGTGGACTTTTATACCTGTATGGCTTTTCCTACCACGCCACCATTTTTATGTGTGCCCATACAGGCTACAGCAGCAGTATGCAACACAGTCTGCTTCATCACAAGCCAAATAATTCTCCAGTCTATACTCTACAATACTTCTCAGTTCACTGCTTGTTGCTTCCACCTTCTGGGATGAGACCCATTCTCTCTCTGTTTTGTTATTCTTTTGCATGGTCTTCTCTCTCTGTCTCTATCTATCTATCTCTCTCCTTATTTCTCTCTTTCTGTCTGACAACATCCCTCATTGACAATATAGATGGTACAAAATACCACTGCTCAGCACCAATAACACATTATACAACCCCATACGTAGTGCTGTTGATATATGGAGTGAGAGACAACCCAGACAAAAATGTTGTTTTTCATGGTAACTGTTAAATTTTTTGATTTTTGGCTAATTTGCTTCTATAACAGGTTTAGTGGAAAGAAAATATCTAAAATATACATTTTGGTGTTTACTTTACTACTTTTTTTTTTTTTTTGCATCCGTAGATTTCTCCTAAATTACAAACAGGTACCATTAGATAACTCATTATTTGCATATTTAACATAAAATGTCAAAGAATATTGGAATTTTTGTGCCGATCATGGTCATCTATTAGTTACATTTGTTTACCCTATTCACCTGTAGTGCGTTGCAAAATGTAATCTCTGAGCCAGAAATCTCCTCTTCAGTTCCACTCACATACACCAAACTTTACAGTTTAGATGTTTTTTGGCTGTTGACAGTATTTTCTGATTTATGGAGTGATATCAATTATAATATACTATATATTAAAAATTTCCCCTGTAAAAACCTTTGACTAACATATCAACAAAATGAAACGAAAATATGAAACTTCCATTATTAAATGTTCAGAGATCTGTTCTGGAAATGCATGCAAAGGATCATATATATCGACTAAAATAATGCCTAATTTACATATTTAAACATTCAATTTAAAAAAACTTGTAATACAAAAATGTATTTTCTTAATGTAAGTAATCTACTGGGAAAGTTTCATTGGCAATATTTGATAGTTCAAATGTTTACCCTATTTACATGTCTCCCCTTAATTGGTAACTATAATCCTGCAATTATCCTGAGAACACCCTTTGAATACCTGTATGAGGAATTACAATTTCAATTACTTTTTATTTATTTTTTCCCCAGATGTAGCCTTGTGATAGTTTTTATTTTTGAATAATATGAATAACCATTTTCTTGTACTTTGGCTCCCAAAAGTAATTTGCTACCACTTTGGAAACCGCCAATACTGAAAAGATCATTTCAAGTGGCATCAGTAATCTGCAATTGCTCGCACTAGAATGTCCTCCTCTTGGTGTCAGGCTGTGTTTTTGAAGAATTTCGAGTGTGTGCATGTTCATTGTGTTTTGGGACACAGTCTGCATTTCAATTCTATGTTTGAATTCAACACTCTCTGTGCGTGGAGAAGTATTCCCACCAGAATCCACGCCAGATTTCCACTTGAAAAAAACTCTAGTGGGGTTTAACATCTCATCCTTGTTGAGACATACCTTCAAAATTAAGCTTATATTGCAACATTTTGCTTGGGATTTGGTTGTAAACGTAGGCAGAGTCAACTGCTGCTGCTGCTGCTGTAAGCTTACAGTGGAATGGAGAGCGCTGTGTTGAGCTCCTACTCTGGGGACTGTGAAACTGTAATTAAAAAGCCTGGTCTAATCCCTCATCAGGGAGGGCCCATTGCCCTCCAGCCTGTTTACTGCGAGGGGATTGGCCACACACACTCACTCACTCACACCCACATTATTTTATGCATTCATACGCAGACCTCCTTAGCGATAACACACACAAGCATGTGCAGTAAAACATCACACTAATCAAGGGCTTTGCTGCTGAGGAAGGGAAGAGGAAGGACGCTCCTTTAAAGAGGCCGCCACCCTGTCGGGAGGAAGGGATCGGGTGCTCTCTGGGAGTCACTTTGAAGAGAAAAGCAGATTAATGTTCAGGATGAACTTCTGGAAACCAACGTCAACGGCAACCCAGCCGAGAGTTTACCCAAGGAAACCCCTCCCCTCGTCTTCCTCACTTTCCTTCCGTATTGTCGTCCTCTCTGCAATCCCTCTCTCTAGCTCACTTTCATGTGTTGTTTTTTACCCTTTCTCCTTTTCGATCCCTCCCGTCATCTCCTAGCAACTCACAGTTTTATTTATGTGCTTATCTGTTCTTTTGAACCAAAGTCGAGCCATACCGTCTAATGCTAACACATTCCTTTCCCTTGATGGTTATCCCCCATTTCACTGCTAGAAGATGAAACACGGAAGCTTCTCCCATCTTCCTGATTTGCAGGCAAAAAAGTTTTTTCCGGTGGTAAACCTGTGTCTAGCTGTTTTAGTGTCAGCAATATTACTAGTTAGAATACTAAGATACAGAAACATTGGTACTAAGATGGAGCTACTGTATTTAAGTATTTGTCTGCAAAAAGAGGCTGGACCCAGTGGACAAACTCAGTTAATGTAGGGTTTAATACGTTTTTAATATACAATTGGAGAACAACCACGAACAGCCTTTCAATAGCAGATTAACCACTGGTTCTATTTGCATTTTCAATCAAAGTGAACTGGCCAAGTCCCTGAACGAGTCTGAGCTCAATATAATCCACGTCCGTCCTCCATTCCCAGCATGCCATGCTTTACTACTGTCTTCCTGCTGGCAGACACTCTAAATGGAACACCAGTCACGTTGGAGGAAGAGCTCAGTTGGGCCAATAAAATCAGCATTCCTCCTTTGCTCTGGATATGAACTAATGAGACTTGAGACAGACCACACAAACAAACGAAATCCCTTTCACTTCTCTGCAGTCAACCTTGAGTAGGTAGGAGTTAGTTTAGCAGGTACAGCTGTTGTGAAAAATGAGGTGCTACTGTTGAATAGAACAGAATAAAGAACAGACACGTTTTCTACTCAAAGTACATTACTTTCTTTTATTTCTGACAGACTCTCTTGACTGTAGTAAGCAAGCAATAACTGGAGCGCAGAACGCACTCTTCTCCCTCAGATTGCATTCAGCTACTGTACATATACCTTCAAAGTCTGTGGCACTGTGGCATTTTTGAGCCATGTACAATACGGAGCTAAATCAACAGATAATGAAATCTATTGCGGCTTACTGATAGCTCCACCCACCCGTGGTCCCAACAATCACCAGCTGCCCCTTCCACCCAGTGATGGTGACTGACAACTTGTTAGTGGAGTCTAGGCCTGCCACCCCCACCCCGGTCTCCATCTCGACCCCCACTCCGTCAGACATAGAAGCAGTAAAGGACGCTGAACCCTGTGTGTTGTTTGCTGTTTTCTCCCATTCCCCGCCTGTCTCCCTGTTCCTTTAATGTCATGTTTTAACTTTTGAACTTCTAGCATTGCAGAAAAACAAACTATTTCTACTTCTGTGATCCTCGCAAATGCACTTTAGATTGGCTGAACATGAATCACGGACGTCACTATAACGGGCATCTTAAAAATCTGAGTGACCACCTCATCCTCTCCCAGTATCCCCCGGGCCACCATGTCAATTTAAACTCTCAATAAAGTGAATGCAGAGGTTGTGAAACCTCTTACGGAGCTGTAAAGTGGACAGTTTGACGCTGGCTGCTTTTCCCTCCATTTTTAACAGTTTGGTAAACAGTTAAGTCCTGAGTCTAACTGCCTGTGGTTGTTTCAAACACTTTTCAGTATAGCATTGCCTTCCCATGCACGCACACATACAAATCTGTAGTATTTCTACATGTGCACATGCTCACAAATATTCACACTCTCCACCATTTTAGCAAGTCTCTTTTAGCCCTGTTTACCCCACTTCAGCATATTTCAGACGCCCCTTTTCAAATGCAGGTCCCTCGCCTCTCCTCACTTCCCCTTAACGCCTTGTGAACTTGAGCATACATCAAAGAGTGTTAGAAAACTGTGTGATGGCTCCCTTTGCAGCACTTGCAAATCGCCTAAAAAGCTGTGTTGGTACAAGGCTGCTGGGCATGTCAAGCCTGGGAAGCGGTAGCATTCACCGTGCTCTCCTCTCAGCTCTGACAGAATAGGATAGAATGAAATATGTTGATAATTAAATTGTTATAACATTACCAGACAGGAAGTAAAGCATTCTGACATTATTCTCTGACTAGAAGCCATGGGTTCTCTTGTGAAGCTATATCTCTCAGGAAAATCAATAAAGCTTACCAAAAGAATTCACAATGTTATTTTATAAATTATACATATTAGGTTTATGTAATCGCTTCCAGCATGGTATGACATTCAGCCCCTGTAGTCCCCTTGTGGCCCAGAGTTAGCATTATAAACACCAGAACAGCCATTATGGGTTCTTAACACTGTGAATCAAGAGGATGAACGCAAGCTCGTTATTCCAAGGTCATACATGTGCTGAAGCTAATGTGAATCAAGCAAATGAGCTCTATATTTGTAACTAGCACAAAGCCAAGGAAAAATGGCATCAGAAACAAACGTAAATGACTCAGTAATTACTCTGAACATGGAAATGAACCTTGCCGTTCCTGAAATAGGCTTTGTTGTGTAGATCACAATTGGGGTGGAGGCCACTGAAGATTTTTCTACTTGTTTCAAGCAAGTTAATGAGGACGCCGTGTTGAACAACAGATACACTGTTTGTGCTTTTGCACCTCTGTAGCGAGGGTTAATGCTCCATTGTGGTTTCTTGATATTGTTACATGCCTTTGCTCACTCCTGATTAAAATCTAAACTATAGCATTGATAGGAAAATAAAGAAAGCATATTATAATTAAGAGTGCTGGTGTCGAAAATTAAACCCATCAGATTTATTTTTTCTTCATTTCCCCGAGAAAATATGTACGGCGGTCTACGCTCGTCAGGTGGGAACGAACCTTTCTGCGACACCTTGCCAGGCATCAGACCTGCACCCCTGCGGATGACGATTAATTTTCATCAACCTCATTAATTTTGAAGATGAATTTATAGCCGTGGACAAAATAGCCAATTATCATCCACAGCAGAATTCACTGGGCAGCAAATTGGTTTCTGTATGGGCGGAGAGCCCAGGGAGTGGAGTAGCTGTCTGTAATTCTCTGCTGTCTCTACCTGAGAGACAGCAGAGGAAGTAGAGTTATCTAGCTATAGGATGAAGTGAGCGATAGATGCATGCAGGTCTGCTTGTCACAGAGTGTGATGCTACCCTGTTCCCTCGGGGACACAAAGGATTCAAGGTCCAGTAGAGCTGTAGCACTTCAAGATGGCTCTGTTACAGCACAATCCAGGAGACTCAGTGTACTCAGACAGCCTCTGTGTGAATATGATATTTGGGGTTTAGATTTCATGTTTAATGTGTACTGACTTTTTTTCACTTCATAATTCAGGGCAACACAAATTGATGACACAGGCCTAAGAGTTTCAATTTTCAATTTGATGAACAGAAAATTAGTCCCAATCAACAAAAAAATAAAACGATATGCTTGAGTTTTCACAAACCCATAATTTTATGAAACATAATTTGATGACATTTTAATGCACCACAATGAAAATTTGAGTAGTTAACACCAACTCCAAAGTTTGATTGAATTAACACAAATTGAGTTTTACTCTGCATTACATTTTAAATACAAGTTTTAAAGAAAAACAAGAATCAAAGTTTGGATTTATATTTCCGTTTATCCAGTTTATTAGTCTGCCTCCTTCCCTGTGTTCTGACACAGTGTCCTAATTGAACAGCTGTGGAGGCCATGGTTTGCTGCATTTGTGCAGCCTGAAATGAATAGCATTCTGTCATGCTGATGCCACACTGTCTGACGAGTGTACCTGTTCCCCTCTGTAGGTGACCAAGATGGTGAAGACGGTGACCACGCGGACGGTGCGTCAGGTGCCCCTGGGGCCCGATGGCTTGCCCCTGCCTGAAGGCTCGTCCCCACTGGGCAGCTACACCGACTCCATCGACCGACGCTACATGAAAAATGGAAGCGACCGCTTCATCACCCCTCAAGCAACCTCCACCCTGACGCGCTCCTACAACAACTCTTACAACGATTCATATGGAGAGGCACCCGAGAGCCAGTACGTTCGCCACTACGGCCTGCACGATGGCTACGCCGACTTGACTGACAACTACGGCAGCCTGTCACGCGGCGTCAACTTCCGGCCGCCGCGCTACCCCTACCTGCCCAACAGCTACCGGCCGGAGAACAGCTACACGCTGCCTATTCGCAAGGATGACTACGGCCATGTGGCCCAGCCCCAGGTGCCTATGGGTAGCAGCACTGTGGATCTGAACCGCTCGCAGCCAGAGCGCTTCCAGGCCGAGCCATATGGCCTGGAGGATGATCGCCGCAGCTTGGGCCCTGAGGAGGAGGAGCCATACGAGCTGGAGCCCGACTATTCCACTGCCAACCGCCGCACCCTCCAGGGGGCCAACCGGGGTCGCACCCACCGGGAACCTCTTCGTGATATGCCCCGAGTCAGGTGAGGATAAATACAAAAAAACTTAACAGAGAAGAGGTTTGCTTTTAAGCAGGAACACAGACAGGGTCTGCTATTCTACCTCAAAGAAAAGATATTACACAGATTAATCTGCATAAAAGTTATTTTTATACACCAGTACTTGGTGCTTAAACTCCAGATTGTCTCAAAGGATTCAGCCTACTGACAGGAGATAATGGTTTTGGGAAGATGAGCAAGTTCATACGGTGTACATGTTATTCTTTGTGTAATGGACAGTGAGTTCTTATGCACAATCGCCGGCTTTGCCTTGATATGAGAGGAGATCGTCCTGTTAAGATTAGAGAGAATAAAAAATATTTGTCTTGCTCTCGCCATGAAAAAGACTACACTACACTGAGCGCAAGTAAACAGATGTCTCTTCTCCTCGAGCAACTTGCTTGAAAAAGGAAACGAGGAAAAACAAGTCTTTGATTGCCATTTTTCTGCAAAAGGATAGTAAACAAGCGTTTGTGTCAGAGGTAAAGAGGCTGATAATTTGAGACGTGAGGAGGGAAGGAAGGGAGGACAGAGGGTATGGAGGGAGAGTGGGAGAGGATGGGAGGCTTTTGTCAGTCATCTCTCAAAGCCTTTTTTGTGCAACCTTTGTTGAGATGAGTATAACCCCTGGCTCCAGCCGACAGGAAAAAAAACATGTTCGCCTCCAACAACAAGATCCCAAAATGCACTCTTGTCTCCTAATAGTTTCCAATCATTTCATTGCTGCCCAAAGGGAGTCCTGAAAAAAGATACATCCACCCTCACGTAAATTGAAGCAGGGATTTGAAGTTGAGCTGGTGATGAAAGCAGAAGGATGTTTTTAAAGGTGCAAAATCCGAGATTGGGAGCATCTCGATTGCCTCTCAATGGCACAACATGTCGACGGTGAGCCGGCAGCTCATAGCACAAAGTGCTGACAGAGCTAACAGTGTCTACCTGAGGGGGAACCGGAGGGTGGGCACTACGCTGCTGTAGCGACGCTGTCGGTCGGGATGGCGTGATCAGCTGTAACTGCTGTACAGACTGGTGGCCGTGAGCTTACCAGTGG
Source organism: Ophiodon elongatus (assembly GCA_016806645.1). Taxonomy (NCBI): domain Eukaryota; kingdom Metazoa; phylum Chordata; class Actinopteri; order Perciformes; family Hexagrammidae; genus Ophiodon; species Ophiodon elongatus. The sequence goes on from JACSYO010001694.1 coordinate 1,665,244, forward strand.
GGCACGCTCACATGCACTCACATGCAATAAAAAGCATGCATGGCCGGCCCGGCTATGTCAACGAAACAAGGAGAAGCTCGGATAACAACACACGCAGAGGGAGAGCGACTTCACTCTCTTATCAGATAGAAATGACTCCACCATATCTTTACGAAGCAAATCGTTGTCTGCTCCTATAATAACGTTCAGAATGTTAAATGTAACTCCTTTAAGTACTCGGCACCTTTCTGTCTATCTCAGAGCAAAATGTTTGGGTCTGAAGCCAAATGTAAAGGAATAGAACAGAGTGGGTCGAGAGGCAGGAACACGCAAGACTGAAAAGATTGTGTATCTGTGTGTGTGTGTGTGTGTGTGTGTGTGTGTGTGTGTGTGTGTGTGTGTGTGTGTGTGTGTGTGTGTGTGTGTGTGTGTGTGTGTGTGTGTGTGTGTGTGTGCTTTATGTCACGGTCAAAGGTGACAATCTATCTGCCGGTTTCATGACAGCACAGATATACTTTTTGACCCTTCTTAATTAGGTTATGTACACACTCATGCATTTACAGTAAGCTGGGTTTAAAGGCAGCTAGATTGATGTGCATGTGGAGAAAAGCAGATGCCGAATCTGATTCTGTCTTTACACATTTTGACTTGGCTCTGACACACACACACACACACACACACACACACACACACACACACACACACACTAATGCTCAATAAGAGTCCACATTTTCAGAAAATGATTCACTCCCCCATCCGCCTAGTGAGAGGCGCTTGCTGTGACAGGCAATTTGTAGCCTGCCTTACATGTGTCACAACACAGCCCAAACAGCCACATACACCCCTTCAGACACACACACACACACACACACACACACACACACTGACAGCCGCTAACATGAATGCATAAACACAAACACATATGTTTGAAGCCACTCTTGACTGGCTGCTCAGCTGCCTTTCTAATTGCAGCAGGAAATAAATCCCAAATATTTTCGTCTATCTTCTCTCCCGCACTCAAATCAGTTGACATCAAAACATCAGCATAATGTAAGCATTTTTTTCCACTGACAATCAGCCCTCCCAGAGTTCCCAGGCTCTCCTGTGCACTCACACTGCGATTACTATACTTCCAAGAAGGGAGCAGTGACTCCAAAGTGCTGTAATGAATCTGGGAATTAAAGCGGTTTAATTAAAGCTTATCATTGCATTGCAATCCCTCAATTATGCTCCTACAAAGAATGAAGACGTTTAGTGCCAAAACGGCTTCCTGCATCGGCGGCAAACACTCATTTTGTCACTGCTGCCGAGTCTATCATGTGTCAGGAATGATGATGTATCATTTTGTGATGGAGTTTTTGGGATGTGTGAGCATGCCTCATTCTTGGATTTTAGTGTCAACATAGCTAATGTAAACTAATATATACCTCTAATGCAGAGGCTTCCATACAGTATGAAAATTATGTAAATCACACGTTTTTGGAAAGTGGTACTCAGGGCTTTCTGAAGATTTCTGAAGAAATGTACTGATGTCTAAATGCAGATTATAGCCACTTCAATCTTTTCTTCTTGCTGTACAGTTTCTGCATGCTGCAGAGCCTGATAGGATGTTAATATACAGCACACCAGTAAGGAGGCATTTATTATGTATCTCAGATTGTTCCTTTATCGCTGTCTGTAATAGGGTAGTGCAAATAATTGGAAGACATAGTGTTATTACATCAGAGCTAAGAGGTGGTAGTGTTTCAAGGTCCTCATGAGTAACTCTTTATTACTGTGTTACCAGACAAACACTATTTTATTTATCTGTTGACTGATGCAATGAGAAAGGCTTGATAAAGATGGCAGGATTGGATTAAGTAAGTCGATATTTGTCCTTGTTTTCTATTTAGAAAGACTGATCCATTAAACTGCATGGGAATACATGTTTATATGATGTAGACTACTCATTTTATTTTTGTCTGCATGTCTTGGATTGGTCTTTTACAGAAATGTGTCATTAATCAGCATTAATTTGTCATTGGTCAGCATTAATATGTCTTGGTATAAAAGCACCTTAAAAATTGTGACATCAAAAAGGTTATTATTCACCTTAATAGTATATTAGTGCCTTGCTTAAAGGCAGCAGGAATGAAGCTTACAGAGGGAGGGAAGGGCATCTCTTTTTACTCATCCCTACTCAGGCTTTGCAGATAATGTTTCCTCCCCCGAGCCCCCCCCCCCTCTCTCTGTCTCTCTCTCTCTCTCTCTCGCTCTCTCTCCTGTTCCTCCCACTGTCTGAATGTGAGTGCATCTTACTCCCTTTCCCCCGATCTGAACCCATCCTCTATGTGTGCGTGTGCGTGCGTGCGTGCGTGCGTGCGTGCGTGCGTGCGTGCGTGCGTGTGTGTGTGTGTGTGTGTCCTCATGCCAGTGTGATTAATAGCTGCTTTTGAACTCTGCCAGACTACAGGGGCGTCTTTAAGCCAATCTCTAATGGCTCATCTCTCCTTGGGCGACCTGCTCCGCTGCACCTGCCCACCTGCATTCAGGGGTCACTACACACACACACACACACACACACACACACACACACACACACACACACACACATAGACATATAAACACACACATCAGTACTCACATTTTCTCATCCCTTAATTGAGAGAGGGTGTGGTCTCATTCTAATCCAGCGGTGTTTTGTGGAAGTGATCTGGCCCCGCTCTTCATACCTAATCCCACCAAGAGACTTTCACTGGGAGCCATGTTGTCCGTTTAATATAATACATCCCTTCTGTCATGTTTGGGGGTTTCTCAGAAGCGTCCCCTAAAATTACTAAAGTATAGAAGAAACTTCTCCTCTAATTCAATGAAAACAAACAGTGGTGGCAGTGAATAATGCCATCGAAACAGCCCGAGAAATTAGAAAGTGGCAAGACATGAACTCTCAAGCTTTGCTGTTTATATTCCCTCTTCTTTCTTCCCTCTCCTGCAAAGACTCTTGTGCATCATAAAACAATAATTGACAATAATAAAAAATGAACAATATACTTGGCAGGAGCAGTCAGTCATAAACGCCACAGAACTGTAATGTGTACATATGAGATGCAAACATCTTCTTGCAAGTGTCTAATCCTTTTCAGTTGGCCTCCTTTCACGGGCCTGCAGTAGAAGAGGGTCAGGCACGGCCGCGATTGAAGGATGATGAAAATAATTGACAGAAGATGAAGGGAAGGAAGAATAGCGAGGATGTGACAGAGCCCGGATGAATAAAACGAGTGCTGAAGTTTGCTGACATGCATACATCTCGTGTCTACTGTATCTGTTTATCTTTTCTTCTACTTTGAGCAAAACAAGTGCACACACGCGTCCGTAGACGAGCCCACAGACACACAGAAATAACCCGGACATTTAGCAGCTCGACATGAGGAGAGTGATCTGCTGTAATCACGCTTGGAGCATCGCGTCTGGTGACGGAGAGCCCTTTCACATCCTGTGAATACACCCCTCCCTGTACACACAATGGCGCCAATTTAAATGCAAATCCTGACATTCCCATCACTCAGCTGCACGACAAAATGCTTCACCAAAAGCCCCCGCCATATCGGTCAAGATCTAAATGAGCCACGATCGGCACAACTGTACATCTCATCTGTGTGTTGAAGTGTGTCTGTGAGAGAAAGTGTGCGAGGAACAGAGTGTGACAGATAATGAGAGAGAAAGTCAAAGAGAGAGAGCGATACTGTGCATGTGAGAGATGGCGCTTATGTATTCATCTCTATGCGAAGGAGATGATGCTGAGATTGTGTACTGCCCTTTCTTTAGGAGGGTTATTCCTGCCTCCTTCCCTTGTCATGTCCAATATCCCGCAGCTATTGAGAGCTGGTTGATGGCCTGCGAGTGTGGGAGTGTGTGTTTGTATCTCGTGTACACAAGGAAGCATTTAGTAACCACCAGCACGTGCAAACATACTTGCAAATTTCCATATTTTTTCCATGCAGTCCGTCATGCAGATCAGTGTTGTCGCCAAACCTCAGAGCTTCAGTCGTCTTCCAAATGATGTGCTGTAATGAGGCTTGTTTGCCCCTCCTTCCATACTGTGGTTACATGCTGCCTATAGAGGTTTGTGGCTCTCCAGCATGGTCCACAAAGCTGGAAAAAACAACTTTCAAAAGTCAAATGATACACTGGATCCAATATAGTTTAGGTTGAATGTTTTCGTCATGAACACCTGTGTGTAACGACATCAGACCCACAGAGTCACAGCTGTTCTTGACATGTGCAAAGTTTGCCATTCAGCCCCGGGGTTCTTTGTACTTGTTTAACTTACAGCATTTGGACACAGGGCTGTATTCAGCTGCGGTGGTGCCTCACTCCATCTCTATTAATCCTCTTTCCGTCCATCTGAATAGGGGTTTTAGTATCTCATTACATTGCTCGGGCAGGACTTTTTCTCCCAGTTCATTTTGTATTGATTTCTCTGGCAGTAAAATTCACAAAGTCGTGCCATTAAAGCCAATATGTTACTGCAAGGTTTATGGAAAATAATAATCAAAAGAGGAATACACCAGAGCTGAGGAGAGCCCCCCCCCCCCTCTCCCTCCATCCCCAGCATGCCTAAGAAGAACTGTAAAAACACGTAATTAACATAAAACTCATTAAAATTACAGCTCGGTCTGGAATTCCCTGCCAACCGCCGGCGTTGGCCACCATTTTGTTGCACCACCAACCACCATACATCAAAGATGGTGAGAGGAGACCCGCTGAATTATGTAACGAAGATAAACAAGTCTCAAGCTGTGGGGTGGGCGGGGGGAGGGGAGATGATAAAGGCTGTGCATAAGTACACAACCCTAATTAAACTCCTCTCCCTATGTCATAACTTCCCCCACCAAATATTCCACCATCCTTTTATACAACTCAGTGGTATGTTTTTCAAAAAGAATTTCTGTGGATCAAGTTTCAGAAATATTCCTTGCAACTTTTCTGCCCGTGTAAAATGTGACTCTCCTGACTCCGTCCTCGGGGTTGGCCCTTAAAGTGAAAAATCGTTGCAATGATTAAAGAGTCTTAACTAAAATAAGTAGCCTGCACTGTCGCGAGTAGCAACAAATGATCTGTCATTGGAATTGAGCACCAATTTTTCCGCCCATATTTTGAAAGAGAATTGATGAAGATGCCGTTAGAGTAAAGAACCCAAGAGAACAGAGTGTATATCATAGACTTTCAGAAAATAGAGATTTATTGAAGGGCTACCTCTACGAACCCACAAAAAGCAATTTCCTTCTTCCTACCCCAGAGGACAGCACTTATTTCGCCACGGAAAATAATAGAGCTCAATGCCCTAACGCTAGTGATGATAATGAGGCTAATGCTAGCAGAGAGATGGTCTTTGACATTTTAGCAACTGCATGCTAGTGTTCAGCTCCGTGAACCGAGGGAGCCCTGGGGTCCTCACAAGTACTCATAGTCCTCCCTGGGGGGACAGCACAGCTCTTTTCTGTTCCCTGTGGGAAGAGACATCAAATCCCTTCTCTACTCTATATGGTGGCTTCCTAAAAAAAAGAAATCTTCACAAGAATTTCTTTCAAAGCTTTTACTTTGGTGTTGTCTTTGTCTCTGTTTCTTTGTGAACTGCCTGCTTTTTCTTTGTGCAGTCTTTTCCTGTCTCTCAATCACTCTCTCTAAGACTTTATGTTTGTTGATGTCTGACATGTTTGCTGCTACCATCTGACAGTGAGGAATAATAAGCGAAATGTTGCTTACCTTATCACTGTTATTGCAGGGAATTGCCACCGCATACCCTTTGACAGACCGGTTAATAACAGATCCAAAGTACAGATCACCATGTGTCCCCCTCACTCTCTGTCCTGCACTCCTTCCCTTTTTTACCCTCCATCGCCCACAACTTCTCACCTCTCACTCACCCTGTCGTCTGCTTTCCCTTTTCTCCTCATTAGTCTCCGACTCTCACCTCAGTTAGCTTCTCTCAAAGTCTTTACTCCGGCTGTCTAATTCTTCTCCCAGACAAATCTGTCTGAGTCGCCTTCACTTTACCTCGTCTATCTCCCTTGTGCTCACCGTCCTCTCCTCTTTCGTGTTCCAGAGGGTACCCAGACGAAGCCATTGAAGCAGAGCTGATCGATGAGCGCCACCCCTACATCCATGGCATATATTCAGCGCCGCTGGCCCAGCCGGAGAGGGGGAGCATGGCCAGTCTGGACCGCATGGGCGGCCGACGCTCACCGTCCATTGACAGCATCCGCAAGGACCCGCGCTGGCGTGACCCAGACCTCCCCGAGGTCATCGCCATGCTGGGCCACCCCATTGACCCGGTCAAGTCCAACGCCGCCGCCTACCTGCAGCACCTGTGCTACGAAAATGACAAGATTAAGAAGGATGTGCGTCAGCTGAAGGGGATTCCTGTTCTGGTGGGGCTTCTGGACCACCCCAAATCAGAAGTCCACCGCAAGGCTTGCGGTGCCCTGCGTAACATCTCCTACGGCAAGGACAATGACAACAAGGTGGCCATCAAGATCTGTGACGGCATCCCGGCCCTCGTCCGCCTGCTGAGGAAGACCAATGACATGGAAGTTCGAGAGCTCATCACCGGTAAGAACAAACATTTCCATAATAAACTCTCAAAATAATGTAATAAAAACATTATCCTTATTAAATTGTTAACCAATACAAACGTTTTATAGAAGTACCTAGTCATCAGGCAGCAAAACCATCTATTTAAATGTATGATTGATTTTTTTTATGAAAAGTAAAGTGAAAAAAAAACAAGCAGATGATCGTCTCCACTTTACTCCTGATCAGCACACTAAAAAACATTTTCTGAATGTAGCAGGAACAAACGCACTTTGGGAGATGGAAATGTTCAGTAGAGTTGCACTGGAAGTCGTGGCTGGGCAATTATTATTGTTTACTGTCTGGGAAGGATGTCGTGGTGATATTATCATATCATGTTTTAGTTTTACACAAGACAGTTAGGTGTCATTCAAATATTTATGTATGTAATTTTGCCTACATTTTTCATCTTGTGTCAATGTCTGAAAAATATCTACTAATATCGTGACTTTATTTTTCTCAACCACATCACCCCAAATTATTTGAAATAAAGTGCTATGGATATGTTTGATTGCATTTCACAAGTCAGACATCATTTCCAGTTGCCTTGTCATAGGTAAAGGATTCTCATATATCACATATCATGCAAAGCATAGCACTGCTGCAGCTGAGGCTGCTGGCTGTCTTCTCCACTAACTGTAGGATTCCTCGTTCTGTCTGCCTAATTAGTCTCGACTCTCTTTCTTTTAAAGTAAGTATAAAGTGCTGCTTTGAAGCCTTTTAAGCTGATATGATAGTACCTTAGTATGCCAGTCCTTTCCAATCTCTGGCTGCATTCTTCCCATTACTTATATATTCTGTCTGGGAATATACAGTCGGCTGCCATAATCCCATACTTGGCATAGTAATGCTGGGCTGAGTTATGCTATATTAAGAAGAAGTTTTTTTTGTGTGTGTTTTCCACAAATCTCTTTTTTTTTGCAGTAGTTCACAGTGAACTATTTTCTCATCTCCCACCATTTACATTATATGATTAATTTGTGCCCCGGAATCCCATATGGAAAGATACAATTCTCGCTGAATTAGCATTGGATTGCAAAACTCCCCATATACTAGTGAGGGGAGATAAGAATGCTGTAATTCAAGGCTTTAATTCGTCATTATTTTAATTCTAGTGAGGACACATTGTGAGTAAATGGTCTTGGAGACCACTTGTAACAAATGTTAATGAGCTAATTAGTCGTCATGTTATAGAGCCATTTTATTTCAATGAAGGATCACAAGAATCCCCGTTATACACAATATAGACAAAACATTGTGATATTTGATTACTTTACCATTATTACACTGTACTGTCAGCACAAAGAGATAGATCTAAAGTGGAAAGGTTCTCCATAGAGAAGCAGATGACATACGAGCATTGATTAAGAAAAAGCCATTGGCTGCATTGTGCCATAAAATATGTTTTAATGCCTTTAAGAGAAGCTATTGATTCAAACGCCATGATGGGATTTCTTTTCCTTGACTTGGTAAATGTCAACAGGGGACTATAGTGGTGTGTGTGTCTTTCCAAGGGCTCAACTAATCCCCAACATGATTGGTTTGACCTGACACACTTTGGCTGGTATGCACGCTCCACCATCGGAGAAGGGGCTTTTGTTTTCAGTGCACACAAATGGAAAATGAGAACTACTTTAAAGGGAGATGCTTGATCTTTTCGAAGTAGCCGCCACATGTGAAACACAGTATATGTACCAACCCAAGACATAAAAGGGAGTTACTTTTTAGGTCATTTTACAGTTTAGGGAAGGGAGAGTTTTGGTAGCTCTCAACAGTTTCTAGCTGGATGTCATTTTGTGAAGATATGCAAGGATGTGGCCCTAAAGAGCAAATTCCAATATTGACAGCTTCAATCCAGAGGTATTGATAGTGATACCCGTCATTTAAAAATCACGCTTGTTGAGCTGTAGTGTGCATGCATGCATAAGTGTGTGTGTGTGTGTGTGTGTGTGTGTGTGTGTGTGTGAAGCTTTCCTTTGCTGTGACAGAGATGTTGCGGTGAGCGATGACTGTGCCGCAGCAGAAATGATTGCCTTTACAGCACCATGTTGCTCCCCATCGTAGCTAAAAATAACCCTGCACCACAAGACAAGGAGGACAGAATGGAGGGAGGCTTTTTTATTTTTTTATCCTCTTTCCCTTCCTCACTCATTATGCACCCTCCTTCGCTCAATCTATTTTTTTAACTTCTTCATTCATTATATACACTCTGTCTCTAGGTTTAGGTTTCCATTGCCAGTGCTCTGGCCCCAGTAAAAACAGGCCAGTCACAATGCAAGCTCAGCTTACAGCCTCAGCCCATGTGGCTAGAATTGGCCGTGTTTTTCTACAATTTATTATGGGTTTTAAATATAGGCCCCTTTTCTTAGTCCATGTGTTTTAAGAGTTTTCGGTTGGAGTTTGTGCTGTCCCTCTAAAACCACAGAGAGGTCTGTTTTCTGCAGTGGGAAACGGGTGACGTGGAAGGAACCAAGTGGTTTTATTTTCCAACACACAAGACAGACAGACCAGTCGTTCATATTTTTAGAGCTTTGTACCGTTCAGAGTAATTCTATTTTCCCTCTCGGTAGGCTCTGGGCTGTTTGTGCCCTCCAGCAATTCCCTCTCTGGAAATGTAGATTATTAAGCGGATTTGTCTCCTGTTTTTCCTGCAGGAGATGTCTGAGTTTTGTGGACTGACACTCAGGCAGGTGCTTGCTGCTTTGTCGTTTGGATGAAAGATGCATATAGAGCAAGTTGGCAGGCCTCAAAGCTAAGAGAGATGATGTCTAGACACACATGCATATCTCTGTGCCAAGATTTTGCAAGCTGAGTTTAACATAATATATACAGCACTATTTAGAGGATGTTTTGGTCTAAAGAACCTAAACGTTATCGAAGTACATTTCAGTTTTAACACCGATGGCCTCAGAGAACTAAAACCGTACCACAGGATATCAATATTTTTAACAGACATTTAGTTTTATAAAATGTTACTGTCTTAAAGCTATAAACACTGCATTGTTATATTATTATCTAAAAAATGACCTAATGGGTAATGCTTTGCCTGTTTACACATGCATCCGATATTGTACAGATCAACACTAGAATTCATTTGGAGTTTTTGTGGTTCGACACCAAACAAATCGCATCGTATCAATCATGCTCCGTTTGCCTGACACTAACTGGACCTGATGTGATTTTTAACAACAGGACAGTTTTGGCTCAGTATACCGGCCTCAAACCACTATCAATATTCACACGCTGTTTTTACTTGGTGGGCTGTTACATAGGATACACACGTATACACATAATGAATAGAATCATTTCTGAGAAGGGCAACATACCTGAGGTCCCCCAACATGATCCACGAGACAACCTGATGAGTTCATCATTGGTGTATATATGTGCTTGTGTCAGTGTGTATGTATGTATACATATGGCACAATTCGCCTAGCCCTTACCTTTCATTAACTTCTTCCTCGGGATTGACCTCAGCACCCTGCCTGATGGTCCCTCCCAAATACAAATACAAATACATCTTCTATTTCTCTTATTTTAGTGGACGTTTGCCATAGGAGAACACAGTGAGTTCACTTACTAAGGCCTCCTCCTCTTCCTCCTTCTTTAGCGCTAAGAGTGTAATGGTTGGCATAAGGGCTGAGGAGGAGAAGGACAGGAGGGAGGAGGCGAAGGAGGAGAACAGTAATAGGCAGAACTAAATTAATAGCCCTGCTAGAAGAGCAACATATCTGCCAGTGGTGACTGTAAAATTGAATTAGCCTCAGCCTCAGCCTCAGCCTCAGCTCCAGTCCCATTCCCAGTCCAGGTCCCAGTTTCTCCAGCCCTCACATCCCTCCCATGTATCAGGGAGAGGGGGATGTAAAAGAATGGAAAATGAATAAAAAGAGAAATAGGAGGTAACATTTGGTTTAAACTCAGCTCAGAACTTGACTCTTTTGCTCCCCATCTTGTCATTTACGTTTTAATCTAAGCATTGTTAGGATGTGTCAAGCTCTTACAAATCAAAACTGTCTGTTTGTGAATGATTGAAGAGGCAGTTAATGATATTCAACTTACCCTCTGGCTGGATTGGATTTAAGACAAAGGAAACAAAGGCAAATTACAGGTTGATGGAAAAAGAGACAGATTGTTGTTACATACATATCAGGTTCTTCAGAAGCCTTTCCTATGCTTTTTTCCTCTGAGGAATAGAAGCATAGCGAAGGCAATGTATACACGCTTTCTCAGAACTCTCTGGAGATGGTTTTGTAGCTGAATGAGTTCTGTTTACAGGAATATATCACAATATATTTTACAACTTATTTCGCACATTCTGCTCTTTAGATGGTTTCTTTCATGACCAACTTAACTAGACTATTTACCCCTTTTAGAACTTTTCTCAGCAGATAAACAACATTAATAAACCAGATAGGAATAAAATAAATTTTAGATCTTGAAAGCGGTTGGACTTAGTTATTGAAGGTCATGTTAAAGTCTTGGACTGTTATATTATGGCCCTGCTGGGAATCCTGACTTTATTGGATAACAAACTTGTGAGAAAAGTGATACTAGAATAGTTAAAATAATAATAACAAATCCATAGTAAGATAGGTAGTCCAGATGTAAAAGGAGCCTTTGTCATCACAATTGCATGGTATCTGCTCAGCGACACGAGACAGCGGGACATCGCCAACCCACCTTCGTCTGACAAGCTGACAGAGGACAGCAAATAGACTAAACCTGATATAGAGTCACTGGCCTGAAACAGTGGCGGGATGGAGATCGTCACTTCCTCAGTACTCTGTCATCTTAAATAACGCCGTGTCTGTGGGCTGTATGCCTGTCGTACTTGATGGATAACAGCCACCCACAAAGACATGCCTTAGCCTCCCCTCTGGCATCTGTGATCAGTGTAGAGCTGACTGAATTCACGGCATGAGCAATGTTTCAGCTGTAGGACTGGAGGTGATTTGGCGCAGAGAAAGTTTGCATGGTTAGATGGTACTTTTCGCATCCAGGCTCAGGTATCTTACCGAAGTACTGAGGTGTATATGATCTTGTTAGTTTTTGCATGTTGCTTTTTTGCTTGCGCACAAGATAAGTCAAAGATAGATGCTGACACATTTTACATTTTATATGCAGAAATGCATTTTAAACTATGTTGGATGCGGGCTGTGTTTTATGATCATGTAGAAACAATACTCAACATAGCTGTAAAATGAGAAAGTTTGTGTTCTGGCTGTCTTCTTGTAAACAGTCGAGCCAAAACCAAGCCAGATAGCTGCGGTGGGACTCCTCGGCTCTGATTGGTTGTTGTTCTGTTTTTTTATCTGTCTCTGTCTGTATGTACTACTGTCAGGATATATTGACAATTTGAACAAATATGACAAAAGTCATAAGTTACCAACTGTGACTTTAATGCACTGTTCCTAGGTACTAAGTATTTTCCCATGCAAGTTTTCTTTAGCTCACATTGCTCACTGCATGTGCTGACTGCATGTTCAATGTTGCTTGTCACAAGTAAAGCTAATGCTAATGGGGGTAATCAAGCAGTCAGCCTGGCAGGCAGGCATGTCATTATACACACACCACAAGAGCACATTTGTTGTTAATGTGATTCATGCCTGGATGCTGATACTTCCTCTCATATGCTCTCATGCATGTGGTTAAACTAAATGATCAAATTGACCCTGTAAAAAAGTGAGTGGGGGAAATATGCTTCAGGGAAGGTGTGGGTGGTTACTTTCAGAGAACCATAAGTCAAATAAAACTTTAAAAGAGCAATTACCAGTGCAAATTATATATAATAAACTGATTAAAATAGTAGAAATTCACATTTTTCTCATCAGTTTTTAATAGGATTCCCCTGCCCATTACATCAACTAAACATCACATCTCGTTGTTAACTTATCCTCATTTGTATTTCATTGTGTTGGGTCATTCATTTGCAATTAACTCATAATTCTCAATAATGAAACATTACAGCACTCACTCCTGCATGTATGCAGATATGTTTAAATGCATGAGTTAATACTGTGCACCACAAAAAGTGTAGTTATTGCTTTGACTGCTGCAGTGCCATAAATAACTTTAATGAGTGAAGCACATGGGAACCATTGTCAGTGCACAATGTGAAGTATCTGTGACACCTGATGTCTTTGCTACCACGTGAAAACTGTGATTAGAGTAGAAGTACACAGGTCCTCTGAAGAAAACTACAGCATGTGTATGTTTGTGATATCTCAAGCAAGACTTACAGGGTGTACCTTTATTATTTTCAACTCAAATGTGCAATCAGTGGAGGGAAGAAAATTAAAGGGGCAATTGAAGGTAGAATCATCTAAAGCGTGAATGACAATAAACACGCAGACAACGCTGACCAACCATTTTGACTCAACAACTACACACAGAAACAGACCGACGTATTCTCATACAACGGTTCGTATGATATCCTGGCTAAGACCAGCCTGAACAGACATACACCTGGTTTGAACCACGGGTAGGTCTGGGTAGACAACAATATGCAATAAAGGCAGAAAAAGAAACATGTAATTGAATAATACTATTGTAATTTCTTCAATCAGAGCTTTAATTATGCTGATGGAAGAGCATCCATATGTTTAAATAGCATCTCAGCTTGTTTTTGTCCAAGTTTAACGTACCATGAAAGTGGTTGGGGGACAGAAAAAAAAATCCATTTTAAATTTGTAGAGGTATGAAATTTACAGTAAACGCATGAAGCACAAAATTAAACCAGCCTTCATTCAACAATGTAATTACCTGAAGATTGTTTGTTTAGGGCATAGGGGACATTTTGCCCTGGAAATTAGCCTCTCGGGGAATGTTTGCTCTCATGTTGTTTTCCCAACAAGCTCTTTGAATCAAGTATACTTAGTTTGTAATAAAACATATTTACTGTATATCAATGACCAGGTACAAAATCCATTAATCTCAAAAATGAGAAAATATGCTTTGTTCCAGATTTAGCTACTAGCTCATTTCTCGCCGTAGTGGATAGTTTGAGGTAGAGTTTGGTGTTATTGATGGGCCTGTGTCAATATAGGGATATATAAGGAGTACAATTATTTAGTAAAATCACAGCACATCATCCACACTGTCCAAAATGTTAAATATTCTGACTGAACTTCTATTCCCATAAACATGATCTGTTAAGCACAGAGGATTAAAATAAAGTTGGCTTGAGGCTTTAGTGTGTGTTCAATATCCTGAATCACAATAACGTGTTGTGTTGTGTGTGTGAAAGTGGCCCATGGAGCCACACCTCATCTTACACATCTAATAGCTTCCCAGTAAGATACTGGAAGCCAGTCTCGTCACCAACTGGAACCACAGAGGGAATGGAGGATACGATAAGCATGCGACTGTGATGGGCTTAAGTATCAAAGGTCATGAGCCGCATACAAACTTAAAATATCACAAGAACACAGTATGTGGATTAGTCTAATACTTTTTCTTTTTTTCTTTTTTTTTTAATGTCTTGGCGAAGGAAACCAGGTTTCTCCGGGCCCAACCACACCAGAAGGAATGGATTTATTTTTAGCCCTGGCCTGTCCGCCGAGACTTCTTTTTCTCTCTCTACGTGCAGAGAGCATGATTTAACAGAGGAAATATTGACCATCTGGAAAATGTACAGAAACTCTTTTAAAAAACGGGGCGAGACATTTTCATTGCTCTTGCTAATGGTCTGTTATTGTGGGGCAAGAGGGAATCGCAGACTGTGGCTGTCTGTGTATGTATGTGCACAAGTGTTTCAGGTCATTTATATCAGGCAAAGTGCATGTGTCTTTGAGCTCTTCTGCATGTGTTTGTTTAATCTTAATGCTGTAACTCCACAGTTGTTGTTCTCTTTGGAACAGATGTTTTCAAACTGTGGGGCGTGGGAGAGTTAAAAGAGGGGGTGGAGGGAGTGACGTGAGGCAAAGTTACTGTGTGAGGGTAAAAGGACAGGAGCATGCTGGTATTCTAAACACAACTGAAAGTCGGTTATTGAAGTCTGGGCGGCTGATTTGGACCGTTCACCAACATAGCCAGCTGTCACAGGCAGCAGCAGTGGTGTGACACACAGCTCATGGAGCCAATTAGGGCTCAGGGACGGCAGTAGGGGGGCTGGACAGCTGCAGGGTCCACCATGATTTTATTATTAAAAAGGAAAGGGGTTGGAGGGAACGGGTCCAATGTTGGTTGGTGGAGATTTCAATTCAATTAAATTTATTTTGTATAGCCCAAAATTACAAATCACAAATTTGCCTCAGAGGGCTTTACAAACTGTACACATACGACATCCTCTGTCCCGGGACCTTACATTGGTACAGTAAAAACTTCCCCCTAAAAAAACTTTAACTGGGACAAAAAAAGGATGAAACTTTTTTTTTTAACTCTTTCTTCCCACTTCTTTAGTTTGATATCTCCATCCAACCAGCCCAATCACTGTCCTTATCATTTCATTTTATTCACAATTTCCACTTAACAGGGGCCTGCACATCAGCCGTTCTGAAAGTTGATTATATATTATTAATACAGCATTTATATAATTAATTATATTTGTTTCTAATATTATCAGCATCACCAGTGCTACTACAATTCATAGGAAAAAATGATGCCCCTTCTTTCTCATGTTAAATGTCATGTTTTCTTCATAATTAAAGTAATCCAGTGATAGTTTTCTGTACATCCATGGGTACATTGCAAACAGGATTTGTCATTAACTAATTTGGCATACTTTTAATGGTGGCAATAGTGTCAGACTTTGTAAACTCCAACTTTGGAAAACTAGATCTTCAGATCAGAATGCAAGCTAAGTGCCTGGATATAAAAAGAGAAAATAAATAGGGAGATAAGTGATGAGAAACAAAGGCCGAGAGACATCAGGGTGATGGTATAATAAAAACAGAAACTCAGGCCACGTCAAACATGGACTTCAAAGTTTTTTTCTTTCTTTTTTTTGTTCTCCTCAAACCAGAGTCTGCCTCGCTCCAGAGCTTCATGTGTCTGAGTGAAAACCCATCTGATGCTGACGCTTTAACGCAGCACTTATTTTTGCAGGGTTTGGTTGCCTGGCTATCCTGCCAACAATGTCCTCCTCTCTGCTTTGTCTGCCTGCCTCTCTTTTGTGAAACCTCAGGATGCTCATACCCAGCTCAATTTAGTTTACCTCTTTTGCAGAAGTATGAAATAGGCTGCCTGATAGAGAGATGTTCAGGTAAATAGAAAATGCTTTCTGCTGCTTGGATTGTTTGGATGAGAAAATAAAGGAGGTGATGGATACACATCTGTGTGCTGTTTGCCAAAGTAGTTAAATTATATTGAATACAGCATATGTATGCATTACGGTCCAAATGGTATATTATTTCAAAAGTGAAACTACATTAGTTGAGAAATTAAATTAAGCATTGTTTGGTTACAGCTGTACGGGGGGCGCTGTAGCTAGCTCTGTCACCTCACAGCAAGAGGGGACTGGGTTCGATCCCCGATCCCGAGCCGTCCTTCTGTGTGGAGTTTGCATGTTCTCCCCATGGCAGTGTGGGTTCCCTCCGGGTTCTCCGGCTTCCTCCCACAGTCCAAAGACATGCAGCTCAGGTTAATTGGAGGCTCTAAATTGCCCGTAGGTGTGAATGTGTGAATGGTTGTCTAACATGTGCCCTGCGATAAACTAGCGACCTGTCCAGGGTGAGCCTTGCCTTCGCCCAATGTCAGCTGGGATCCAGCGCCCAGCGACCCTTTTAGGATAAGCGGTTTTGATAATGGAATGGTTACTTCCTGTAACCTCACTATTCCTATAGCAATATTATAAGAATATTATAGAAATATCACAGTGATTATGGTATTCTATGAACTCTGTGTTGATTATAATATTGTGATAGTCAGCTAAGAACTCGTGGGAAAATAATAAAAGTCTTAGTGTTTTGTTTTTTTATAGTGTTCTATATGAACATTATAAAAACTGTGGTGTACCTCCAATCTTAATCACTTTCACTCTCCTCCTATTCCTCCTCCTTCATTCCTCATCTTTGTTATTCCTCTTCTATCCTCCCTATTTCTCTTTATAATACTCTTTCCAAATCACCTATTTCCTCCCCTTTCTATCACAATCCTCCTAATATGTGTTCTATTTAATTCCCCTACAGGAACCTTGTGGAATCTGTCGTCCTATGAACCCCTGAAGATGGTGATCATCAACCACGGCCTGCAGACTCTGACCAACGAGGTTATTATTCCCCACTCGGGTTGGGAGCACGAGCCAAACGAGGATTCAAAGCCCCGCGATGCCGAGTGGACCACCGTCTTCAAGAACACCTCCGGCTGCCTCAGGTAGGTTTAGTCCAAAAGTAATTTACACATGAATCAAGCTGATGTTGATTTTATTAGAACAACTATTCTGCAGATGTTCTAGTTGAGTCAAACTTGGTTGCAGGGAGATCGACTCAAAGATTAAAATCAATTTCAAATTCTTTAAATTCAAATATATGTGTTTTGCGCTTTGAGCACCACAAGCCGACTGCATTATAGTCCCAATATATTGAAGAGAAGGTAGACATTCATACGGCCGCTTTCTCCATGATTAGGCAACTCAGACCAAAACAATCAAGATTAATGTGTAGCACTACAGGTAGGAGACAAGAATAAAAATATGTATTTTTAAATTTGGGGCTTGTTAAATGACAAAGATGACATTTTTAAAACAAATCTTCTGTTCATTGTTAAATGCAGAACAAAGAAGGGCAATGAGGCGCGCTATTTTTACCAGCTGAGACACTTTGGTTGTTTCTGGTTGCTATGAGATGGAATATTAGACGGCTGGGTAAAAAACTGCCAGTGACGTGCTCAGCGGTTTACTCAAATTTAAAAAAATGTCTCCGCAACCAGAAAAAAAACACCAAATATGCAGCTCTCAGTACAGAATAGATGCTCAACACTTTGTTACACTGCTGGCTTAGTAGTTTCTATGTCATATGTGATAGTGAACTGTATATCTTTGCAGTTTTGGACTCATGATTGCATACATTTGATACATTTTACAGACAAATTGGTTTATCAATCAATTGAATAAAAAAAATCTGTAGATTAAGCTATCCCCCGATTTAAAAAAGTCTTAAGTGGGAATAGCAAAAGGAGGAAGAAAAAATGCAATTTAAACAAGATGTCCGAATATTAAAATGTTGTGAATCCAGGAGGCTGTCTTTTGTAGATTATACAGATTAAAAGCTTTTGGACAAAACCAGCTTTAAATCAAGAAGGATACAGATAGACAATAGGCAAAATTGTGGAAACAGATGGCATATTTATTCAGATTAAAGTCAATTTGGGTTTACAGCATGTGGACACATTTTAGAGATCATCCTGGATTTTGTAGAGGGGATCCTTGACACAGCCACAGCCTTGTTTTTACTATGATACCAGTTGTAGCTGGGGACAGGTGTGACGTATATGAGACTACGTTCGGTTGGACCAGGTTCAGGTTTTAGTTCTTAGGTACAAAAATAATTTATGATATGGAAGATGCTATAATCTCACTGTCCTGGCCTGTATCTGTATGAAGTATGCTGGATGTCTGTCTGCAGCAGATTGCTGGGTGACACACTATTAATGACATGCACCAAACTCCATCACATACAGGTATTCTTTTTTAAATGTTCCTCTATTTGTATCTTGCCATTCTAATATGTGCTGGGTAACTTTGTAACCACTCCACCCTGAGGCCAATGAGTAGCATTAGAAGCTAACTGAACGAGCTCAAATTAAATAAGCACGCAAATGAAGTTAGTCTCAAGCTTGTTAAGGCTGAGAGAAGATGAATTGAGGCAGCAGTGCAAATTGTTGCCTCATGACAACAAGTCAATATGTCTGTTTCCGTTTCTGTTTTTCTAGAATAACACTCTCACTTTTTGATAAGTAAAACAACGTGCGAGCATCAGTGTTAATTGGGATGAAAAACATTGACTTTTGAATGAGTATGTATTCAACCCA
The DNA here is from genome assembly GCA_016806645.1 of Ophiodon elongatus. Taxonomy (NCBI): domain Eukaryota; kingdom Metazoa; phylum Chordata; class Actinopteri; order Perciformes; family Hexagrammidae; genus Ophiodon; species Ophiodon elongatus. The sequence goes on from JACSYO010001694.1 coordinate 1,683,802, forward strand.
TATGTATGAGTTACAGTACATTCCCATCACTGAACCTGGAATGCTGTGCTTTGAGTGTTTTCAGTGACCGGAACTTGGAGTTGTTCTTAGGTCAGTCATCCAAAATGGTGTTAACTTCTCCATTTCCACGGTGACGTACCTCAATGTTAAAGTGGTGTGACTCACTCGGCCATGCTGCTGACCCTGTCTGGTCCATTTGTTTTAAGAAGTGAAGGTCTGCTGTAGTCCTGGGGGACTCTAGTCTGAGATAATAACTGGAATGTGCCCTTACCTAAACCTCTTACCTACGCATACTGGTCTTTGCAGTCACATTGCTCTCGGCTGATATAACAAAGCTATAAGATGTTTGTTTGGCCTAAACTTGTTGGTCAGGAAACTGCTGCCTCACTAGAAAGTGCTGAATCCATTTTACCTCTGACCTGTAGTCAAACCATGTTCACAGTAATGCACAAAAAAATGTAAACATGTGTCAAACATGATCATATCCATGGTGTTTTTTTCAGATTGTTATATAAAAGTTAGCTGTCCACACTGAAACACAAAAAAAACACAAACATCTTTGTCCTATTTACTTTGTGGCAGTAACAGTAATTTATTTCTTCCTGGGGGTGCGCCAAACATTAATTTACATATAATTTATAGCCTACAAACTTGGCAAAGCACGTCACATATCCATATAATGTAACTGCCGCTCCAGCTTCTACCCGTGTCCGTCTTAGGTTTTATTAGCAACATAGTTTATTTTTAAAAGGTTGTTAGTAAACATTACAGACATATTGTTAAAGTTATTGTGAACTTTGTTAGCATGCATTCCACAGTTTACTAGGTGATGCAAAATCACTGAATGTATCGTCTACCATTGTACTGTTTGTACATACCCAAATAACATATAACACACTGAGGGGTTAGAACCCAGAGTGAACCTGTCACCAGACTGGACACCAAGAAAGCTAAATACTGGTTCAGCTCACAATTAAGAATCTGCTTTGACATTGTGTCCGTTCTACTGTTGGACTACATTACTTGTCTTCTGATGTGGTTACCTTACAGTATATGATTTCCCTCTTGACCGCTCACAGTTGCCCTTGAGTGCTTGAGCGTATATGTTAGTAATTAGTTTGTTGATGTCAGTTTGGGTTTTAGGAAATTGCAAACAGCATTTTTCATTGTTTTCTGACATTTTATTGACCAAGCGATTAAATAAATAATTTGCAGTTTAATAAATAATGAAAAAAAAGAGCATGAGTTGCACCTCGACATCACTGTTATCTAAAAGCTTCCCTGTTTTCAAAATGATACACTCTGCACATTTTGTGGAGAAGAGCATCAGCTGAATAACTGATATTCAAATTCAATGCAATTTAAGTGTGGAGTGCACCTCAGAAACGGCAAAACCTCAGCCAAACATGCTCTCTGCCTCGGCATATAAATGCTGTCATCAACTGAGGATGACTACTTCAGTGCAAGAATCTTGAATTCCTGTTATCACCTTCCACGTAGTTTTCCCTCTCCAAGTATCTCCTATCTTCTACCTCCCCTGCTATATCAGTCATTTTGGCTTCAACTCAGGATGACAGACTGTAGTAAATTGTGAAAGACAGAGTGTATGTGCATGTGACGTTATCACGCCTCACGCCTGGCTGTGCTGTCTCCTCCTGGGCCGGCCAAGCCCGTCTAGACTATAATCCAGGGCAGAGAGTCTCCTGGAGTAGACGCATGCTGGTTGACATCCAGAACAATATAACATCCAAATCCAGCTCAGACAGAAAGTACCAGAATGTATTTCACACATTATTGCTCTGCATCAGATGCTTTCCAGCAAGTTTTCTCTGGCTATAGAAAGTATGGAAACTTGCTTGTAATTTTAGAACATTTTCTGCTCAGTTGAAGAGCAGCATTAACGAATCAAGAGGGAATAAATGAAAGCGCTCTGATATAGCCAAAGAAAGTCATAGAGAAGTCATGGAATTTTCCATCAGGGCCACAGTGGGAGCCTGCGCTCACTGCCTCATACTGTTTCTCATTGTCTTTCTCAAGATTTCTTTCATTATCTGTCATGCTCTCTCTTCCTTTCTGTGTGTATGTACTGTATGTTTTTCACCGTCTTCCCAAACACTATATCCAAACTTCGTCACCCCTGACGCCACATATCTCTCTGCTGTCATATATCACAGTATCTCCCCTGTGCTCACCCTTCCTCGACCCTCGATGCAGCCACTGTTGACGAGAATACGTCTCCATGGTAACTGTGACCAAGCCCACAGTTGCCTTGACGCCAGGTTTTGTGTGCTGGGGAGAAGTGCTGATGCCAGGGAGTATCTGTTTACTTACTCCAACAGAGACACTGCTTGCACCTCAATAAAGCCGGGGATAGTTTTATTATAATAGCCTCCTCTGTCGATAGGAGCCAGCTTATTTACAGTGTTTACGCTTGGGGCTCAGTGAAGGGGAAACAGTGTGTATTGTCTTTGGTGGTGTTGGGATTGGGTGTCAAGAGCTGGTTCTGGTGCCAGTACAAGAATAGGGATAACGGTGCTTTTTAATTCTACAATCGGCTGATAAGCCTCCATGTGCACCAGTACTCCCAAATTTGTAGTTTTTATAATCGGTTTGTTAGATCAGAAGGTCGCGTTAACTAGTGTTGATTTATAATTAATCACAACAGTTATTGAAAATTGAATAATGAAAGCGATGACACCTAATTGACAGCTTGACAAAGCATTTCTTTCAGCTAGGTATACAAATGCAGAATTTTAATAGAATAAATAATGCTATAGTATAATGAAACAGAGATAACATAATGTTAGGATGTCTAACTCAACTAAAAACATGTGTAACTTGTGCATGTTAACATAGAGTGTGTTTATTTTGGTCTTTTCTCTTATTTACTTGATAGATTGGAACACATTTGGATACAGACATCCATGGTTCCCAAATGATGAATCCTAATGACTTTAGTGATCTGAATTTTCATTTAGCGCCACCATCAGGTGACACATCTATTGGATGGTTTGCCATCAAATTTGGTTCAGACATTCTTGTTACCCTCATAATTAATTATAATAACTTTGATGAAACCTGTAACTTTTCATCTAGCCCCAACATCAGGTCACAATTTAAATACATCCAATACTTTTGTTTATGATCAAATACCTGCAAAACTAATGTTATTGCCATCAGCCTGTACTTTGTAAATTAATGATAATTATCAAATGTTGGCATGCTAACTTTCTCATTTAAGATGGGGAGGATGGGGGTATAGTAACCGTTACACTTATTAAACACTTCCATGTTAGCATTGTCAACATGTTAGCATGCTGACATTTAGCTGAGGGCACCATTGTTCATTAGTTCAGCCTCACAGATCTGCTAGCATGGCTGTAGGCCTTCAGACTTGTTTTGCCTCAAAGTAAGATGAATCATCGCTTATGATTGTTGTGCTTGTTAACAGTGTTTTCCAAGTTCAAATTTAAAAAAGAGCTTTATAGACAGGATTAACATTGGGAACAGAAAAATGGTGAAAGAAAAATTGCAACAAAAATGGCAACAAGCAGATAGAAGCAGCTTCTTTGATCAACATGACAACCTGTCCCCTCAACTACTGCAGCTTCTATTTCAACTGAAAAGTCTTTTTTGACTTGTCATAGAAGGAAAAGTACTTTACCAACTGTGACATGTTAGAAAGTCTTATGTGAATAATGTATTTGATTTAAGTTTCTAGAAGTGGAAATCTGCTGATATTAAGGGTGAGTGGCTTTCAACACGTTTCAGTCTCTATTCTTGCTCAGATAATATAAGAGAATTTGAACAAGGATAAGATACAATGCAGAATCAGGCCCGGCATGAGGGCGGGCCCCGGGGGGCCGGGCCTGCCCACAGAGATGCTGTGCCCCCTATGGAGTCAGGAGCTTGTGATGTGTGATCCCATGCTCTGTACACAGTAAACTCAAACAGAGCCTACTAAGAGGGAGCCCTTTTTTATATTTATGAACGACGCTAACAGTCAAAACCAGCAGGGGACGGTGCGTAGAAACAGCTGTTCGCAAGTCTCTTTCTTTTTACTATTTACAACCACGTTAAGCAAGCAGGATAAGAAACCCTTGTCTGTCTGTCAATCGCTCTCCACTGCTCCTTTTCTCTCAGTTCTCTGGACAGTTCTGCTGTGACATAAGCACCTCGTACAACCACCAGCGCTGTCCATGGTCCTGACACAACAGCTGAGCGATATAGTAACTTTATGTATCGGCCAATAATTTTGTTTTATTTGCTCTTTGCCACTGATGTATATTTACTGTCAACAACTTCACTGGTGTATCCATAAATTCAGACATGCATATGCTACATATAGATAGGGAGAATGGGTTTATAATTGTATAATAAACCTGATCAAGACAATCACGTGCGCCACCTATTTACATTGGGCCCGCTCACGGAAATCAAATGCCCACCCACAGATTTATGTTTTCCGCCGGGTCTGGGAAGAATCCATAAGATGAATCAGAAATTAAATCAGGATCGATAGAACGTAAAGGATACACAGGGTACACATGTGGTCCTGCAGTGTTGCCATTGACCTTGTAGGACGTTAGCGGAGGTCAGCCACGACTCCATCCATCTCCATCAGTCTCCACATGTCCAGCTCCAGTCTATTCGTCTCAGCTGCTCTATTGTGCTCTGATGGCCACATGACTCTGAGCAACCTTCACACCCACACGTCATCTGATAAAGCACACACACTATAGGCACATCCAGATCACAGTCACAGGGTTTCTGTGTCAGTGCTGTGTTTCTGCAATTGTCACTTAGAACTGCCGAATCACTGTAATTAGGTATTTTGTCACTGTATTCTTTCTTTGACCATCAAAATTAAATAATATTTTAAAATTTAAAAAATGTCAGTAACAGTGTCAGAAAATCTATCTGCTGTTAAAGGAGGAAACAATAAATGCTTTGCCTCGGCCCAGTATTCTAAAATGGCTCTTGATCTGAGAATGTTGGGGTCTGAATCAGATACATTACTTACTTACTTACTGCATGTTTCAAACACATGGATATCATACCTACTGCCTCTTCTAAACTACTGTAAATGAGGGGATTATGAGATTTAGTAATGATTTGTGGTAATAACAGGGTCTGCAAAATTAGCTCATTTGCATTTTTACAGTACATTTTAATGTTTCACTTGTAGCGAACATCCACGGAAGGATGATAAAACTGTCGTTAGATATTTTGATATGAATTAAATATTATTTATTAAAACTGCTACAAGCAACAACGCTACACACTACAATACATAGCTGTATTACACTTTTAATACAGCAACACAAATATTAACAAGACACAGCGGTTTTTTTTAGCTAAATGCTAACTTGCTCACAATGACAACATGCTGATATTTAGCAGGTGCGCTGTAATGTTTCCATATCCACAATAAGTAAGTTATCCAGTAAGTATTGGACAAATCATCCTTTTGACCCAATGATAATGCCAGGGGATCACCAGAGTTGTTACAATTCATTCTGAGGGGGACATGAATTTGTGAATCAAACTTAATGGCAGTTTCACACAAAACCACAAATCTCAATCTTGCGGTTGTGTTAAAGGATAAGTGGATCACCAAATTCAGCAGTATCCATCCTCCAATTTTCATGGCAGTCCATTTAATTGTTGAGACATTTCAGTCTGGACCAAAGTGGTGGACCGACCGACTGACCAGCCGACTTTGACATTGCTAGAACCAGCAGTGTTATCAAGGCTAAAAACCCAATTATATATGCTGTCATACTGCAGCTAGGATTGGTGACATGACACATCATGGTTGCTGGTTGTCATAGTGATGCAATACACTTTCCAGCACGTAGGTTTTCCATGGTGTGTACAGCATTCAGAACTAGCAAATTTCAGAGGAAGCAATTGGAGGTTGACTCTGTAAACCCAACTAACAAAAAGGCTCAGACTCAGACAGCCGTATGCCGTCTCAACTAAAGAACTTCAAAAATGACACTGAAAGCTACTTCGCTTGAGGCTTTTTGTGTAAAGGGGAAGCTAACCTATAGCTAAGCTAAAACCAAAGCTCAATTGATTTTAAATGCAATTAAAGAAACAGAATTGACCAATTAAAACTATTGTTTTTATGCTAATACTGTACAATATGTCATCTAATATGCCTACTGTTATTACTTCATATATGTCACATCTTTCACTTCACTGTTATTTGTTTTGTTAGTTTATTAAATTTAATTATTATAACAGATATCTGTGGAATTATTTAAAGTTAAAAGGGTTGCACATGTGTGCATGCTATGCAGTTGGACATACGAATCACTGAGAAAGGCGCCATGAAAGTTACTCACATGGCGAGAATGTGCAGTACCACGACAACAGATGGAACACTCCCAGATAGATCAATAATCATCAGCACCTATAGACCTTCACCCCCATGAAATATCGCACCACCAGATAACCTGTCCGATGATAAGAGTGCCCACCCGCACTGTCTCCACTGACAGATGCACACGTCCATAAACCTTCGACCGAGACAACCGCTCCCTGAAAGACTCCTGAAAATGAAACAGCTGACAATAAAACTCTTCAGTCTGTCTGCCCTGAAACACACTCCTGTCAAATAAATCCAAGGCGGTTTCTCCTCCGGATCCATTTACAGGGGAGGTGGTGACCGTTTTCTGACAGCGGGAGACGGATGGGTTTAGTTTATGAGCGGGTCCAGATGTCCGGTGCCGTCTGCCTGGTCTCTACCGAAGATTTGTTTGAACTAGCACTAACTGCTGGATGGTTCTGTGGGTTTCCACTCCAAAGACAAATGGCAGAGATCCTCATACACTGGCCAAGAGGATGAGAAGGTGTAAGGCAGGGAATGTGGTTGTGTTTGTGTGTATAGAGTTCGTCTCATTGTATAGGTCAATAGGTAGATGTGTACATCCATTCTGCCTTGGAAATGAATGGTTAAAAACTAAAATGGAATGATATGGAGTCTCTGTCTGTCTGTATGTGTATCCTTCTATTTTCTCGACAGCTGTTCAGGTGTATTGCTGCGGCCCCAAGGAAATGCGGTGTTGAGTGTATAGTTATTTGGATGAGCGGTTCTCAAGAAAGCTGTAAGCCGCAATACTGGAGTCCAAGCAATCGGCCCGCTTCAAACAGTCACGTTTGGAACGGGCACTGCACTAGTTCTAATAGAAGTCAAACACAGAGCATTATGACTTTGTAGTTGTGTCCGTTTTTTTGCGAAACAGGAATATTATATCTCAATGTTGTTGGGCGTGATATGTTTTTCTGTCCACATAGCACTATAAAGCACTCCAGCTCTGCTTACCACCACCAGACTGCCACTCTTCCCCAGTACTAACTGGGGGTCGGCTAATGGGATTAGGTGGGTTGGAAGCCCTCATAAATGAAGTCCCTGGTGAGGAGCAGGGAGCTCCAGCTTTCCCTTAACCCTCTTTAAAGCCTCGCCTTTCACAGTCAGTCAGACAGCCGCACTAAGACTGCACCAGCTCTGCTGCCAGTGTGCTTATAGGAGCTGTGCTCAGGGCGCTGGCTGATGTAACACGGATGGCATTTCCCTTTGTAGCAAAAAAGAAATTTATATTCATCATTCTTTTAAGATTATTCCTAAAGCAGTCTGGCTTTATTACATTGTACTATTGAGGCAGACAGGGAGGATGAAGGCCACAGGCCTCATGCAAACCCAGAAAATCACAAGGTTGGCTCAGACTGGTTTTGGATTGCAAATATTTGGCCTTTTTAACTGTAATACATCTGCCAGTCATTGTCCAGTCTGTCAATGTCTTCAAATGGGAATCATTAAACTAGATGATAGTAGAGTAATCTTGAATGCTTAAATAAATGAATAAACAACAACAAAAGACCTCAGATCTTTTATGGAGCTTAGTTTTTTAATAGGGACGTTTATTTGTGTTGTTAGTTATATATATATATATATATATATATATATGTCCTGTTTGTTACAACTACCTTAAGCAAGCAGGCTAAGCAACCTATGTCTGTCTGTCAATCGCTCTCCACCGGTCCTTTTCTCTCAGTTCTCTGGACAGTGCTGTTGTGACAGAAGCACCTCCCACAACCAACAGCGCTGTCCATGGTCCTGACACAACAGCTGAGCGGTATGGTCACATGTGACTATGTCACTTGTGATATTTCATTGAGTTACATTTTTCATGATTGCAATGAGAAAATTTATTTTTCTCAATGCAATTAGACTTTTTTTTCTTGCAACTATCCATTAAGTTGTTTGAGATAATGACTTTGCTCAGATATTTACTTTTTACAAGATCAATAAAAACCTTCAAATACCATACAGCTCTTAGTGTATTGTATTGTATATACAATAAGTCAGAATTTTAAATGATACATATCTAACCTCACAATCTGAATCATCTGCTGACAAATGGCTGCAGAACTTGAAGCTGCTGTTGTCCTATTTCTGCAGGTTCTGTTAGTTAGTTATTTGATGCCGACTAACGGTGTGTGTTTCTGACTTTTTTTCCTGTAGAAATGTGAGCTCAGACGGGGCAGAGGCTCGGCGCAGACTGAGGGAATGCGAGGGATTGGTGGATGCCTTGCTGCACGCTCTCCAATCAGCTGTAGGGAAGAAGGACATGGATAACAAGGTATTGTCTGATTCACCCACTAAAACGCATAATTGTCAAGACATATTCATATGATGAATCCAACTGTACATTATATGCACAGTTTTTGTCCAGTATTTATTGAGATCTTATTAAAGTACCACGCATATGTGCTTGTAGATGAGAACTTCTCTGTCTCTTTTTCCTCCATAGTCTGTGGAGAACTGTGTTTGTATTATGAGGAACTTGTCCTACCACGTCCACAAAGAGGTGCCGGGGGCCGAAAGGTTCCTGGACCCCTCAGCGCCACAGGCTCCTGGTTCAGCAGGACCACAGAGGAAGAAAAAGGATGACGCCGGCTGCTTCGGTGGCAAGAAGGCCAAAGGTGAGAAGGAGGAAAGAGGGAGACAGATAAAAATGCGATAACCACTAATCGGAATTCTAAACTAAAGGGAAATCCAAAATTAGATTATTGCTTCTTAAATTAATAATAGAAAAATTATAAATAAATGATTGGGATTTTTATTGCATAACAGGTAATTTATGAACACTTTGTTTAATGATTGGTATGAGATGCATGTGGTGGTTTTATAGTCCTTATTATGGTTATTATGATATCTTTTGCCTTGTTTTTCAAGCAATTGACAGAAGGTAAAGCAGTTATTCCAGCAGCCAGATTGAATATACCAGTCTTTACTTTGTCCTCCTCTTCTTTATTGTATTTCAGTTCGTTGCTGGTTTTATATGAATGCTGGGCCTCTCCCTCTGATAATGACTATGTTGTTAGAAAATGTGTAGTAATCTGTCACATCGAATGTGTATATAGACTTCATACTTTGTCTCAAAAACAATTGAAACTCTTGAAAACAGGATTTCAATTTTACATAAACAAGTTAAATGTTTTGCTTATTTGGTGAAAACCAATGATGAGTACTTGATTAAACTTGATTAATCGCTTAAATTTGTCAATAACTTTATCAATTGTATTTAACTGCTCAACTTCAACCATATTGTCCCACCATTTGGTTTGTATGCTAGATTTAAAATGCTCATAAAATACACAAAACAGTAAGATATTACTTAAAGTTAACAATTAAACTTGTGTAAACAACAATCAGTTCTCTAAAATGTTGGATCTAAATGAACTCAAATATAGAGTAATTCACCACAATAACACATTACATTTTTACATGGGAACAAGCTACAACACTATAAACAAGTGTTGAGGCACTTTTTGTATTAACTGTCACAGTAACTGCTTAGCTTCGATGCAAGACTATGATGAGACATCTCTGTAATGGACGTGTATCGTATTACCGTCTGCTGTTCATCCTGGAGGGTTTTGCCATTATTGATTCTCCTTAACAGATGTGGCACGTACGCACGCGTCTTAATCAGCATTCTCCCAGGCTGTTAGCTCAACGACACCGTTATCTCTTTACTGTACAACATTAATGACTACCATTAATCAGTCAGCCAATCAGGTGTAACTGCCAGCCAGTGACCCTCGACTTCTAATGACTCATTGGAGAATCCTTTGGTTCAGGGGTCAGGAGAACACAGTAGCTTACATGTATACAGAGTTATAAAGACACCAATTAACCACAGAAATACTTTCACACATGCACACACGCGCTGAGAATAATGAGAGGCGTGTAGCTGCTGCAGACCCTGAAGGTGTTCTTTGAAAAAACGAGGCTCAGGTACAGAAATATTAAATGTGGCTATAAAGGAGCATGGAGGCGGGTGGTTAAGCAACACTGTCGGCGATATGCTTGGTAATTTGTTACCTTAAGTAGGCTACGTTTGGCCTCCTCTTCAGTTTAATGTCACATTCAGTATTAAATATACCATTATGCTCAACACGCGCTCAGCAGCTCAAGCTTTGTTTTAGCGTCTAAACAGGCTGATTTGTGGCTGTTATTTACGTCTCTTTGAGCACATCTCTGTTCTTCCCAGGCGGTGAGTTTAATGACGCTTACAGTTGGTGCTATTGCTTTGTATATGTTTCACTGTGACTCTCTATCCTACTTTCCTATCTGACAATGGGAACTGATTCCTTTCTTTCTTAGTCTTTTCTTCTTTCTCTCATTTGCTAGCTTTTCTTCATGTCTTTTCCTATTTTCCTTTATGATTCTGGCTATTCGCTTCTTTCTCCCTCTCCCTTTCTATCTAAAAAGCCATCCCACTGATGCCAACTCTCTGAGCATGCTTTCAGAGAGCACCTCTGGACTGCTAATAGCTTCCCATTTAGCCTGTTTTCCATCTCAAAAGTACTCCTTTTTTCTGTCTTTGCTCTGTCCATCTTTCTTTTCTAGTTTTTCCCCCTTCCCCTTCACTCTGTCACCTTCCCTGTTTCGTAAAAGATGCCATCTTTTTGTAAAACTGTTCATCTATTGCACAGCTTCTTGACACATGCACACGTCTTTTTCACCATGCCTCTTCTCTCTTCTCCCTGCTTTGTGTTTTTTGCATTGCCGCTGCTTCCTTGGCTAACTATAGAGGAATGGTTTAATCAAGGTGAGTGTCCCCCCTCAACCCTTCTCACTTCAGCTCTCCTCACCCTCCTCCCCCATCCCCCTCCTACTCCTACTCCTCATTCTCTTTACCCCTGGCTGTAGAATGTAGTTAGGAGTAGTTTTGGATGTCTTCCAAAAATCTGAGAAACTTCCAAGGACTTCAGAAAATTGGGGTGTTTCACTCATTCCACATGCATTCCCTCACCAGGCTGACCTGAGTATTTTAGGCTCCACCCCTCCCAATCTTCATAATTTTTTATTTGTTCCTCTGAGATAGATAAAAAGGTTGAGATGATCAAACTTGGTGAAACGGGTAAGTCCATTGGGATGTGAAGTAGAGCTTGACTCATCAAACGTGTCGAAGATGCAGCAATTAAAACCTCAACCTTATCGAGTCTGAATCTATGATTAAACTGAAATGAAACTGAAATGTAAAACCTTTTATACTCTAGGTAAAACTAATTACAACTAGCCAGACTGCTACTTTCTGTATCAAACTTTAGCCCTTCACCGATCCCCTTGTGTTGTGTTTAAGAATAAACGTCAAGCTCTGCTATAGACCCTGTTAGTTTGTGTGTGCATATAGGGGCTATGCATTATATGGATTATTGTTACTGAAACAGATTGAAGCTGCTAATATCCAAGAAATTTGGGGGTTCCCCTGCAAAAATAGAGTTTTTTTTTTTTTACACTTTATTAGATTTTCAAGACATTGACATTACCATTGACATTACCTAACTAAATAAAAAAATAAGATAATACATTTAAAATTAAATAAATATAAGATCAATAATGAAAAATATATAGATAAAACACATTGTTTCTCCTTCAGGTATTAATCAACTATGTCCAACATAAAGTGAGGTATGCAAGGCTTTCATCCTGCTCCTAGCAGAAGAGCATATCAATCTTATCCAAATTGTAGATTCAACGCAGTTCATTAAATGACCCCACTTTGCAGAAAGTTCTTTTAGACATTTACCAATACGTCGTGCTATCATCCGTTTTGCCTGTAAAAAACATAGATCTAAAAATATTTGCTCTTTCTTCCTCAAGTTATGTTTTCAACAACGTAATAATAAAATTTTGGGGATTTTACATCTTCCCACATTATTATATGGAAAAATATTCGTCCACATTTAAAACACAAATCTGGGATATTACTATTACATTTATTTAGCTTTTTTTTGTAATATATGTGCACATCAGCCAAAGTTCTTCAGCACTTGGTGCTAAAAGAATAGTTTGACATTTTGGTATATACTCCTAATTACTTTCTTGCTGAGAGCTGGGTGAAAAGATTGATATCACTCTAATGTCTATGCATTAACTATGAAGCTAGATGCAGAAGTCAATTTGCTTAGCCTCTATAAGGATGTGAAGTGGTGGAAACAGCGATGCTGGCTCTCTCAATCTTTTTACCTTAATACAGAGTCATGCTGATTCCCCCTGCTTCTAGTCTTTATGCTAACCCAAGATAATTACTTGGAGGCTGTAGCTTCATGTTTAGTGCACAGCGACACAAGAGTGATATTGATCTAATCATCTGACTCTCGGCAAGACGGTGAGTAAGTGTATTTCCCAAAATGTCGCACTATTAGTTTTAGGTGCTTTCATGAATATATAGTGGTATTCTGTATTTTGAATGGGAGGCAGGGCTAGATCATCTTTTGTCTCTGTATCTCTGTCCATGGGCATGTCCATGTGCATGTGATATGAACCATTAGCCGGCCGAGCTGCAATCACTCACATCCCCTCCCACTCCATTTCCCCTCCTCCACTACATTACAGTTAAAGTAGGAAAGTGTATGTATGTGATTGTGGAAAGAGGTTGTATGCGGTTATAGTTGTGTGTGGCCTTGTGCTCATACAGTATGTTTTCAGTATATACGTAAATGAATGAACATGTGAACACACCAGTGTTCTATAGCCAACAGCAGACAGTGTGGAATGTGCAGTTTGTGTGTGCTTGAACATATCACGCTTCTAGATCTCTGCACTGTTTACATGCGCACATTGATGCTTTTTGTGGGTGGGTAGACCTGGATTAGACCGATATGTCACTTCAGAGATGGAGAGGTTATACCATGAAAATAATGCATTTATGATGTAAACATACACCGTATTTACAGCGTCAGTTTAAAAATGTCTATATCAGCCTTCCAAATGCATATCGGTCTAACCCTGGTGTCAACGACATCGTCTTTTATAAACAAGTTTTAGGATGTGGCACTGACTTTGTCTTCCCTCCTTTCTCCTCTACCCAGGCAGGAAGAACGGCGAGAATGACAAAAACTACGACACACTGGATCTGCCCAAGCGCTCAGAGCCGTCAAAAGGTAGGCTTTTTCTGTCGAGCAAAACATCCTCCGTTAACGCTTTCGCTCCTGAGGGAGAATGTAACAGAGGGGAGCGAGTCTGGAAATAACTCGCCTCATTTAGATGTTATCCTGCTGGATGAGACCGATAGGAAACATGTCAGATCTTGGACAGTCAGGCTGGTGAAGATGAGTGTGATTGGTTTGATTGGAGCCAGGTCAGGTGTGTAAAGCAACAAAAGCCTGGAAGGCCTTTGACGGAGAGAGGCGGTCTGGTAATTTAGCTTTGTTTGATGGTTTTGTGCCTTCACTGTGACAGTCAATTGTTAGCAGCTTGTGAGAGCATTAACTCTGTAAGCCATCTTTTTGTAAAATACAACAATGCACTGAGACACAAAAGGCAATAAAAAGCAGCCTCTTATTGTATTCTGAGCTCTATCAAGTTTGTAGCTAAATGGAATCCATTGTGTTATCTGTTGTATTGTACTGTACTACAATTCATTGGCGACTACTGGTTCTAGGAGTGGGCGATATGGACAGAATCTTCTGTCACTGTATGTCATTTTATAGTAAGATTGGAGCTGAAATAATTAGTCAAATTAATTGATTAGTTGGTGGGGAAAAATAATTGCCTTTATTTTGATAATCCATTCATAATTTTTCAAGCACAAATGTCAATCATTTTCTGGTTATAGTTTTTCAGTTATATATAATTGAAAATGTAATAGCTTTGTGTTTTAGACTGTTGGTTCAGACAAAACAAGACATTTAAAGGGTCTGACATTTCATATCCCAATGATAACCAAGAGCAAATGTTTACACCCAAGTATTTGTACTGCCTAAACCAACAAGATATCTTGTGTGAATTTTAGAGGTACTGGTAGGTGGATTTTGTCCCCTTTGGACAGAGCCAGGCTTTCCAGTATTTGTGCTAAGCAATGCTAACCATCTGCTGGCTTTAGCTTCCTATTTACCGTACAGACAAGAGAGTGATGTCAATCTTCTCATCCAAAATCAGCATATTCCAAAAATGTCAAGGTTGTTACAAAAAAAAAAAAAAACAGGACTCAATTCACACAACCTGGACAAGGTAAAACAGTCTTTACTCATCAGCAGAGGTTCGGTACACAGGTAGGCAGTCAGAAAAGGTAAACAAATCAGGCAGGAATCAGGCAAAAAACATGGTCGCGGTAATAGCAGCAGAGCTATCAAAAATCAGGACCATATCACTAGCAAGTCGCTGGCCCGCTTGACACAGAAGACAAACTGGCACAGACACAGGGGGAACACAGGGTTTAAATACACTGGGAGGTGTTGGTGATTGGACACAGGTGGGATCAATCAAAGGCGGGGCAGACAATCACAGTGGTGGGAAAACACACAAAGGCAGGAAGTGAAGTGACCTGAAACGAGAAGAGGTAAGAAACAGAAAATAAAACAGGAAATAATTATATCTGATAAAATAAGGAAAACTTAACATGGGAAGAGGACATGACATAACAAAGGTATTTCCCAATGAAAATAATCGTTAGTTGCAGCCACCTAGATTATCTAAACACAGGCATCCCTTTTTAATTAGTCATGTATAAATAGATCATATACAGTATATATATAAATATGTATATACGCGTATATATGCATATGTATATATGTGTATGTATATATGTGTATATATGTATATGTATGTGTATATGTATCCCTGACAAATCAAGGCAGTTGATCACATTGATTAAACAATCTTATGAATCCAATACTGCCATAAAGAAGGCCTGCTATAAATTCAGCCTACAAGCCATAGTGCTGTATCTGCTGCATTGGGCTAGCATTACAATGTTGCAGAAATTGGATGTCAGCAACACACAAAGGTGGATAGAAAGAGGTGTTTTGCTGTTATTTGAAAAGTTGATTGCACTGCTTTCGGGTTGAAGGGACATTGCTTTTCTTGACCTAATTCAGAGAATAGTAATAATATTCTGATTTACCTACTGGTATATTTTTCGTGCTCATCTACCATGTCTATAAATATTGTAGAATAACATTTGATCAGTGGTTTGAGAAGTACAGCTTAGTCCCCAGACTCTGCAACTGGTTCTATCAATAGTGTGTGTGTGTGTGTGTGTGTGTGTGTGTGTGTGTGTGTGTGTGTGTGTGTGTGTGTGTGTGTGTGTGTGCGTGTGCGTGCGTGCGTGCGTGCGTGCGTGCGTGCGTGCGTGCGTGCGTGCGTGCGTGCGTGTGTTTGTGCATTCATTCTCTCTTTGCTTTTTGGCACTGACCGGCAGTTATAACAGTCATAAAAGCAAATTAGTATGCAGCGCCCGCATCAGTGCATCCGGATGGTAATAGAATGTTTATTTGCTTGTGTGTGAGTCTGTATAATACCTTCCTCTTTGGAGGTGTGTGCGTGTGTGTGTGTGTGTGTGTGTGTGTGTGTGTGTGTGTGAATGCCTATATGTCTAGTGGTGTCTGTGGAATTTGTCTGCACATGTTACACACCCTTATTTGGTATTTACAAATCAGCATCTTCTTCAGTGTCTAGTGGCAGGCACTCAAAGTCAATGCCACTTCCTGTTTGACTGTTAATTAGCAACATTAACACGGAAAAGTGGGCTCTCATTAAACTAGATCACAATTAATTGATGTGCTTTTCCAAGTTAAGCCGATTTTGCTTTTTTTTATCACTCCTAAAGGTTTTCATGGGTGAAAGCCAAGCTGGCATGCTGAGACTGTGGATCTATAGCGGTTACAATTGTGGTGCGATTACGTTACACAATGTGCTAACAACACCCTTCGGAGTTTTGAATCCAGAGAAAGCAATTATCGTTATAGGCCTAAATGTCAAACACGGTTGAAATGTGTGTGTGGGTTCACGTTGGAGAGAGCACTCTGCATTTTCTTGCTCACAGACAGACAAATCATATTTGACATTTATTAGCTCCACACACGGGCGAATAACAACAGTGAGGTGCATGGATAATAAGCTTAATCACTGGAGCGAAACCCACATTGACTTTTAAAGCACATTTATCACTTTTTCCTCTTCAGGAAACATCGGAGGTGAAAGTGCTGGTGACTGCGAGCCCATAAAAGTCATCAGGGTGCCTTGTTTGTTTCTCTATGAAAATGTATGTTTGTACGTGTCAGGCATGTACACAACCCTCCGCCAACAGCACATCCCCTGATCATCTGTGGTGAGAGAGATAGAGAGCGTATCTCTCATTCTGTGGCGATGGGTAAGAGAGATATGGCAGATTACATGTGTATCCCGGTCCTGATCTGATGTCAGACAGAGGGAGGTCAGGCTGGACCTGGCAGTGGGCAATGATTAATCTTTTGGTTTGTGTGTGGAAGTGTGTGTGTGTGTGTGTGAAAAGGATAAGAAAGAGAGAGAGAGAAAGCTTTGGAACTGCAAAGTTGGGTGACATTTTTCTAGTCCCTTAAAAAAATTGCATGACATTTTGGGGAAATACACTTGTTCACTTTCCTGCCAATTGTTAAATAAGAAGAGCAATACCACTCTCATGTTTGTACAGTAAATATGAAGCTACAGTCAAGAGACAGGAAGCTTAACTTAGCATAAAGAATAATAAATGTCCTCAAAAGTTAAAGTATTGTTATAGTAATAATTCCGCTGCAATTCCTGGTCGGACACCCTAGATGCTACAAAATGTAATAACTTTCTTTTCAAAGTAAATATCATTACGACTTAAGGTTGAAGGCGTACAAGCATTGACCCAGACACGTCTGTTTATTATTTCACATCAATACCCACTCTTCTACATTCTGTTGACTATATTTCAAAAATCAATGCTGTGTTTTTAGTAAACTTGTCTCGCCAGATTCTGAGTTGATGTGATTCGTCTTTCTAGTTGATTATGTGACCACTTTGTCAACCTTAATTGATTGAGTGAGTTATTTTGTCCATGCAGGTGCACCCGAAATGGGACTTGTTGCAGGCACATACATCAGTAGAGATGTCCATTATTCATGCCGCACAGAACAAAGGCCCGAGAAAGAGAGAGGGGTGGCTGTAATAAAAGTAATTAAGAAGTGTGAAAAGACGCATTTCATTAAAGAGCCGTTGAGTGCGGGGCCTCCTGAGGTGATGAAACATTTTCCCTACCGTGAGTTGAAACCACAGAGTAAACCTCTAGATTGGAGAAAGGTGAGGGGAGAGAGAGTGGGAGAGAGGAGAAGGCGTGATGTGTGACGACTGAGTGTGTGCACCTCTCGCCTCCTTTTCTCTGAGAGTCTAGGTTAAAATGAAGGTTCTATCCAACCCGAAGAGGAGGTTGAATAGAATATAGAAACAGTTGTTGACTCTCCTGAGAGAAACACAGGGCTTCAAATTAATTAGCCTTTACCTTTTATGCAGCCTCTATCTCTTGCCTCACCTCCTCCCTTCATCTGCTCTTTCTTACCCTTGTCCCTCTCCACTGTATTGTCAGAGCGGTGTCTCGATGCAGCAGAGCGAAGAGCCTCACATCCTCTCTCAGCATGTGGGTGTGTTTTCAATGAGCTCCATCAACCACAGTAAATGTACATAATACAATGGGGGAAAGGCATACAAAGAGTTCCACGTTTCCCGTAGAATACCTGATGGTGACCACTGACAGCAACAAGAAGAGCTCCTTTATTTGTTCTATTTAAAAAAGTCAGTGTCTGAGATGGCGAAACAAGAATAGGACCAAGAATGGGAAATACAGTCCATGTATATAGTGCAGGAAACGATGCGTCCACTTTGCTTTTCTATCTCATGACAATTTTTTGGTAGTACGTCAACCTTTGGAGATTTGGAAATTTACATTACGCGACACAGATGGGACAATCATGAATTGGCCTTCAGAGTCTTCAGCCACGTCGGTGGTTCTGTGAATCCATACTTAGTCTGAACCAAAGTGGTGGATTGGCCAACATTACCATCCCTAAATCCTTGCCGCTAACATGGCTCTAAAAAAGTTGTGAGTTGTTGGTAGAAGGTTTTCTTTCTGACCACATTGAGTTCATATATCAGCCTCCAGTCAATGGGGCATTATAGTGATATTAATCAAGAGTATGCATATTAAACTCCTGATTGCCTTTTACCTTTTACCTCTTGGCCAGCACCACTATTATGTTTTTATACGAGGAAATAATTGGAAACTTTGTGGGTGAACGCTGTTTCCTCTGGCAGAGCTTATTCCCACCATGATGAATCTTTTTGTCATCAATCCCAGCTGCATTAAGTAGTGATAATTAGTCATATCTGACAACAAGGGCATTCTGACTAAGCAATAAAGGCCCTGCGTTTGAAAGACCTCAGTTCTTTCCATGACTTTGCCCTCTTGCTCTCTCTCTCTTTCTCTCCCTACCTCTCTTGCCACTTCTCATTCCTCTTGCTCTCTGCCACTTCAGTGCTCTCTCCATCCCCGGAGATTTATTGTGTTCCCCTTGCCTTGCACACGCCGAGCAATTGATAAAACAGCAGCGTTTAACCAGGACGACAACTGTGTAACGCATCTCGCTGCTTTGTCTTGCAAGCTGAGTATTTAATTTGTGGAGAGATTTTACCGTTGACAAACAACACTAGTGCAAGCTGTTATGTATTGCATTGTATAACCCTCTTTGATATCATCCCACTGGAGATCTCTATTTGTAGTATAATGAACAATGACTGCTTTGCGATTGGAGTCATCTCCGTCTCTGATGCATCTCAGCTCTTGAAGTCTGAAAAGTCACAGGCTCAATTGAATAAAAAAAAAAACGGAGCTACACTTGCATTGTTTGTCTCTGCTGTTGTGGAGGAGAAACATTTCTCTTTATGTCTCTGTGGCATAAATGTGATTCTTCTAATCCTTACTGCAATATGTCTATTGCTCGTAATCTGCGGCAGGAAAAACAATCGTCTTGCCCGAAGGCACGATGAACGTCCTGCTGCAGCGAGCAAATATGTTCAAGCAGATCCATTTTTCAAGATAAAGCCTCTTTGTGTCATTTAGTGCTGCCAAGTTTGCTTCAGAGTAACACAACTCCAATGGGAGGGAAATTCTGCCCTGTTCTGCGTCTACTTTGCACCCCAAGTTAAAGCAGAATATCATTAATAATTTACTTGTCATCCCAAATTCCAAGCAGCAGTCCTATGTAGGCACTCTCTGTTTTCATGGTTGAGGAATTCAACACCCAGATAGTGAAAGCTGACTCTTGGTCCTGCTGAGTTCCTGCTAGATTGCAGCTTGTTGACCACTTTGGTGAATCACTTACCCTTTTGTTCAGAACAAACACAGCACTCAGTTGCGTCCGTCCTTCACCTCATATTCCTCACTTCCTGCCGCCACATTTCACAGCAAAGTGAGACACCAAATGAAGACAGCTACCTCGTGAGCGTGTGCGCCCGGAATGTCATATATACAAAGCGTGCACACAAACAAAAAGCATGCATATAAACATATAACACTTGTACGGCTCACGCACATTCACACATACTTTCTCACTCTCAGCTGCTATCTTGACACATAGTGTCCACTCTACACAAAGTTGGATCCAGACTGTCTGGCACCTTATATCACTCTCTGTCATTTGTTGCCTCAGTCCTTGCATTTCCTTCAGCATTACACCTTCCTTACTTCCTTCCTTCGGGGGGTGACTGTGGCTCAGTGGTAGAGTAGGGTCATCCTTCAATCAGAGCATAGGCAGTTCAATCCCCGGCTCCGGTAGTTCATGTCAATGTGTCCTTGGGCAAGCCACTTAACCCCAAGTTGCTCCTGAGCTGTGCCTACGGTGTGCGAATGATATATGAATGGTTAGATATTCCTGATGGGCAGGTGACACCTTGCATGGCAAGTCACCTGCCATCAGTGTGTGAATGGGTGAATGATGACATGTAGTGTTAAAGCGCTTCGAGTGGTCGGAAGACTAGAAAAGCACTGTCCAAGTACAGTTCATTTATCATTTACCATTTATGCCTAATATACAGCAGTGCATAGCATCACTTGCATTTTCTTTTTTATACTGGATGCCGTCACGTCTGGAGGGAAGGTAACCCTCTTCTAAGAAAAGGAGGCCAGTATATCACGAGGTGTGATGAGTGACTAATTGGTTTCATATTTCTGTTCCATTTCTGCCGCAACCTTCAAACGGAAAGGCAAAGCTAAATGGGATACAAACAAACAGACCAAAAAGAGTTATTGTATCTCAGGAGACTTCTTAGTTATATAAAGGAGGAGTCAATATAAACAAAAACCTCAAACCAAAACATCAGACATAATAATGTTCTGGAATTTTCAAACTGTTTGTATTACACTTTCCTGCACTGAACAACTTTGCACATGAGTGCCCCAAGTGGAGATAATTGATATCTCTGAGTCAAGGCACAGATGTTATATTACCCCATTTACACTCACTTAATGGGTCTTGTGCAGATTGGATAGCTACCTGATATCAAAAAAGCTAAATGGAATTGCAGCCTTGAAGCATTCGAGACAAATTGAAATGAGATTGTTGAGATGCATTCCAGCCAGATGTTGAAAATATGTAAATTCATCCATTGTTTCAGGTTGCATAAGTAATCTTAACTGTGAACTACATCAGTAAACAGCCTATAAAATAGACCCAGTGGTATTGACACTAAAATCAGTCATCTTTCTCCCTGTTACATTAAAGCAACAGTAAGAAAGCGGCTCTTGCACTTGCATTAAGTGGAAGTTTAGCGTTGATCTGATCCCTGATCAGTGCAACCATTGAATTTGAGAGTGCAATGACCTGCATTGTTGAGCAAACGGAATTGAGCCAGCGCCAGTGCCCCCTCCATGTTAGCTGATGGAACATGGACCAAACTAAAAAATAATGCTCATTTTACGTAGTTCTTATCACGCTGATGTATGTTCAAGTGTTCATTTTATTAATAATTTCAGTTTAAATCAGTTATTTGATACTATAAAAGGGGTTGAGACATCATGATCGACAGCTGCTCTGAGTGAAGTTAACAGTCGCGTATCCGGAGGCTCGGGAATTATGCGTAGAGTAGGATCATCAAGATGAGATGTAACTTAAACTTTAACCTTCTATCTGCTGTTTCAAACATCTTTTGGACCATCACGTGTGTTTATATCAGACACGCATATTCACTACTTTGACTACAGAAACGCATATATGTGTAAATAAAGTGTAATAAATTAGGTGTAGATATCATCTGGATACAAGACACTTGAAATGTTAAGTGAAACGGCCTTCTCTTACCAAGATGCAATTTGAAGTAACTAAACCTAATTGTCTTTTTTGTGCCGGGTATGGAGTGTTGATGGTGGAAGGACATAACTGGCTCTCACTAGATGGAGAAAGATACAGTTCTAAAAATTCTATGTTTTGACAGTGCATCAGTTCATTTGGGAACACGGCATGGCAACAGTGTGCATATATGCATATGTCATGATGTATTATGTCATGTGTTTATTTTATATGGCAACATGTTAAAAGCTTCAGATACTAAATCCCTCACCACCTCACCTGAGATTAAAACTAAATCCAGCTCTGCCACACCAGCTGTTGGGAGTGCCGCTGAGCCACGGCTAACCTGACACTTCTCAATACCAATCACTTTCCCTCCTTAAATGTTGATAACAAAAAATAAGCACTGCACAATACGGAAAAAGGGCTAATTATGTGGATAGCCAGCGGCTTGCAGCTGACATTTTTGCTACTGCAACCCCCCTTCCACTCGCCACCATCCTCTCATGAGCTGTTTCACACAGGCAGTGATGAAAAGGAGTGATAATAAGGCGAGGAGGAGTAAAAAACAAATGAAGGGAGCAAGAGGTTTATTTAAATGGGAGCACCTTGTGCTTTGTTGGAAATACAAAGAGGTTTGCATAATGCTATTCCTAGGAGGTCTCATTTTAGAGTGGCTGCTCTCCACATCATTAGTGGAATGAAGTCCTTGCACATTAGTATGTGTGTTTGTGTGTGTTGATGCATAGCAGCATTTATCCACCTCTGCTTGGCAAAGGATAGTAGCCAAAGGATAATTCCCAGCACTTCCTCTGTGGCAGTTCATAAACTTAGTACCACTTCCACCCACTGCGACATCACTGATCAACTGTTTCTCAAGTTGTTTAAACTTTCCTAACCCCAAAAAATCTCAGTGCCCAGATCAGTGCGTCTCCTCCTACGAGGCTCTGTGGGATTCTAAAAAATGTGGCAACTTCAGGCTCTTCAGATGATTAACCATGTAATTTTCCTCCCCCAACTCCCCAAACCTGAGCAGTTGAAGCAAAGGGATAATTACGAGACAAGAACGATTCCAGGGAAGTAGGATGAAGCGCAGTGAGATTTACTTGCCAATTGGAGCCTTTGTTTGGCCCCGTTCGAGGCACAAGAGCGCTGCTTCCTGTTTCTGCGAGAGACGCTTTAATCTAATTAAAAGCAGATTAATGGCGCGCTGACTAGCATCGCTGGAGCTACAGCAGAAGCTTAGTGAGGGGGAAAAATGCCCCTCTCCAGAATTTGCCACTGTCCCGTTACTGGTAAACAGTAGATGAAATATTGGTCGTAAACAGTCTAGACTGTTGTAAACAGGAGAGCCTAAATGCACCCTAAGGACTGCTGTCCTTGTATACAGTCGAAGGGGAGGGTCAGATGGAGCAGAAAAGAGTTTAGTAATGGCAGGCGTCCAATCAAACTGTCTCTCCACTGAGGTTTTACTCTCACCGTAAAATCAGTCCGTTACATCAGGCGAGCATGATGCTTTGGATTATATTTTAGGGATCCAACTGACGTTTATATCCTATGCAACATAAAATTTGTGCACTCGTGAGCCAAAGAGGGGAAAAGGCCGAGGTCCCAGTACTTTAACAACATTCGTGTGACTAATACAACAGCCATGAAAGAGAGGAGCATAAGAAGGGGAAGTACAAATGGTCTAAGGAGAAAGATTTAAACTTCTATTTATGTAAGCCAGCGAGAATGGTGAGTGATTGACTGGAAGAGGGCGACGTGAAACGATTTTTTTGGTGGTGAGTTTTTCTGCGTCCACAGCCAATCTGTTTGACTGGTCTATAATCACAAGTATTTGGGGTTTTAAAGTGCGTTTGATTTTGACGATGGGTTCATTTAAGCCGGCGGGGGCAACTCATCTCATCCTCACTGCCTTTCATTTGACTATTATAAGCACACACACTCACACACACATCCAAATCCTAATTCACACAGCTGTCCACAAACACAGTCACACACACACACAAACTCATTAACGCATGAAAATACACTCTCACATACACACATGCACACTTTAAGTGCCCTGTGCCCTTTACCGTTAGGGGGGTATTATGTGGCTATTAGAGGTGCTGTTGTTTGTCAGATCGTTGCACAGAGATAATATAACCTGAGAAAATTGACCACAGCATCCGCTGTGTGTGTGTGTGTGTGTGTGTGTGTGTGTGTGTGTGTGTGGGGAGAAAAGCATTGACTGTCATCCTCCAAGGCGAGAGTTAATCCAGAGTATCCATCACACTTTAGCGTGCCATTTCACGGGCGAGGGAGGGGGGGTGGTATGGCGAGGCTGGAGGGAGCGTTAAATGAGAGATGGGTACTGACACCGACCCAGACACAGGAAATCCCTCCACCGTCAAACACCATCACAGCTGGCATCACGCATTCGATTCAGACTGTAGCCGGAGACAGAGGTTGCATTTGTTTAGGGGCTACCGGTCTGGCTGTGTTGCACCAGGATGTTGAAATAGTCTAAATTTAAGGTGAAACACTGCCAACACCAAAACCAAAAAACATCTGTATTTCCTCCGATTCTATCTTCTATTCTATTGGGGTGCATACCTTGTACATCAACACATCAGCAACTCCCCACCTCCTCCTCAATTTGTCACATAAAGGCGTAAATGTTTACCATCACTGTTGAATTACAGAAACTATTGTTTCTAAAAAATACTCACTGAGCAAAATGACCCAAGCAAAAAAAGCCTGAACAACTACAAAAGTCCTGCACACCCACACAGGTCAAATAAATGGAGCTATGACGACAATTACCCGTTTTTTCAGGTACAGCAACAACAAAGTCAGAGAAATGTCTATCGTTTTGCACTTACCCACACAGTCCTGAGGAGAGGTCTAATCAGGCAAAATAAGTGACACCTGTGTGGGTGTATGTACAGTACCATAGCTGTGTAGAGGCCTTACTTTCTGTAGACCGAACACAGGTAGACAAAACAACTAATTAATTCAGGTGAAAGCTTTTAGACCAGTTAACGCACAGGGAGACAAAACAAAAGACTTCAGTGCAAATCTAGTCTGTTCATGTGCACTCCTGTCCACCATCCGGACTGCAGGCCCAGGCCCTCATCAGCCCATACACTCCTCCCTTCCCCCTTTCCCTACATCTGCTTCAGTCTAAAGCTATACTCGTCGTAGTGAAGCTGGCGCGATCACGTGACTGTCACAAATAGTTCACTGATAAAAGCACTATTTACATGTCTAGGGATTACACAACTTAATTAATCACTAATTCACTTTTAAATGCTTTAGAAACAAGAGGTCTTACAAATGTACATTTGAGTAAATATTTTGCAGCCAAATCAAATTGTTTACAGAATATTCAACCTTTGTTTCTTCATAATGCATGTAATACTTGTTTCTTTACAGGGCATGTACAAAGGGAATAAAGTAGTCCATGAATTTATTACAATCCCTCCTTGTCATGGTGGAGGTTGGTTTATGGCTTTTTGGTGGTTACACCTACATTCTATGGGTATATATATGGCTTATTCTCTTTGTCTTTTTGATTCTTTACAGTTCATTTTGTTTGTACGCCCTCTGGCTTTTCGGAGAATAATGCAGCTCACGGCGCATAGAGTATAAACGCCTCCGTTCATGCTCGGAGCTTGCACGCTGTCTGCGGAGGCTCACGCTACGGCACCAAAGCTTCAGGCCTCTATCTTCAGTCCTCATTCCAGTCACTGCCATATCTCTATTAACCCCCCCCCCCTCACACACACGCAAGCAGTCCACAGGATTATCTGGGCTTATTCCCGAAGGCTGGACTCCCAACCTCCAAACCCCCATCCCAAACTGTCAAGTACATCATTTAGCTTGTGGTGCAGTGCATCATTTTTTTTCTGGAAGATTGTAGATGGCGTTTCTTTTCTTCTTACTTTTCCCTCTTATTCCTGTCTTGTAGCCCTGACCCGGTCTATGGATCTCTGTGGACTATTTACCAGACAGCTGTCCCATCCACCATGCAAAATTCATAGCTCAAATCCTCTCGGTCACGAGTTCCTCCTTTACTCAATCCATCCTCCCCCTCTTCACGACTTCCTCCTTTTCCTTTCCTCTCCCTAACCCACATGTTGTTTCTTTCTTCCCTGCTCTCTGGTCACCTGTGTTCCTTTCCTTCTGTTTCCTCTCCCTTTCTCCCCTTGTTCTCCTCTTCTTCCTCCTTGTCCTCCACTCCTCCCATCATCCTCTGTTGATGCACACTTTCTTTGTGCAGTCCCTGTCAGATGTAGGTAGATGCAGCATGTTGGGAATCAACTGCCATTGGAATTTTTGTTGAAAGCACAACACCGGCTGGACAACTTAAGCTTGTTTTTCAGGCTCAGGTGAACAACTAAAACTGCCAACCAGGAAAATAGGAAACGTTGTCCGCCCCCCACAGCTTTTCTCTGTGGGCTCCCTCTTTCTCGCTCTCTCTCTTTCTCTTCATCTCTTTCTCTCTCTACATATTTTTTTATATCTCTTTCTCTTTGGCAGGCTCTGGCTGTTGCCTGAGTTTCTAGTTTCGTTTGTGTCTGGGTGAAGACGTGACTTGCCTGGGTAAAGAGAGCAGGCACTCAAGGTGATGCTGAAACACACTACACTCTTACTCAATGCACACAGTCATGCACACTGATGCGCTCAAAAGCAGATACATACGCCTCTCCACTCCGAAACACTTGAGTGTCTGAGGGTGTTGTTGCTACTAAATGCAAACTTACACGGAGCATAAGCAGAGCTTGGCCAGTAATTGCAGCCCTCCGGCTAGCATTTTGCCCAGTTTATTTGGAATCACAGGAATCGTTGGTAAGGTTGAGAAAGGTCTCAATTCAAAGCTACTTTGGTTACCAATTTGGCTTGCCAGTCAGCCAGTCTTAAACTCATTACCTCTGAATGAGGTGCATCAGCTAAATGAGCAGGTGGCTGTGAGATGTAATGGGCAGTTTGAAAAGCAGTTTGTTCCTTTTCCTTGTTTTGCTGTTTCTTGTCCAACTGTCTCACATGAACGTCTAATGGACAGATTGTTAGTGTCGATGGAGATGGGGTTTCCATAGCAACCCTAGTACTACAATTGTGCGCTCTTTCTTTTCTACATATTGTCTGCATCACTAGGTAGAGGCAGTTGTTAGTCAGTTTTGTTTTAGTGGTGGAGATATGTGAGGTTATGAGAGAGAGGCAGAGTAAGATGGTGTGAGACAGGAAAGAAGAAATAGTTGTTCTCAGCACAGAGCCAGGTTCCTCTCTATCTGTTCTCTATCTGCAGACAACTTAATAGCATAGTCCAAACCTGTATCTGCATTGTGTGTGATATGTAGGGTGCACGGCAGTCGTTCAGCTTCAGCCTCATGGCCAAGTGTGTAAACTGTACATCAGTGTAAGACAGGCTCTAAAGCTGCATTCACAAAATGTGTGATGGAAAGTAAGATAAGATAGATAAGATATGCTTTATTGTCCCGCAGGTATATTTGTCTTGGGCTGCTCCATCACGAAATCCACTTGCCAGCGTCACAATCAAAATGCACGCATAGAACGTAGATCATACATACGCTGCTTAAATACAAATGTCAACAATAGTTACAAATAATAAAACCAGGTGTGATCAAGACCTATAATAAAGTATCAAGTCACAATATATTAGTCCCCAATAAAATAAAATCATATAATACTACTTGTTGCTTTTTAATATTTTGATGGAGGATGGAATGAACCGATTTCGCCTGCAGATTGGTGTTCTGAACCGTCTGCATGTAGACAATGAAGAATATGTGTTGGGTCGTTAAGACTCTCTGTGTCTCCTTGAGCACAGATTTTTCAAATCGGGGCTGAAGATAGTGATCTTCTTTTTTCCCTATGATCTTCATGGACGTTTGAGTAAGACTTGCGAGCTTACACTTTAACTGTACTGACTAACGCTAACCCTAACCAAACGCTATTTCTGGTTATAAATAACAAGGGAAATTTGCACAAATTCATTATTTATACCATATTTCAGTCAAAATTGCAAACATTATAACTCAAAAAAATGTGAACACAGCATAATGATTCAGTGATGAATAGTGATGTAAAAAAGAAATACCAGCAGGATACACAATTATCTTGTCATGTTGTCATGTTGAGTATCATAAGCTATACTTGTATAACTCCACCTTTAACTGACTCTAAAATTGGTAACTGTGCTGCTTTTCACTGCTGTCACACATATCATTATTCAGATTGGGGTGCACATGACAGGCCCAACGAATTGGTAAATACAACTCAGAAAATGGATTTGACTTTATCCTCCCTGTCATTTATTTTTTTCAAACTAAAAGCAGCTGGATCCATGACTTGCACAGCTTTTACCTGTGCCGAACATCGAGGTAGCAACTGAAAAAAGTGACTTATCTTGTCAATATGTTTTTCATCCGAAGGGAAATAATATCTTCACCTGACAGAGATTCTAATATAAACCAACACCTTCACCTCAGGCCCTGAAACCCTATTACATTAGCAGGAGGGACATTGGAAACAAACAACCATAGCATTACCACCGTTGATCCACAGAGAAGCCTGGATAGCTGCGAAGCACATTCTTGAGCAAGCCACAGAAAACCTAATACAACTATGGCTCAAGAGTGAGAGACCTCTTGGCTCTGTTTCCTAGCTAAAGTTCAGGGGCTGTAGAGGGAGGGATGGAGCATTTCCAATGCACTTTGTAAAAGGAGTGCTTGGATGCTTCAGACAATTTGGTGTCAGTTTGTCAGCGTGTTTTTACGACCGGTGTTGATGTGTCCTCTCTGGAATGAAAGCCCACAGCAGGACTCTGCTTGCCCATCAGCACAGGAAAGAGGAAGTACTCCCCTGTCACTGCAGAGGCAGCTCACTGAAAAGGGTCTTATAGTGCTAAATGGTAGGAAACAAGCTTTCACGGACCGGACTTTTGATACTGCTGGAGCAGGACCCCTGTTGTGAAATGGAAAAGATGGAGGGAGGCAGGAAGGGAGGGACAGAGGCATCTGTTTTGCATATTCACCTTTCGCCTTCAGTGATATCTCCCCCCTCTCTGTCCGCTCTGTCTCTATCCCCCAACTCCCTCTCCCCTCTCTTAAAACACCCCATCACACCAGGACATATTTGTGGCCCAAAGCTGTCCAAGAGATGGGACAGTTGCCACCTTCTGCCTCTCTTTGTCAACATCCAACAAACTAAGGCCAAACCACCATGTGGGTATGCTAATGCTTGATGCCCCGTGGCTGCCCATAGAGATGCCAATCTGCAGCAGAGGCCAACTGGGTGTGAGTGAAGGAAATGAAGCTTTGACTCCTGGACCCTGTCAGTCTGAAGGGGTGAACGGCCTCTGCAGCCTGGCGGTGCACTCTGTTTTGGATCCACTAGAATCCAAGGCTAGCGGGAGGGCTGTGGAGTTCACAGCCTCAATCACATGTTCTCCCTCAGGCTTAGGATGAGGACAACCAGGCATGGTTCGGATTGTATCAGATTGGCATCAGATTGTATTTTGTAAAAGAGTGCTTGTTTCAATGTAACCTGTGTGGAGGAGCAGGGTTTCACAGTGGTTCAGAAATTACAAAAGAAATTTGAAAGTCAATTAAGTCTTTTTTACCCAGCATTAACATGCAGCTGGTATCTGGGCCTGATTACATTAAGATGCATTTCCAGAATACAAATGGAAGGACAACACTCAGATTTAAATGCATACCTCCTCCTCTAGTAATACCTATAGATACATGACTACAGTTTATAATCAACAGTAAACATCAATTGTACCCATGCCCAAGGATACTGCCATTCATTCTTAACAAGTGTGTCACGACCTAAACTGATTTATTTGCATGCATTCCTCGATTGGAACCATTCAGAAATATGATATGCTCCTTAAAGCAGCGTAAAAACAAAACAATATTTGCAAACACTATATGACTCAAGGCAGAAGTGTTCTCATTCCCCTGCAAACCCTGCCAATTTACGTGTTTTGTTTATGTGGCTCCACCGCTCACCTTTTGGTTTTTAATGAACCGTATAGAGAGTCCATTATTATACCGGTGGCTTAATACTTTTAATGATGTGCTGATTTAGCCGTCTCCCCTCTGTGGCCGTGCCCCAGGAGACTCTTCATTAGCACTATAGCATTCTCCCATGTGCCTGCGTGTACTTTTCTAAAGACACTCTTACGTTTACACAGGTCAGGAGAGGGTGCATGACCATGAGTTTCAGATGTGAAATGTGACCGGAGAGTTGACGACTTGAGGATTTCCCAGTGGCATGGACTGATTTATTTATGCATGTGTTCCATAGGGGAGAATGTGACCTTGTGGTCAGCATATGCTCCATAATATGTATCCTCTCTTTATCTCACCTTGTCTTCCACGTCTCCGTCTCTGCCTGGAGAGACTGAACAATGAGAGTAACCGCATAACACTCCTACAGTCCTGGACATCTCCAGCATTTCAATTAACCACAGAGTCAGAGGCTGTGTGTTATTACAATGTTCCTGTGAGCGTAGAATGACTTTGTAAGAGCAAAAACCTGTTAGAGAAAGAACACTGAGGATGACAGATAGGAGGGATTTATTTATTTTCTGCTGTTTATCTTTTTTTTTTCTCCATATGCCACTCTCTTTATCTTCCTCCATCTCTCTCCGGTCCTTTCACAGTGCTGTAAAACTCCCCTATGAGTTGTAGAAAGTGATACGCCATCAAATCCCTCTGATTCGATGAAAAATGATGTGTGGTGGAAACGGAGCAGTAAATAAATGGTGCTAGTACAGCGCTTGTGTAGAAGTAAAAAGAGACCCTGTACACGTTGTAGGCAGACTGGAATCGATGAACATCACTTTTTGACATGCCCAAGCAAGGGATTGGTGTGTTTGTGGATTTGTGTGTGTACACGGACGTGTTTGCAGAGGTGTGTATCCAGTTATGCACGGAAGCTGCCAACTATCCTAGAGGAAGGCAGAAGGCTGGGACACCAGAGTCAGTGAGGTGTTCTTCTGAGTGTGTGAGAGGAGAGTCTTCAATGTGTTCACATAATACATGTATGAGTGTGTGTGTCCCGTCCTAGCCCATCAGTTAATCCATTATCATTTACCAGCCTGTCACACCGCTACACCTTGGCTTTAATTGCAGCCAATAGTGAAGCTACTTGAACCGAATTAATGCTCTGCACTGAGCACCACTCAATCACTTCAACTTAACTTTGTTTCTAACCCAGTTTTCACACACTGCAGCACCACAAAGCCCCTTCTCCTCTGTACCCGGGCACTAATTGAGCCTTGCCTCGATTGCAGGAGTTGTCGCCGTCTTCCTCTGCTTTGAAAAGCAACCTGCCTCTCCTCCCCTCTCACCTCATTCAGGGATGAGCTTAGAGCTCCTGAGCATTCCGTGCATGTGTTACAGACTGTGCCCATTTGTGTTTGTGTGTTTGTACGGGCAATGCTGGGTGTCTGTGTGTGGTTGTCCCTCAGCACGGCTTATGAAGCAGAGCTCAGCAGGAGTCTTGTCAGGAGGCCACAGTTGTGTGTGATGTCTGGGTGCCATGCAAAGCAGGGGAAATATACAAGCTGAGCTCAGCTCACTAACTGGGACTTGGAACTAAGTAATTTCAAGTTTTGTGACTACTTTGGCTTTTGAGAGTGGTCAAACATAATACTGTCCTTAAGTAATAGTACTACTACTTAGGTATTAGTTATTTTGAGGTAATTTTGCACTTTAAACTCCATTGCCTATATTTACTTGTAAAACACTAGTTACCAGTATTGTAGTCAAGACCACCTAAACCAAAACCAATTCAAGACTTGTGTTCCTGTGAGCGTAGAATGACTTTGTAAGAGTAAAAACCTGTTAGAGAAAGAACACTGAAGATGACAGATAGGAGGGATTTATTTATTTTCTGCTGTTTATCTTTTTTTTCTCCATATGCCACTCTCTTTATCTTCCTCCATCTCTCTCCGGTCCTTTCACAGTGCTGTAAAACTCCCCTATGTTGTCATGTATGACACACTTGTGGAACATTGTGGAATATTTGAACCGTCGCAGAGCTTTAGGCTCCAGAGCTTGTTTATGTCTTTGGTTCTGTATGATGTGCTAACTTGAACCAGTGAACTTGATGTGTCACTTTTTGAAGTCTTGTACATGCTTTGCAGTATAATTTTCCGTCAAGCTCAAAGATGCCGGGATACTTTGCATCCAATTTCCTTTTTGTCTTTCGTTCGAATTCATGTGGTTCTTTGTCAGTTTGCACAGTGGTTTGTGATGTTCACGGGGTAGTTGAACTTCAAACCCCATAGTCAAACCACTTAATTTGTTTTGCCATTGTTTTTAAAAGAGACGCCTTTGCGCCTGCGAGTAAACACACCAAGAAACGTGCAGCGTTACAGTTTCTGCTATAGGTACTGTCACTGCAATATTCAATTATCGCTTATTTTGGCGAGAACATTTAGCTGTTTGCTGTCCCTATTTTGTTGAAAAGAATTGGTTGCATTGAAACACCCACAGAAAATAAATTAAGATTCTCATTATGCAGGGGGGTGCAGGTGATAATTATCTATGGGTTTGTCACTAGGAGCGACCTCTTTCCAATTTGATCAATTGTTTGATCAACTAGTCATTAGTCATTAGTAACATGTGTGGAGTTACATAGATTTTTCTAACATACAACATTTAACGAACAGGAATTTCACCTGTTATAAAGTATGTCTTCAGTATGATATGTCTAGTTTTACCTCACTTTTAAGTAAGTGATCAGAGCACGAACTAAAAAAGAAGTGCACTTGTATACCCTCTACACTCCACAGCACCGAATGCATCCGTATTTAAATAATCTCATCACGTTTGCAGTCTGTCACTGAATATAGGGTTGTGGGTTGTCCTTAGCAAAGCCAAGGTCACGTCACATTGACAGCTCATCTCCCCTCTGAATTGTAATTCTGCCTAACAAACTGACAACTAACAGGCCAAAAGGCTAGCATGAGATGACTGACGACGATGACAACAACACTACAGTATACGGTTGCATACAGAGCTCAACCTGGCTAGTGCGTTTAGGAAAGACCTTGGGCTTTTGGTGCTGACATTAAGCCCCCACTAAAGACGAATGAGGGAAAGATCTGGCAGAGATATTCTCTGACTCAACAGCGAGAAATTCCACTAAGGATAAAGGAATTAGTTTAAAGGCCCAGTGAATTTCCCTCCATTCTCATCCTCCTTTGTTGTACAGTACATGTCTTTTTTTTGTCTTGAATTCATCATTTGTAAAATGCCATTTTCATAAGTCGCTTCGGTTGATTGCCAGCCCGAGACTCCAGGCTGTACAAGATGGAGCAAATGTGGATTTGCAGATTGTATTACAAAAATACTGTCATAAATGGCGCAGTCTTAGAGTGCGAGCAAACTTGGCAACAAAGGTTGAACACTGCTGACATTTTGTGCAGAGAGAGAATGTGCCTTTGGAGATAAAGTGTGTGTCAACAGGACTGCCTGCAAGATGGTCTCCAGTTTGCTGAGTGTGCACCCAGTAGGCCCAGAAATATGAGGAGCAGGCAGAATGTTGCTGAGTTTCTGGTTCGCAGACTCTCCCATCTTGTGTTGCCCCCCGAGAAAAACCTATTGATGTGATTCATGTTTCAGCACATGGTTACTACCAGGGTCTTGTGCGTGACGGCTCCTGCTTCTGCTGCTTCTTTGAAAATAAGTTCAAGATTTTTCAAGCAGCACCAGTAACATCCTCCCGACCTGCCAGTTCCACCCACACACATTCTGGAGGAGCAGGCTTGGCATGATCTCGGAGGGGAAATGCCACAGGGTTTGAAAACCCTTCTTTTTGAGTGTTAACAACGTATGTAGCTGTGTCTGAATCTGGCAATCTCAGAGTGCGCCCAGGCATCCGTTCTCTGCAAATTACAGGTGTGAGATGTGAATTTAGAGGCACAAATGTCAGCTTGTGTGTTTCCGTTGTACCTCTCAAGCACAGAAATGACACTCTTCACTCTTATCACTGTTATCTTTTCTTCTAGTGAAAAAAGCAAGTCAATAAAAAAAATGGAGATGTTAACTTAAGATGCACCCTTAAGGGGTTTGATTCATGCTTTTAATACTTTGACCAAGGTTTCACTCATATTACAAACAATATCTCGAAAAAATGCATGGGGGGAGGGGGGGGGGGGCTAGTCAGACCTTGTGCATCAATTAAATAGGGTTCCTATACATCCCTGCCCACATAATACAGGGGTTTTCAAATTGAACCTTGGAAATTCTGGGCTCAGAACACATAAGAAGAAACAGTGGGTTATTCTTTCTTTAATTTGAGCCTAGAGGGATAGAAAAAATATTTTAAATTGCTTCTGTGCTATTGTAGAGGATAGAAAGGAAGCTGCTGGCGAAATGGTATTTCTGTAAAAGTAGATTTACATTAGCCACCAGTTTCTAAGCATCCGCTAACTTGTGGAGAAGTCTGTTAAGCCTCAGTGAGTAGCAGCAGATTGTGCCCCCTATTGAAGCACAAGGCCTTACTTCTGGTTTCATTTTGATTTCTTTCTCTGAAAACATTCACTTTCCACTTAAGCCATAGATTAAAAACCCACCTCTAATTGATGTGAAATAAAACCTGAACATGCTTCAAAATATGACTTCAGGATCAGAAATGTCTCTGATGTCTCTCCTACTTGTGGTGTGATGTATCCCACCATTAAAAATGCATGACTCCCACCAGAGATGTGAATAGCTCAAATAACCTTGGCAGAAGAAACATCCTCGTTCTGAAATCCCTACCTTTTAATTGAATTGTCTAGTGTCTTGTTGATTCCATGTAAAGCACTTAGTGATAAACCTGTATGTGCCAAATAAGAAAAACCCTGGGTGAATATATTTGATTTGGTGTGATTGGACGCCTTACTCTCTCTCCATGTGCCTGCTCTGTCTAATAGCTGGTAATGTAATTACGTTTCCATCAGTGGGAGGCCTAATGATTGACTGTGGTGGAATGTGTTATGTGCTAGTGAGATAAACCTCCCTCTCAAATACTCTGGGTTTGGTCGGATCAATAATTTCTCCCACTTGTGTTCTCCTCATTTATAATACTGAAGTATTTTCAATCATAATGCTTTAGGAAAGATTCCAGGCACTGTTCCAGCATTTCTTAATAAAGGTGTTGCAGCCTATTGTGAAACCCAGTGGACTTTTATTCCCAGTGTGTGGCGTGGACTTGTGTACATTTTCACTGAAACTGAAGCAGCAATCCAAATTTTGTGGCATTTGTCAAGGTTGTGTGCTGTTACCAGAGGCATTGTGCTTTGTGGTAAACCCAAGCTTCCTCCCCATTTCCCCTTGCCAAAGAACTCTCCCTATGGTCTGAGATAAACCTCAGCACTACTGCTGGTACCTTCATACATCCTAATTGGCCCGTCTGTCTGGCCAGGGAGTCTAACCAGTGTGTGTGTGTGTGTGTGTGTGTGTGTGTGTGTGTGTTTCTCTGTATTTCCCTGCAGGCTTTGAGCTGCTGTATCAGCCGGAAGTGGTGAGGCTCTACCTATCTCTGCTGACGGAGAGCCAGAACTACAACACCCTGGAGGCCGCTGCCGGGGCTCTGCAAAACCTCAGCGCCGGACAGTGGACCGTGAGTCCAGGGTTGGGGAGGGTAAAACACGTCGACACTCTATGTCCTTGTCCTTACTCATATATTGCATTCTTGCAACGTCTGTCCTCGTCATTGACCTTTCAGTAGCAGAAATCTTGGATTGTGATTGGAGCAAAAATACAGAGTCTGATGGGCTTGAGAGGAAGCAGAGGCGCTATAACAAGGTGTAGGTGCTCTGTCTCTGCAAACCATATCGCCACTGTGTAGACTGCAATAAATCTCAAGATTTCAACAGTGTAGCATCAGGTAGATCAAACACAATCTTTGAAGCTACCGTTCTTGGTTAGAACCATCCATCTAAGTGGGATTACATGACTAGATAAGTGTGAGATAACTAATATAGACCAAACTTTCATCTCTGATAGATGTTTTTGTCTGATGATGGATGACGTGAGAACCTCTAGAGCCAGGACCAGACATTTATTCCAATTAGTGCGACTGTGGCTCTACTGAGAGGCTGTCACTTGTGTTTTTCAGCACAGGCTGGCTGCATTCAGTCCACGGCAACATTATCACCGCCGCGCTTCTCTTTACACTCATGTGTCAGACTGTAAACACGTCCTTCATTCCTCTAAATTCATTAACCGCATCTACCGCGAGTGGAATTAACATCTGCACTTTTAGTTATAGCCCTGAGTCTCACAACTAGTGATATAACTAGTGTAACAATTCAGCAGTAGTTATTTTCAGCTCAGGTGAGCATTTTGAGAAGAAATTCTTCTTTCTTTTGGTGTATTTATTTTGCTGTCGTAGCTGATCAGAATGTCAGGCGAGGCTCAGGAACATGTGGAGCAGCTAACCCATCACACTGTCGCATCTGGACAAAGCCTGCCCCTGCTGGCGTTGCTTCTTTAAATCCTCCACATTCTTTTCTACTGCTTAGTTCTGTTCCACTGGATTGACCTGTTTCTTAAAGCTTACTACTGCCACCTGGTGGTTAAGATGTGCCCTTCCTCTGCTTAATTGCATCTCTTGGGGTACCAGTGCTTAGAAGATAAACCCTTTTATGTCAAACTTAATGTTTCATGGTACAAAGAAATGAGAAGTAAAATCTACTGATGTTTAAATTAGGACAAATTATACCACATGTCCATTCAGAGCCCCACTGTGTAATGTTGTGAATTAGTCAAGCTCAAGGAGTAGTGCTGAGCTGTCTTGTAGTTAGTGACTGAATGATTGTGCGTCTGTGCATGTATGGGTTATGTGTGAGCATGCAGAAATGTATCAAAAATGTCCTCATGGAGGATAACCTAGTGGAGCTACGTCAAAAGAAAAGATGTGTGGTAATGCTGGGCTGCTCCCAGGTGGGAATCTGTAGCTCTGCATGAATGCCAAACAGGCAGTTACTGACGGTGTGTGCTCACTCAACCTACCCTATAGGTTAAACGTTAAAATTATAATTAGCAGTCACACCATGCCCTCTGTCTGCCCTCCAGTGGTCCAACTACATTCGAGCCACGGTGCGCAAGGAGAAAGGTCTTCCCATCCTAGTGGAGCTGCTGCGCTCCGACTCCGACAAGGTGGTCCGAGCTGTGTCCATCGCCCTGCGCAACCTGTCCATTGACCGGCGCAACAAGGACCTGATTGGTACAAACCATTAGCAATACAACACACACTGATTTAAGATCCAAGCAGTCTCAAGCGGGTATCTGTACACTAAAATGTAATTTTAGTGTACAAGTTTTGAACAGTTTTAATACGAGCCTTGCCATTTCAACAACAGTAACTCACCCTCTGTCTGAAACGCTCTGTTTTTGTGCCTTTAAACATTATTACCAGCACTTTTACTTGTTAACCTTAAAAAAAACGTTGCCTTATAGGGAGTTATGCCATGCGGGACTTGGTGAGCAACCTGCCAAGCGGCCAGCAGCGGCCAGCCAAAAACCTGGAGGAGGACACTGTGGTCGCCATCCTCAACACCATCCATGAGATTGTCACTGACAGCTCTGAAAATGCCCGCTCCCTCGCCCAGGCTCAGGCCATTGAGAAGCTGGTTGCCATCAACAGGACTAGGTAAGACTATACAGTACTTCACATAGTAATGTCACTTCACAACATGTAAACCAGCAGACTGCATTATTTAGATTGATTTATGGTTGTAAGTCGGTTTTGTTTCGGATTTAATATATTTATTAGGCTAGTTTTTACAAAAAGGCGGCCCCAAAAGGAATAGGCACAATTATAGCGTCGACACTGGCAGAACTATTTGCCTTTTTATCACAAAGTATAGTTTGCCCAAAGACACTAATCTTATCAGTCTTATCCTGTAGGTCAAACAAATTGTATTACAGACAGTGAACCAAACACTAACGATACATTCATATTCTTGTGAACCCTGCCAGAAGTGTGGATATATATATATATATATATATATATATATATATATATACAGTATGTACCATGATACATTATACATGTAATAATCAAACAATGACCTTGAATGCAATTTTCATCGTGATCTTTTATATTAGTATTCATGGATGACAATGTGATATGTCTCTAATGGCCCAAGCTTGGCTCCCACAATACTACGTATATTCTAACAAGCCTGAGCCCACACACACCACCGCCCACCACACATGAATTAACAGGCTTTTAGAAGTGGAGGGCAGAGTTATAGGGGGTTAGCCTATGAAGCCTCTGCTCATACAGGTAAGAGAGTAGCCGTTCCTCTCGAGCTCTCCACAACAACCTGGTAATGAAAGCTAACAGATATTTTAAGAGGTGTTTTATATTACCACAGTGTTAACAATTCCAAACTGAAATGCGTCTGCACCCCACTTTTAATTTAAGATCAAGAGCACTTTTCAAAGGCTCCTCCTTGTGTGGTATTGATCATACGAGAGTCACTCTAACCAGCATGAATATACATCGTTTACTCACAGACCAAAAAACTTAATTTCCTCGGACACACATGAGATTAGCGTTCTTTGAAGTAAGGCCCCCACCCACATGTAATTAATACTGGTAGCTCTGAGGTAGCTAATGAAAGGAAATGTGCACTCATCTGGCTATGAATTAAAAACTAGCGACCCTGGAGCCACTCAGGGGACTTGACGTCTTTGAATAAAGAGATTGATTCGCGTACAAGCATATCCAGCCGTCACTGTTTGGGGTTTAGATGGGGTTTCTGACTTTAACTGCTGCATTACCTCTTCATGTATTTCCCCCTTCTTGTGGCCCCCTCAGCCAATCAGCCCGCGAAACCAAGGCGGCGTCCCACGTGCTGCAGACGGTCTGGAGTTATAAGGAGCTGAGGAACGCTTTGACCAAGGACGGCTGGAACAAAAGCCACTTCCAGGTACAGAGCTGTAATCTTGTGGAAACTATCCTTCGCATATAATCTGGAGCCTTAGTATTGTTGTTGTAATATCAGGTTCATATAGAATATTACTTAAACAATTACAGACACAAAAAAGGACCACTTTACCATTAATGAAGTGTCCCACTAAGAGAGTATTTGTATGACAAAAAAATATTAGTAGCATCATTAGGCACTCCTCATTGTGTAAAATAATTAGTGAGTACATTTTGTACATCATGAGTACATGAGCCAAGGTATTTTAAATGTTTGCAGCCCACGTTGACAACCACTCCTAAAGCAACCAAGAACGGCAAGCCAGGCTACGACGACACCACCCTACCCCTGATGGAGAAGAACCAAGGTCAGTTAGAGTGTGCGTGTTTGTGATTGTTGCTGTTTTCGCCTGTTTAGAGGACCAAGTAGGTGGAATAAGGGGGAAAA
Source organism: Ophiodon elongatus (assembly GCA_016806645.1). Lineage (NCBI taxonomy): Eukaryota > Metazoa > Chordata > Actinopteri > Perciformes > Hexagrammidae > Ophiodon > Ophiodon elongatus. Next base: position 1,722,851 of record JACSYO010001694.1, read on the forward strand.
GATCCCAGGGCTTCTCAGCAGAATGACAATAATATTGTATTTACTATGAGGTCCAGTGCCTAATCAAAAGGATGAGGCTAGCGATATTCTAGATTTCCAAATCCTGTGAAAAGACCAAACCCAAAACATTTTTGTCTGTCTCTCAATACATTGTGACTTCCCTACTCTGTCTTTGGCTTTCATCCCCAAGCCCATTGGTTCCTGCTGAAGACTTACATCTTTTAAAAACAGGTCATGAACAATAATTTCCATTTTTATAAAAGATTTTAGAATGTCCTAAAACAGCTAGGACCTTTATGTATTTTACAAATGTTACTCCAAGTGAAATAATTTTTCAGGTTTTGGATCTTCAGCAATTGATGAATACAATGTGGTGCTCTAATGAGTGTTTTCAGCAACAGGACAGCATATACTATATAGGAATGACTCAAAATTAACTTCAGTGCCCATGTTCATCATAACAAAGGAGCATGTCACCCAGTACAGTAATGCTGTTGGTGTTTTTATTTGTTTCTGGACAGAAATATAGGTCTGTAGCAAAGATGAATAAGATATATGAGACTTTGACTACACAGACAATACTTGTTAGCAGGCTAAATTAATTGGTAGTTTTGTCTTTTCATAGGATTTATTGACAATAAAAAAAAAAAAAAAAAAACAGAATGTCACCAGATTTATGTTGGGGTCGGTAAGTGATGGCATAAAGTACACAAACCTAACAGTATCACACCCGTATAGTCCTCAAAGCAGGTTTAAACACAATACAAACTAACTTGAAACAGTCTGTGATTGTGTCCAGTTCTCTGAGGACATGTCTTTTTTTCTCATGTCTATATTGAAGCGCTGTGCTTGCCACGTTACTACTCTCATCCTGTGTGGTGAAGCTGTGGTGGGTTATATGTTGCAATAATGCTGTTTCATAGGGGTCAAAAATAAAGCGCATAAAATGGGAGCTGGAGCTTTGAACAGCATACTGCTGCTGTTTTAACCAAGACCTTCAAACCTCAAAAAGTTAGTTTTGACGGAATATAAAGAAATGTCCTTGTTTTTGTGTTGTGGGTTTTAAATTGACATAGTGGAGTCGGCGAAATTGGAAATTTCCCCACACTTATGTAATTATGTATAGCCATCCACAATAAAAAAACTGGGTTAAAGGTTTTTCTATAACAGCAGCAGTATATGTGGGGGAGGGTGAGGGACTTGAGCAGTACATTGGCCCAACAACAAACATCTCTTTGACAGAGGAGTCAATAGCATCGCCGCAGTTTAATGTCCTGATTTTTGGCTTTGCGCCCCACTATTTTTTGCATCCATACATGCACATGAAACGCGGCGCTCATGCCTGCCCACTCTCAGTTTGCATTATTCAATCACTGGCCGAGAACCATTACCCTGAAAAGCAGCAGCGTTTTGGCTCAATGACTCAGTTTGTGTGTGCGCCATTTTTGTACAAATGGCATATGAATGCTTTTCAGGCACCAGGAAATGTGGCAGTGGTGATATGATACCTATGGATGAGCTGGGTCCAGGTAAGAGCCAGACTGCATGATTGTCCTTAGCCAAAGAAGAGCTAGCTCTCCTCTAATCTCACTCCAGTGTCCAACAGTTATTTGATTCAACATCTCTCCCACTAGTTCTTTAACCGTTGCCAAGAAGACATTTTTAATCCGAAAATTCAAACCACTGAACACTGATCTCGCTATGATGACGTCAGACATGAAGCTCTTTGATGCTGTATGCAAGACCCCTCTCTTGACAAGATGTTTGTACAAAGCTGGGCCTTCATTAGAAGCTCAACACCAACAGATGTGGGTGGTTCTCCACTTAAATAGAAACACTCTTAATATCTCATGTGGCAGAGTTCCTCAGCTGTGCTTCTTTTAAAGTAAATTATCCTGCTGTTAGATAAACCCCATCACACCAGAGACACCACCATTAAACACTGCCGTAACGTAAGCCGCCGAGTGCAAACATCTTAATACTGTTGGTATTTATTTATGTTTAAAAAAGAACAGAAAAAACATGAAAGAAACCGCGTTCATGTATCTCTCCGGACCTTCGTCCTGCTCAGAGGCTGTCGGTCAGAGAGGACATCGGACACAGCAATCACTAGAATTTATCTCATAACCCAATGGCAAAATACAACGTGCAACAAGTCTACCATAAGGATAATGCATACCAATGTCAGCATTAGGTTAATAAAATAACACAGAAAGAATTTGATACGAAATGCGTAGTTAAATGTATTTTCATTTTATTTATTTTTTTATTTTTGCCTACAATGGCTCTAGTACGCTGTCGCACTCTTAGGCTGTATCATGCTGGTTTTCCTACAAGCCTCCGGGTCCATATTTATCAACCATCTAAGAATCCCTCCAAGGAATTGTACTTCAAGGATACTCCTTTTACTAAGTAGGACTTGTATGAAGCTTCCTCCATTGACTTTGAACAAGGAGAAGGACTCCCAGGAGAGAGTATGTTGTCGCTCTTTTACAACATTCAGAGCTTTTCAGTAGAATATTTGATGACATATAGTAGTTTTCTGACAGTTGTGGTTTGAAACATTAATAAAATCAGGGGTAATATTGGAAAAGCAGAAAATAGCTACATGTTTATGTGTAGGCTTCATTTTTGTGCAAGTTAGTGCAAAAATGTACAAACAAAAAATTTAGAAATATAAATTAATGTTTGAATAAATAAATGAATAACCCCATGATTTGAATGTATGCACTTCACGCTGAGTGATGGAGAAATAAGAATAAGAATAATAATAAGAAACTTGTATAAGGATTCTAAGATAATAATCAGTGTGAATACATACAATGCCAAAATCAGATTTACAGTATGGATCATAAAAATGAACAAGTGGACAGTTAATGAACTAAATATATATGTGCATTATCTGAGTTGTATGAGGGATAAACATTTCATTGCTGAAACTGTTTTTCATTCAGATCCAAATCCTTACTGTTGTTTATTTGATTATCTCATTGTCATGAATGGGTTTTGGCAACTCCTGCTTAGAAAATCTTTAGAGCTTGCCTAAATGTTTGCTATGATAGGAGTGATTTTCAAGGTTGCAAATGTTGATAAAATGTTTGAAAAGTAGGACTAAATGGAGTATGTGTCAAGTTTTGGCCAGCTGGGGCAGATTTTCTACGACTGAGATCCGTGATAAATACTGGCCCTAAACTGGAATATGTGAGAGTGCATATTTTGAAGACAGTTATGGGGACTGGGTCAAATAGCACTTGCAAATACTTCATCTGGTTTGTTTTAAACCTACTGCGGTGGTAAATAACATGAGTGCTAGAAGGTTTAGAGAAGCACAAGCTAAGAATGTGCTGTTCTGTGTCCAACAACTTTCAGGCACTCTCGTTAAGTGTTCCAGTGCTTAAACCCATTCAGTCAGTCACTCTGCACATGTTGAAACTACACTGTAAATGATCTGTAACCGCTCATTTTTATTCGTGGATGGAGAAGAATTAACTGACCGTTGTTCTCTGACCTCATTAGATGGTTACTCCACCATTGACCAGAGGGACAAGGACTGCAAATACAAGACCGTTGACGGCTCAGTGGACCAGACAGAACAAGAGCCATTAAAGGTACAGGCACATCTCTTCTGGACTCCCGGGGGACAGAGGATGAAAGGATGATGTCTCATTGAAACGTCCTCTCCTTCTGTGTCCCTTTCTTTCCCTCTCGCAACATGTTCTCTGAGGTGGTTCTCATTAAAGGCTTTTAATCCTATCGATTCTTTAAAGAGGCTGGCAGTTGTCATTCTCTGTTGATGTTGCCCGCCACAGCTCAGCACTGTGGACAGCCTCAGATCTGAGAACTGCCAGTTAATTGAGTGTAAGCTTTTGGCGTCTGTAAAGTAATTAATCTGAGGCTGATTAAAAGAACCGCTAACAAACGGTCCTCTCGGAGATGACCCTTGCCTTGGCAATGACAGACTGCTGCATTATCATGTGGTCGCCTGCCTATTATACAGCCATCTCACACTGCAGCCAAAGTTTGTTTCTTGTTGCACTGATTGGCTATCCAGCTTCAAAGAGGAGTCACAGGATAATGAGCTCAGAGGATGTCTGACACATGTCGGATGACTCAAGTACTTTTTGTAGTTTATTTTTCATCTGCTTTAGCGCTAGATGAAACGGATTTTCCCTGTGGGATTGTAAAATGAATGCAATAAAAAGTCCATTAAGGCCAGTTTAGCACAAGGTTCTATAGGTGTATGGCCATATATCTGCTTCCCCGTGCAGGTTAAAACTACCTCTTGAATAGCTTTCCAAGGCAAAGTCTGGGTGGAAATTATGTCTGGAGCAGACTTAATAGTCCAGTTAATAATCTAGGGGTTTGGCTTTTTATCTGAATTATGGTAGTTATTTACGTTTTATTTGAAATTGGGTAAAACCAGGGTCAACTGAATTGATCAATGCTGTGCTTTATACCTTACAAATTATTTTTATTTTTTTCAGGAGTTACATAGTCTCGTTTTAAATTCTAAAAATGGGTCTTCATGTCTCTTGTCTTTCTTTCTGTTTCTGCTCAATTATTAATGTAGCATTGCACATCTGAGAGAGGAAACTAAGAGACTGTAGTTAGATATAGCAATAAGTACTGTTGTAAAATTAGGGGTTTATTGTGTGAGCCCCAGTCTCTACTTTATCCTTCAACAGTCAAATTAACTGACATGGTAACTGAAAATAGATCTTATTGACAGGTACTTACCCACTATTCTGACTAAAGGTTAAAGGTGCTGCAGTACTGATTTGTTTTGTTCAAAAGGGAACTTAACACCAGGCTGAAAAGGATCGTTTCACTGCCCTCTCTGGTCGAAGTTTCAATTTTGTTGCATTTCTGACCTTTGGCTCACAAAAGTGTGCCCGGTTTCAGCTGCATCCCACCCAACAGTGATGTCACAGTTCACTGACCAAACCCTGGAGTGCACTTCTACATCACTGCATCAAGTTAAGAAGTTAAAGTGGAGGAAACGATAAAACAGGATTTTCATCTGGTGTTAGGTTACTCTTACAGTTTTGATTTTCAGTGCTATTTTAAATGATGTCCATTCTACATTGACATGTTGTCAGTGGAGCTGTTCGTGTTGAGCTTAAAATTGAAATGGAACCAAAACAAGTGCAAATTGTATCCAGTTTAAAGATAGCATGAAACAACTAATGTAGCAGCAAAGTATAGCAGCACAAAATAGAAACAATGGGCAGCGTCAGTACTCGACACTGACTTCAGGCTTCAACAATCCATTTTGGTTGACACCTACTCTTCATCATATTATGTTAACTACCAAACCAGCTGAAGTTACACTGTCACATCTTGAAAGGGCAGAAACCAACCAACTGAGAAGCCACAGACAGGAGTAATCACAGCAAACAGACTTGTTTGTGTTCAGTGTACAGGCCTTCTAGCATTACTCCAAAGCTGTCTTCTAAGTCTGCCTTCTGTACTGTACTTCCCAGAGGTTTTCTGTCTGCTTAGAATGCAACTTGGCTGTTGAAACTGTTCTCTCCCCCTCTTTCATTTGCATGTTGTGGTTCACTGTTTTGAATCTCTCTGAATTCTTTCCAAGCTGTCCTGAAGACAGGAGACTAACACTGGCTTCTCTAATCCTGGATGCATGTGTACGTGTGTTTGTGTGTGTGTGTGAGAGTGTATTTGTGAAATGTATTGACCTCATATTGTTTTGCTGTGTTTTTTTTTTTAACTCGTCCTCCTGTGGCCACAGAATGACACAAATAGGAAACACTATATCAGGAGTAACAGGCCTGCAGTCAGTCTGGTGGACGCTTGTGATGTTAAGCCCCAGCCTGTTGACTCCTGGGTCTAAATGCATGCATGGTAGGTCTGAAAAAATAAAAGCACATTAAAAATAACTACCTTCACCTTTTGGGTTGGATTGTAGCATCCTTTGCATTACCTGTTTGTTCATCTTTTCCGCCTGTGTTCCTTTCAACCTCACACTGTATCATGTAGCTGTCACCCTGCACCCAGAGCAGTCAGCTGGAGAACTCACCTTGTTCTTTACATGGAAATTAACATAATTCACTTGCAGTTCAACCGAAACAAATATTTTAGGTTTACAATTTTTAGATTGTATTTAGGATTTAATACATTTATACATTGTAAATAAATTCTTAATATTTACACACACTTCCATGTGTAGATTGAGGCAAAGATGGCGCTACCAAAAACTCAAAATACGAAATTAATCACAAATGACAAAACTCCTGTCAAGCTTTAAATTTCTCCACATTGAGAAGCAGTTTGCATTGGGCTGCATTGATAGTGACACTAAGCATTTAAAGAATTTTGTGTGGTGTCTTTTTTTCTAACTTTTCTAAAACCAGAACCACAAAGTTAAGTGTAATGTGTGTAAATTGCCTGTTTAACTAGATTGCCGACAGTAGTAACAGAGCGTTACTTCATAAACCAAGGAGCACACCATTAACTAACTAGTCTGTGAAGTAACAGTTTAAAATTCACAATATAATATTTCCCCACAGTGTGGAAGCTGGTCCTGGATGCTGTCAGTTTAGAGTAGCCTGACATTTGCAACTCTGTCCTGCTCTTTATTGTATCATAGCAACCCCAGCATCACGTTTGCCAAACAAGAGCTTGTAACATTAAAAGAGAAAAAATACTGTTTGAAAATACTAACAAGTATGTAAGTTAAGCAGATATACATTTGAATGAAATTACATTTCCACATCAGTGTTTTTTGAGTGGTAAATGTTGACGTGAATGTATTGAAAGGTGAAGCAACAGTAACTTAATTTTAACATTGCTTTAATGCATCCATACTTATTTTACCACTGGAACATCCAAATCTTGTCACTTGGGTGATCAACGCGTTATTGTAACTTTAAACAAAACCTATGTGTAACACACATACAAAGTCTCTTTTTACAATTCAGCAACACCTGTCTGATTGCAATGCACACCTCGCTTCACTCACTGCCTTTCCTGACGGCCTCTGCTGAAATTGGTGACAAATGCTGAAGGGGAATTATCTTCTGCACTTCAGATGGATCCGCCAGGGACTCAGTTATCACTTAATGAGAAGCAGTAGGGACAAAGAAAAAGATATGCACACACACAGAGCATCTTATCTCAATCTCCATTCGATTTGAAGATAAATAATTCATGTAAGTTGATGATTTAGTGATAGAAGCCAACTCATTATATGTCCAAGTCAGACATGTAATCAAGGTTGAGCTCAGATCAATACAGTTTACGTATAATTTGAAGTCTGAAGTAGTTGATTTGAATATTTTGTGCCAACAGTCACGGTATAAATGATGCAAAGTGACTTTTGATGTAACTTAGATAGTCATATTTCCCTGTAAGTTACAGAAAAAAATTGTTTATCCTCCTGCACCCAATAACAGATGAATGTATTCTTTCTTTCAATTATTTCATGTTCATGCACCTTTGCTGTAAGGCAACAGTTTGTTACACAAATAGTAATGAAATACATCTAAATTACCAATACCCTCATACCTGTACATATTTTATTTACAGTGCTTTAGTGACTTTACGAGGTTTGACTGAATAATCAACCTGACCCAGTGACTTTTGCAAAGCAGCAAGCTGATCTGGGTGAGCTTCAGTAGTTGTCATCATTCCTCTATCAGCAGTCTTTATCTCCTCTCTCCGCTTCCACCTCACCGCTGTTGTCCTCTCCTGTGCCAGAGGCCTCTTGTCAGACCTCACTGTCTTCCTCATCGTCATCTTCTTATGTCAATCGGTGGCCATCCGTTCAATGAATTCATCTCCATCTATTGCATTATCATAGGAAATAGGTGACTCTGATTTGTGGTATTCATTGTCATTTTATCACTTTAGTAAAAAAGAAAACATGTTCATAAGTAATATTCAGAAATAACCATCAGGTAAGTACGATTTTCGCTTCATTGAGCACATGCAGGATTTCAGCCGACTCATTAAGCATCTGTTTTGCTGTCTCTTGCCTCCATTTGCCATCTGGACTGACATGATTGAAGCATTTGCGATTAGTGATGTAATTTGTCAAGTACTGTGATAATGTCAGCTGATTGTCTTGCTGGAGAGTTTCACATTAAATTCACATCCATTGATGGCAAAATATGGTACCTGCTCTAAAAAGAATATACATTTTAGGATGAAATGTTTAAGGAAATGGCTGGTGATATGCATTTTTTGTCAAGAAATACCATGAAAAGACCAAAACCAACAATGACTTGATCCTAGTATCCACAAGTATTGTCTGTGTAGCAAAGTCATATTTCTCTGTACCACAGAGTACCACTTACAAGCGTGCTAAATGTGTGGTAATCTTCATCTGAAAATAGACTCCAACAAATGCACTATTTATGTTTGAGAAACATTGGAGATATTGTGGATGATAAGCATTCAAAGAGGTAAGGTGTTAAAGAAGACATTTTCAATACAAATATAAAGTATACCCTACCTCAGCCGACTTGAAATGTAGTTGCTGCTTGTTGTAACTGTACAGCTCGTGGTAAAGCTGTGTGTTTTGGCCATTTGGAATAACAGATGAAATAACACATGACGTAATAGTATATTAAATTGATTTGAAGTCCTGTTCCTGACACTGGCACATATATATATATACAAAATTCAGTCTCCTTTTAGCTCTTTTTTGGTCTCCACCAGCTTCTGAGGGAACTTTCCAGCTTTGTGGCTGCTAAATACTTACTTTGTTCACCAGCTAGGTAGTGTAGAGTGGGTTATTAGAGCTTTTAAAAGCGGCCCGCTGTAGCAGGAAATGAGGATGATGAGAACAGTAAGGCCAAACCGAAATAGTTAAGCTGCAGGCCAGAAAACCCAAACAATGAGCTCAAAGATGCTAAAATGCTCCGTAGAGCTGAGAGGAACTGCAGAGTCAAGTCACTACAACCCACTCCTATCACATTTCACATCATATTTTTTAGGTTTTGAATACAAACATATTGATTAGTTCAGCTTTACATCTTCAGTGGGACTGAATATAGGCTTGAGTCTGAGTGCTACAGTCAGCGTAGGGATGTCCTGAAAGGAAGTATTAAGAGAGAACTTATTGTTGGTTTTGATCTTTGAATGGAATTTGTTGAAATGCATAGAATAGTCATTATTTGTCATGATGGACTGAAACTCTTCATAAGTTGTAATTCAAACTGTATGTTTGGTTCTTCTAATATGTTTCTCTCTTGTCCACGTGCTCCAGGCTTAAAATAACGACACCCCAGCTAGAGAAGGATCTCTCATATCATCACTGCCATTTCACATGGAGCTCATCTTTGGAGTTGGACTTTGTACAGAAAAGAGGATTTAAAAAAAAATATGATCACGACAGCAACTACCCAGCAGCAGCCAACATTTTCATGCTTTTCAGAAAAAGAAAAAAAAGAATAAAAAGTGACTACTCCTACTATTTTCTCAAATCTACATTCCCACTGGACATCATGTGAATTTTACAGTGTTGAGCTCGAGCGGTGACCAGAAACGGACAAAGGGTTGGTGCTGGTGAAGGAATGGACGTATGAAGGGCGAACAAAGTGAGGTGAAGGAAATCAATGGAAAAAGGAATGTGTTTTGGAAGGAAATCTGTGGGAAGCTGGAATGAGTGGTTACTGCATTTCAGTTTCCACATCTGGAAGAAGTTCACGCTTCAATTTTGGTCCGTTTTGGAGAATCTTACTTTCAGTTTGTTGTCAGGCTTTGGTAATTTGATGTGAACAGGTATGGACTGGTGTGTTTGAAGGTCACAGAAAGTTTTTTGCAGATTGGTGGGATGGACACGAGAAAGTAAAACGAGAGAAACCGATCCTGAGAAGAACTGTAGCATAGTGGATAAACATGTACACCAAGCAGTCTGCTCTCATAGACTTACAATACATTTGGTTCACTGTGTTTATTTTTTTTTAAAGTGCACTGAGATGCTTTGAAATCAAAAGTTGTTAACAAGTGATTGATGTTCATTTATAAAGTGAGGAGTCTGCAAGTTGTGGTCCGGAGAAAGGAAAGTGACAGAGTGTGTACATCACATGGAGTAACAGTTTCTGTTCACACTGCATCGCAAGAGTAAACGAAATGGAAACCAACGGTTTCTGTTTCATCGTGGCCAACATGTTGACATTCACTCACAGAGCTGTGGTAACCACTCATATTGTGTAGCGACGCAGTTTCATGAGTTTCCTGGCTGGTTGCTCTTTGTCAATGATGTGTATTAAAGAGGATATAAGGCATTTTGTTCATAAATGATTTGTGTTTTTGAAAAGAGAGGCGGAAGTTTGTTCTATTGATGAAAGGGTTGATGAAAAAGCAGTTTTTATTTTTGTTGGGTTTTATATAAATGTATATTAGGGTCAAAAGGAAAAAATGGAAAAAATGAAGGTGAAAAAAAAAAAATTACCGACATCTTAGTTGTATATTAATATCACATTGTTTGGAAAGCACATCTCATTTGATAAAGGCTCACCATGTTTGTAAACAAGAAATAACCACGTAACTTAAATGTGTGTCAAATATTGTCGAGTTACGCCGACGATCACCTATTTATATTTTGTATTTGTCCAAAAAAAGTTAAAAAAAAGTTTATCTGCAGTGTTCTTTCTAAAGGCCATGAAATACATGTTGTCTGACAGACCCTGCATCTTCGAACCAGACACTCTGGAGGGGTCAGAGGTCGGACTAATGAGATAGACAAGAGACGGCAGTGTTAATAAAAGTTCTTTAGTTTTTCTTCCTGATGCATTCAGACCAAGTTACCGCCAACCCTGAACCCTCCTTCACCGGTGCATCTTAAGAAATATTCAGTCGTGAGCATGAAGAAAAACTGTACAGATGTTTATATTCTATTCTTTCCAAGTGCCAGTTTTTTGTGGTGTCATTTGGATATTAACTAATTCATTCATGTGCAAGAAGAGAGTACGCGAGGACAAGTGGATCTAGATGTTTAAGGCAAAATAAGAGTTACATCACACTGTACAAAAACAAAACATCAAGTTTGGTCATATAGTATATATTTTTACAACGTGTTAGGGTTGGCAGTTGAGATGAAGAAAAGCAGAGATACAGATTCATATTCACAGAATCACCAAGCAAGATTTTTCTCTTGCTTGGTGAGACTGCACACTAAATCCAGTGATGATGTGTTTAGTCTCCTTTCCAGCCTCAGTCTGTCAGAGAGACAGAAAGAGAATCCAATCCAAGTTGGCATCACTCATGCGTCATCAAGGCGAATGGCATGTGCCTGCATTGAAGTCTGATTTTTCTTTGTGACGTATGTGACTTTATAAAGCTTGCATATTTTACACAGTGTTTACAAAGATGTATGTTGTGGTAAAAATCAATAAACTACAAAAAAATGTACTGTATAGATTTTAATTTCAGAGGTTAAAAAAAATTATAACGATACCCAGCATCCCTTTTGTGTGTCCTCAGAAGTGTGTGCTTTCATTGGATAATACTGAACCCTTACAACAAAGACCCGAATGACTGTCTATTCTTGACTGCACTTTGCAGTACCACAACCAAAGGATCTGGAGTTGTATTTACATGCATTCATAACAGGGGGGGTTTGGTTTTGTGGATGTACAACGCATTGTAAATTCACAAAATAAAGAACCAAGCAACTGTGCTGTAAAAGAAATGCAGGACACGGACACACATTGAATCAAACCTACCTGTGTAGATATAACTGATTCAAGACCGTCAAAATAAAGTAACTGTACTACTCAGTAGCAGATGTGTTTGTACCTATCATGTGCCTTAACCTTTTCCATGGTAGATAAAAATAAGTGTGTTTTATATAACGTTATTCCTCCCTTTCAGCTGTCATCTCTCCATTATGTCTGTTCACCTCTCCCCCCTTCTCCACCCATGTCACCCCTCCTCCCTTTTGCCTTCACTCAAGTCACTCATTCATTCATCCTGCACCCCCCTTACCCCACCGTCCCCCCAACCCCTTTGTAGGATAGACTGTTGGTGGGTTTCTGCATTGTATTACATTGTATTATAAACTTTTAAAAAGATAGTCATTCAAATAATGGTTTTGATTTCCTAGAGGAGTAAAGTTGTTAATGCTTTCGTAGCGAGCAGAAGCGATGCCACAGTGACAGAATGTATTATGTTAATTTTACTAATACCCAGAGGCAAATATTACGCTTGTTAAACATAACGGAAAAATACTGGTTTGTAGAGTATACATTTGGTGTGTTTTCAATAAATCATGCCTGGAAAGAAATTGTTGCACGGCTCTGTGTCTTATTTTGTTTTTATGTAATGATAGTCATGACAGCAGCCCCTGTAGGGTGCAATGCTCATTACAAGTATCACAGAAATGTATTGGGTCAGTTCATCCAAATAACAAAAATGTCTAATTTGCGATGCTCACAGTTAACAATTTACACTAGAACTACTTTTTTTTTTCTTCTTTTTACCAAGGAAATAGTCCTGATGAAAAGTGTTGAATGGATTTTCCAAAGTAATGAGGTGGACACTGTTTTTGAATTTGATTTAATCTCCATTGGATTGGGGTGACAGCAGAAATCCCAGAGATGCATATCTCAAAACCTGTACAAAGTAAACGAAAGCCATCTGCATTTACCACTGGGGATAATTACTTTTTATTTTGCTCCAGTCGGTTTCACTACTACTACAAAGTATAATTTTGAGGTACTGTACTGTACTGTACTTAAACTTATACTCCAATAAATCTCAAAGGCAAATATTACACATTTTACATCCACTACATTCATTTGATGACTTTCCATATTCGAAATTAATACTATATAATTATATAATAAACAAATAAATGATGATATTATCATATCAATAAGAATTGACTTATTGGCAGGGGGAAACTCACAAGCTACTCAGCAGTATACTTTATGAAGTGTACAAAATATAACACATTTAAGTTAGTCCCACATTTATCAGATGCAATATTCAAGCTATGTACACATTCATGTCGAAATAATTATAATATTATAATATAACATACATTATTTCGAAATGGACCATTCTGCATGATGAGTACATTTTGGTAATTTCCAAGTAGGTACTAATACTTTTGCTCTTTTACGTAAGTACATTTTTTAATGCAGGACCTTTACTTGTAACTCTAGTATTTGTGCACTGTGGTATTGCTTCTTATACTTAATAAGTCAAAGATCTGAGTACTTGTACCACCACTGTATTTAGAGTTGTAATAGCAGAATACACACTACGGGTTCCTGCATGCTATGAGAGTAGACAGCAGCACAGTTGTCAGGGACCTGGAACAAGAAGCCAATGTTGCATTGCTGTCATTGCATGAACTTCGGTTATCTACAGGAAATACTGATACATTTTTTTTGCCAGAAAAGCTATTATGTGAGGAGGCAGTTTCAACAATATTTGCCTATGTTTGTACATTTCCTTTATATTATTTACATTTGCTGTATGATAAAAGTATGCCAATATTTCAAAAGGGACCTTTTTCATGCATTCTACACATAGACTTTAGGTTATATAATAACAATATGTAGGCCCACATAAGTAAATTGCATTACATCTCAGAATTATTCCATTATTTACATTTAAACTTTTAATTTAATATGAACAAAGTGTTATTTATTTTCTGTTCATATTTTATTAAGTTTAATTTCGAGTCGACTGTAGGACACATTTCTTATCAGGCAATAGTCCAGCCAGCACACACCCGGCCTGGGTCCTTTCATAATAACAACATGGCTGCCCTCTGCAGGGGCAAACACCGATGGAAAAGGACCAATTGTTTGCGCGTTTTGACAAGAAACCTGACAGGTAACAATATCTTGTTCAAAAATGTATTTTGTGTAGATATGGAGAACGGAACGTGTGCGGGTTTATAGCTATATTTGTCTCTGTCAGCACACAACTAAGTTATAAACCAGCAGCGCTGATGTAACTCTTATGTAGTTTAACTAACTCGAGGATATACCGGTTATTTTTATCATGTTAATTAGTGTAAATTCCACATTCACATGGTGTCATCGGCAACCACAGAAGCGTTCGACTGAAAGTCGCCAGTTAACAGGGTCACTTGATAAACCGAAACACAGGTGTGTGTGTGTGGTGTATATGTCAGGTATATGTCAGGTTAATGCAAAACTAATAGGTCCATAACTATACTATTCACATCAGTTTGTACTGTCTACTATTCATCATCCAATATGCTCGTACAGGGAACTACGACTATGACCTGGTTGTTATTGGTGGTGGTTCAGGAGGCCTTGCTTGTTCCAAAGAAGGTTAGATTATCTTTTGAAGTTCCTGCGTCTATGCTTAGCACATTGATCCTAACCCTAACCCCACACTAACAATATATTTGTATTTACAGCAGCACAGTTGGGACAGAAAGTTGCTGTCCTGGATTATGTGGAGCCATCTGTTAAAGGTAAAATACATTGTTCTGAACCTGTTGTGCCAGATAATTACAAAAAATGACAATCTGTTGTGATTTTAAGACACCATTGTTAATTTATTCTCTAAATGTTTTTCCAAACAGGTACCAAGTGGGGTCTTGGTGGAACATGTGTTAATGTTGGCTGCATTCCCAAGAAGCTCATGCACCAGGCTGCTCTACTTGGCACTGCAGTCAAAGATGCTAAGAAGTATGGCTGGCAGATCTCAGGGCCAATCTGTCATGACTGGTAGGTCAATCAAATATATTTTATCAATTTAAGGGAAAGGTAACCCTGATCAATCAAACAGATTGATACATGTTTGTGAGTAACTAAACAGCACCATCTAGTGATGTAAATGCAGTAGGACAGAGATACTACTTGTGGTTGTAAAATTAATTATTTGGTGGCAATGGTATTTATCCTATTGATTTGTTTTTAAAGGTGCAAAGACACAATTTACTTTGTATTAACTTGTATTTACTTATTATATTTCTAATATTCAATAATCTGTTCTTGCTCACTGCATGCATTGTCTTTTGAATGATGTATTCAAAGATAATAACACAATTCATAAGGGAATATGAGTCTGCTTACATGGCAGATGAATGAATCCGTAAAAATTATAAGGCAGAAACCAAAGCTGTGAGGTATGTGAGAAGTGCTCTGATGGGCCAAAGAATTAGCTAAAATTATAGTTTGTCCAATTTTGATTTTAATGTATATGGTGTTCAAAACAGCAACATTATTTCCATGTTGATTTCAATTCCCTATGCCCGTGAGCCGACCCACGCAAAGTAACTACTTGTGATCATAGGCACAGCATGACGCATCTTTTCCTCCGTGTAGTGTCAGTTTGGTCAGGAGTGCAGTGGTCAGGTTAGTTTATAGTATTACCTCTGATGTGTTTTCCAGGGCCACCATGGCAGAGGCTATTCAAAACCACGTCAGGTCTTTGAACTGGGGTCACAGAGTTCAGCTCCAGGACAAGTAAGTGACACCAGCTCTGCTCACTCACTCACTCACTCATTTTCCATGATAAACTTTCATAAACACGGAATTTCCATAAAGCAATGGATTATTTATATGGTCTTTACATTTTTGCTCATTTGTATGACGTGAGCTATTGCTGAAGGCTGTACATTTCTGTTGGCCCACAGCTGATGGATTGATAGTCAGCGACCACATGTTGATTGAGTGGCTGGCTGGAGGGCAAACAGGTGTTAACCTGTGTGAATGTGGCCAAGCTTAACCTAAAATGTTTTCATTCCAGTGAGATAATTAGCTTGGACTCCACATATTAGTAATGCTCCTAATAGGATTTCCTTTTCTTTTAATTAATAATTAGCATTGAGAGAACAGCAGAGAGAGAGATTGTTAACCACCGTGCAGAGCAGTAATTCCAAGTGTATTCATTACAAATGTAACAATAATTGAGCACGTATGTTAAAGAAATTTCACATTTTTTATTGTTAATAATTAAGTTAGATTCCTCTGCAAACAACACAGTTTAATTGTTGTTAATAGTACCTACCAGTTAGTACATGGCTATTCCAAAAAGCAGTTGTGGGTAAATAGATTTGTGTGACCAGGAGTATCTTTGCATTGTACAAATTGGAATTTGTCATGATCACACTAACTAATTAATTGTAAAAAGGTATTTTCAAAGAAATAAATTTGAATAAAAAACTGAAATTCACTCTTTCTATTAAATGAAGTGGATTCAAATTAAATGTGATTAATATTAAATTGATCTTCCAACAATCAATTCCAATTAAATGTCTTTCTTTTTTTAAATACAGTCTCTATATGACAATGGCACGCCTTACTAATCAGAATCATATACAAATGCCGATTTAAAAATATATATTATTATATATATATATAAAATTACAATTAAAATATATCTTTTTGCTTTTTAAAGAGGAACCAAAGCTGAATTTATGATGTTACCATGGATTCAAATTGTGTGCTTTCACCAGAGAAAAAATGGCCGTAGAAACTATCTCAATATCTAATCTGCATCCCCTGTCCTCCTGTTGCTAAACCAACAGTGTACTAACACATGAACAACATAACCAGCAACAATTGTTCCATATCTCCTCTCACTTTGCAGCCTGGCCCAGCCTCTTCTCTATGCAACTAAATCATGTTTTTGTTCGTATCTCCAGAGTTAACTTTGTGTTACATTGCATTTCAGCTGATTAAAAAGATAAAATGTAGGGAGTATGAAGCGGGAATTAGCAGGAACTAAGTGAGTGGTCTGCACCACAACAGTAGGTTAATGCACCACCAGGAGCAACCAGCTGTTCATTCTGTGTTTTGCAGGAAGGTGAAGTATCTGAACATCAAAGGAAGTCTGGTGGATGAACACACTGTCAAGGGACTAACTAAAGCAGGGAAAGAGGTGGGTGGCTCGTCTATTTATTTATTCAATCAGTCCCAAACTGATAATTAGATTTCAATTAGTAAGACCAGAATCAAAAAATGTATGAGGTACTTTATAAAACATGTTGAGTATACTTGTTTTCATGTGCATGATTAGATATTTACAGAAGCCCTGAGAGGCAAGTAAGGAAAAAAATCTGTTGATTCATTCCTTCAGTTATTGTTCCTGTGTTTATGACTTAAGAACAGGTAAAAAAAAAATCAGAATCATTTTTGTAAGTGTTTTTTGTAATACTCATTTCATCCATAAGAGGCTGCAGTCACCACTACTCTATGTTCTAAATAAGACTAACCGCTAGCCAAAAGAAAAACTTGAACGTATAGTAACAAAACTTGTATAGTACAAATTTGATTTTGTTGCCAATGAATTTGAATAAAAAGCTATTACTTCACATTTCCCTCTTCTCTCATACAGATGATCCTGACTGCCAAGAACATTGTGATCGCCACAGGTGGACGGCCCAATTACCCCACAAAGGTACGTAACATTGCCCCCTTCCCACATTTTCCTCTTGCCAGCATGTGTTGTTTGATTGATTTGGTTACCAGGGACACAAAACAAATGAGAAAGAGTAGCCAAAACCTCTACAGTGATGTAAAATGTGGGTTGTAAGCATTGCACTATGGCTCTCATAGCCTTAACACACAAAATGGCAGGTTTTAGAGAGCAAACTGTTTGTTTTGTGTATAGTTGGTTGATAGGTTGATAGTTCTGCTCACAGCTTTAACTCTTGTTACAGATCCCAGGAGCAACGGAGCACGGAATGACCAGTGACGACATCTTCTGGCTGAACAAGTCGCCTGGGAAAACGTGAGGACACCCTCCACCTACCGACACTCATCATATATTAAATCGTATTTATTAATAAGATATTACCAAGTTAGTGCCCTCTACATCTGATTATATGATGTGATAATGGTCTGCATGCACTGTTGGCTACACCACAATACTGAAAGTAAAAAGTCCTGGTCATTTTTGGTGATTTTTCTTTCTTTTTTTTTGACAGTGAACATCAATGCAAATATTTAGCTGTTTATATATTGATATCACCCTTAAATGCATGCAATTTAGTGTGTGTAGGATTGTTGACATCGTTCTTATACAATGAGCTACAGGGGGAAGCAGAACCTCTAACCTCTGCAGTATTAATGCCTTGCTTTTACTCACTGCACTGACACGACACGTCCCACTGTCACGCACTGTAATCATTCATCAGTGACATGGAGTTTGTTTTTCTCCCTTCCTGTCAGCCTGTCTTCGCCTCATGATTCCGATTAGCGGCGTGCATCCTGACCTTTACAGAACAAGCCCTTTAATCCAACCATTTAGCCCCTGTCATCACCTGGTTAATTGGTCTTTCCCTGATGTTTCCTCTTGGCACAACGTGCAGACGGTGACTAGTGGTTTTGGGATACCTGAGTTGTGGTTGTTGTTTGCTTCACGCTGACAGATGAGCGGAAATAATTATTCCGATATGTAAGCTTCATATGTATCTGCCTGCACCCGGGGCAGTTTTTAATTGTTTTGAATTATATTCTTTTTTTTAAATGCAGATTTTGATTGCTTTGGCTTGTGATCCGTGCTTGTGTTTTTGGAAATGGGCAGAAAGCATTGTATTAAGAAAATCAGTTCCTTCTAATGTTTTAATGCTAAAATGTGTAGTATTTCTATGTAGCATAATTTTTGTCATATGTATGCTATTCAACTTTCTGACCACTTGGTGGCAATGTAAAATCATTTATAGACAACAGATAACCATGAGTGCACTGAAGCCATCTTGAAAACAATTACCGCTGTAACATTCGCCCATTCAACAAAACATCTTTGTATATGAAGCAGAATTATCCACTTGAGCTCAGGAAGTCCTTTGATGTCAGAGTGTGATGGTTAGTGGAGTCCTCTACCTCCCCGCAGGCTCTATGAGGTTAGCATTAGCTTTAGCTTCCTCTGTAAGGGTAAACCACACACACTGGCCAGAGCTAGAGATGTTGTTGTGCTGCCGAGCTTTCAGCTGTGCAGGTGAGATCCAAGAGGCTGGTTGTTGGAGGGGGTCTAGGCGAGTGATGGGTGTCTAATGGGTCTTGGAACACAAACGCACTCGAGTGACAGATTTGGCCCCGGGGCCCTAAGCCCAGAGCTGGCTGCCATCATCATGCTATCAGGAGAAAGCAGTGAGCGCGTGCCAGCAGGACTGTGATACTGGTCTCGGGATAGGCCAGTACATGAATGAGGGTTTGTGTTGTGTGTCTACCTCGGTGTGTGTTGTGGTGGACGAGGACCGCACTTCCCGGGAATATCTTTCAGCAGTGCATTGCAAAGCAGCACATATGGCTGCAGCATAACTTCCCAGCTGTTGTGGAGAAACAAAAACATTCACAGGGTCATGGATGCACTCGTGTGTCTGTGTTATTCCATGAACAGCGTAACAAAATATCCCACGCTAGCCAACATGGGCTCAACAGTTGCACTCTACCATTTCAAGCAACACAGCAGCCCTCCCTGCCACACATATGCCGCTCTCCTAACTGGCAGATTGCATTGGCCTGGCAATTCTTTACAGTAACTTAGCATCATGTCGAAAAAGAGTTAGGAAGTTGTTTTCTTTCCCAGGGAATAGTCCAGAGTGAAAAGTAGAAGGAAAGATTCTGCAACACATCAAGTTTGTCAAAGAAAACAGTCAATATATGTCCTGTTAAAACATTTAACATTCTCCTTTACAGAAAAGTGTATGAATTCTAAATGAAAACATTTGTACTTTTAAAAAATATATATTCAGTTCTCCTCAGGATGCCGAGGAAAACCACTGAGGAAGACCAGAAGCGTTGTGTCAAAAATACAAGTTTCCTTTAAATCTATGGGATTTTACAGGGATTTAATGCCCTGTTCATTATTTAGTGCAATATATTGGTTTATGAAAATCTTATATCAGTCAGTTAATTGTCTTTCATACTCGTACCTTTCAAAAGCTTTTCTACTACGACAAAAATAGAACATGAAAAATACATTGAAATGTAAGTGTTAAAGTGGGCTTATTGAAAGGCGTGCAGAGATCTGAAATATTCCACGATGACGTGCAAATTATTTTGAATATTTTTGTTGTTTGTGTTTTTTTTTTTCAAATTATATGGACAAAATACATGCATTAGTTGTTTAGAATGGAATGCATAAAAGGCTGGTTCAAGTCATCCTCATTGTTTCATTGTCATGCAGTCCTTGTAGTTTTGGTGAGAATAAAAACCAAAACAGTAACATAAAACTGTGAAGCCCGAGCATGGGACTGTGGGCCAACTGAAATGCCTTCACGAAGTTGAAAGCAACATTAGACAAAAGTATCTAAGTTGGACTGACACCAAGCCTTTGCAACAAAACCCCCACATGCTCGACAGATACACAGGAGGAGTATCCAAATCTAGTGTTTATCGGTGACGGGGCTTCTGAAGAACTCCCCAAGGTTAACGGGCCGCCACCAGACAGTCAGGAGTTCCTCGCTTTTCCTCCCAATCGCAATGGCTCCCGCTATTGAACACACGCATAGCGTTCATGCCTGTGATACTTCCTTTGATCTACCATGGCAGTTGTATGAAAACTAATATGAAAATTGTTAAAGCAAGACTGATTCCACTAAACCGTGTATGCCTAATAATATAGGTATGTGTGGTACATAACCTGGATATAATTGTCCCCTGTGCTCTTCAGATATCTGGCCTGTGAACAAAGTTATTGAATGTTTCAAAAATTCTACCCATGCTGTATTTTGAATATATACTTTTTTTTTACATTATTCCACAAAAAATATATGGATACAAAATGCAAAACAAAACAGATGTATAGATACATTAAGGAAAATAACAACAAAGAAATCACCTTGTAAAACCCCCTAAATGTCCCCATTGTTGAAAGGGGTCAAAAAGGGTTGTAAGAGATCCATAGCGTCATCTTTTAGATGACAAATGTAGCAGCTGTACAGACTCAGACCAATTTACAATGAGAAGGAAGGCGGCTAGGGAAAATGGGACAGTTTCTCAGTGATGAAAGTGTAGAATCAAGCTAAAGCTCTTTGCCTAATCTTCTTTAAGCCACTTCACAATATGCGCTAAGTGCAGCTGTGAGTTACACAGACACGGGGAAGGAGGGCACCGGGGCTTTTAGTGGTTTGTGTTAGCATGGACACGGGCAGGATGTGCCTCAGGCAGCCCGAGCTGTCAGGTGGAGCAGACCTAAGGTAAGGAGGTCTCGGTTGGAGAGGTAAAAACAAGGATGAGAAGGGCCTCATCCATGTGGGTGACGGGCATCACTCAGCCGGCTGATATGTGGACTTGAGCCCTAACATGGCACACTCCATCTGCAGGGATTAGCCTTAACGCTGGCAATTAGCCCTCCTCAACGTTACAGATCTCAGGGCTGGATTAGAAGTGTGATTCACCTGGACCACACACACACAGACACACACAGACACTCACGGCAAGTGCACACACCTTTTACTGTCCCTGTTTTTTTACATTTTCTTCACACGTCTTCACCTCCCTCCTGAGGTTGTGAAGTTTTGTAATTCATCACCTCTCTCATTCTAGGATTTTTAAGTAAACATTTTCAATTTTGGCCTTGCTTTATTTTATTTGGCATAACATGTTCTGCACAAATTATGACATTTATTTTTGTTGTCTTATTAGTTTGGCTAACAATTTTGCTTAATTTGTGTTTTGCAGGCTTGTGGTTGGAGCCAGCTGTATCCTTTGTTTGCCAGAGAGCTTGTAAATAGACCCACTGTATAATTTCCTTTTGTTATGAGCTATAGTAACATTATTAACTTAATAAAAGCATTGGCATCAGACCAGTTAAAAACAGTATTTCTGAATTACTCTTTGCATTTTAACTCTTAAACTCAAGGTACCATATCTGCAGTACTACACTGAGATATGTTTTCAGTCTGAGACACATTATGTACAGGCCATTTAGTAAACCATGATAAGACAAACATAATACTTTTTTTTACCAAGTTTTTAAACCACTTCCTTGTTGTCTAAGAGTGTCCGTCTGTATGCGTTATGGCCACACATCAAGTGCTACTGTACATGCAAACCAAGAAAAGTAGTGTAATCCTCAACCTGGTGTTGCTCAGATGTGGCTCTGGAGTGTGCAGGCTTCCTCACCGGCGTTGGCTTGGACACCACAGTGATGGTCCGCAGCATTGCCCTCCGGGGGTTTGATCAGGTATTGCTTCCTAAACTTCAATCTGCATATTCTGCATAATCATAATCTTTTGTCATGTCTGAAAGTGGATATTCTCTTTCGGTTTCTGCAGCAAATTGCAGGTCTAGTCACAGACTACATGGCCGCATATGGGACCAAGTTTGCATGGAAGTGTGTCCCAAAGAGTGTGGACAAACTTTCCTCAGGAGCCCTGCAGGTGACCTGGACCGACACCCACACAGGCAACGACCACAAGGACACTTACGACTCCGTGTTATGGGCAGTTGGTGAGTCCGTGCATGTTGCTGCGTGTGGGTCACATGATGGGGTCAGTTCACTTAAATCTGAAACAAGCCTGAATACATGTGATAATGTAGAATGGAAGATTTAAGTAATATGCTTAAGAAATCATTCTCAGCCCCCTCCCCCTGGAGGTCACAGGGTCAAGTTTAAATAGAGAGCAACATCTTGAAGTGGTAGAGGCTCAGTGTGTTGCTTCTGGACTCTTGAGTAGAGGACATGCCAAAGCTTTAGACTTTAGACTTGTACAGAAGTCAGACTTAAGACCTCACAAAAGTGAAGGCTCAAGATTTGACCTGTACTGTGCATGATACAATCCAAGACCAACATAAACTCACACCTAAAATATTACACTTATTACATAGCTTTAAAAAGGAAAATGTCTTTGACTTGTCTTAATTGACTTGAGACTTGAATTGGACTTCCTCTAAAAGACAAAAAACTGCTCTGATTGATGCTTGAGCTTTAATCCGGTACAGTTCTTAACATTATGAAACAACTTTGCCAGAGTCTTTTATAATCCATGTACTAAAATACCTGAATTATGACAAACTCGACTTTACAAATTTGTTAAATTGATAGTGAATCAATCCAGTTCAAAGTACAGTAATTAACCCTTTATCCCCTATTTTTAAAAGCTCTTGAGGTATTACATGCAAATACACCAGTCGTATTGTTCCCATATATATTTGTCTGAATGAAAACAGCGGTATGCCTGTTCTCCCTGATACCATTCATTTTATTGTCGTCCTCAATAGAGAGCAATGTCAGCAGATAGCAGAGGAATCAAGGCTGAAAACAAAGTAATAAAGCCTGAGTGATGGGAATGGCTAGGGGAAGTGTTAATCACCCACCGCTGGCTCTCTGGCTTGAGAGAGGCAGGACTGGGCAGGATGCACCCAGGCACAGGGTCACCACGTTCCTCTCTTTGTTCTCCCACTCTCTGCCTTCCTGCCCATGCCAGCCCTGCGGAAACCAACCCTGCATCTGTCACTGCCATCCCTGCCCGCGGCCCTTTGCCTGCCATTACCGCCAGCGTGGTCATCTAGCCATTCCCTGTTCTAGCTTTTCACTCCTCCCGTTCCACCAGCAGTATGAGTAACAATGGAGGGAACTTCTCTCAGGGCCACTGGCGTCGACTTATTTGTGTTTCAAAGACGCCACAAATGCTTCTGAAATCTGGCGACCAGGCTTTTCCAGTGAACAGGCTGTCGGGGAGAGGGTGCCCTCTTGCTCTGTGCGTGTGACAGCGTCAAGGATGTGCGTAACCCTGCAGCAGAGATGACGTTCGTTCTTCCCTCCCGAGGCAGAATTCCCACATCGCCTCAGCGTTAGGCTGCTGGTGAGAGTGATCTTTGCATTGACTGCATGTATCAGTAGGTATTCTGCCTTGCGTGAGATGCTGCAAGCCTGATGTTTCCTATATTTATTCAAGCAAGAGTTCTCACACAGACTCAGCGAAGCACAGGACATTTTGGGCCCCTGGCAAATTATTTTCAATTCCAATCCACAGTGCACTATGAAGTATTGTACCCTATTTTTAGCCGCTTTCACATTACATTTTGCCCTTAATGCAGCACATTAATTGTTAGTTTTTGTTGTTATCCGTCATTCAGTTTCTTCAGTTCCTTGGCCTCATATCAAAACTGTGTCTCATATTAAGTCATAACACCAGCAGCCATATCGTTGTGTTAGTGCTGCTAGCTGAAACCTTGCGTGGACCCAGCTATATCCATGACAGCTTTTGTTCCCATACAGTTCAGTGAGAACCAGTAACAGCGTGGCCTCTGCTCTTTGATGTGTGCATGCAGGAGTTATGAGTACAAGGCCACTTCCCTTTACTGTGACCTTACACTAGGGGCCAGGCAGGGTCGCAGGCCTCTGTGGAGTTATTAAAGGCCAGAGGGGACCGGGGGACAGTATCACCACTGTGTGCCACATCCTTCTCCGCGGCCCTGCCTCCCTCCACCTTTCCCCTGCGCCTTCCTGGCCTCATGGCCGCTCCCCTGTCCAGGTGTGCCAGCAGAAACACACCAGGAAACAGAGCATTTCCACGCTTCCTGTCTACATGTGGACAGTGGGCACAGTACTCTTCCTCCTCTCTGAGCTCGACAGTACTGAAGGATGTCATTCGAAAACATTTCCTAGTTCTTTTTAAAAGACTTGACGAATGATGACATCCCTGAATGTTGCTCTCCCTGTCTGTATTACCCTGTGGGTTTGCAAACAATTGATGTGCAATTGGGAAATATATTTGAAGTGAAAATAGACTTTTATATTATTCCTATTATTGAGATTTTTTGGCAGGAGCATGGTTTCTGCACGTCAATGAATAGCATCACATATACTGTAGAAGTATACGCATTCACAACCAAATACTGGCTGAACAATAGTATGTAAAACTGAACATCCAGAAATAGATATAACGCACATTTTTGTTATCATGGCATAGTATAGGTGTTTGTGCATGATGAGTCAAATAAGTGTGTAACAAACAAGTTTAATTAGAGTTTTTCTATTTTGAATGCATTGTCCTCTTTTGATTATGAGCTAATGTCAATGGACAGTCAAACACTCTGACACTGTATGAGTCTGAAAATGTGGTTTTAAATCTTTTAGTATTTTTGTATAACATTTAATATTATTCACCATACAAGCAACACTCATTTAGGTTTTGGAAAAGACACCTTTTAGGTTTTTCTTATATTTATTTATTAAGAGTTTAAGTCAAAAACTCAAAAACCGTAATCTGCTTCAGGGACTGTGTGGGCTGGATTTGATCAGATTTGATGGACAGTGCTGACAACACAAACAAAGACCTCACAGTTGTCATCACATTTTGATTATTATGTATCTAAATTCTGATTGGTGCACAGAGATGTATGATCTCATCTTTTTCCATCTGAGGCCCACCCACTTTAAACCAGTGTGAAAAACACAAGTACAGACATCTCTTCTATGAAATAACCAAACCGCTCTAACCTACATTCGGAATAACGTGTTCTTGTAGGATCATATCGCTCACAGTAAAAAGCTGCTTGAGAAAGTAGGTTTTTAGGGCCTTTAAACTGAGTAGAATGACATGCAGTACTCATGTTGTGGGGATCTGAAAGCAGTGCTGATGGTGACTGTAAGTTAAGGTTTTGGTTTCACACATCGCATTTGTAGAAAATAAGGAACAATGGTGATACTAAAACACACCAAACTGTCTATAGAATACATGCAATGCATTTCCCATTCCCTTGACATTTACACATTTGTTCTATAGTTAGCAAGCTCTTTATCGATGTACATCTTAAAATCTTTTTTGGCCTGAAATAGAACACAATCAATTTTTGGCATCCTGTACGATTTTATTTCCCCCGAGAAAAAAAAAGTCTCCCCCACACATTGCTCTCCCTTTTGTCTTTGTTCATTTGATTGATCAGATAAGCGTCCAGCTCTCATTTCAACTTGTGGCGGGTTGTTGTGGCTAATTAGCCTAGCAGTCTAGAGGCTTCCTCTTAATGTCACAACAGGCTTTGTTCAGAATCAGATTGGCCTATCTTGTGTGTGTGTGTGTGTGTGTGTGTGTGTGTGTGTGTGTGTGTGTGTGTGTGTGTGTGTGTGTGTGTGTGTGTGTGTGTGTGTGTGTGTGTGTGTGTGTGTGTGTGTCAGTCAACCAAGTCCCTTATCAGCCGGCTCACTGTTGTTGTGTCCTTGCCGTACAATGGAGCTGTGGTCATTGCTATAGTACAGCAGTGACTGGAGCTACAGACAGGAAGGCCAGATACGTAAAGAGAAAGATAAATAAAATTAGATTTTTAGTGTAATTTATGTAATTGACATTAATATTTTCAAAGAAGAAAATATCATGTATTTAATGTCTCAGCTGCAAAAAAGTAGTCTTGTCAGAAAGGTAAAGCCTTAAACCACATGCTGGTTTAAAACTTGTCTTCATTCTCGACACTGGAAAATTAAATGAATATAATAAAGTGAAGGAAATATTTAGTGCGTCACCCACTACTCTTATTTAATCGAAGGGGATATTCTAGATATAGTCCTGAATTATTTTTTTTAAATGCATAATTGTAAAAAAAAAAAAAAGAAGTACAGATAAGAAAATTCAATTTCAAAATGGAAATTCACTATAATTCACTAGAAATTAGGCCAATGTGAGAATGAGGTCTTGCTTTTGGGAATTGGTCATGACTAACTTCTAACTTCCCCTCTCTCCTCCTTCTCTGTGCTCCCCATCACCTTTAACCACCCATGCTGTGGAGCACTAGACGGGTCCCTGTAGCCCCCCCTGGTCTGCGAAGAGGGGGAGGACGTTGTTCTTTGGCTCCAGCCAGGAAAAAGGGTCTCGGGGGTTTGTTATTTTTGCTGTCCGATAGTATCTACATGGGTAGCTCAGGGCCGGGTGTTTATTATGCTACCCAGGCAGGTTGTTTGGAGCTATAGAGAGGACGGGGAGAGAGTGGTCCATGCCCCATCACCATAGAGACTCTGTGTCGACAGCATTAGTCAGCCGTCCCCCAGGAAGTGTCAGAAATCACACCTTTGGGTGTCCCTGGGGGTCCGTGGGATCTCGATTCCCAGCTGCTCATCAGTTTCTCCTCTCTCAGCTGGCCAGATGTTGCTGTTGTTTTCTAATTTAATATTTCGGAATTATGGTTTGACCTTCATTTGTATTTTAAGGCCATCACTGGTACTGGGGTTTTTAAGATTAGCAGTCCAAAATCCAAAGCTATTCAATACACAATGATATAACCAGAGAAAAGCAGCAAATTCTCACATTTTGAGAGGCTGGTGTCAGCAAATGTTTGCCATTTTTAACCACCCGAGCTACAAAGCTTTGGGACTGGCAATGGCAGCCCACCACTTTGGTTCAGACTGAAATGTCTCAAAAACTATTGGTTGGATTTTCTACAGATATTCATGGTCCCCAGAGGATTGACACAAATGACTTTGGTGTTCCACTGACTTTTCTTCAAATTGTTGTAACGATTATCAGAGCCCAAAAAATTCACCATAATGATGTTATTGCAATATCTATAGCAAATTGAACAAAAAATAATGCTAATCGTCATATTCACGTTAAACTTTGTTCATGTGTTTTGTCTCATTTTTTGGCAAATAAATAACGAGTGTGGAGAGGTAGAGTAAGATGACATTTCCATGTCTATTATGAACATGATTTTTAAAATTTCCTTTTTAAAAATAACGGCTATTGTCATTACCGGTATATTGTGACACGCCTTGTGATGACAGTTGTGGTTTTGAGTGAAATAGCTTGACAAAACATAATGTACTACAGATATTCAAGGTCTCTAGAGGATACATTTTGGTTTATTCAGAGCTGCTTGCATAGCTGTATACTCTTATTTGTTGCTTACTAAAGGGGAACAATTACTTGATGAGCAGAATTAATTAATAATTAATTAATAATTCATTTGTTATTTTGAGTTTTTTTTTGTCAGGGTGGAAAAGCTCTCAACATGCATTCAATCCGCTTAAACACGTTTCTGAAAGTAGAGTTTTTGAAGTGTCACTGCAGAATTTAAATTGGATTGTCACCCATGAAGGTGAATCTGGGAACTTAATTGTTTTAGTAAGTCCTCACTCCAATACTCCAGCTGCATGCTACTGTGTAAGGAACACTGTAAAGGTAATCCCCTTTAGCAGTATCTACTAGGCTTTTGGAAATTCTGACATGGTTGTCTGTCGGCATTGGTGGTACATGCCTTAAAATCTCTCTTTCTTTCTTTCTTTCTTTCTTTCTTTCTTTCTTTCTTTCTTTCTTTCTTTCTTTCTTCCTTTCCCCAAGTTGTGACTTAATATTCTCCTTGTGTTGATTCCTTCCATCGACTTTAGGCAGAGCCCCTGAAACCAAAGCCCTGGGCCTGGACAAGCTTGGCATGCAACTCAAAAAGGAGACGGGGAAAATAATTTTGGGCGCGGACGAATCCACCTCGGTGCCAAATATCTATGCTTTTGGTGACATCGGCGAGGTAGGCGTTGTCAACAGACACCCCACTGACAGCAGAAGCAGCCCTGATAAGTCATAAAAAACACTCATAGTAATTGGTTAGTCTAAGTTTAGACTGTAAAATAGAATACTGTGACACGCTTTAAGTCTCACCCATCACAGTCACCATAAATGCTTTTCATAGTTTGAGCTGCTGGCCCAGAGCACTGTCGGCTCTATGAAGGAAATCTGGGATTAAACTTTAACACATATCAGCCCTGGAGAATTAGTTTTGTATCATGGCAGCACATGCTTGTTTTTCATTAATTAATAAACTGAGGTCTAGTTGACTCTTAAGTTGAGATGCGATGCAATGGGTGGTAAGCCAACGACCTCTAGTTTACAAGCAACACAAGGTAAATAACCAGCAATATGAGCAAAACATTTTTATTTTCAGTATCCACATTTCCCCGTACATCTGTTTGCTATCCCTAAGACAGGTCCTTACTACTAATTAAGGTCATACAGATGTGTAGTTTGTCAGATGTTAAGAGGTGAATAGATCTTGTTAACCTTGTGTTTTGTTGACATTGACTTTAGTTCCTCATTGTTTGATGTCCCACAAACCCCACTGCTACATGTGCAAAAAGCACAAGACTAATTGTAAAATCATTTATTTTCTTCTCTTCTGACCGTAATCAATATGTAGAAAAGTTTCTACAACTGAGCTGTGCACGTTTGAAGGTCACAAAATATAGAAATGAGCATAGTTCTTACACCAAAAAATAACCATCATCTTAAAGGCTGGACATTTATCTGTGCACACATACAAGACATATTAACCACCAGCAAGTATTTTGCGGAAGACGGAGTATTAAGTGAAGCCTTCATGTAATCTTTGGCATTGCCACTGAGTGTTCCAGGCTGAACCAGTCTTGTTAATACTAGTTATACCTGCTGCATGTAACGTCGGTGTTGTTTTTTCACCACGACCAGCTGTGCGCTTCCTTCCTGCCTCCCAGGCCTCATGACACCAACACTTACGCTCTTTGATTGACAGTTTGCTTTGATGAGTTGCGCTTCACCCCAATATGTCTGTCAACTTTTGACAGCAACAGGGAGGCTTTTTTTTATTCTTTTTTTTTTTTTAAATTTAAAGCAGGAGGATTGATATCTCAATTTGTCCAGTGCTTTGTTGTTGTTTTTTTCCTCTCCGAGAAGAGTGCCAAGAAATGCATTATGATGACGCATGACGGTTACTGGAATACCAGCGCACACATCACATACATGCAGAGGTGCAGGAGATGTTTTGGACAACAGGATGTGCAGTGGTAATTTAACAGGTTTAAGTCATGCCTTTAGAATTGCCCCGCAGCCTTACTGTTTCCTGGTGTGTGTGTGTGTGTGTGTGTGTGTGTGTGTGTGTGTGTGTGTGTGTGTGTGTGTGTGTGTGTGTGTGTGTGTGTGTGTGTGTGTGTGTGTGTGTGTGTGTGTGTGTGTGCCCAAGACTATGTGTTTGTCTATTTTGGCAGACATCCAGAACAATAAAGGCAAAACACAGACGCAGAGATTTTTGTAAGTGTGCTAGACTGTTTAAAGGTTTGGCACTTTCCACTTATGTCCGTCACTGACTTATGGCCCACCTTTACAATATTTCTGCACGGAGTATAAATTTGTGTAGTGAGAACTGTTTGAAATAAAAACGGATGGCGAAGTAAACACATTTTTAAGAAGCAGGCCGAGACCGTATGTCTTTGAGGTTTAACATGTATCGAAGTAAAACATTTTTTTTAAATTCTTTTAGGGTCGTCCTGAATTGACCCCAACGGCCATTAAAGCGGGAAGGCTTCTCGCCCGTAGATTGGCTGGACACAGCACGGAACTCATGAACTACGACAATGTAAGACACACACACACACACACACACACACACACACACACACTCCGAGGCTGATCATTTCCCTCCATCTATCCACAGCTTGGGTTCCCGTGGCTTTTTGAAACTATTGTTTTGTGCTTCATTTGAGCCAAATTCTAACCATTTCTGGTGTTTTGTGCTTTGAGTCTCTCTTTGCCTCTTAATGATGAATCATGAAATTGACATACCAGAATTTCCCAACAATGTCATAATTCTTCATCATACGATGTTTACTTATATTTAACTCTTCTGCTAGTTTTAATGTAGGTTTTATTGTCTTTTTATTATTATAGAGTATATTTATATTCACATGGGGTCTGGGGGAATTTATAAGTATGATACACAGTACTAAATATGTATTTACTAAAATGTGTATTTAAAATACAAAGAAAAAGTAATCAGTACTCCATAATGCATGCATGTAAAGTGACTGAAACATATATTTAATGATTATAATACTACATTTTCTGTCAAACAACTATTGATTTATTGTCTAATTGTTTCAGCTGAAGCTTGAAGTGCTGTGTGTGTGTTTGTTTTGTGTGTGTCAGGTGCCCACCACTGTGTTCACCCCCCTTGAGTACGGCTGTGTGGGTCTGTCTGAGGAGGAGGCTGAGAAGAGGCATGGGAAGGACGGCATTGAGGTATGATAGATGTCGACCTTTTCAGAATAGATATGTAATATTTTGAATCAAAGCTCTCCATATTATGTTCATATTTCAAGTTAAAATGCAATAAATAAAATAAATCTTGAATATTTCTTCATAGTTACTCAATATAGATCTTATATTTTACTTTTACCACTACAGTACATAGAACATATTGTGGAAAAAAATATGTTTATAATGTATTAATTACACACCAGGGAAACCCACATTAAATAGGAGGAGGATGCTCTAGGTAATAGGATAACGTAAACGGCAGTGTTTGGGGGTAAAATTAAACTTTATATCATATTTTTTGTCTACAAGGGTACTTTGTAGGTGGTCTGTAAAAGTCCTGAACTTACTGTGAGGTTAATTAAACAACCTATCGCTGTGTATATAGAGGGAATTAGAAATGGCACAGTCTTTAAAATATAAACCGTACAGAACTGGTGAAGCGTTGGTCTCCAGTTGTGAATGTAACTTTGTTGTATTATGTATTTAGTTTATTTACCCAGAAATGACATGCCACACATGCACAAAGGCGGTGTTAGTGACTGGTTAATGCTGTCAAACTGCATAAAAAATACAATATCCCATAACCGCTGAACAAACATTGACATGCACATACAATGCGAACAGCAAGCAGCTCTGTATTTTTACGTGCTTGCGTATGTGAGCGGTGTGCCAGATGCTAGCCAACACCTGCACGAGGCCGTCGGTAAACGGTTTAGGCGGCGAGGTGGGGCACCTTGCTGTGACTGACAGGCGAGCAGGAGGTCTGATTGAGGTGTGTATGAGGTGATGACAGGCACGCTTAGATCAGAGAAGGAGCTGTAGCTACAGCCCCCGACAGCTGCGTTGCCCTCACAACTTGTGTCGGCATGTTGGCCCGTAGAATAAAACACACTACACGCACTTTCAGTGAGGAGTTAGAAATCAATCCCTATCATGAGCAGGCATCGACGTTTTTATTCAGATTTCACATAGTGAGTTTGAGTTAGTGCTCATAAGGCCTTGCAACTTGGTAGTGAGCGATAGTCTGAAGAAACGTGTGGGCCGTGACCTGATACTAGCTTAAATACATTTTTCTTCGCCGATTTGTAAAAGGACAATTCATCTCTAACATTAATGGGCTCCTAATTTGCTTGTAAAACTACTAAGTTATTATACTATAATTATTTTGTTTTCCGCCCTGATGCTCTTTCAGTTACTATTCTCAGCAAACGTGAATATGTCACTTTGCAAAATAGCAGAAGAGATCATCATCACTGCTCGAGATTTCTTTTGCACATTAGTAATCTCTGCTGTTTATAAGGGGAGACACCACAGGCAAAATCATCGTTTTCCATCCAAAATACACATTACGGTGTTTATTTTATTACACTTTGTCAATTTGCGTTTGTGGATTTCTCTTAAATTCCCCAAAAATGTTCATTAGATAAGGCCTCATTTGCATATTTAAACATCATATTTCTGAAAACTTTTAATGCAAAAAACAATTGTCTTAATGTAAGTAATCAACTAGGGAAGTTTCATGGTGATATCTATTAGTTACAAATCTTTACCCTTTTCACCTGGGATGTCTCGGTGTAAAGCAAAGATCCACAACAGGCTGTTTTGTCATCACTGTGAAGTGCTGATTGTCTGTATGCAGAATGCAAAATAAAAGTGCTTTGACCACAATTATACATTCTACATAATTTCTCCATTGAAAGAGATTCATGTTTCCTGTCTGTGTAGGTCTACCACGCTTTCTACAAACCTCTGGAATTCACTGTTGCAGAGCGCGATGCCAGCCAGTGTTACTTAAAGGTGGGTTTAAACTGTGCAGTGACTTTTTATGAGGTGTTTTTGAGTTGATTTTGTTGGCATTTTATACACCTTATAATTTAGTTAATTGTACTGCATATATATTTGTGTGAGATGCACTGTTTGTGCTTGCTTATTCACCTTATGCTGCCACGCCTATTTTTTTCACTTGCTGTTGAAACGCAACTGTATTAGCTCTTCCAATTGGGCTCTATCCAGCTATTACCAAATTGGTGGTTCTTGATTTCGATTTACTATTATTATTATTTTTGAATACCCCGTGGTTAAACATCCAGTCCAGACCTGTTTCTACCCCTGTCTTCAAAAACACAGCTAGCAGCTCTTCACAGCTCCAAAAAGTTCCAAATAGGTGTTTTTTGGCTAAGCTGATCACATATTGGGAATCTGAATTGTTACTTTCTTGCCTGAAAAACTATTAAAGCTTAATAACAGCGCTTTTTTAAAATCGTAAAAACAAATTGTTTATAGCAATAAGAGGATGATAAAGCTGGTGATGCTAAGCAAAGTAATCACACTTCCACTCTAAATGGAAGTAAAATTTAAAAACGACGCAATGTGGGAGCACGCTAGCTCAGGCAATACATATGGTCACAAGTTATTAACCATAATCCTGCCAACCATTGATTTGTCTATCTGTTGCCTAGAAAGTCATCTTAAATGCAGTTTTCTACCTCCTTAGGTGGTATGTGAGCGGGGTGGAGAGCAGAAGATCCTGGGTTTGCACTTTACCGGTCCAAACGCGGGAGAAGTCACACAGGGCTTTGCTATGGGCTTCCAGTAAGTTTAATAAATCCTAGATTTTATTTAAGATAAATTTGTTGTTTTTACTGCTTTGTGCCCTATGGAACAACCATCCAAACAATTATGGTGTTGAGTTGCTGTGTTTTAACTCTTTGAAAGTCACCAAGATGTGCAGAATGGAATATTTCTGTAGAATTTAACTGTCCCTGATAACTTTTTCTCACTCAACACTCATGCATGAGCGATACATTCCAATTTATTTCTTACAGCAAAGGGAACCTTAAAATCTTAAAATTATAGAAATACATTCATTTTAGTTTCAAACTGATAGCTTGATGGGATGCCTTAAATGCAACTATTCAACACAGATCCAATTTTAAGTTGGGTCCTTTCTCACGTCCTCAGCAGACACAAGCTTTTGTTTCAAAGAACAAACTGATATTGAACAATTAGAAAAGAATACTGGACTTATTAGTGGATAGAAGATAATGTGTACAGTTGTCAGTCATGAGAGAATGTGAGTTAAACCAATGTGAATGACCTCCCAGTGTATTTGTGTCTCAGGTGTGGAGCAACATATTCTCACCTGTTGCAAACAGTGGGCATCCACCCAACCTGTGCCGAGGAGGTGATCAAGGTCAACGTCACAAAGCGGTCCGGCTTGGACGCCACGGTAACCGGCTGCTGAGGTTAAGCACCTCGGTCTCTGAACACTAGTGAGCACACAGGGTCCTTCTGTAGCAGTAGAAAGAAGTTAGCCTGGGTTTCTCCTGCTCTCTCTCCTTGTCCCTCTCCTTTTTATATGGCACACAAATGGTCCACAGTTTCACAATGCTCTCTGGGAACAAGGTCTCTTCATTGGCCAGTCATGAAGATTATCACTGGCTGCCCAGGTTAGTGTCACTTACACCTCATGTTATAATCAAGACTATGATTATACCCTATACTTGCATATTGTGAGTGTATCCTCTAAAAGCACAAGGTTGCGGATCAGGTTAGTAAGAGTTGTGGCCGCAGCGCAAGCGTCTTTTAAATAAACAGGCTCATCAATCAGGATTAAGGCCTGTGCTCAGGGTTTTGTTGAAATCGTACGAAAACCGTGGACCGAACCCTTACGTTTTTCTGAATATATATATATATATATATATATATATATATATATATATATATATATATATATATATTCTGCAAATATTGTTGTTTCTCTGGCTGTACTTCCTGTCCATTAGTCTTGGAGGTGACACATACCATACGCCCCCACAACCCCCCCCACCATGACACTGATGGATGGCCCCAGGGCCGTCGCCGCAACACCGCCCCATTTCCCATGGACACACACAAACAGTCGGTGGGCCGCTTGTCAGTCAGGCAGCTAAGACCTGGCCAGGGAGCCCCAGCTTATTTAGGCCCCAGCAGACTCCAGCCCCCTTCCTTTTCCTCCATGCCCTTCTCTATCCAAATGCATGAAAGAACAGAGTGTGACTACAAATATTTGCTGTCACAAGCTGTGTGGATGCCACAGGGCAACGCTACCTGTTGATAACAGTGCTTCGAGAGCTCTACTATAACTGTACTACTCAACGTCACCCAAAGGTGGCACTGTTGCCCTCCAAGTCACCCATTTTTTTTTCTGAGCCAAGAATGGAAGACAGGATAAAGTAGTCATTGGATACAAAATAAGCCTGAATACATTCAGGTTGCACATTTAATCCCTTTAATCCCTATAAAAGATATGTGCTCTTGGATGACGTTTGAAAGCAGACTGGCTTTATTGGTGCCAAACTGATAAGGGTTATCTGTTGTGTATTTACATTGATGGCAGGTTAGGCCTAAAGAGCCATCACACTTAAAGATAAGGCAAGTTGTTTATACCAATAAAGCAGTAATAGCCCCCCTCAGTTTGCCAAAGTGCTCAAGTGTTCAACCTGCTGGCTACACTGGACATCTTGGGTTTATTATGTAGAGGATGAGGAGGAGGAGGAGGAGGAGGAGGAGGAGGAGGAGGAGGAGGAGGAGGAAGAGGAAGAGGAGGAGGAGGGCTGTCAATAAAGGGGTTGCTACAGAAATCAGGGGACCTAAGAGGAGGCTGCTGGGCGTAGTTTATTTTTATTTGAAGTCTAATCTGCCCTGTCTGATTAATGATTTCGATGAGGGGAGTGACAGTGTGCCAGGAGACGGAGAGAGGAAAAAGAGAGAGAGAGAGGTACCAGGTTTATTTGGACCTGGGCCAGAGGAGAGAGAGCTGAGTTTCAGCCCTGGTTAGGGAGGGAAGGGGGATTCCTGTGTGCTCTGTTCAGGGCCGAGGTGCTGACTGAAGGACCCTGACCTCCGCTCAGCAGGAACAGCTTGACTCTATCACTCGGAGCACAGAGGGCTCATATGCTGCGGCGCTGCACGGCAGGGGCCTGGGGGGCTGAGGGTGAACGGGGGGGGAGGATGGCAAGGAGACGGACAGACCCAACCAACCAGCCAACCAACACAACACCGAGCGGTAGCGCTGTGTTTGCCCAGGGTAATTGAGTCTATGTTCCTGTGCTTAACGAGCCACTTCAGAGACCTCAGGGTGGGCCCAAGGCAACATGAGGGAAGTTATTGGGGCCATCAGTGTAACTGTAATGTCTGTTTGCTTTTTACCCTCCACTTCCCTTCTGCGTTTTCTCATCTGCGCTATATCTTGTACACAGTATGGCTGCTCACACACACAAAATTAATTTTTTTTTTTAATGACATATCTGTCTTATTTGAATATCTGTTCATTGTTGTTGAGCAGTCACTCCAGGCCCAAGCTTTGACCAGTTAGCCTCAGCTGTCCCCCATGGGGGGGTCAGGGTTCAACTTTCAGGTCGGCCAGATAATGATGGCCTGCACTAAAACCCAAAACTGGGAAGTGTAGGCCTGATGTCACCTGGCCGCCAACTTTGTAAATAGAGAAGTGTAATTTTCCATTAAAGCTTTGTTATACATAATTTATATGTAAATTATTACCACTTTGGAATGCCCAGTGTCACTATTAAAGTAACGATGCCCACTGATTGAGTTTTCTGTGTTTTCATGGTCGCTTGCATCTGTATTGTGTATTCATGTGTCTGAACTTGTACACGTACAGTTCAGCATTTTAGTAAATATGCTTCTTTTAATGCCAAGAATTAGAAGATAAGATCAATTACTACTCTCGCATTCCATACAGTTAATATTAAACAACAGCCAGAAGCAGGTTAGCTAAGCTTAGCATGAAGACAAACGGGGATCAGACTTCTGCTGTGAGTCTGATATTAACCATACAGACACAAGAGTGGTATCAATCTTTTCCACTAACTGTCAGGAAAACAAATATGTATTTCTCAAAATATTGAACTATCCTTTTTAAAGATAATTTGTTAAAATTGTTGAGGGGGGAAATTCCTTTTACACGGCATTATAAGGGCATCCAAAAAACCAATTCAGCGAACCACTGACTGAGTCAATGTAAACAAGCATCTGTACGGGTTTATCTTAGAATATGCTACATGGCACAGTCTTACATTAAGCAATGTCACAAGGGGTGGTCACACTTTGACCCGGAGTCGTCTCTGCTGACAGGCAGCTCTGCTATGCAGCCCTGTCACTCAACCCTCTGCACCAACAATGGCAGAAATTCCACTGTGTTTGTTTGGTTAAGGACAGAGCTCTCTGAAACCCCTGAACCTCCTCAGGATCCACAGCAGCCGCACTCACCCTGAGAATGAGGCTGGTGTCAGTCCCAACGCAGACAGCGGGAGTAAAGTTCACCCGCCATCTCAAGAATAGCCAGTCCCATTAAGCAATTGTGTCTCTTCTGTCCCACCACAATGGAGCAAACAGGCTAAATCCACCTTGAAATGCACTTAGTAGAACATGTCAACATGTCAGGGTGCGCTCGGTTCTATGCTCAGTCTTAATCCAGCCCATTGAACACTGACAGTTGTCTGTGAGTCAGACATTCGCAAGGCCTTTGTCACTTCAGGTCTTGAGCCTTAGCAGCCACGCTGGAGGAGCAGAACCTTCAGACACACGTTAAAACACACATGCTGGGTATACAGACCCGCAACCAGAGCAAAAGCCTCAGGAGGAAGAGAAACCGATACATAACTTGTGTAAACATTTGTGAAAAAATGACGCTAGGAACAGAAAAGGCTCAACCTTGGTGAGGATTATCCCTGAGAAATGAATGGGGGCCAATTATGACTGCTCTGTTGTACTGCCAGTACCTGGCTCAAGAGCTGTCAGCCTGAGATGCCTGTAGGGTCTGGATGGGTGCGGTGGCTGGGGAGGGTCCTTAGGAGGCTCGATGCAGAAAAAGGGCCCTCAGACTGGTAAGCCAAGGTGGTTCTCCCAACTAGGTTGTTGTGTTTTCCCCCCTCATCTGGCCTCCCAAGTTCAAGACAATTAGCTCAAAGAACCCGCTGAAGCTATGCACAGAGCCTAATGGTATAGACTCACAAAAACAGCCAAGGGAACAAGGGTGTTGAGATGAGATTGTGTTCATTTGCCGTACAAATTTACACTGTTTACAGACACCACAGTCCAAATACACATTTTAATCTTGACACTGGATTGTGACTGAGTCCAGAGTCTTAATACTCCCCACCAGGAATGTCAAGGTTGTCTCGTTTGTTTCAAAGACTACATATTTGATTTTGTTGTACTGTAGCTACTACAAAGATTCAGTCATTGTGTTTCCTCCCTTTTTGACCTCTCATTCAACCACAAACATTGAGGAAAGGTAGATGAGGTCAGCTCTTGTCAGAGTGGGGTCCTGTTGGTAGCCCAGTAGAGGTGAGGGCCTGTGAAATGAGCTTATCTGACCCCTGATAAGAACAGGATACCCTCAGGATTGGTCTAGATTCAATACACATGGCTGCTACAGCGGCTTTTATCTGAGGAGAAGTGGGTGTTCGAAAAACAGCTAGATGTAGCACTGCGGTTAGGTTTGGCCTATCACGACCGGTCCGTCCGACCACAGCCTTACGCAGAATACCAGTGCCTGTGGCCAACAGTAAAAAGGATGTGCTACAATGTCATAGTTTGCGGTTCTGATCCCAAGACGTCTCTAAGAGAGCAATTACGATCAGCAACCTCAACTCCTAAATCATTTGGTCAGGTCTTTTGCCACACAGGAAGCTGTTTTATTACCTCTGGATGCAGCACAGAGATTTATTGAGCTGACGTTTGATGATGGCATACAACCAAGGGACAGTGTTTGTGTGTGTATGCATGCCAAGCCACGCCGGTTGGTACAATAGCAGTCTGCATGCAAAAGAAACGAACCCTGATGTTTGGATTTAAAGAGGACGTGTCTGGCACACAATTTGGACTTGATTATGTTTTTGCACCTCTATAAACCTCTTAATCATTGTCTGTTTGATCAGCTCCGCTTTAAAAAAAAAAAATCTAAACGGGTAAGCTGTTTAATAAAGCCAACCAAAAGCTACTGTGATCAGAATAAGTCCAGCCAGGTTTAAGAACTGACTCATTTCTCAGACAGGTAATAATATTTTATAGCAAGAAACTGAGCAACCAAATTTCACCGGAGGGGTACGTTTACATTAGGTAAACATTATTTAAAAGAATTCGGCCTGGCTTATTTAGTTCTCTTCCTTTATGAAACAAAAACATATGATTATACTAATTTATGATTGATAGCTTTAACATTCAAAACCTAACATTAATCAAACCCTGGTATTGATGGAGATAATGAGCTTAAGGCTCTGTACCGAAAATAACAAGCTTCATTACACTTCCTAAAGGTTCTGCCAAACACTCGCGAGCAGAGAACATCAGTATCTCTAACTTGACAGTTTCCTTATGACTGTGTCTGCTCTGGGGCTCTGGTGTTATCAGTCTGAGTCACATCACATAAATCAAAGTACCTTCCAGTGCCATGATGGCTTCCTACTCTGCAGCCAAAACATCTGGCTGGAGATGTAAGGAACTGCCTGAGCCTGATCAGAGTATGAAGCTGGCACAGGATGCAATTCCTGCCTATGCCCTGATCCATGAACCTGCATACAGTAAGAATACACACACACGTGCACACACACACACGCGCACACACGCACACACACACACACACACACAGGCTGGGCTGGGCTGCAGAGACGTTCTTGTTATGTGATGGAGATGGACTGCATGCGGTCCTCGCC
Organism: Ophiodon elongatus; assembly: GCA_016806645.1. Lineage (NCBI taxonomy): Eukaryota > Metazoa > Chordata > Actinopteri > Perciformes > Hexagrammidae > Ophiodon > Ophiodon elongatus. The sequence goes on from JACSYO010001694.1 coordinate 1,762,469, forward strand.
CTCCGGCTGCTGTCGATGCCTCTCTGATTGATTCTGTCTTTCCTGTTTAGCCATTAAAAGCTCTGTGCGGTGGGACGAGCAACTTGAGAATGAATCACAAACACACATGCACACACATTCTGCGTGCACTGTGCATCTGCTAACTTTGCTTCTGGCACTCACAGTTATGCCTGCTTGTGTTTATTTGTTGGTCACTGATCTGATGAGAGATTGTGTGTGTGTGTGTGTGTGTGTGCGTGTGTGTGTGTGTGTGTGTGTGTGTGTGTGTGTGTGTGGCAGGTGGGAATGTGGATGCGTGGGCGTGTCGGCAACGTGAGCTCTCTTGCGTACGGCCTGTATTTGGATGTCCACACATACTGCATGTCTGAATGACATGGCGCGGGTATACCGTGAGCCTGCGTTCAGCACACATGAACATTCCCTAAAAATAACGCTATGGAAAGCTATATGTCTGCTCCGTCTTTCCAAAACAAATTTTCAGATGGTTGTGTAACAGGAGTGTCACTGTCACAGCCAAACTATGGTACGCACACACACACACATAGAGACGAGTATATATATAAACTGTTCAGTAATTAGCCTTCACAAAGTAACCTTTGGCCTTAATGTCATCCTGTATGACAAATGGAGCTGCAGCAACATGAAGAGTGGTCATTACTGTATGCTACTGGGAGAAGAGACACAGCCCGACTCACTAATCTGGGTTGTGTCCACCCAATGGCATTTTTAGACCGTCTTAAGTTTGACTCTTTTTATGTGCCAATGGTAGAAAGGTGGCCCCTTATGGCAAACCTGTAAAAAAAATGTATCCTTGACTGATATTGAAAAACTGTGTTTCTCAAAAAGTCAAACACCTCCTCCTTAGTATTTTGTTTTCCTGCAAGCAGAAGACCACTAGTCTATTCTTTTTAAAGATAATAATTATAATGAATGCATAAGCGTGACAGCAACTGTTTATAAAAAGCCTTTAACCAGACCTCATGCCATTTACCAAAGCTCAGTCAAATGCTACAAATAGAAATAGAAAGTACTTGTATGTAACATTGAGACAAAAAGTTTCAACACGTGTACGTGTACGTGCATTAGTATAAAATATGGAGAGTAATTGGTGACTAGGATAAACTTTTAAAAGCGCTTACACTTGAGTGTATTAGGGGTTGGAGATAATAATTCATCCTTGCCTGCTACTCCCAGTGGACATGACCATGAGAAACAGCTTCATCATTAAAGAGGAGTTTCATAAAGAACTGATAAGAATATTAACTTTAGACACTGGGTGCCTCCCCTTCTTCACTGTTCCAAGGGAGTATGGTTTAGTGGTGCTGATAGTGCCTGTGTGTCCTTCTCGCTACATACTGATTCATTTAAGTTGTGTTTGGTCTAAGCCTCAAAGTGACAGGCCAGTCACTCCTCGCCCTCCCTGAGATCTCTCCATTCACACCTGCAAAGATGCCCAAGGAAAACATGAGCCGGGGAGGCCTCACCATCCCATGTTATGATACCTGTACCGGTATCTTCGCCGTCTGTTCTGATAACTTAATGCGTACTCGTCCCCTGGCACATAGACAATTCAGAGAGACATAAAGTTGCACATGCACATTCATTTTTTTTGTCCATTTTAGTGCCATACTTAAGGGGACCTTGAAAGTTGGTGTTTTTTCTTATTAACATATCTCTATCAAAAAAACGTTAACAAGATACAAATTATGTTAACGTATTGTGCTTTTTGGGAAGTTTTGCTTTAATAAAGGTCCAAATAAAAAGAATCTCAAGTTGAATATACAAACCCTTTAAGGTTAACTTAAAAAGCCGCTTTAATGCCCATATATACATATATATATATAAGTAAAGAAAATTCCACATGCTCGTCACTTGGTACAGTAGCGCTCGGTGTCCATTCATTACTTTATGGTCCATCTCGGAGGATTTATGCAAAAGCACTGTCTAGTGTTCCTCCCTGGACTTTTGCCCTCCACGGCATACAGTGCAGTCCTCTACCTCTCCATGATGAGAGAGGAGCCTGGTGAATGAGTACAAGCAGACGGCATCGTAGCACTCCCATCTATTTCTACCTCTCTGTGGTCTGGCTGCTGCTCAGGCTGACCCACAGTCTTTCTAATTTGGTGATGAGCTGTAAAGTGACCTGCCTGCCCCCACGGCCGGGTGGCTGAAGCGAGAGTGGGAATCCAGGGATTTCCTTACCACACAGTCTCTTGGGTTGGATGGATGATACTGTATAAACACCCCAACCCTATCACCCCACCCTCTCCTCCTGCTCCTCCTCCTCCTCGGACCCACAGCGAGACCAAGGCTCTAGCTCTCAAGTGCACCCTGGCATTGTCCCGCACACCCTCCCTGGCCCTGGGTAAGTTGAGAAGCCAGGAATAATTAATGATGATGTAGGCCATGGTATCTGTCCAGGCAGGGCAGCAGACACGTTCTCCCACCTCCTGCTGAGAGGTTACTGTCCTGCCATCTCCATTTGCACTAATTGGTTCAAACTCACTGCTACTCTACAACTGAGACTCACCCTTTTCATGTATGTCATTATGTGCTTATGTATTTCATTAAGCTCATTAGTTAATTAGATACACAGGTAATCAGCCTCCACTCTAAATCCCAAACATTGTATGTGTCATTTAGTATAATTTGAGTATGTCTAGCAGGTGAGAATGTAATTTAAGCAGGTTCACGATACATTTAAATGGATGTGTTGTACCTCAACAAATATAATGACTGGGATGTGTCCCTGATGAAGGCTGCTATGCCAAAATGTTAACATTTACTTGCCCAAATAAATCAAGGTGTATATGTGATATTTCTTTATTTTTCATTTTTCATACGTATATATATATATATATATATATATATATATATATATATATATACGTATATATATACATATACAACAACACATATATATATATATGCTTGTTGCTGAGATATTATTTAGGGTTTCTAACCCAATGTAGAAACCCTAAATTTCTAACTCAAAATGCTGTTCACCTTCTCCCACCGAGCTACCTGTAGTCCTTATTGTTTCATTTCAGAGTGCAGGGGGACTGGCCGACTCTAATCCATGGCCACGGAAGAGGTTTAAAACACTCTGGTTTCATCTAATCTTCCAGCTCAGACCTAGCCGAGCTTGAAACCCGCTTTCTCCATGATAGGAATGGACAAATAAAAGTCTCTCCCAGCACTCCCATGAAAGGAGTCTGTGTGCTCTGTGGATTAGGGCCCTGTGTTTTCTCTGTCTCTCTTTCTCCATTAGACTGAAAAGGATGACAAAATAAAGACTCTCCTGTTCTTGCAGTATTGTAAGGCTTTGAGAGTTCTATCACTCAGTTATGATGTTTTTTTAGGTAGTCAGAGTCTTTAGAATCCCATTATAGAAGTAGTAGGAACATAAAAGAGCATATCTGAGGTGTTAATATTGTCAATGTTGTTTTTAGTCTGAATTCTCCAATTCTTCTCTTCTCTTCAATAGAAAACAGACATGTTAAATGACAATCTAACAGTCACCATAATCTGTACGCAACACACTGTGCAGAAGAGAGAGAGAGAGAGAGAGAGAGAGAGAGAGAGAGAGAGACAGAGAGAGAGAGAGAGAGAGAGAGAGCGCGAGAGAGAGCGCGACTGTTTTCTATACAGGCACTTTCATGGGCAGCTCATCTCTTCTAAATAGAGGTCTTTCAAGTCCGGCGCATGTTTTGTATCCTCTCCTCTCAAAGCTTCTGACAACTGCCCAAAACACCGGTGTGTCACTGAAATGGTATTATGTGAAGTTTTGTTAAAGCTTTTTTTGACTGTGCTGTCACAACTTTACCCAGCGGTAACGCCTATCATGTAAAAACAAGGTCTACGTGTTGTTTGTAGGTGTTGTTGGTGGTAGTTACTAGCTTGTTGCTAACCTTCTTGGACAATTTAAGCTAACGTGAAGCGGATATAGATATGAATTGTACTCTTACCTTTCAGCCGAGCATTTTAGTTTATGCTCGTGCTTCAGAATAGTAACGTTTACTAATAAACACTGTTGTATTAATCAGCGCAGTAGTCGCGTCCTGTATTTCACAAAATTGTAAAATAAAAACAAAACAAGAGCTATCAAACAATTCCAATACAATACCACTTTAAAGTGTAACATGTTTGAATTAAAACTTGTGTAACAAACTCCTATGGTAAACTTATAATCCTCCTCCAGCAGAATAAAGAGGGCTGCACTTCAGGGTATTATCATACAAGTTTAGCTCAAAGTTAACTTGTGGTTCAAATTAAATCAAATGTGATGGATCGCACCATTATGTGCCAACTACTAAAGCAACATAGTTGGCAGGTTTAGTTTAATTTCAGTGTGACTGTTCATACATAAGCTCATGAAATGTCTTAGCTGTAACCCTAAGAAAGTGAGTGTGGGAGAACTCAGAGTAGATGCAAAAGAAAAATGAAGTATTACGATTAAGCATATTAAAACATTTGGGCTAATTTCTTTTAAACTTCTGCTCTCACTGTTAATGAAGAAGGCTGGCACACATATGCTACGATTGTCTGTCAAGTGTATTTAGTTCTAAATATTTTCTATTATTTATATTAATTCATATTATCTATTATATTCAAAGAGCTAATTTAAAGGATCACGCAGCCTCGGTGGAGATATCCACTCTTGAGTGCTTTTTGGTTGTAAAATTGATCATGGAGCTCCTATAGCCTGCTTCCAGTATCTCCCATGGTAATGCACAAATGCCAACTTAGAGATGTACTCGTAATATTTTCTGTACAGCTATGTTCAGTTAAAGGAGCTTTTTAAATTTGGTCGGAGAGTTCGGGCTGAACTCGGTAAACTAAACAGACTGTTTACTATGTACAAATAGTTAGCACTCTGTCAAACATGTCACCATCCATTACTTAGTCTTGATGCAGTCACTCATCACATCCCTGAAGATGACTAAACGTTGTAACACTGGGGGATGTGCTGCTTGACAAAGTGTAACATCTTGTTGTTTTCCCGTGTTCTTTGTCCCCTGTTGCCTGACGTCTTACTGAGATTATGGCACAAGAAACATTTACTTGTGTTCATATTTCAGTTGTATCGACAGCAAAATCCCTATAGATCCCAAGCCCATCACACCTCTATAACGTTTGGAGACGTAGGATGATGACACTTGAGCTGTCAACTCTCTTGTGTCTCTTTATCCTCTAGTGTCCAGGTAAATGACCTCATGGAGGAAATGGGTGATAATGCAAACAGATAAGGCTCCTGGTACCTGTTGACCACAGACAGGACCTCCTAAAACTGGACCCTCTGACACAGTGCTTTATCAGTGCCTGCCTCAATGACAACCACAAGGCATTGAGCTCTTATCTGCAATGGCCCCTGCTTAGCATTCACGCCATTCACTCGAACAATGCCACCTCTTCCCACTCAGTGGATCTGTGACTGACAGTGGGTGTTGGTGCACTTGTGTCTGACTTCAACCTCAATGTGACGCTTGGCTGTTTATCCAGTCCAGATAACCCCACCAAGACACAATAAAGGGCGTGTGTCTTCCTCGCCACTTCCCATGTTGTTTGTCTAACTGGACTTTTATAATGGACCCCGCTCTCCATTTGGCACGTTGGTTTCCTCCTCAGAAGGATCTGTATTAGTTGGGGGAGGGTTAGAGCAGAAAGGCTGACTAATGATCATAGAGCCAGCTCTCCACCCACTGACCAGCCAGCGAGGTGGAAGTGGCCCCTTGGCGAGAAGGTGAAAAGCATGGAAACCGCAGATAAGACCATTGCCTGTGATATAGAATGACTAATAGCTGAGGTATGATGTAGTTGCAATGGATGGATTTGAGGGCTTTTCTTTTTTTTTTTTTTAAAAGCTTGTTGGCAAAGACTTTACAGAAAAAAATACTATTGGTGTAAAAGGTTTTTAAAATTGGCTTTTCATTGGAAGGTCTATCTCGAATGCAGCTTTTGAGTTATGTGTAATCTACTTCAGTTTTCATCATCCAGCTCAAATCTCATATTTGATGAGGCTGATATCAGCAGGGGATCTTGGGATCCCATGCCTCCATAATGGCCCCTGTGAAGCAGGGGCATTATAAAGCTTCTATAATAAACCCCTGTGATCAGTATATCCCTCCCTCCCTGCTCTTATTTATGAATGGCAGAATTTGACAAGGGGGCAGCTTAGGTGGGTAGCTGCCGATCACATGATACCAGCACTAAAGAGCCAAGCGAGGAATGTGGACAGGACTCCCCCCTCACCTCTAGTCCAAAAAAAAAAACTTTGATGCCCCATATCATAACGAATACCCTCTCTATTCCTTCCCTCCCCAAGCCCTCATATGTCCAGCAATGTCGAAGAGGGGAACGGGTGCTGCAGTCGGGGCGGGGGGGCATAGATAGTGGCTGCGTTTGATCTGAAGGTCGCCAGCCCCTTGCTGGTGTTGAGAGATCCTTGGCATACGAAGCTGGCTCTTATTTAATAACATGAAGGGGAAGCGGACCTTTCTCTCATAATTAGGCCTAATTACCCAGTAGGTGTGGACAGACGGCCCAAGAAGAGACAAACTGCCTTTATCCATGGACTTAGAGTCAGATTACTCCAGAGCTGTCTTATCTGTTACAGGGCCAGCAAGAGCCTCAATCCTCATCTCCTGCCTCTTCCCACTGGCTCCCATATCCAGCTCAGGTATATTAATCAGTCAGTCTGATTTATTATGCCCTGTCCAAGACACACACCTTTAATTAGTCTTAACCAGTTACTGAGATTTTCCTGTGGACATGTTTAATAAGACAGTTCACTGACCTATTGGGTATGTGTTATCTATTGCTCAATCACTTTATGAAAGCTTCTTAGCTTCATTAAAACTGTTGGGTGCAGAACATTTTGGAGCCCTAAATAGAACAAGTTACTTGTCCTTGAGGATCTATGACCAGAGGATCACATCTACCCCAGCTACTTACTGCCGCTACTCCAGCAAGTGTCCTTGCATTCACTAGAGACGTCATTAAGGCTCGACAAGTGACCGGCTTGATTGTTTGCTCGACTGCCTCTCTCTCTGTTACCAAGGAACAATTTAAGGGTCCTTGCAAGTAGATTAGAGTGACATCCTGCCACCTTCTTGTTTGTTTACAGTATCTGTCTCCCCCTTCCTGAGCTGCCTGCATGTTTGTATTTGGGTTTGTGGGTGACTCTCTTGCAGCCATCACAACAGACCCATTGTTGTGGCCAACTCAGATTCACTAGAAATGCTGACGCCTGGAAAACAAAAGGAGCAGTCCACCGAGGAAGTAGTGGCAGGGGAAAGTGGCTATTTCACTCCCCTTTTGAATGCAAGTTTGGTAATATATTCCCCCAAGTAACATAGCCCCCAACTGTTGTCTTTGATTGACAGTGAGCTGTGATTGCCATTGGAAAGTCTTGCAGCCACTGGTCTCGGGACAATGAAACCAGACAGTTTCAGGCTGCTGCGTCCGTGACTCACAGCTTCATGCAGGCCTGCTGCAAGAGGAACGCTTAATCCACCTGTTATCTGAGTGAGCCTCACCTTGTCACACACTCTCACAGTCACAGGACTGTGGCTCAGGAATGCTGTATTACCCATCCATTCACAGCTTAACTGAGAGACCCTCACAAAAAACCCTGTTTCCATTTTTTTCATACCACACAATAACACGTTTGGACAGTTGTGGGCTGAAGGGTTTCCTGCTGGTTTAGTTCAGATATATGAGTGATAGCTAATGGTCAGTACCTTGTACAAACAGCCATATGCTTTGAACCACTCCAAATATACACCAAATGTCTGTTTCTTGATCATTTTACATATTTGGATGGACGTTTGTGCTCTCTTTTCCAAAGTAAGCATGGAACAAAAAGCTCCGATTTGCAAGCAAACTGATAGAAAAGCTGGTGGGATGACTGTGTCCTTGTGAGTCCATCAGATTGCAGCGTTATGTCCTTAATTAGGCAGGCTGGTCAGGAGTCTCTGTCGCTCCGCTTCACAGATTCTCATGGACAATTTAACCACTAACCTCCTGAAATGAGTTGCTCCTGAATGCCTCAGGCTCCAGTTTCAGCGTCTACTGATTGCAGGGAGCAAAAGTTATGATAAGTAAAAGTGGAGTGTGTGTGTGTGTGTGTGTGTGTGTGTGTGTGTGTGTGTGTGTGTGTGTGTGTGTGTGTGTGTGTGTGTGTGTGTGTGTGTGTGTGTGTGCGGGCGTGTGTGCGGGCGTGTGTGTGCGGGCGCACATTTTACTCAGAAGGCCTAAAACATTAAGTTACCCATATTGTGCCAGAATATTCTTTTGGGAATCCTCTTGTCTGTTCAATATGAAGCTTAGTCTGTAGATAATTAACGTAGCATAAACACTGAAAACAAGGCTATTTCTTGCCATGGAGCAGAGATCCTGGAGTCTGCTAGTTGCCTGGCAACATCACAGTGATGACAAGTCTCGCAAGTTGTTGTTTTTTTGTCCAGATTAATTCATATATATATATATATATATATATATATATATATATATATAGTTGGTGAGATTACTGGTAGGTTGAATTTTTTGACAGAGCCAGGTTAGCTGTTTCCAGGCATTAGGCTATGTTTATTTAAGCTAAACTAATTGTCTCCAGGCTCCAGCTTCCTGACTGTTAATTTTAATTGATAGGTCAATTGTTCACATGTGTTTCAGCGGGTGGTTGTTTTTAATAAGGCCATTGTCTATCCATTGTTTCCCGTAACACTGAGAAAATGGGATGCATCATCTTAATATGTCTAATTTACATAATATTACTATGCTGCCTGGCATAAACAGGTTAAAGCCACCTGTCATTCTAAACATGATAAGCAGAATTTGGATGGATTGATGGATATTAGCTATCTAAAGCCAATCACCGAGAGTCACTCATGTATGATTGTACTGCAATTTAATGTTGACGCATCATTTCCTTGCTGCATACCTGTGGTCGGTTGGGTTTCCTCATGCCGCCCAGCCTACAAACGACATAAAAGCTTGCGTTGTTACTTCTGCCTCTGGGACAACGGCTGTTGATCGCAGGAGGAGTGAGAAGCCTGAATCTCCGTCTGTTTACTGTAATTAAGCTGTCAGGGGTTGTGATTTATGACGTATTGAGTAAGAGAGGTGTTATCGGGTAGACGAGAAGGAGGAAGACAGACACAGAGCTAGAGAGAGAGAGAGAGAGAGACCCACAGGGTTTGTAGCTACTAACAATAGGGCAAATACAGACAGCGCATTAAACACAACTGTCTGCTCTGTGTAAGAGAACGGCTTCAAGGCAAAATGGAGCTACTTTCTGAGAATCTTTGCTCAGTAATTGTGCAAAAACAAAATGAGATAATTACGTTTCTGATAATTGTAGATTTTAGGCCTACTTTTAACTTTGATGGTATTGTATCCCTCTGAAAGAGTTCCGGATTTTGATGGAACGTCATTTCTGCTGAAAAGGCACAGTACTGTTGAACGTCGTCGTTGGAGACATGCTGTCTGGAGCTCATCTCGCAGCTCAATTTTCTTGTTGTCTGTTTCGGTGGGTGTCATGGCACAGGTTCGCGGCCTCCTTGCAGCCATACATTGATTGCACGACCCAGGGATGTTTCGTCCTGCTCCGTCCCCCATCTACACCCTGAGGGGGGCTGGCGGGCCCCTCAACACCCTCCATTTTAGCTGCAATAGAGGGGACACTCCCCTCCTGTTTTCTGGGTGAGTCATTTATCTCAACATTCATATTCTGGCTCTTCACCCTCCTCAAACAGTGAAGATTGTTTCTCTAAAGTATATAAGTAGATACCAAGCCAGCTAATCACGATTCACTTCAACTAAAACAGCCACAGAGTTTGGATGTTTAAGAGCAGCACGCACCAAAAGTTTCAATTTGCTTTTGATATTAGTTTGTTAGGTTGAACAAGAGCAAAAATTGCTATTTTCTGTTTAGGTGTAGGTGAGAGCAGAGCAATGTTAACTCATATTTACTTTATATATATATATATATATATATATATATATATGTATATATGTATGTATATATGTATGTATATATGTATATATATATATATATATATATATGTGTATATATATATATATATATATATATATATATATAGTAATAATATGTATGTATGTATGTATGTAATAATAATATATATATATATATATATATATATATGTATGTATATATGTATATATGTATGTATATATGTATATGTGTGTACACACACACAAACGACCTACTACACAGCATTCTGTTTGGTTTTCCAGTTCAGGGGAGGGGGCCATCCATATGTGGAACCTGAACACCAGGAGAGCTGAGAAGATTGTAGAAGGTCATTCTGGTAGCTCGGTCATCTGGGTCAGCACACTGCAGGCGACAGATACCCTCATCAGGTGAGGACAGTTCTCTTGGTCTCGTAACTTTCTGATAAGGTGTCTTACTCATCCTTCTCTTACTGTTTCTGTCAGAGCATTTGGAAATGTGAGATCTTATTTATACTTCAGATGTTAACTTCAGATTTTATGGTTTTCTTTTTAACTAAGCTTTGAACCTGTGGCGATGAAATTATTTGATTGTTAGCATTCTGTGTCTCACACACGTTGAGATGAAATTTTTTTTGAAATATGAAAAGAACTGCAGCTTTTGTCTGTTTTCCATTGGTGGAGCAGTCAGGGACGGGACATGCAGGTCTGTCTGTGGGATCTGAGCGAAGGTCGTAGTGAGGTGATGGACTCTGTGTGGACCGGCAGTGTTGGATTCTGTCAGTGCTCCATGCTGGAGACGAGCCCTGGGACGCGCCTGCTGGCCTTCGCTGGACAACAGACAGAAGAGGTCAGACATTAGGAATAGAAACTCTGAATTGTCTGTAGGTTTGGATGTGAGTGTGAATGTGTCTGGGTGTCTGTGTGTTTTATCCCATTTACAAATTGATAATGAATCAATTTTGTACCCTCCTTCTCACCCAGTGCATGCTGGGATGTGCTCTAGCCCCCTGAAACCTTGAAAAGGATACCTGTAAAAATAATGGATGCAGTGAATGTCACTTTTCAAGAGTTTGCCAAAGCTACAGGATTTCAGGATTTCCTGTGGAATTTTACTCTGCAATGTATAGATTAATGCCTTATGATAATATAGAATATAATGACAATACATATTCATGCTTATTTGTTACATTTTAATCACCTGTACTTCTATCAAAATGTTGCAGTTTTTGATTGAGGTTAAGGACAGACGTATGAAATGGATACATTCTATGTAATAATATGTATAAATTACTTTTTATGCTTTTAAGGTTTGTTTATTAAATATTTAAGGAGGGATTTACAATTTAGTTTGGTGAAAAACACCAGAGACTCTCCAGATCAAAGTTTCCAATGCCACATGTCCCATATTCAGCGGAAACATCCTTGAATTTATTGGCAGCAGGTGGGAGGTGGGATGGTTAATTTGTTAGTCTGATAAGAATAAAAAATACCAACCTGTATGAACCTGACCAGACTGGCTCTTGCCCGTTTGCTGAGTTGACTTTAAGTGTTCACACATATTTGTAGCTTTTAGTATTGTTTAGTAGGTTTGTAGAAACATGGAAGTTCCAAAGCAATAGTTATTCTCTCACATCAAACCCCTGTCATCTTTTCCTATTATCACACTGTGATCTTTTGCAAGTGTTCTGATCCATAAATATAAAATGGCTTCCATTCAATCAGGTTCCCAACGTAATACTCATAGCCAATCGTCAATGAATGTGTCGAGCATGCGGTTTGCAACCAGGACTTGCAGACAGCAATCTAAACAGCATGATTAACAAACCAGCATTCATGTCATGAGTCAGCATGCACATAGCAAGAATAGGAACCTAATACCAACCACCAGCTAAATGTTAGTTAATTTTGGCTGTGGCTAGTAACATGTCATTCGGTGAATCTATTTGTCTAAAACACCTAATAGCTCTTTGAGGGCCTAAGAAAACAAGTTAATTGTGCCCTTTAGGAGGTAACTGCTACTTTGGATGATGAAATAGTCACAGCGTCTGTTTATAATCTTTGACTGGTGGATTAAAAAGAGAATTCCCAAGCATGAAAAGATTGCACGCTGGAATGAAATCTCAGTGGTATGTCACGTAGTTAATGCTCAACACCCACAAGCCTGAAGGGTTTTGTGTGGATTGAGGCAGGATGGGGAGAGGTCAGCCAGCAATTCAGCCATCTTTTATTGCCTCTCGATTCATGTTACTTGCTCCGCTGTGGAGGAGCCACACTTGAAAGGGACAGAGCGGTCACCTGATCCAGCCAAACGTGCCTCTGCTAACCCCAGTCCAGCAGGCCAGGCATCAGGGCGCCTGTGACTCCCAGCACCTCAATAATGCTATTGTCCCAACAGACACAGACAGACAGAAACACACTCTCACACACACACACACACACACACACACACACACACACACACACACACACACACACACACACACACACACACACACACACACACACACGCACGCACGCAAAAGTTAGACTAAAACAGGCTGCAGCCGATTTTGTCATTTGGTCTCCCCACCCCATTCCACAGACATAACTGACCACGACAGATGCTTATCATGTAGCTGCAAAAAAAAAAAAACACCCACATAAATGAGTTCCCTCAAGAAACAATACGTATGTACTTGCCACAAAACATGCACAATGGTGTGATTGAGTGTCATATGCAAAATGCAGGTAGGTCAATATTTAGGTTTCCAACTAAGAAAACAGAATAAACAATTCCTATTTCAGGTGGTTTTACTGTTTACTGCTCACAGCAAGATTCCTGCCAGCAGATTGCTGCCATGGAAGAAACATTAATTAGTGGTGTGGGTGTTTTATTTATGGGCAGTGGGATGCCACACAAGAACAGTGAACACCTGAGGCACAGAGAAGTCCTTAAAGGCCCTCTTTGTCAGGCACGCAAAGGTAAACATGCAGGACAGATGTGGCCCAGCGCTAAAATACAGATCGCTTCCTTAAAGGGCTGTTTAATCTGAGGCCTAATGAGGATGAATATGCGGATCATCAGTGCGGAGGAAGTCGAAGGAATGAGTTTTGGTAGTGATGTGGGTACACACATACCAAGGCACACACTTTATCATTGGCTTCATTAGGCTGTGTATTTTATCAGAATCAGTGCCAATGTGTGCAGGAAAACACCATTCATGTCACGGAGTCGGGCTTTAGCAGGATTTATTATAGACAGTCGGGCGGCTGCTCTGCTCTGATAGATGGTACTGTACTGCTGGTTGGAGGCACTCTGCGGAAGTCCTGAAGCACAATGACAGATGCGGATTGCTGCTTTGTTATTTGAATTCAGAAGACAAACAAATCATGACTTGGCAGACCGTTTGTATGTGTGTGTATATATGTATATACACCCACAATATGTATATATACACACACACACACACACGCACACACGCACGTACAATGGCAATTTGTGTGTGTAACTGTAACAGGATCTCAATAATGAAACCATTAGAACTGAAATAATGAAAACAGATAAATTCAAACAAAAACACGTTCAAATATATTGAATAAACTCCAATGACTGATCACAGTTCATTTTAGCCTAAAAATGAAACCACCAGAGAGTATTAGCATGATACAAGTTACCTAAATTGAAGCTGTGCCAAATGGTATTGTATGTTAATGGAGTACAGAGGTCTGGTAAACTTTTTCCTAACTCCACACTGCAGATTTCTTTTTAAATTTTCAAACTTATAGTCTTCTGCATTAACCTCAAGGGATGTCATTTAAAACAATTTATCAGTCTTCACACAGCTCTCTCTCTGGAGTCACAAAATGCTTTATCAGTTCTCTATACAAAATTCAGAACATTAATGTTGCCACTTCCCCTCCAGGTTAACACTGTTAGCTCTGTTAGCACTGCTGCCGTTGTTTGCACTGTTAGCGATTGTAGCTGCGAGCCAGTGGCTGAACTGTCACTGTGTTAAGGCAATGGTGTATGGAGGCAATAAAAAAAGCTTTGAATTGTTTCACATATGCAGTAGTACTCCCCAAGATAAACCAACTTTGATGTGTACAATTGATGGAGTTCTTCTGTAATGTTAGCATGCTAAGCTAAGAATATGATCAGCAAACATGGTAAACATGATACCTGCTAATGTTCAGCATGTTAGTATGTCATTGTGATAATGTTAGCACGCATTTAGCTAAAAGCACTCCTCTGTCTACATGCTTTACAGCCTCACAAAGCTAGCATGGATGTAGAATGGGGGTTTGAACAGGTCAGCTATCTATAGTGTGTTTTGAGTTGTAATCATCTTGTTTTCCCTTCAGATCAAGATTATTGAGCTACCCAGCAAGACCCCAGTCTGCACCCTGGTACCAGACGCTAAGCTGGGGATGGTCATGTGTATCAAATTGTGGCAGGTAAGCACCAGGCAATCTTATATCATTTATTTAGAAGTTCTTGCAGTGTTTTTAACTTAACGGCAAAAAAGTAGTGGTGTCCCTCTAAACTACATTTCAAGTTCAACTAGTTCAGCTTGGTAGCCATTATCAAAAACTGTACATTCTCTAACATTTAAAACAAGGAGGAAAGAAAAGGTACTTTTTCCATACATACCTGCTTTATTCTGATTGGCCATCAGCCCATAACGAGACACAATAAAAGAAAAGTCAATAAAAAGGCACATGAGAGACGTGGCCTGTGATTTACAGCCCAACAACTTGTCCTGGGCCATTTTTCCCAAGCGTTTCTTCTCAGCTGGCACTGAGTCCCAACACTGTAATTAGAGCGTTTGGAAGGGCCGTGGGTTCACAGCCATATATCAGCCTGCAGCTGCACATCCAATCTGATCCGAGCAAAAAAAAGGTTGCTTTCTGTTTTGTAAATGCTGTCTCAAAAGTTTTATTTTCCAGCCATTAAGGAGACCCTGTAATTATTTTCATGGTTAATTATTAACGCTTTGGGTTTGGGGCTTTGGGGGACGGAGTGGGGTTTGAGACTTATGCAAGATGTTTTGAATACGTTTTATGGGCTGTACAGTTTACAGGCAACAGAAATCTAAACACAGCTTATCATTTTAATGCCACAGTGAGTCGAGTTGCTGGCTCGTGCACATTCAGTATTCCTGTAATACAAACTACAAAAGCCATAAAGCTGACATTGTGTTTGTGAAATTATTATGGAGACAAGTAGATGAGTTAGTCTCACAATGCATGCTGACATTGTGTTTTTTTTTCCCCCTTTGATTTCACCGTTACACCCACCTTTCATCATCTGATTTATGAACCAATGCTGCTTCAGCGTTGAGTGCCAGGAAACATAATGATCAATTATATCATTATAAATTATATAATATCATTGTAATACAGCACAGGCAGCTGTCTGACTTCAAAGCCGAAGGGCCCAGGTGATTCTAAATCATCCCAGTCTGATTCCTTTCAAGGCCGAGGCATGTTCATCAGTTACACTGACTGAGCGACGCAAGAGGTCCAAACAGTGGGAAGTGACTGAAAACCTAAGTCTGTGTGTGTGTTTGTGAGTGTGTGTAAAACACACACACACACACAGAGTCTGGGAACTCTACCCACACATTTTGTCTGCCAGTCATACGAAAAAATGCTCACTTGTCTTTCACATCAAATGCTCTTATGCTACCCACTGTTTCCTGAACCTTACACAGCAGGAGGCAACAGCTGAAACCGTCATCCTCTCTCTCCACCCCGTCCCTCTCCATCCCACACACACACCAGGATGAAGCCACTGACAATTATCTCCTCTCTCTGTCTTCCCTCTCACCATCCCTCCCTCTTTTCTTCCCACCGTTGAGACGAGAGGTGATTATCCTCCCATTATTTCCAAGACAGACTCACCAACAGATTTATTGTCGGCCTTTAAGCCCTCTCTGCTGGAGTTTATGGAAAAAGATTAAATGCAGTGTTAAACTGCATTTTCTCCTCAGATCAGCTTCCCTTTTGAAAAATCCCACCCAGCCCTTAGTTCATGTGCTGGGCTATGTCTAGAAGGTGACAGAGCTTACCATCTGATTTCTCTGAATCTGATTGGCTGTGAAGCGCTGTAGCACTGACGTGGAGGGAGAAAGTACCTCCACATGTGGGTCTGCCGTGTGCGGGGCTCTGGCCAGGGGGACAGTATTGATGTATGATGTGCAAGACTTTTAATGTGAACAGAGGCTGGCGGGGAAAAGGAAATGTTCCTATACAGATATCCATCACTCTCAGCTCATCACCTTGCTGCCTCGTGGCTATGACATCATGGTGGACCGGGTCTCAAACCAGAGGAAACGATTGGTTCCTTATGTTGAAGCAGTGCCTGCCTCAGGCCAGTGGAGGCCACATCAGCAAACAAGCTGTTGTTCTCTGGGTTATTCAAGATTTACATAATGGAAATTGCATAGAAGTGTTTGTGGAATATACAATACATTCAGGATATCACCAACATACTTCTCTCTAATTACATTTAGTTTCATTTATCTATGTTTTTTTTATTGTATTAGTTTATTTGTCAGGGATAGCGCTCATTGATTTATAGTGGAAAAAACTGTAAATGAGCTAATCTAAAAGCCTAATAATCCACTGTTGTTCCTGGCCAGATGTTAAACATCCATCCTAGAAAATGGAATAAAATGACATCCTTTTAAATTGAATATATATAATATGATAAATATACACATAATAAATAGCACAACACATATCCACTACTAAATAATGCCACAGTGCAGCACATGGCAGTTAGCAAGCTAGGTTGGAGACGAGGATTTGACCAGGATTTATTTGTGGACGCCTTTACTGTTAATGTTTTTGTTATTTGTGCCAATACACAACAGGTTGTATATGAAAATGTATTCAATTTTAGAGTACTTACATTAAAGGTTGGCATGCAAAACATTTGTGACGGGTGGATTAAACCAATGCACAAATTTACATTTATAGCAGCTCTTTTGACAATTTTCAGTGGGCATGGAATCTGAAATATAGTAACACCTTCTGAGCATAGGTGTGTACAAAGATAATATTGTCGTGGAGTGTATATTAAGTCTATGCCTTCTTTAGAAGCTGCAGCTTCCTTTTCCTTGTCACATCTACAGCCATCGTCATCGTCTGTACTAGAGATATATACTATTTTGCCCGTGTGAAAAATGTCTAAATGATCATTTTTTAAGAATAATTTTCTCAAAATTAAGGTTTAATTAAATTGTAATCACTGGTGCAAAGTCTATCTCTCTTGTCCAGTAATGCTGGGACAAATACTTTCTCTATTTACTTTAGATATCAGGTCATGTATAATCCAATAAACATGTTACAGTAAAAATTTTGTTCAGCTCAAAGGCTTCCAATGATGAAGAGTGTGGAGGCATATCGGGCATTTTTGTGAGTCTATTGATTGATTGAAATTTTTATAAATAAAAAAAAAAAAGAACTACAATTATTAGTCCTTTTAGACAAAAAGTCAATTGGTAACTATTTTGATAATCCATTAATCCTTTAAGTCATAGAATGTTAAATGTCACCTAGTTCCATCTTTTCAATTATATAATTTTTGTGACTGTAAATTGAATATCTTTGAGTATTGGAATGACCAAACAAGCAATTTAAAGGTGAGACCTTAATTGCGATTGTCATTTTTCACTTTTGTCGATGATAATTAAAATAATCCTTTGTTTCAGCCTTAATAGAAAACATTAGTATGGAGTTGAATTCTGTGTGCAGTAAATTTGTCTTGAGTTGGAAACTCAGAGGAACGAACACTGATTTAGATCTAATAGCTCAGCAATTATAGGTATTTGTTCTTAGTTGTTAGAGCTTGTTTTAGTGCCTCCATAGATTACATGGGTACTGTGTGTTGCCTCAGCAGCAAGGGGATTTTAAACCTCTCCACCAAATGAGATTGTTGTAGAAGAAGACAGAAGGAAGGAAATTATCAACAATGTAGTCAAAGGCCCCTGTTATCTTGACTCTTCTTGAGGCCATGTTACTGATCCTACTGGACCGTAGTGGTCTGAACCAACTGCTTGAGTGACCATCTGACTATACACATATTTAGAAATAGGGCTTTCAGCCCACTGGCTTAAAATGGTTGCATTTTTAAAAATGCCTGTAATATTTCAAAATACATTTTAACACACACGGATGCATCCCATTTTAATGTGCCTCCATAAATACAGAAAATGACATGGGATCACATGACCATTAACAAGTTGGAGCCCAACTTGTTGCCATTCTAGAAACGACCCAGGGTCATTTCTCTTCTGCCTCTTCAACCGGCTTCCATCCATCTGTCTTTCTAGCTGTTCTATGGTGATGAATCTCCTCCCAGAGCCCCAGCCCCACTCCAGCAGAGAGCCCTCTTGTAGAAAGGCCTATGGAGGATATAATGAATTAGGTGTCTACCCAGGGTTCCCCGACCTCCGACCCATGACATCATCAATCAAGGTGGTCCTACACTTAAGTGAAACGGGGGCCCCAAGCCTGGAACGCTTAGCCCGGGCCCTGCCGGCAAGCAGGGGCCAGTGATTTTCACTTGTTTTTATTTGTTTTCATAATCCCTTCGTGTTCGTCCTCGCTGATGTGTTTGGAAGGAATACACGACTCTGTCTATAATTTGTTTAAAGCTGGAAGAAGAGAAATATAGAGCGTTAAGTGAGAAGAGGACTTGAAGATGGATGAAAAGAATGGCAGACATGGCCCCCTCGCACATATGGAAAACATTTCTGTCCCTTCTCACTTGTGCAAGGCACAGTGCTTTTGCTGGGGGCCTGATGGTATGTTAAAGCAGAGGCATGAGTCAGGACAAATTATATATCTGTGCTGTGCATTCATAAGTCTTCTGAAATGTATTCCGTCATTTCACAGGCCACGGTCTTTTAAGCTGGGAAAAGTTGAATTGTTGTTTGGATAACACTGCAGCCATACATGGATGCTTGGTATTTCCACTACCGTCTCCATATATACTGTATGTGCACAGAAGAATTTTGGGAATTCGTTAAAAGGGGATAGAGGTTTGACCAGTTGTTCCTCCCTCCGTCTATTTTTTCGTTTCTCCTTCTCTTCTCTCTCCTCCAGTCCTTCCTTTCTTCCCTGCAGTAATGCAAAGATATATGAAGACCCCAGTTTTTATCAGTTAACCTTTATGTTCTCCTTCACAGAGGTGATTTACAATCTGTGGCATCCAACAGTTGGAAGGCACAGCTTTATTATTCTTTTTGAATGCTGCACTGCTTACTTTTCTCTTTATATGCACATACAACTACTGTACATTTTGTGTTCGGTGAAGATTGCTCTCTATATATTTAACAGAGGTAATATGGTTTAGGTTTTAAGTCTGATGCCTGTTGGTACACCTGGTTTTATTTAATTTCATGTGATTGGAAAGATTTACTCTGATGATTTCACCAGTTGAAAACATTGTGGCTGGATCTGAAATGTCTGAGGTGAAATGGGGATGAAGCAAGACTATTGTGTGTTTTAGTATGTGAGCAAGCATAATGTGTTTAGAGTTGAAACTAGTTAGTTATTTAGTTGATTAATAAATCGGTCGATCAGCAGAAAATTAATTAATTGTAAACTAATCGTTGAAGTAATCTATCAAGCTAAATAGCCAAACATTCTCTGGTTCCAGCTTCTCCAATGCTTCTCTCTGTTTTCTTTGATTGTAAATGGATTTTTGGGACACAAGAAGCAATCTGCAAACATTTTACAATTTTGACAATCAATTATTAAGATAATCGTTAGTTGCAGCTCTAATGCTGTACCTCAGTAAGTATTTAATTTATTTAGGTTTAATATTTAAAAATAAACAATAAGAAATAATCTCTTCAAATGTTACTGAAATAATATCTAAATCATCATAATGGTATATATAACTAAAGTATACTTATATAAAAAATATAGGTATAGATATAATATACCAAAACAATGCACATATATATATGTGTGTGTATACAAAATAAACTACAAATGTATTAGCCATATTTTAGTGCAGTGATTTTATTATAATAATTACACTAAACGGTGGCTAATACATTTGGGTTTTAAATGATTTAAATAAGTCAAGTTTTAAGGATGTTTTGCAGTCTGTTACTGCAGTATATGTATCAGTGCTGGCAGAGAGTCCTTCGGCTCAGAAATATAGATGAGGAGCAAAGTGAGGAGTGGTGTAATGGAGTGTTGGAAAGAGAGAGCAGCAGCAGCCTGACGAATGGAGCCCACAGCGTCTTTCCGAGTGTCAACAGGAGCTTCCAAAATGATAACCTCTGCTCCGCTCAGCTTCCAGCACCACACAGCGGTTTCTGTGGTTTTTTTTTTTTACTCCACAGCTCTCGTCTCACATCGTACATCACATTACTCTTAGTGTTCTCTCTTCCCATCTCACTGTCCCTCCTCTTTCTTTATCATCCTCCCTCCCTCCTCCAGCCAGACTCGGGTCACGGACCACTTCTGGTGGCTGGATACGAGGACGGTTCCCTGTTGCTGTGGGACGTAACCCAGAGGTCCATGATGAGCCAAGCCAAAGCCCACCCTGAGCCCATCATGTGCCTGACCTTTGACATCAAGTGTCTGAGGGGCATATCTGGCTCCTCCGAGAACAAACTCTCCGCCTGGATGCTGGACAGACAGAACAACCTGCAGGTCAGCAGAGGACAGGCTAAGAGAGAATAGTAGTGTTGTCTAGTCTGGTGTTTCCCAAACTTGTGTCTGATGAACCACCACAGTCCTGTCGTAGGAACTACTATACCTCCTCTTCCACACCGCCCTTCAGGATTTTCAACTGGTATTTAACTAAAACTATTAAACTACGACAGTTGTCAATACACAGTAAGGTTGGATGAGCATTCCTATGGAAGCCCAGTATTCAGTGGATATTCTTACAATACATTTTGCATACATTTTAAAATATCAATGTTTAGGTCCATTCATGCATTACTATTCTAGCTACTCTTTCAGCTAACAATTTTAACTATCTGTCAGTGAGTTTAAGCTTACATTTTTAACTGTTTATCCATTACTTTTAGTTAACTATTTCAACCATTTATCCAATCCTTTTACCGAAACAGTTTATCCATTACATTAGGCTAACTGTTGCTAACTGCTTTTCTTGAACAGTCAATAGCTACATGTAGTGTTTAGGAGTTACATCTGACTAAATGTGTCGATTTATCATTTTTTAATTGAATCAGAATACCTGTTTTCAAATTAGTTGTAGTTACTATTTTATTTTAATATTTTTACAATTTTCAAGTATGCATTCGGCCTCCTGAAGTGTCCCTAATTAAGGTTCTGAACCGCTACCTGCTAACTAATTGTTGCACAAGAGCGTCTCCTAAATTCCATGAAATATAATAAAAAGGTAATGATGGAGATGGGAGGAGAGAAAAGTTGCCTTTCTCTAGGCTCTCTTGGAAAACATCAGGGGCCAAAGAGGAAGAGGCTCAGTAGGGCTCCGGGGGCCATAAATCAGCTGCTGGTTACACAGCGTTGGCAGGGCCAGGGGCCAAGGGCCGGGCTGGGGCTGTCACTCCAGACTCAAACCACCCACAAACATACACACTGACACAATCACACATTAGGCGTGGATATAAATAGTTCTGGCTAACAAACACATCACAAAAACAATTCTCACGTACGCATTACGAAACTTTACAGTAAAGAATAGAAGAGAGACGCATCAGCTTTGTACCATAATTTATTTTACAAAACAGCCGGTGCATCAGAGACTTAAACGCCTCATTTGAAGCTATATTTTCTCTTGATTTCATGAGCAAAAGGGAATGCTCCCATTTTGCAGCCAATCCCCATGAATCAGAGCAGAGGGGAACCTGAAGCACATATAGTACACTCCTGCACAGTGAAGGGTTATTATTCTTTCCGAGGCTTTTTACAAATGAATGCTTGAATTAGAAATATTTGCAAAGCCCCATTTTTTTCCACCGTAAATATGCGTCTAGAAAAACACTACGAAGGATTTGATTCAATATACCAAAACAGGAGGCGAGTAGTTATTTGGTTTATTTTGCTCAAGCAACAAAATATTGATTCAGCATGTAATCCAGGATGAGGATAACAGGAAAAAAGCACAAGGAGAGGGAAAAGATCCAACAGGGGCTTTTAAATTATCCTGAAGTGCAGCTCAGTGTGACGTCCAGACAGCTATCCTCAGTTCTTCCCACAAAAGTATTTTTGTGTGGCAGCAGTTTGAGGGCGGGAGGACCTGCCGGGTGGCGGACCCGGGCGCTGGATCCTGACGGACGACCCGTGAGAGGTAATAAAAATATCAAAACCTCGGAGGCCCCTTAACCAAACAAAAAACACATCTGCAGTAAAGGGAACAGTAGTTCACAGTGGGAGGCTGCAATAAAGGCTGAGGAGGCTATAAGTGCCACAGCATCCCACTTCCCACAAATTACCTCTGCAATACCATTGAATATAGTGGTACTGGCCGTAAAGGAAGATAGATGCTTTTTGTGAAATGGAGGCGAAACTGAACGTGACACAACACAGTGCCGTTATGATTTAGTGAAGCTGAGGGACTGTGAAGTGAGCTTATCAAGCGCAGATAAAGACAGACAGTCTTAGGAATGGAGGTTAATGTATTACACATGGCTCCCAGAGGCCTTTATCTCCTGTTTGACCTGGCTAGCCTTGTATCTTTTCATAGTAATAAGGCATCATCTTCAGCCTTTTTTCTCCTTTCCTTCTGGCGCATATTTTTGGGAATGTGTCAGGGTGAGATTATGAGGGCGTGGGTGTTCGGGTTTACAAGCTGTTCAGCCAGATGGACATATATTCAGCCGGCCACTCAAATGTATTGACAAGTGCAGGGACTTCTCCAGGAGAAAGAAAAAGACAGAGGTTGCGGACTGGAGAGAGAGAAAGCAGGTATAGACAAAGGAAGATTAGAGGTGTAAATCAAGCACGGTGACAGCAAGCTATTTATGAGACTGATGACAGTTCTCTACTCCTGCCCCTCGTCTTCACTACAATGTATAATATCCCCTACATATCCCCCCAGCAGTCACTTACATGGTGTCTATTGTGAATTCTTGTAGCCGTCATCCAATCCTTGTATGTCCTGACTTTCAGGTCCAACGTCAGTCTGATGTTGAAAAGATGTATGTATGTACTGTCGTGAAAATTCTCTTCAGCACCCCCCTGCTTCTCTTCTCTTTTTTTTTTCTGAATGGGACCTCTTGCCTGTTTGACACGTCCATCGCCTGTCAGCCAGCACCAAGCTCTAACAGGCAAGGTGACAAAAGGCTGTAATCTCCCCGCTGCTGAGTGTGATTCAGGGACAGGGTGTGTCAGAAATACCTGCGAAAAGCCTCCCAGCCGCTAGGCTCGAGTGAGTGAGCGATGATGGGACGTTTCAGTAGATGAGCGTGAACGCCAAGATCCGTGCCAAGACTGAGGAGGAAAGACAGGGAGAAAAGTGGAGCAAGGCTTGAGTGAGATCTGCCAAGTGGACGCTCCTTTTGAACGTCTCCTCTGTCGGTCAGATGCTACATAAGAGGATGCCGAAGTGTGAGTTTTTGTTGGATCTGTTGTAGGCCGCAAAAACTCTAGTGGGCCCAGCTGCTGAACAGAGCTGGTAGCCTCTGACAGCTGAGGAAGCTGGCGTTAAGACAGCAAGCCTGTGTGTGTGTGTGTGTGTGTGTGTGTGTGTGTGTGTGTGTGTGTGTGTGTGCGTGTGCGTGCTGTAACACAAGCCAGGAAGGAGTGTTCAAATAAAATGATGAAGTCCAAAGACGGATTGTGTCTATGATAAGATAGTAAGGACAGAAGGGGAAGAAAAATGAGGTGTCAAATAAAATAAGCCTAGAGTCGCTGGTTAGAGCCAATGGATTTTATTACGGATTTAGAACTGGTTAATGGCAGCGCTTATGTCAGCAGAGTTTTCTTGGTACTCATTCAGCAATGGTGTGGCCCGATAGCAAGAACAACAGGAGAGCATGGAATTGCAATGACAGCACAATTTAGACTTCCTTTTAAAGAACAAAGAAGAGTTATCCCAACATTGAAATATGACGCATTCAAGGTCTGCAACTAATTGTCAATTCTATTATCCATTAATCTTTTGGTTGTTTTTTCAATTTATCGATTTAGTCTATAAAATCATGGTGTTTTACTAGAGCCCAAGGTGATGTTTGCTTGTTTTGTCTCACCAATAGAACAAAATAGGAAATAAGCTTCTTTGCTTTCTTGCGAAGAGTTTATTGTTGTCGCTACCACGCTTATGTCTGATTGATGAATATGAACAGTTAGCTTAGCTGAAAACAAAAACTGGAAACAGGGACCAGGTAGCCTGACTGTATCCAAAATGTCAAACTATTACTTGAGAAAATAACTAAAATTCGAAAATCAGTTTTTAATATAATTTTCTGTCAATCAACCAATTGATTGTTCCGACTCTAGTGTCATTATATATTTAAAAAATCTGTCTTTCTTGTGCTGCAGTGTTAATTAGAATATGGGCAGATGCTGTGTATGACCAAAATTAATATTACGGTCAGGCAGCAACTAAAATAGATTTAAATTATTTATTACTGTGTTGATCATTTTTGTGAATAATTGATGAATTAGTGTCTAAAATGTCAGAAATAGTAAAAAGATTAAATAAAATACAGATCACAATTTTCAAGGTGATTCTTTCAAATGTATTTTTTGTCCAACTAACAATACAACTTATATTCTATTTACAGTGATTTAAAATAGTATAAAGCAGCAGAAACAGCACATTTGTATTTTTCTATCCGATTAATGACTTTTCTGTTGATCAACTAATTAATTAATCATATGAAATCTGTGTAAACACTTGCAGCTTAGGAACCAACATAGCTGCACATGAGCGCCATTCATTTAAAATGATAGCTCAGGACAATTTTGTTTCTCACCATTTTAGTTTTGACTTTCTCAAACTGTAGAAAGTAAAAACAATTAGCCAGCCAGCCCTGCTGAATGACCATTACTTCATCATTAGCCATTTACTGCTTACAATTGACCCTTTAATGAAACAAATGCCTTTTCCTGACACAAACTATGGGAAGCAAAACAAACAAAAACAGACACTTAAACCCATCATTATCAGGCCTCTAATGCAAACCAGATGGAGAGAGGTAGGGGCATACCAACTTCTTGAGGTAATAACAAAGCTCCAAACAATCTTTTACCCTCCGGGTTTCTTTGTATCAGTGTATCTGGCTTGTTTGGTCTAACCGGGCACACTCGCGTTCGCACTAGTGGTACCAGCGATGATGGTTTGCTAAACAAAAAAAACGAAAGAAATCCCATCACTGCCTGTTCTGATCTTTCTCGCTGGGTTTTGATCAATGACATTCCTCCCTGCTTTCTCTCTCTCCCTTGCATTCCACTTCATCCACTTGGGCTATGAGTACCTGGCTTATATCTTCCACATGCAGCTTGTGGATGGTTCCTGCCCGGAACAGGAGCATGCAGATAAATTCTTCACTGTCTCCTCCCATCCAAGGCCATTAGTCTCCCTAGACACAGCTTATGAAGTCAATTATACGCTGTCCAGTTTGATTTCAGCTCCCATATCCAGATGTTTGTGTCCCATCTACAGGTCCAGCAGAGATCCCTAGTCTGCAGGAAGAGCACGTTCGCTCCCCAGGAATGCCCATCTCAGCAGGCCCTTTAGATAGTGATCTTTGCCGTCATTCATTATAATATGTCAGAATGTTGCCCCTTTAGAGAGATTGATACAGTCCTAAGACACTGTAGATCACAGGGAGAGGGAGCTGTGGCTAATCTTTAGCAGGCAGACGTTACAACAGTGTATTTATCGGGTCTCTTCTCCCGCTGACCAGACCTTTCAGTCTGAATGTAATTCATCAGAGGCGCTTAAAGCAACAAGGCATCTGCAAACAAGCATTTCAGCGAGAGGGTCTCTCTCTCTCTTTCTTGCAAACTGTGACAAAGGTAACTCCAGCCCCGCTTCCAGAACAGGCCCCCCTAACTCCAAACCAAATAGTGGGACGCAGAGAGATCTGCTCGCGGCCCTCGTGCCGTAATGTTTTATGGCCGATGATTGAGTCCCAGGAGTCTCCAGCCAGGTTCAACAAGACATCCAGCCTAACACTTGGACCTCAGTCATCAGATCAGCTGATAGTCTCTCCCTCTTGGTGTTTGTGTTGGCCTCAGTTTCCTAGACGGCAGTGATTAATCGACTTAGTGACCTAATTATTGTTTTTGTCTCCTTATTTGCATGAACAATATGTTCATTTCGTTTTAGGTTTCTCTGACAATTACCACAAATAAACTGCTACTCAGCATCCTTGGTGTTTACAAAGTGTTTGTAATAGGTGTTTCCGCATGCGTGTTTGATACATGGTTCTAACCTGCAAAGACCTGCTAAGATCCTTTTCCTCTTTGTGGTTTTACAGCTCCAGGACTCTGTGACGCTGGTCAACCCTGGGGTTTCCCAGCTGTGTATCAGGGGGGACGGTAAACTTCTGTCGTCAGCGGGCTGGGACCATCGCGTGCGGATATTCGGGTGGAAGAAGCTGCGACCACTGGCAGTGCTTCAATACCACACGGACATGGTGCTAAGCGTTGCCTTCTCTGACCACCAGGACCCCAGACAAAGACTGCTGGCTGCTGGATCCAAAGACCATCGGATCAGCCTGTGGTCAATATACAACGAGGGAGCGGACACTGGCTGAGCACATGAGCTCTGGGAGGACACATGGACTTTTAATACTTTCTACTGATGTTGATGTAACCCCAAATGGTGTCAGTAGCCAATCATTCAGGAATAGTCCAGTTCAGTGGTTTGATAACTGGATAAATGGACTTTTAATATATTTAGGTTCTCACCTCTCGATATTGCCAAGCGTTGTTGGTGTGTGGGGGCAATGTCCATAAATAACAGTGGCTAATTCATTGTTTTGTCACGAATCATGTCATTACGTGGGGCGTGCTTCCACCTTCTGATCACCTGATCACAAAGGAACTGCATATGAACTCTATCAACTCTGCAGGGACACCTACACCTCCCCCGCAGAGTTGATTATATTTCTATTTTCGGGATCTAGAAACCTGGTGAATAATACAGTAATGATAAAAAAGAAACTAACTCATAATTATAGAGGGGGGTTTCTGACATGTCCACCATTTGTCCATATCGATATGATTTGAAGCTCATCTCGCACGACGAGCACAGTCAGTTTCTTAATTAGCTAATGTGACTTAATAAGGTTAACACTGCATTCTGCTCCAGGATTCAATAAAAAAGACACTAGTCAAAACATGCCTGATTTTATTTAGTCCACATATGAACTAAAATTATATTAGTAATTTTAGGAGTAGCTTGTGTTTACAAGCTCAACGTACTATTATTTCCTCAATAAATCCAAATGCCGTTTCTCAAACAATGTGTACAGTTAACGTAAGAAATATTGAGGTGAATATTTGTAACATAGGAACAGAAAAAATGTAGAAAAAAAAAACTGTCTGGTATTGTGGTATATATTTTAAATAGTTGAATAGGCATTTTGCTGAAGCCTTTTGTGACGCTCGGTGCAGTTATGTGATTGTGTTGACTTATCTGATAGGAGATTTGCTCCAGTGGACCTGAATTTGAGGGATACAACGCACCTGAGCAGCTATGTAATCTTGTGTTGTTATTTTAGCAGGTCTTAGCTTAACACACAGGCCCCTCCAGCCTGACCTGAGCTGTGTTTGTCAAACAAGGTTAATCACAGCAGGGGCATGAAGAACAGAGGTCTGTTGGTTTAGTGGTGCTGCTGATCTGCAGATGCTCTCCTTCATCGGCATAATCTGTTCATGAGCTGATTTTCTTTTCTCAATTCACTCTTAATTAATTTGTTAAAGATCAGGAACTGAAGAAATCTACATCAAGCTGAAGAATTTCAAATAAGTAAAAAAGACATGTTTCAATGTCCTCTGGAAGAGGAATCGGCAGCATTTGCATTTTTAAACAAGACAATTGTTAACTTCTACATTTACTTTACATGTAATGCCAAATACAGATGCATTGGTTAGAAACATACATTTGTCATGAACAAGGCCAAGGGTCTTGTTGTGAAAGTCCCAGAGTAAAAAGAGAGGTCTTGTTTTTCTGTCCACTGTCTCTAATAATACCTATGAGTCAATGAGCAGCATGGGAGCTCATGTGTTGCAACACTGTTCCGAGAGGCCGGGGCCGGGGCTTCAAACGCTCGACGTTCTGCCTCATGAAGGCTTTGTCTCCTGGGATGACCCCAAGTTGGGAAGCTCATCATGCTGTACAGGAAAGGCCTGAGAAATCAAAGAGCCAGACGAGCATAATGGCCACAAATCATGAGTGAACAGAGGAAAGAGAAGGTCATTTGCTAGACCAGCTGCCTCGTGGTGACGTTACTGTCATTGAAAGAAAAGTGTAAAAAAGTGCAGTTTTGGTTGATTTCCTTGCGTCAAACTTGTGTTTGGGATGAGTCGTGTTTTTACTTGGAACTTGTTTAAAACCCGTGGCTTGCTGCTTTTTCCAAGTGCCTGGTTTTAATGGCATGTTTTCCTTGTTCCCTGTGGAGCTCCAGCTATACCTTTTGTGTCTGACCCCACTGGTGACATCTTGCATTCATAACAGCTTCCTAACTCTCCTGTTGGCTTTGAACAAACACTAGAGGTGGCGTGGGCCAGCTTCCGTCCATTCTCTGATAAATCAAATGCTGTGTTCATTGGTGCAGATGTCTGCTGAATAGAGCAGACAGCAAGCCACGGGCCTTAGAAGTGCCTGGTGAGGTGGTGGTGGACCTCATAAATCACTTCATAATGGATCATTTAGGAAGTCAATAAATGGACAAGGAGACCGTCTGCACAATAGGCCCTGTGCCTCACTTATCACCTAACGTGTGTCTCCCTTGGCCTTCAAGGTCAGAGGTCAGCCTTGCTTTGGGATAGGACATAATCCTTTGGGTTGTGTCGGTGTGTGTGTGGCTGATGCTGTCACTCTCCGAGCCTCTGGGTGTATTCGTTGACATGTAAGTCGTAACACTGAGTCTGATTATTTGGAAAACATAAATGGTTAAAAAGAAGGATCTGAGGAAAATTCTGTATTAGCCAAAACCAATGTTCCGCCTCACGGTTGAGTGGGTTTTATTTATTTTTTCAAATGTGACTTAATACAAACGTATCAAGGCTCTTGCCCAGTGGTGGCAATTTGTTTTGATGTTCTGCATAAAATGTCCGTCAGCAACCTCATGCACACCATAAACCGTAGTACCTTTTGTATTCGGCCAAATAGGAAACACGTGCTCTGTTTCGGAGTAGGACTCTGATTGTTTTGCCTGGCTTTTTTTTAAATAACTGTCCCCAGATACGGCAGGCAGGGAGGCGAGGTGAAGCAGCAGAAATGTACACGGAGGCGAAGTGAGGGAATCAAGACCCCGATAGGCCTGTCACAGCAGATGTTCCAGATGCAGCGAAGTGTCAAATGATGCCTCAGGTTGCATTATCATCTATCCACTGCCTCCTCATACTTCACTGGCAAGTCCTTGGCACCATTTCTCTTGGAGCCTGAGACATATGGGCACATGAATGTAACTGGGCCTAAGCAGGCTGCGCTTTTCCTCGGTGTTAAATGATGGATACATTGAAATATTTGGCTTGAAAATGGCCTAGGCCTGTTGAAAGCATGCCATAGCCTATTAAGGTGCATGTGTAGAAATGTAATGTGGAAAATATTTGCCAAAACAGGCATCATGCTGACAATAGATTGTATTGAGGTGCAATTCATTATACATCCTCCAGCGGGTGCAATTTCTCTAATTGCCATTTGGAAAAAAGTCACTACACATGCTTGTGTTTGCAAGTATTAAAGTATCTGTCATCTCAGACTATTAAACTATATCTTTAAAAAATATTATATTAGTAAAAACAAAGAGTTGCAGAAGACAAATAATCCCCTGTGTTCCCTCTGTGCATAGGCTCTTACTTTCAGATCCCTTCCAACTGTATAGGGCAGGGTTACAAAATGAGAGCGGCCTCAGGCTTCAATGTCAAGTCTCCCCAGACTGATGCATACCACACCAGGGACACCATTTATTAAGAGAGCAACATATGAAGAACATTTTCATTGCTGGATAGGGATTGGTACAAAATTGGACAATTGTTAATGGTGCAGGTGGTGAGAGAAAATGAGAAGGCTGTGTCTTTATTGCAGTGGTGAGATGTATTTTTCTCGAGCACTATACGTAAATACACATCTGAGATACTTGTAGCATTTAAAATACTCAAGTATAGTACTCAACACTTCAATTCAGAGACAAATGTTGTAATTTAGTTTGTAGTTTTATAGCTATACAGTAGGTTAAACGTTTATAAAATGTGATACATTGTTTAGATTAAACTACCCAAAAACTAGATACGTAAGCCATTAAAATGAGGTCCACCTTGACAAACTGACACTGAAAAGCTGCGTAATGACTCAGAGATAATAATGTAATAATATAATATATTATAGAATATCACTTACGGATCATTTTTCTTAATACTATACTTCCTTTTGATACATTAAGTTGATTTGTCTTGTGATG
Organism: Ophiodon elongatus; assembly: GCA_016806645.1. NCBI lineage: Eukaryota > Metazoa > Chordata > Actinopteri > Perciformes > Hexagrammidae > Ophiodon > Ophiodon elongatus. Next base: position 1,793,026 of record JACSYO010001694.1, read on the forward strand.
GGGCAATTTTATATATTTTTGGTATTGCAATATTGCTATTTGTACTCAGATCTGAATGCTTCCTCCACAACGGTTTAATCGTTACCTCACTGTACTAATTATGTTACAGTGTGATCTGCTCCTTGGTGGCCCAGCCTGTAGCGAGTAACGCATTGAAACGTGCTTTACCTTTTTACCAAGATACTTTTTGACCCAAGTATAGTGGCGGAAATTGTGGGACCCACGATAATTTTGTTGATCGGGAGGAAACTTAATTACATGACTTAAATACAACCGATGGACTAGTTTCCCTTATTGTGCCCACTGGCGTGTGCGTCACTGTTGTTCTTGACTAAAACTACGACGTGCATTAGCAGTCTCATTGGTGTTTCCTTCTGTGTTGTGAAACCTATAATTAGTCGGCGTATCGCCTATTGACCCTTCCTCCCCGCGTGTTGCCCTTCCCCAGCCCCCCCACGGGCCCCCACGGGCCCCGTAGGCGCGGGGCTAAAGCCGGTGTCGTCTCGTGGTGCTCGTGGGCTTCCGTCGGGCCGCTCCTCAGCACCTGCAGGCCGGCGTCGGTCCCCAGCGGGCGGCTTCCTGGACAGACTAAACAAGGATAAAGGAAACACCGCAGCGAACAGGCTGTGTTTGGCACTCTGTGTGGACAAGTACAGCTTTTTTGAAAACATTTCTATTTTATAGATTCATTATTTGGCTTAATTATGACGTGACGTGAGAAAACACTATTTGATAGCCTGTTGGAGATCGAATAGCAAACCAATGAAATAGACTTCACACTATATAACTAGCATATTGAAAATACATACACTATTTCAATCCCTCTGAATTTTTTATAAATTGACGCAAAACGGAGGATTAATTGGTTATAGCGAAATTGACACACTATCAGCTGACGTTATGTATATTGTTTCGTTAGCCAGCAGCTTTCAGGCTATCCTAAAACCAATTGTTGTTGGCTTCATAATACAGCTCCGTTGTAAAGTAAATGCTTTCTCATCGCCCAAACAACCAAAACAACCAATTAGTCTGCGTTTAAATGAGTGGAAACATTATTTAACCTTTGACACCTTTACAAGCCATTAAACAGTCAGAGGTCAGGCGGCCCCAGGCATCCTTTTCCCTGCTCTCCACTCAATGGCAGCTGGGTTCAAGTAAAAAAAATACATTATTGAAATGAATCATTAGGGTACGTTTCCCTTTGTATCGTGACAGGCACAAATCCAAAAGCAGACAGCCCCCCAACGAGATTAACCTTGACAACAAAGCATTCCTCATAGGACTTCAAAAAGGAAATGGAAATGGTGACACATATAGGAGATGGTGACATTCTTAAAATATCACCCAACTGTCCCATTACATATGACCAATGATATCCTTTTGTGAAGAGAGGAAATGTAAGATGCCGTCTTTTTTCAGTTTGCATGACATGAGTTCTTATTATCTTGGTTGTTGAAAACCCAAATTTTGGAATTAAATATTTTTTAACACAATTATTTGCACAATATAATACATGCCTATTACTTGCTCTTTTTTTTTTTTTAACTGGGAATTTTTTTAAAGTCTTTCAGATTTACAGTTTGAATGACCTCTTGCTAAATATTGTATTAATTAATCAGTGGAAGATGTGAAGAAATGTGCACTCTGTAATGTGACCAGATACTTCAAATGGTTTATCAAAACTAAGAGGGAAATGTGTGTCGAAGAAGGAAGTATGTCAATGAGAGAAGTTATGCGTGTATATTCTATCTTCATAGAACCAGGTGTAGATTTCAACATTTGAACTATAGTGCAGTCTGATGTTTAGACAGCCTCTAAGTCCTGACTTCTAATGACTGCAGGAGCAACAGACACCTCAACCCAATTCAACAGGGCAAATCCGGTCGCAGAAACCAGAACAATGCTATTAGTGAGCGAAGCTTTTTTTTTTTTGTTTAACCCTCCCTCTTCAGCAGTGCGACACCAGACAGAGCTTTGAATGGAAGTTCTGCTCAAAGACAGTTTTTTTTTATGAATTACAGGAATTTAATGTTTATTTTACAGATACAGAACAGTCATTCTGCTTCATTTTATTTACTTTGAATTGCTGCAAGTCAGTGCCATGGTACAAGCTTCTCAGAGCGGCTCAAGATGTTCAGAACGTTTCAAAAATCAAATCTTGTTTTTTTTTTTTTTTTTTCTCAAACAAAAACATTTGGGTGTGTTCGACACCCCCTCTGATGAGCTCAACATGCAAACATCTCGTCTACCTAGAAGGTTGATGGACTATATAACATATGGCTTTTTTTTAAAGCAATAAAAACAAGGCAAATCAAAAAGTGCATCCAACACAAAAAATAGAATTCATTTCCAGTCTGTGATCAAAGGTATTGTCTGTGTTCAGGAGAGGTCCCTCCTGTCTCCTCTGTTTGCTGGCTCAATGTCTGCACCGCTCAGGTAAGAGGTGCCCCGGTGTGGAACTATTGCCATTTGGGTTCAAAGGTCAAAGTAGACCTCTTCAAGGGCTCAGAGCAGGTGCCCCTGCTTCACGCAAAGATGCATTTCCTTTAAATAAATACGGCAGGGTTTATCCAGCTGAGTTTCAGCCCGTGAACGCACCCCGCAGGTTGCGTAAGCCATCAACAGACAGGACTGTGTTGCCTTTCCTGCCTGTTTCCATTCCAACAGTGAGCGCCGTTAGCCCTGGTGGACAGCAGTCATTATCTGGGCCCGTAGTCATAGTTAGAGGGGCCACTGGTGGCTGAGTACATGTTAGCTGTGGCCGGGTTCATGTGGTGGTGGTACGTGTGTCCTCTGATGCTGGGTAAAGGATAGGGCGACGCCCTGGTCTTGGCTCCCAGGTAGTGTTCATAGGTGGTGGGGTACTTGTAAGGGTGGTGGTGCAGGGTGTCCGGGGGTAAACCATGGGGGTCTGAGCGAAGGTCGTGGGGAGGACTGGGTCGGCCACTGGTGAGTGAGACGCCGTGAAGGCCTCCTGGGACGGGCAAGGCGGGGCTGAGGACCCGGGACATCAGTTGGTGAGCCGGGTCGGCGTGTATGGGCGTGCCGCTGGGGTCTCGCTCGTACTCCCGTCTCCCATCTTCTGTGCCGGAAGAGACATGAGATCAGTCACAGCGAGCCAATATTTACTAGCTTATGTATATTTTCCTAAACGGCGTGTGTGTTTAGTTCTGTGCGCCCCACTGACTGATCATACTGATACCTGTGTGTTTGGGTTGGAGCCAGAATAACAATGTGCACTGAGCAGTGATTTATTATGAATTCTCATTTCACCATTGTAATGCGTACAAAATGAGCAGTACTTATTATATTATTTGCAAGGTGAGAGCAGTGTTTAGATCACTGATAAAAGTCTAAAGGGAAACCCAGATAAATGTAAACATTAATATCTGTTATTGTTAAAAATATTGACGCAATAGAGTTATGCTTTTCACTCCAAATGTTGCAGAATACATTCCAAACAGGAAGCTTCCAACAAAACAGTTATACAATTTCTTCAGATGCATTCAAAGCTTTTTTAAAGTCAAGGTGAGACTCAAAGGATTATGATTAACTAATTAATAAAAAAATCATGTCAAGAAAATCAAGCTGTTGCCAGTTATATAATAGCCTAACAATCTCTATTATGTCAGCAGTGGATGACATTGACTGGCTGATATTTTATGTTTAATTAAAAGTATTGGCCTGATGCTGTAACTGCACCACTGTGCTTAAGTTAAGGATCAATTTAAAAGAAAATGAGGGGAAATATGCCAACAATTGACATACAAACATTTCCTCCAAAGGCTGAATAACTTGATGTGACTATCTTGTTTTATGTTTGATAGCAGGCATGAGTTGTGAAATGAAACGGAGGGAGCGGCAGACCTTTTTCCGTGCCGTTCTGCTGAGGAGGAGATGACATTGGGTTTCTTGTTCTGGCGAAGGCACTCATTATTGGCAGAGAGCCTGGCCTGTGATTCCTGGGCCTGGAGCAGGGAGAACAGATTCAGTTACATACTCATTTAATGAATGTCAAATGCACAGTTTCTTTATTGTATGTTAAAATGATGAATGCACATATTAAGAGTTTACACTGTTGCATGTAATGAGCATTTGCAAATTGACAGGCCCCTAAGTTAATCAAAAATTCCCATAAACTTCAGTTTAATGGCTTCAGTTAATGCGCTGAGGGAAGAAGAAAAAGTCGTTTGCAGAGCTGGACGAGCAGCATTTGGAATGCGTCTTTGCACTGAGCCCGAGTATACCAGATGGGTGAGGTTTACTCTATTGTTATAATTACGAGTGTCTGGTAATTTGTCAGTGACAGGAAAGCATGGTCAATTGACGTTCAAACAATATCCAGTAATCTTATAACTTTATTGCACTCAATGTTTTTCATGAGGTAATCTCCACCCATCTGGCACCTGTGTGGGATAACTCAAACACCAAACCTATTTTGCAAATGCTCTCTGGTTCTGTAGAGCATTTTTATATTGTGTGGAAACATGTCAATAAGACTGTATTGTTGGAGTGTAAACGCTCACCAGTCCTCTGGATCACAGTCCCTGAAGCCCTTTGCAAAGGGATTGCTGGCGATCTTCAGCTGTGTGATCTGAAATCCAGAGCACATCATCAAATGCCATTTCCATTTCCACAAGTCATTGCATTTGATTTCTATTAGAAAGGACAGCAGTGATTCTATATTTAAAAGAAAAGTAAAAAAAAAATCACATTTGAACACACTGCTGTCTTTAATAAAAATATGTGAGTAAATGGTTTCAAGTCTGCTGTTAAAGGAGACAGCATCACGTTCATTCAGTGTTAAAACACACCTGAATTAATTCAACTGCCAATTAATACAGAGCTTATTGTGGACTGTTTATCTCTGAACTCTTATGAAACATTAACAGCTACGTAGTGTCTCATTTGTAGATTCCCATAGAGGCACAGCAGAGCTAAGAATTTATCATTTAAAGGCTACATCAATTATCATAATTTTACAACGTCTCAAATTAAATTCTGCTAATTTACGTGATTTTTAACCTCAATTGAGTCACGTTATAAAGACCACAAATAACCCACTGTGACTGTAGCCATCGGGGCTGAAAGTGTAACATTAATTTCTGTAGCATTTAACATCAAACAGAACATATTTGTTATAGTTGCAATCGTTATTTCATTTCCTAGACCGACCACGTGCGGTCATGGGAATATTGCGTCACAACGACGCACCCGACTCTTCACTATTCAGTAGCTCTACGTTGCTGATATGAACCGAACTGTATTATAACGCTTCAATCCTTAGAAGTCGTCCTGAATAACAGCTGAATGAACGGAGTCGGTCTATTTTAAACAGACTGCGATCCTGACGGGAACCCAAGAAGGGACTTCGAGGAAAGGGAAGCACGGTTGTGCGCACGGAGCAGAGGCAACGCGCAAAAAGCGAGCAATGGAAGAGATTGCGCCACATAACGTGATTAATTCGTTAATGTTTTTGCACAAGGTAACGAGGCAAGCACAAATCGGAATATTTTTTTTTTTAATAATATTTGAGTTAAAGTGCCCTTTTTTATAGGCCTATGTTATATTATGGTAGTATTCGTATTATAGTATCACTGTACCCATAAAGCTGAAACAAAATATCGTATTTATGTCACAATATATGGACTCATCCCAGAGATAGTATATAGCTGCTGTTAATTTACCATGTGGGTTCTCGTACAAGTTAATGAAGGCTTCTTACCCGGTGGTTCTGGTACGCTGTGACCGCTGTGAAGCGGGTTTCCTCAAAAACAAAGGTTTTATAATTCTCCTCGGCATATTTCTCGCTGTCCTTGCGGGGGTCCACATAAACCACATGAAACCTGGGCTGGTAGCGGTGCATGGAGTTCAGAATGATCTGTAAAAACCAGAGGATTCATCAGCACTTATATGGAATTATAAGGCAGCACCGCACTGAAGGAATAAAGGCTCAGATCCACAAGTCAGATTTTCCACAAGAGGGTTTTATCATTGGCTTACGATAAACATTAATAAGATTGAGCAAATTAATTGTCAGATTAAATACAACGATTTATAATATATTTAACACCAAACTAGGTAGTTGAAACGAATTGAAAATGATCTTATTTACTAAATAATCAAATGTTGTCAACGACCTCCAACATCCACGTATTTGTGGATGGAAATAAGCAGTTTGGTAAATAAGCAGTTTGGTAAATGGCATTAAATGCAGAAATGTGTCAATCTATGACACTTATCTTAACATGTAAAAGCCACCTGCAGTACACTTCTCATTTAAAAGCACAACGTCTGCATTTGCTCCCATTTCCATCCAGCAGACATGGCTTCAAACTTTTTAATATTTGCTTGAAATATACCCCCAGAACTCGAAGATCTCCCGTTTTCTTTCTCATTTCACAACTGATGCAATGGTTGCAGCGACAGACTGAAACACCCAGACAGAGGGGAAGATCAAGCGGGAAGGGCTGCAAAATGTTTCCAGTGGTGAAATATTCCACTTCCTTGCTGTTATTTTTGGAGTAAAGCCTAATGTGCGGTGCCATTTTTGTGGGTTGAAAAAAAAAAAGGCTATCGGCAACATCCGACTATTGGTAAAAAATATCAAAGTTTATGTCAAATCGCTTGTGTCGGTCAAATGAGTGCATACTATCCTCCAGTAATAATCCTTCTGCTGGGACCTATTGTCTCTAAATGATCAGGTTAAAGTGAATGCAGTCACCGGATGGTGTTTGACCCCTGAAGGTGTCGGGGAAATCTTCCCCTCTGACTAATGCTGCTCTTATCATACAAACATTAGAGCACATTGAATCGCTGTATATTCTATTATTATTTACGTAGTGATTTTTTTTTTTTAAGCCGTTGGTCTATTATAACTTTGGTCTCACACACTTGCATATTGTTTGTGGCCTAATGGGTTTCGGCTCCATGCACTCCAGCCGTGTACTCACATGGCCGTTGTCGTCCAGCAGG